>JALJVW010001410.1:15372500-15972500 GCA_024865655.1 Emberiza elegans
TTGATGTAACAGCTAAGCCTGAAAAAAACCTGGAGACAGAATAGAGGTTAGTGAGTTAGATGAGAACTAGTGTGAAGGCAGCACCAGGAACAGGTAACTGGGTCATTAGTAGAAGAGAGGCAGCCACATAGACATCAAGAGAAGGTTGCATCACAAGAAAAGAAAAATCTGTTTTTAAAAGTAAGGGAGGTATTACAGTAGAATCAGTTTTGATTATGCTGAAGGACTGAAGAACTCCTATCACTACAAAGAACTTCTTTTCTGAAGAGCTAGTTTTCAAGAGCTCAGAGCACAAGTACATGCCATAAAGTTAATCAATACAGTTTAAGAATTTAAGAATCTGATGGAACTCCCTAATATACAACAAGGTCTGTTCATAAGGCTGTTGAGCCCCTCTGCATTTTAGTTGGGCATTGTTTGAACAGTGCTAAAAAAATCAGTGTTTCAAGTACAATGAATACTGTTACCAAATTGGGAATAGTATAAAACTACATTACAGTAGGTTGCTCATAGTGCATCAGCTTATTTTCAGGAGGACTACAGAACCACTAAACTGGATCATATCCATGGCCTGCTCCAGTACTGCCCTCCAGCTGTGACCAGGACCAGACATTTGAGAGGAAGAAGTGATCAACTCCACAGGACACAGTAGTGTAGGACCTTCCTCCAAACCAAATTTCTCCCTGACTCTGTGCTGTTAGCTGCAGCCTGACTAAACTTATCATTATTGTAAGAGAAGCTGTTAGTCTACAGGGGCAGGAGATGCCACACAAAGCATGTCCAGAACAGCTGCTCCAGCGGAGCAGCTCCTTGGTTAAGAGCAGGCCAACAGAAGGTTGCCATGAACAAGTACTGCTGCCAACTTCAACCCAGTGCCCTGAGCACAACTCATTTAGCACTTTCCATTTTACAGCAAGAATTGTTCATCAGACCCTGAGCCCAAACCGCACAGTCTAAAACACTACCATGCTCAGCATTGTTTCACAGTGTGACATCTGAACCTCTCTTCCAAGATATTTCTCACTCAATGTTCCATGACCAAGGATTTCTCCACAGGAGCCTTCTTCACAGAGTCAGAAAAATTTTCAACTCAAGCTTTTTGTGGACATGACTTTCTGCTCCTTTTATAGATCTGATTTTTTTTTTTTTTTTTTTAAGAGAGAGACTAAAAGGAAATCCTGGATTTAATCCTATTGCAGCTAGCTTGCTGACCTACACATGCTTTTTCTGGTCATGCTTCTAGTTCAACTGAGCTCTTCCAGCAGGTGAGTATGTTGAATTAGTTGCTTTATGCCAAATTCAACTATACTGGCTAATTGAGTTTACCAGCTTTCATTAATCTTGGTGGATTCACAGATTCCTGTTAAGGTTTTGTTCTCAATGTCTTTTTGTGATATTAGGCAATGTATAACAGCTACAAATTTCCTTTTATATGCACAAAATATCTGCATATTGCAAACATTAATAAGTAAAACAAGTTCAGTGGAATAGAAAAAGGGAAAGCAAATGGGATAGAAAATGACTGATATTTTTCTTTGTTTAAACAGAGGCTAGGCCAAGGCAGAGTAATTGTTGTCTCACAAACTGTGCTGCAAAAATGTATACACTGATAAAATATTGTTTATTTTAGTCCTATTCAAAATCACACCACACTATGAACAATTATGATATTAATAAAACAGGAACCAAATAGGTTACATTAAAATACCAAATGGAGCAGGAATAATTTGTGAAGAACAATTAATCCACTGTATGAACACAAACATTAACCTATTTCCAAATGAAAGATTTACTGTAAGTGGAGTAAGGAAGGGCAAAGGGCAGAATAGAGACTGGGAAGCAATATAGTTGCATTCTGTTTCTAGATCTGCTGCTGATTTCTAGAATGCCTTTGGATAAGTCAGTTAAAGGACAGAGCTTTTTATCTGACATAGCAACCCCTCTCCTTCTTCTTCCTTCCCTTTCTCCCACTTATCTGGAGCCATGTTCAAACTGGAGCCCTCTGAATTCCCCACTGCCTGGCATCCCTAGAACTCAAAGAGATCTGAAAAAGATTATAACCAATTTTGGTGAAAAACTAAGAATTAGATGTAAGCTTCTGATGTTTAAAATAATATGTAACACAAAAATAAACATTTACCATATCAGTTTAGATATTAAAGACATCCATTCTAACAAATTATATTTTTTAATACAAGCAAAAAATCAAGGTATGTTGCAAACTATTCAAATCAAAACATTGTAAACTTCACCTAATTCATCAGTAAAATGAAATCCTGTTATTTGCCCTGTTTGTCAATATAAGTTCAGTCTCAGAAGTCAAATGCAATTTTTTTAATTTCTACTTTTAAGGCTTCTAGGGGACATGCTGTCATTAATAATGTGGAGTACTAAAAAAGTATTCAGAGTGCATGAGGACCAGCCACTCACTGTTAATATGCAAAGAGCATTGCCTTGACCTTCCTACAAAGCTTCTCACACAAAAAAACGCCTGTCAAAGTAAATACAAAAATTCAACAGATTACTTTTCCCATGTCTTCCATCATGTTTTACTACTAAATGTGAAGTGTGATCAAATGCCAGAATTAGCTTTATGATATACAATTATCTTGTAATAGGCTACTCCTGGCATTTAGGAAATAATATCTTAGAGAGACATTGGTATGTGATGCTACCTACAGACAAGGCAATTGAAATTTATCAGGAAACCATTTAGTCTATTACAAAAAGAGGCCCTAGTTAAAATGTTTTGATGGTTCCCAGGTACTATAATCTGTGGTATTCATTTGCCATATGGAATTGTAAAAAGAGCTTATGGGGACACTGCACACACTTGTGTGAAGCTGCCTGAGGGACTGGGGTGCTTCCCCCTCTCCACTGAGTAGCTGCTAAGTGTGTGCTTCCATACACATAGCCAACCTATCCAGACTTCATCCAGTGACAATCAATGCACTTTATACCCTGGGGACTCACAGTACTGCACATTCCTCTGCTTCCTCAGGTGAAAACACTGAAAAAGCCTTGGAAAAAGAGTGGTCTGACCTTTCAACCATTCCAGCCTGCAGAAGAGCCAAGCCCGTTAGATCTCCTCTTGCTCTTAGTGAGCACAAAAAAAGGAGAACTTCACCTCAACAATTATACTACACCTGTCTGTCCATAATGCTGAAACTCATTTTCTCTACCACTTTGAGAATCACATAGTGATAAACACTGATGAACCCTGCAAATTCAAACAATGCAAGGAAAGGATACAAGATGTCTTCATCTGAAGTGGCTTTCCCACAAGCATTGGTCACATTCAAAGAGGAGCAGCCAAGGGTTCACCATTCCAATGGAGACCAGTGACAAGTGGCATCCTTCAAGAGTCCATACTGGGACCAGTAACAATGATGTCCATATTTGACATCATTGACAGGAACATGGACAGAGGCATTGAGTGCATCCTCAGCCAGTTTGCAAGACAGCACCAAGAGGAGTGGTGCAGGGAAGCGGTGCAGTGGCAAGGGATGTCATTCAAGTGATCCTAAGAAAAGCCTGAGGAGTGCACCCATGGGAACTTCAAGAAGGTCAACAGAGTGGAGTACAAGGTTTTGTACCTGGGTCAGGGCAATTTGATGTCATTCAGGTGATCCAGATGGGAACTTGAGTGGAGTACAAGGTTCTGTACCTGGGTCAGGACAATTCCAAACACGGATTCAGGCTGACACATGAAGGGGTTGGGAACAGCCATGAGGAAAAAGGCGTGGGGGGACTGGTGGATGAAAAACTGAATATGACTTGACAGTGAGTGCTGACAGTGCAGAAAGCCAAATGTGTCCTGGGCTGCATCCAAACAGTGTGGACAGCAGGGCAAGGGATGGGACTCTGCCCCTCTGCTCTGCTCTGGTGTGACCCCACCTGCAGTGCTACATCCAGCTCTGGGGTCCCCAGCAGAAGAAAGCCATGGACCTGTTAGAGCAGGTGCAGAGGAGGCCACCAAGCTGATTAGAGGGCTGGAGCACCTCTCCTATGCAAACACATTGAGAGAGCTGGGTGTTCATCCTGGAGAAAAAAGGCTCCGGGGAGATTGCTATAAAGCAGCCTTCCATTCCCCAAAGGGAGCCTACAAGAAAGAAGAGAAAGAACTTCTGCACAGGCAGGTAATGCTAGAAGCAAGGGTAGTGGCTCTAAACTGAAAAAGGATCGATTTAGATTAGACGTAAGGAAGAAATTCTTCCCTATGAGAGTGGTGAAGCACTAGAATAAGCTGCCCAGGGAAGTTGTCAATGTCCCATCCCTGCAAGTTTTTTAAGACCAGGTTGTATGGGGCCCTGAGCAACTTGGTCTAGAGGAAGGAGTCCCAGCCCATGGCAGGGTGGAGTTTGGAATTCAATGGTCTTCAAGCTTTCTTTCAACCCAAACCATTCTATGCTATTTTACAAGTTGACAAGAGTGATCTTCCTGAAACATTTCCTGTATTTCCAGCTAATATTGCCCTAAATCCTCCAAGAATATTTTTCCCTGAGCATCACACAATGGGCCAGATATTCAGGAATTAAATGTATATGTCTCGGATTTAAATCAGTCATAGATTTTACCCACTGAGCAGGAAAAAGCTGTTCTGTTCTTTTGCACATTATGGGACACAGAAGAACCCAACCAAAGCAAAAAATATGTTAGCCAATTGCTAATGGGAGGAGAGAGACTATTTTTTTTTATTTCTGATGCATGTACAAGGTAACATGCAGCTCTAAATGCAAGCATTTTGCCTCTACTGACATCATTTATAACAGCAACATAAATGAGACCAGTACAAGGACAGTTATTAGCTTTCTTTCTTGCTATTAACACCACCAGAGTGTATTTTGAGGATACAATTGAAATTAACAGAAACAAGGCAAAATAAGGTGCTCTGAGATGGCAGCTTTCCAGACAGCTACCTTTTTGTCAGTTCTTCTTTAAGTAGGAAGCCCAAGACAAATGGAAGTAGTCAAAAAAAAGTAAATTTTGTTTCTAAGCCAATATATACAGAACAATTTTTAATACTTTATGTGACCCTGATAGGGAAAGAAGAAAACACTGATTTTTAAAAAAGAATATTGTACTCTAATAATTAATTCCAGATCTAGTCAACAATGGTTTCTAGAGATTTTAATATAAACATATTTTCACTTGGTTTATATTAGACATTCTGCTCAAAATCTATACTTAGATATTCTCAAATACCATAACAATATGTACCAAAAATACAGGGAAAAGTAGATTGGCAGATGTGATTTTAAATCCTGAGTAGCTTCAGAACTCCACTAGCACAGACTATAGTTCACAGGCAGTAGAATAAATCACAATATTCTAAGAAAGTCTCTACCTTAGCATGACAATAATGAGTAAACGAATGTTAGAAAAATCTCCCACAATTTTGTTAGAGACATGTAAGTTGATCTGTAATTTGGGTTAGTCTAAAAAAATAGGGATCATTATCTCAACAGCTAGAAAACCATTTCTCTAAAAGAAAAGTCTGAAAAGGTAAAGTGCTTTCCTCTGACAAGTACAGCAAGGAAATGTGCATATTCCAGTCTCATGAAGAAGTTTGGAGGACCAAAAAAACAAAAATTAGGCTGGATAAATTTCAGACAGTCCCTAAGGGATGGAGGAATTTCCTTCTGTAAGGACAGTGGAATACCAGTTTAGTCATCCAATAATTGCAACAAATATGGATTTGAAATATATTCCTTTTTTTTCCCCCCTATTAGTCATGGTCCACTAAACACATCACTCACTGGTATGTATGCTCTGTATGCTCTGCTGCAGAATCTCCTCCCTCTTAACTCAGACCTAATGGCACATATGGCACCTGAGTGCTTCCAATACGTCCCAGAGAGCTAATACAAGCTTTATGGAAGGACATCCTGTCCAAGAGAAAACATTATGTTCTTTCAAGCCAAAAACTCCACCTTGCTCCTTTCTGTGAATGGTCTCTCTCCTTACTTCAGAATTTTCAGTTCTTCAAAGCTTTTTATTTCTTCTCATATTCATGTCATACAGATACACATATTCCTTTTAATGTGAGAAAGTAACAGTATCTGAGCAAAAGTATCAAGCTCCCAATCCAATACACATATTTTTAATAAAGTGAAGACTTGATAGCAAAGTATTTTTCCCCAGTTCTCTCCCTTCCCTCAGATTAAACAGGTTACCTTTGAGCAAACCATTTATGTCAGTACCTCGAAATATCAATACTGTCCCAATCATTCATCATCATTCTGCTGTCCCAATGCTGTAAGAAAACAGCATTAGTGGAGCAGAAAGCCACCATATGGGCTGTTACATTAATTGTCCAAGAAAGGAAAGGAAGAGGTCTTGGGAAAAAAGTATACTTCCCTCATATCCACCACACAACACATTGGCCTTCTCATACATGTGTCTGTTTTCAGGCAGGACACAGCACTGGATTATGCTTAGGAAGTTTTAATCTATTTAAAGGATAATGTTGATTTATTTTTCTTTCATCATGGTTCCACAGCCACATTTAAGAGACGTGAATCAGGCTGTGCCTACAAAATAAATGTGCAGATTGGGTTCTCTGGTGTCTTTTCTCTGTATTCCCTCTTAATGTGTGAAATCCTGAAGAGGTTTAACAAGTACTACTTCTTTTTCTTAAGTAGTTCTTGAGAGAACTATTGTCACCAGCTGCTTCCTATGCAGTGGCAGCAGACCCCCATCTGCACTCTGTCCCTGTGGGGATACTCATCCTGTCTCCATGTTTCTGTCTGGCAGGAAAGAGGGGCACTCATCCTTGGCCTTCCTGGCTGACCTCAGAACAAAGAGCTCTGAGCAGAAGGAAGTGCAAACAAAACTCACCCACATGATCTAATACTCACTCCTAACGCACAGCTAACCCCGCCGCTGCACTGTTCTCCCAAAGCAACAGTAAACTTGTTGTAAATACTGTTGTAAGATGAGTAAGAGGGGCACAGAGGCAGATGTAACATCTGCAACTCTGTTCTGATCATAACAGATTAAAATTTATATCACACTGAATTGTTAAAGTTTTGGTTTTTTAAGGTTAGATCTCAAGTAGAACTTTGCCACTGCAATATTTTCCCTCACGTGCATGGCAGTGGTGAAATTTGTAAGTGAAGATAGTTTCTGGGATTCTATAAGGACAATGCTATTCTCTGTAGCCTAGAAAACTGCTTGGATAGGCATTTAACTAAATTACCTGAATTTTGATTTAATAAATTCTGAACTTGAAATCAGAAGACAAATATTAAAGTAATTCTTACATAATTTCAAAAAAAATGATAAAGCTCACAGCAGTGATACACAGCCAGTGAAAACACTCTAGTGTATTTGAGTGTGCAATACAAGATTTATTCTCCTGTGTATATAAATCTGTTTCACACATTCAAATAAATGCAGCTGTGTTTATTCCAGGGAGCAGAGTTCCAGATGCATACATACAGAACTCCAGATATACATATGAGCACCTTATTACATTACAATTTTCCATTACATTTTTCTAACACTTAGGATTTTATGCCACAGAGCCCTCTGGAATATGCCCCAGTACTTTCAGCACTTGCCCAAACAATACAACCTGAAATCCTAAGGGCCACCCAAGTTTGAATGGCTGTGATACCACATCCATGTTTTGCCTGGATTTGAGAGGAGGTTTTCAGACTGTAAGAATATAAGGTACAGGTTCAGCACTTGAATAATACCATTCTTTCAGCAAAGTGGTACAACTGTGAAGTCTTAGACCTTACATAACTTCAACCTATACTAAAAAAAGAGCAACTCCAGAAGAAATTCATATTTTTGCAAACAGGCAATGTCTGCTTGCAGCCACAGTATTGAAGAAATGCCAAAAAGCTGACAGTGATACACACACAGGAAGGCACTGGACTGAAAATGTCTGCTGATTTTTAAACAAAAAAAAATTCTTCTCTAAGTCAAATTACATTAGGATGGATTTCAGAGCCTCACAGCATTAAGTAGCAGCTCTCATTAATAAAAATGCAAAAGGTATGAAGAGCACAAAGCAATAAGCTTGAAAACATAAACCACACCATTCACTGCATAGCCTGCTTGTTAGATACCATCAGCATTACTGTACTATTTAAGACACAGACTATAGAACTAATTCTGCCAATGCAAACTGCTGTATTCTATAAAGTGCAAACAAGAACTCTAGACAATTTAGATTACAGTTCTATAGAATATTTCACATAATTGTTTGCTTAGCAGATTATATTGTCAATATGAAATGTACAAAGGCAATATACATAGTAAAATTTCATGGAGCACCACCTGAAAACCAAAGCCAGAAAAGAGTGTAAAATAAACAGAAATACAGGGAAGATTCTCTACTAATGTGCAAAATGGGTTACTTATATCAGGAAAAGATTATTTTTTAACAACTAGCAAAGGACTGCAGCAGGAAAAATAATAAAAATACTGTTATCAAAGGCAAAAATTTAAGATCACTTTAGACATTTTGGGGTTTTAGTCCATCAACTTATTGTGAAGATTTCAAACAACTAGATATTAGAGGCTTTTATTTTTTTGAAACCATTGGTGAAACCTTTGTGCAAATCACACTGAAACCTGTAAATAAGTATTTTTCAAAGAATAAAAATGTAAGTGTATTTCACAGTTGTTTTCTGATTCAGTTCATAATTTAGAAAGCCTGTTCTCTGTAAATGATCACATGCTGTATTGAATTGATTTTTAAAATAAATCAATTTGTCAAATAAAAACCATCTATCATTATTGACAAATAGCATAGAGACAAGTTGGAAATACTTAAAACATCATTGTTAAGGGATCTGATCCCTGAAAGAAGAATTTTGCTTTCTAAAACATTACTCCATAATATTTTAACTCTTTCATAGTGCAGGCAGTCTAGAAGAGTAGTATCAAGAACCTTCCATGACACTTCCCTTCTGGCCTGAGAACTTCTATATAAGGAATGTACACAAAGGCTACATTTTAGGAGGTTACTGGCACCTGAAAGTGGCCCCTGAGGTACAGATGTAGCATTGCTACCATGAGAGCTTAGAGTTAACAGTTTAAAAATGAGGTGTGGAGGGAGAGAGCCCAGCATTGAACCTTTTCCGGCGCATACACTGAGGCACTGTACTGCATATGTATCCAGCAGAACCCTCATTCAGCTTGTAAAGTCTAATCCCATACCAGGCATACTTCATGGAAACAGTTTAAAAATAAGTTTTCCCAGTGAATTGCAGGTGGGACTGCCCCACAAAATCTTTTTTGGCTTGGGGCACAAATCTGCTGAAATACTTCACCCTGAAGAACGATAAAAGAAGAATTGCTTGAAATTTTGGTCTAGTCTGGCTGGTGTCTGGACAGAGCCTGATAACTCTTACATTTTATGAAGGAATCTGCCACACCGTGTGTGTTTACACTGCAGGTGATGAGCAGCTGAAACAGCCGGTTTCTGTTCTAGGTGGTCTCACAAGTTCGAGCCTTTTTTCATCCAGAGACAGACTGAAGGGAATCCACTGTACACATTGAGCTGTAATGGCATTTGCAAGCACCTAAAAAATGAAAATACCTTATGCTTGCTGCAACTGAAACTCCAGATCCTTTACTAGCAGATGACTGGATTGCTGACAAGACTTCAAAGAGTTGGTGATAATGAAGTCAGGCATAAGCAACCTGCATACCCTGGAGGAGCCAGCAAAGCAAAGTGAGAGGGAATTTGCCAATTAGATTGTGTTAGAAACCACTATAGTACAATGCAAAAAAACCAAACAATTACTGACAAGTCAGCAATAAGATTATTTGAAATAGTCTAAATTTATACTAATCCACCTATTCCCATTTCTTCTCATATAGACTCAAAATACCTTGGCAGGACTACTGGCTATCCAAGTGAGGCATAACTGAACCCTGATTTAGCATTTCTACAAGATGAATTAAAAGGACATGAATATTCAAAACTGATATTGTGTTAATTAAACACCCTCTATATTATGTGCTGGTTTTGACTGGTGTAGAGTTAATTTTCTCTACGACATCTAGCACACAGAATAAGACAAGGGACTTAGAAAATGTGATAAATACTAAAATAGTTTTCCTAATGCCTGAAATATGACACAGTATTATATTTTGATCCAAAGTCCAGGTCTTTACTGACTGAGTGAGACAAATAAAATAAACTAATGACATATCCTACAGAAAATATAAACACTGAATAAAAAGAACATTGGTACCAGGTGTTACACTACAACAGCCAATGTAGTGGCACAGGGTACTGCTTTTTCTGGATTTCACCTGTAAGCCACTGGAAAAGAGAAACTCCTCCAAAGGTTAACTTAAAGCACCCAGATTGGGCTTCTCTCCTTAGACAGCCCTCAGGCTGACTCCATAGTGGGTTCACTCTTGTAAGAATAGGAAGCTCTCTCTTCTTCCTATTTATAAACAGCATTTCCTAGTCCCCATTGAACCTATTTTTTTATTGAATTCTAGCAGCTCTCTGACTGTTTCACAAACTGTCTCATCTGTGCCCCCAAATCCATACCAAGTACATTTTAACGCCCTATTCATACAGAACTGAAAGGGACCATTTTCATGAATAGAACTATGAATGCTAATACTCCAACAACTACAAAGAAAGTCCACTGCTACTCACCCATACTGTCCCCTTCCACAAAGGATAACTGATCTTTTGCACTCAGCCATCTGTGCACAAAACAATTTGTGGAAGCATGGAACCAGACAACATCAATGACTTCATAAGGCTTCTTACTCTTTCAGTATTTCTCTACAACATCCTGCCCAGTGCCTGCAATGTCTGTTTCAATGTAGAAAAAAAATACACCAGCAAAAAAAATACTAAGTCAGACATGAAATATCCTTAACCTGTGACACCCTGACAACAATCTGCAACAAGCAACAGGGAAGTGGAGGGTCCTGGGCTGCAAGGTACTACATTGTTAGCAGTAAAAGTAAGTGTTTGTTACTATGACAAGAGGGATCCAAATTTCAGTGTTACATCTAATCTGCAACACAACAAACTGAATCTCTGTGCCCTTCTGTGTTAAATTTTAGTCTCTTGAGCATTTTTATTTTCAACCATCATATAGTTACTTTCCACTGGTATACACAAAAAGTTGAAAAGGCATCCAAACAAGAAAATATTCTCAGAAATAGATAGGTGAAACCAATGTGGGTACCATCTCTTTTAGAGAAGTAAATTAGCATTTGCTCTTTGTGATTAATAATCCTTTATTGATCAGATAAAATAATGCTTTTCAAAAAGAATGAATGTATCAGTATACCTCACCAACTCTGTATGAACCATACACAGGCAGTAGACTGTGCTGCTGCTGCACACTATTTATTCCTTTAACACAGGACCACAGAATGCCGGGGTTGGATGGCACCTCTGGAGGTCATCTTGTCCAACGCTCTTGCTCAAGCAGGGCCACCCATAGCTGCTGGCCTAGGGCCAGTCCAGATGGCTTTTTAATATCTCCGAGATTAGAGTCTGAAAGACTCCACAACCTCCCTGGCAACCTGTGCCAGTGCTCAGGCACCCTCACACTAAAAAAGTATTTGTTGAGGTTCAGAAGGAACCTCCTGCACTTCACCGTGTGTCCATTGCCTCTGGTCCTTTGGATGAAGGCCATGCTCTGCTACAAATGCTTTGTTTTTACTGCCAATGTTTATCACTCATTTTATCTCCTATTTAATTAGTATGAAAAAATAGATATTCTAATATACTTGTACTACCTGGCAGCATCATCAGAGTGTTATCAACACACAGAGCAAACTATCACTTCACTGTATGACATGTAAAATCCCCTCAGTTAGTCATGAATGTTTTGTTCGATCCACAAGCCTGTACTACCCTACATCACAATGGCATTTAATTTTTATTAACTAATGAATAGTATTTTAAATGAAAGTATCTCTACTCAAGCAGCTAGTAAGATTATGCCTCTTTCTTCCCTAATTTTAAGGCAAAATGCCTACTGTAAGTTTTGTGTTCTTCCATATAAATTTGCATGCAAATAAGTGCTGTGAATTAGGTAAAGAAGTAGGCCCTGGCATTTATTTTTGTCATTTCCAGCAAAACCCAATGGCAGGCAGCACTTTTAAGGCAACTTTTTATTTGAAGTACAGTTTTGGCTGGCATCAAGGCTGCAGACTGCCATGAAAAAGCCAAAGTAAAGAATACAACCGGCAAAGGGCAAAGTCAGAGGGTTCTAGATGAACTTCTAGCTGGAGAGATCCACTCCCATGAGTCCCTTGGTGCCAACAGAACCACACTGAAGGAAGTGTCTTGAGGTTCTTGAGTTTAGATGGGAGGCTACATGCAACAGGAGAGATGAGGGGGCCAGCTGCGCAAGCACCCTGGCACCGTAGCACTGAAACAAACACTGCTGATCTCCCAAATGTGAAATTCTTCCAGTTGCTAAACTGATTTAAACAAGTTTGGTATGTGTTAGTGCTTGTTCACAACACTACATGAGGAGAATTTGAATGCTTATAATGTCATGCCTGGCTAAAGGCATCTTCTCATTGCCTGAATGCCAATAACCTCAGCACTTTTACAGCACTTTGGGGCAAAAAACCCCCACTGCAACAGAGGGCAGATGGACTAAGTCCCATGCAAATGTGAGGAAAAAGAGAGGGAGACATGTCTCTCTTTACATGTCCAAGGAAGAGTGGCAGTAGAAGGAAAAACAGCTTAGGGCTGAGAAAACATAAAAACTTGAAGCCTGGCAGACAATTACATCATGAACTATGCAGAGTGACTTTTATGGACAAAAATAAATAACATACTGCAAATACCTCCCTTTTCATCACTTATTTAAGAAAAAAGGCAATGTAATACCAAGAAAACAGTTGAGCAATTGAGCAGACCCAAAGGAACAATGAGAATGCTTTTTTTTTTTTTAAGTGCAGTTGAATGGGGACAAATTAAGTGAAAAGTCAGTCTCTTCCCTTCAGATGAAAAAAATTAGGTCAGACAAAACTCCAGAAAATGTGCTGGAGGAGGTTTATGAGCTGCCAGAAGAATTGGCATTCGCTTAGTGATTAATTGGAAATCAAATTATTCAAAGTCTTACTTAAAAGTACTCGGAATTAAACAAACCTAAAGATCTTGGGACTCATTTTCTTTACACTGTGAGTACATTTGTGGAGGGACTGACATCATGCATACAATCATCAAAACAATTCCTGTTCTAGCTATTTAGCTGATGAAAGAGAACAGTTAAAGGAACTTAGAATGATAATGAAAGTACTCACAAAAATGAATGGAACACATGTTAAAATGTGGAGTACTACAAACTAAATGGTAAAGACAATAATATCAAAATTAAGCAATAATTCTGACACATTTTGATACATCATAACCAAAATAGGATTGCAACATCTAAAACAAGAACAAGATCATGTTTAAAGCACAAAAGCAGGGGATTGAGACATGTCCTTATATGTTTGGGGTATTTTTTGTTTGGTTTTTTGGGGGCTTTTTGTGAAGTGAATTTTACTAACAGAATTTAAGAAAGAAATATCATATGTGAATGAATACTACATTCACATAGAACCACAAAGAAAGGGAACTCATCAATCCAAAGCAGTCTTAGAATGTATTTCAATATTGCATTTTGGGATATCACATACTGTTTTTAACAAAAGAAATTGAATATTGAGCTGATTTTTCAACAAAAATTTAGAGGGTGGGCTGTTTTGAAATGAATAATTAAAGTTTTCAGCAACAAATGTTTTTTCAAAATCTCTCTCATACCAACTGTAATGAATTAGTTAATCATTTTTAGGAATATTAATAGAAAACACTAGCAAACCTTTTTTTTTTTTTTTATTCTATCATCTACCTTTCCTGTGGCACCTAAACCACAGCACACAGATATCTTGTCTTGATTAATGACATATCCACTATGGGAACCCATTATTAAGCCTTGGTTGCATTTCATTGGATGCCTGAGACATCTCTGAACCCTCATTAATGAAGCAACATATGTTAGATAGTATGATATGTTCAATCATTTCATCTCATTTCAGTAGCAGTGGACAACCTTTCTGGAAAAAAAAAAGGTATCAGGAAATCAACAAAATCAACAAGAAATTTATAAGCTTCACAGAATTTTACTCTGGGGTAGAAAAGTGAAAATACCAGTCAGAATACCAGTTAGAATCAGGCAAGTTAGAAATAACTTTAAAAGTCCTGAGGCCTGAAATGGCCCTCTATGCCATTTCTCAAGTAAATAGCAAAGGAAACATTTATAGTTTGCAGAAACGTGCAAAACAACTGTCCTGAGCCCTGCTGGCATGGAGTTAATTTTCTTCATAGTCACTAATAAGGTGCTGTGTTTTGAATTTGTGATCCAAACCAGTGTTTTGGCTTTTTCTGAACAGTGTCAAGGCTTTCTCTGTTTCTCACACCTCCACACCTGCAAGTAGGCTGGGGATGCCCAAGAGGCTGGGAGGGGACACAGCCAGGACAGCTGACCCCGACTGATGACATCATGCTCAGCAATAAAATAGAGAGAAGCGGGATTTTGGTAGGTGAGCCATACTTCATTGGGGAACTGACTGGGAAACAGTCTAAACACAGGAGTTGATGCGTGATTATATTTGTATCACCTGTTTTCTTTTCTTTCTCTTTTCTTCCTCTTCTCCTTCACTTACATAACAATTTTTATCCTGACCCATGAGTTTTCCTGCTTTTGTCCTTCCTTTCCTCTTCCCTCACCCTCCTGAAGGAGTGGGGGGAGTGAGAAAGTGGCCGTGTGGTGCTTAGCTGCCTGTCAGGATTAACCCACAACAACAGTATAGTTTTGTAATGGAGAAGTGTCCTTTTAAAAAGTCATTTTGTAGCGTGAGTCAACCTGGTTTGCTGCCAGAATGATTTGACATTTAAAAGAGTTTATACCAAAAATGTGCCCGTGTGCCATGTCTTGGATGACAAGACCTGGCTGACTGCCCATTCACATCTGTTCCCAATATGTACCCCCAGAAAGCAATGAAAATCCTATAACCACAGCCTCAATTTATTTTTCACAGCAAACAACAAGCTTTTTCATTAACTGAGCAGTGACTTTAGATCAAATGTGTTCAGATCTAATGAGTTCCTGTCAAACAGGAACAAGCATAACCCTTGACAGATGAATTCATATAAGGATTTGTAAACCTTAGTAAAGAAGAGGGAGGTAGAAAGAACAGATAAAAGGAAAAGAAAATATAAACAACTATTAAGACAGTTTGCATTTTGGCTTTTACCTCCAGCTGCATATTTAGTTTCAGAGGGACTAGAAAGCATAAACAAAGTGTCCAGACATAATGAGTTCTTAGTTATGAAAGCAGATTAATTTAAAAAAGTAGAAAGTAATCATAGCCATCTCCACCTCTAGGACAGCAGACTCCTGAAGACAGGATAAAAAACAAGGATGAAATTTGGACCCAAGTTAGACCTGCTCTGAATTACATTTTTTCTACATGCTGACTATCAACATCTTCCATCTATGTTCTTTCCAAAAGGACTGACTCTTGCAAGTGATGAGTACTTCCCACTTCAGTTTAAATCTGTTACTTATTCATGCATTTAGATGTCTAATTTTAGACATGTGTGGTTAGCAAATATCAACCTTGGACCATATTAAAAATAGCATCAGGATTCTTTGTTCTGCTTTGAATTTTCAATGGAAACAAAAGAATGCTTTTCAGATCTAAGCCTCAGACTTTTAAAAACACTCTTTTCTGTCCTGAGGTGTATGGAAGTCAAGGGTGCTTGTTTGCAGTGCATTGCTCAGCTCCTCCATTTTCCCTCTCCCACTCATCACTCCACTTGAAGGCACGCTCCCAGCTCCTACGTAGTTCTCTGGAGAACTGAGGTGTGATAATTCACCATCCTGCATTGCTACAGAGCAGCATCAGATTCAATTTAATTACAGAACTGACAACCAGCCCAAACCTTTCATCCCTGCACAAGGTGTGTTTTTTACAAACGTGTATCTTCGCTAACAAAGCAAAACATATATTTTAGAACAAATAAAAGCAATTTTCTAAGTAAATGAACAAGCCTATAGAGAAGGATACACCACAAGTAACTAGTGTGAGTCACCTCTCTTAAATGCACTGGGAACATGTCTTGCTCTTAGTTAATGAGAGCGGTATTAGATCCTACAGGTTCTCACCTTCACCCCTCTCTTAGGAAGCTGCAAGTGGTTGCTCTGGGATGTAGATATTATACAGAATATTTGTTATACTCAACCTCGTTGATTAACAGCAATATCACACACAAAATTGGGGTTACAAAGACACATAACTTCACCAGGAGATCAAGAGACTTTTTGCTGAGCAAAAGCCCAAAAACTTTCAAAGTCGTAAAGAAAGGGATTCATTTGGTTTAAGATCACATGGGTCATAAAGCAGGAATTCACTTGATACAACCCTCTACTAGCACAGTGCAAAACTACTTCTACCAAACAGAAAAGAAAAAAGAAGGAAACCAAAAGCATAAACAAACCCCTACCTGATGTCTCAAAAGCACCAAAACTATGAGAAGTTTATCACTTGTTCTTTAAAATTTTATAAAATTTTATTGAGCAGTTGATGTTCTCCATATTTTCATGTAAAATTTATACAGAGATAGATACAAAGACATAAACGTTTGATAAAGTACTCAGTTATGAGTAGTGTTTAATCTTACTTAATCATTCTAAATCCAGAACTAAGCAAGATACTTCAGGCATGTTCTGCTTTTTAACCTATAAAATAGGAAATTCTTCTGAGAATTCTCTTTTTTCAATGCTAAGTTATGGGGGGGGGGAGGGGGCGGTGTTAATTGGGAATTATTGGAAAACAGTCTCTAAGTCATCTTTTGTTTTGTTCTATTGGTTGTCCATGTCTCCTAAACAGTCAAGAAAATGCTTCAATTTTCCCTCATGCATCTTTAATAAAAATAGTTTTGTTTTGAAAAATATTACCTGCCTTGGTGCATCAAGTGTTTTTCTCTGACACAGATATATTTGCAGTCTGAGTAAACACTTACATTCTCTCTAGTTTTAAACTTTGGATTTTTCTATAATAATCAATATAGATTTGAAGGATACACATTTTGCTATTTGCAATTTCAGGAATATTTTCTAAGCCTCATCTCTAAGTTCCAACAGTTGCATACTAGAAAAATGAGGCAGAGCCATGGAACAAGGTGTGCATTGTGGATTGTACTGAGGCATTACCTATGACCATCGCTCATCTGGCTGCTGGGTTAACAGGTCACTGGCATGGAGCCACCAAATTTCAGAGAACAGCCTCTCATGGTATTTTGATATTTCCCTTTCTGGATTTGCCCCAACAGGGAAATGCTGGAGCATATGAAAACTGGGAGTGGAGCTGGGAAGCTAACCAAACTATTTCAAACCTCAAATGTTTAGGTTAGATGTTTATGTGGTCTTTAACAGACTCACCCATCCCTAAATATTACAGCATCAGGAATGATAATTTAAAAATACAGAATGATACAACAGTGCCAGCCACTGTTAAGTGCATTTCACATTTCTTGCAATCAGTTCTGCACCAATGAGCACACAATGTGAGTACTTCGGGCATAGTTATAGGAATAGGATTTTGTCTTTTCCTGACTCTTTCTAAGCTTAGCATTGTAGATTGCCTGGATATGCTATCGAATTTGCTGTTCTTGCTCCAGAGCTGCTGCAGGAGCAAGCTAAATAGGATCTGCTAAGTAGTCAGGTATCAGTGTTGGGGGGTGAAAAAAACCAAAAACAAACAAAAACAAAACAAAGAAACAAATAAACCCAGCCCTATATTTCTGCAGAGAACATGCTCACTTGAGACAAAAGATAAAAATAGTTTTGTGCAAGATCCTGGATTTGGGTGTACGGGATTCATGGCTATAAAAAGACAGTAATCATTTCCCTACAGAGGTGAAGGGCAGATCTTGCAGTGCTTGAAAGGGTCCTTATCCCTGCAAAGCACCTTTACTGTGGAGCTTGTAGGGCCACAACTGCATCCTTTGATTTCAGGGGGGTTTTAATCTCAATGCTGAATAATACAACAGCACTAAAAGACTCAAGGGTCTGTTAGATGAAAAAGAACAAACTGTGTTTTTCTTTCATTTTACTTACAGTTCACAGTGACGGCCTCATCGTTCACCAGTTTATTGTCCTTTTTTGTGCTGGGCACAGGTGCCCAGGCGCCGGGGCAGCCTCTGTGAGGGGAGCCAGGGCTGCCCCACAGCCGACTCCAATGGACACTGTGCAGGACACGGCCGAGCCCCACAGTCCACATGGAGACCGCTGGAAAACACAGCTAAACACGGGGCAGAACACTGCCTAGGAAAGATCAATGCGGGGGGAGGAAGGTGCTAGAAACACCGAAGGCGGAGGAGGGGGAGGAGTTGCTCCCGCCGCCAGAGCAGAGACTCCTGTGCAGCCAGGAGGGACCGAGCTCTCCTTTTCTCATTTATCTCCGTTTGCTGCTCTCTCCCCACAGCTCTCTGAAAAGGCCTGTGGGTGCTTTACACACCACACCCTGCATGTGCACACCTGATGGCACAATCAGAAAATGAGAGAGGAGGAAAAGAGCTGAAAAACCTCGAGTGTCTGCTGTGGGTGACAGCTGTGGGCTAGGAGAGGGACGCCCTGAGGGGCACCAAGTGCAGAGCTGCCATGGCTGCCGCTGCCAGCGGGCCTGCACAGCCCAACCCTACGCCCAAAAGGGGCCCAGAAGGGTTTAAATATGTAATTCCTTTCGCTCTGTTTTACCACGGGCATTTTAAACTGCATTAAGAGCTTATACTAATGTTTTGAATCATTACGCTATCAGACTTTCAGTTTGA
This sequence comes from Emberiza elegans, assembly GCA_024865655.1. Classification (NCBI taxonomy): domain Eukaryota; kingdom Metazoa; phylum Chordata; class Aves; order Passeriformes; family Fringillidae; genus Emberiza; species Emberiza elegans. The sequence continues at coordinate 15,391,342 of JALJVW010001410.1, forward strand.
CTGGCCACTGAGGGCAGACCTGAAAGCATTCAATAATGTTTCAATATTTAAGTGGATGATGATGATGTAGAACAAACAAACGTATGTTTTATCAATAGAGCATAAAGTATGGCCATGAAGTGTACAAAACAAATCTGGAATGACAAAGCTCAAGCTAGTCTCACCAGCCCAGCAGCCTGCCACCTAAGATTCTTTAATGTCTTTGATCTCATCTCTGACACTGCAAAACTGATGTAAAATGTGAAATATTGAAAAATCTGGGATGGGGAGTGATAACAATGTGTGTGAGCTCCTTGGAGGGCTGTAACTCAGCATGCAGCTTGGACAGGGAGTTTGAGCTTGGTTTGCTTCTTCAGTCTCAGCACCTTGAACGTTTAATGCTCATACCGTAACTGATCCTAAAGGGTAATTTTGGGGGACAATTATTTTAGAAAAGATAAGAAACATTTGAATAAATTTAGAAGGAAATTACCCACATAAGAATAATGAACACACAAAACATTACAAGTTTTCAGCCTAGGACAGTGTATCCTTTCAAATTTAAGCCAACCTAGGGAAAAAGAGAAAAACAGACTGTTCAGATATGATGACAGGTGTTTTCAAACATATTGACAGATGTCAAATAAAGGTTTAGTGGGAATGACAGTGACATTCACCAAAGACAAACATGGATGCCAGATAGTGGAAGAGCTAGTGACTTTGAGTGTTTAATGGTTTTTTTTAAATCCTTCTTCTACAAACCACTCTTCTTTCATTAAAATTAGAGACCACTTTGACCAGACAGCCTTTCACACCACCAGTTACTTACAGAAATTGAAGGAAGCTCCTGGTAAAGGACAACAGTTATTGATATAAAGGAGGTGTAAAGGTAAATGAGAAGCAAAGGGTTTTTGTTTCTTGATTTTCCATGCACTTAAAAAGGCAAATTTGCTGGAGTGGCTTTGTTTACAAGTGTAGACTGAATGCAGGAACTACTTGACCAAGAAAATTGATGATCAAGTATTTGCAGAAACATTTAGAAGTTAACATGTTCTGTTTTGAAACCTTTTTTATAAACTATTGTGTTTCTGTTGTTCAATCTAGGAAGTGCCAGAATTTCTTTTGAACATATTCTATATTCCCAAGGAAAATTTTCATGAGTTAATACTTTAAAACTGAAGACAATATTTTATTTATTTAATTTTCCCCACAAGACTTGAAATAAAGTCCTATTCACGTATCCAAACAGAAACTATTAACAAAAAATAATATCACCTTGTAAATAAAACATCCGCAAGAATTGGAAGACGGGAAATTGATGGAGACTAAAGAGGAGGGAAGATACCTAATCTAACAGCCGTGGTGCAAAAGCAACACTGGTTTCAAAGCAATGATTTTGATGTAGCTCTGTGGATGATTGGCCTTTGTGGAAGTTTTTGAGGATATAGGAATATGAATGCTGTACTGCAGAATTAAAACCTCAGTAAATAACAGCAAGAACCTTCAGCTATTTATCAAAGCACTTTGATCTGTAAACCACGCAAACAAATTTTACTATAAATTTAATATTCTACTTCTTGAGCCCTCTCCATGAAAATAATGATGCTAGAAATTCATATGCCAGTAGGAGTTCAAGTATATTGAAAAAGAAACATAGAATAATTAGCTATGAAAATATACTTTAAGTGTTATCTCTCCACAATAACCCACATGACTACAAATAAACAAATCATCTCTAATTATCTACATGGAATTTGTTGTGTCATCCACAATCAGGAATGATTAAACGTGCTCCTTTCTTTCTGCATTGTTTATTCTGCATTAGATATTTTATTGATGCAGCATGTCTTACCAGAAAGACCATGCTGCTGTGGAGCCTTAGCTTTAACATTGTAGAAAATTAGCTGTCTCTGGAAAGATGTATGTTTTTGTTATGTTTCCTTGAGCACAGACAAAATTTCTTGATTTCTGGTTTAATATGCATTTTTTTCCTAATTTATGTACAGGCAAAACTGAGTTACTGGTGAGTAAAGAGAAGATAAATCTTTGCAACTACAATTCTAAAAAAAGATTTTGCTTACAGCAGATATCCCTAGTGAAATCATCAACTTCTGTGTGTGGCATTTGATCCAACAGGAAATAATGTGAGTATACAAAACAGAGTTGAATGTCAGCAACAGTACATAGTTTTTAGGTGGCAATCAAGAATAATGCCTACACATACTGTGCAGGGAATAATGAGGGAGCTCAGTTAATCACATGAAATTGTAGCAGAAGGAACCATTATCTTTGTTGCCCAAAACCAGCAGATTTTAAGAAAAATTTTTAATGGATGAGGTTTGGTTTTATTCCAAAAACAAAAGGGTTTGGAAACAAAAAGCTTGAGACAAAGGACTTCACAAAGATTGCATAAAACTATTTGCATGTATGCATCACTAAATTTTCCCAGAAGAGGGATAAGCAAAGTCTCTTTGGTCCTCCTGTTATACCAGTCCATCACAGGAGAAACTAGGAAGGCAAAGCAATGAGAAGGAATATGAGATGCACTTTGAAATAGTATCCAGTGTCCTAAGAGTAAAATATTAAGGACTAAATATATTATTGACAAACAAAACCCTTTAAACTGCCCTAATCTTTGTATGTGAATGTTGATCTTTGCTGTAGGGATTATACCCATTTCACTCCTTCATGTAACATTGTTTTGTTACAGAATCTTTGTGGATATCTGGAGTATCCTTTACTAAGACTGAAATTTATTCATGACAGATGTCATCTTTCTCTTGGGAAACAATGGGATGAAGGAGATAACAGTAGACATTTCAGAGCCATGGTTCTTCCAGAAAGCAGATGTATGAGCAGTGGAACAGAGTTAATTCTTTATGTTTTTAAAAGCTCAGCTAAGAAAAACCAAACAGCTTCACACATGCTCGATTGTGCCTCTGCTAAACCACAGGCAGTTGCCAGTAGAAAGTAAATGCCTGAGAAAAAAACATTTAAAGCTTTATGGAAGGTAAGCTACTGTGAGAGGTTCACAATTCTTTTGGGACTCAGCTTTGAAAACAAAGCTCATAATGTCAATATAGAAAAGCCCTATTGCTTTTAAACTTTATTTGAAAACACTGTAAGGGAAAGAGCTCTTTGTTTTGTTTTCATATGTAACAGTGGGATTTTTCAAGCATCTGTTTATGACTTTTACAGTCTGAGCATGGCTGAAAACAGAAGTAAGCACAAAGTAATCAATGCACAATATTATTTGGTTTATTCCATTCTTTTATGTCTACCTTTCTCTTTAGGAAAACTGGTCACACTTCACACTCTAGAGGATAGGTTATATAAAAATTTGTCCTGTATAGAAAGCAAGCATCCTCTGAGAATATAATTTCTTCCTGGCTAGCCCAGCAATATTTTTATGCTTTCATATATTTAAAAAATCAGTTTGACATTTCTGATTTAATGCTAGAAAAGCACAAGCTAATTTAGAATATGCAAAATCAATTATTACAGCTGAGTTCTCTTACCATGGCCATGTTCTCAATCAGTAGAATTACATGAGAGTTGTGACAATCTTCAATTCTACTAGACAAAGGATATTCTATGTCAGAGCCCCTGTCCACTAGTCTTCTGGAAGTAAAGCTTATTGTTGTTACAGCATGATTAATGGAAGAAAAATAAAACACTACCAACAGCAAAACAAAACAAAACAAAACAAACAAAGAAAAAGAAAACTGAATGAGGTTTTTGAATACTAATTTGCAATTATCATTTTGTTATGTTTGCATATCAGGTTACAGAACATACATATATTTTCAACATAATCCGTTTTGGTATGATGCCATTGGTGTTCTTTTCTAGTTAATTTATGCAACAAAAGTTATGTGCTTTGTGTAGCAGGACATTACAAATGAAGAATTATCATCTCATGATTTCAATTCCAACCCATTTAGAGATTTTTACCTCAGACTGTGATTTTCCACAGTCCCAGTAGCCCCCAAGTATTTTCTGAACCTCTTAAAATATGGAAGAGAGAGGTACACAAGTGCAAGAGGTGTCTGTATGGTCACACAAATGGAAATGATGGCTGTGTAGTGAGAAAATACTGATAAAGTAATGCTTTTTCTTCCATAAGTCTTTGTTTCCTTTAGAAGATGAAGGATAACACACCATACACCCTGCCCTGTTTGCAGGTGCTCATGTTTTGTGATATTTATTAGAATATACTGTTTAGCTTCCCAGCAGCAGGCAAGGAAATCAGTTTTCTGAAAACCTCTGCCAAAGACTTAATATGTGTTGAATATTTCCAGCTCTTGAGATCTCTTCTGAAATGTGATCTAAGTCTGGTTAGATCTGGAGGCAGCTTTGCAACAGCCTATATCAAAATCCACCCCTTTCTTCTCCCACAAACTGCCTGTCATGCTCATTCGCATCTGAGATGGATGAGGACCAAATTTGGAGCCAGGGCCACTGGAAGAAGTCGTCAGAGCTCCTCCACCTTCACATCTGAGCCCACACTTCTTCAGGAAACTAGGCACACAAGCAATTGGGAGAAGTTTTTCTCCCTCCTTTGCCACTCATTTTAGGAATTAGGTAGGTCTTGAGTTCTTCCTTTAATATGCAGCCTGCCTCTAAATTAGGAGCTTATGGACAGGTTCATCCCAGCCTAGAGTAAGAGGCTTCATACAGGGTTGCTTCTTTGCTCCAAAGCCTTATAGAGTATCTTCCAAAAATACAAGAAGTTGGGCAGAGGGTTGGTCTGACAGCTCACATAGGAGGTTCAGGCTGGCTAACCAGAAGGTTGACAAAGAAAATATAAATTTAGGAGAACAGTAGTTATTGAGGCAACTAGGATATAAACAAGGCACAAAGAAACACACGAACAAGGCAAATTTTGCCAGTGCCATATAAAAAAAGACAAAAGCAATGAGAAGGGAGGGCATTCATTGAAAGACACCCTCTTGTTGTTCTCTGCTGTATGTTCTTGACTTTATCAGCCCAAAATGTGGACACCCCTTGGAGAACTGAGTCCCTTACAAAAGTCACCAATGCCCTGCAAGATGTCTCAGGCTGACAGAAAAACATCTGGAAAACGAAGCTTTCAGTTTTCAGGATGTTGGAACAAAAATGGCAATCCCAGTATGCAACAGGGCAATCCCAGGAGTACAGCTCTTCTCTCAGAAACATAATGTTTGAGAGACAGAAGTCACTAAAAAAAACAACATGTACAGTATAATGTTTCTTTTTAAAAGTCTGGGTAAACTATCAGATCCTATCTAATATATATGGCATTGAGCCTTTGGATTGCTGAAGCATAAACTGTTGAGTGATTCACTGTTGTACTCTCTCTGCATGTCAAGGGAAACTGCTGCATAAATACCTTGCATAACTTGTTCTACAGGACAACTGAAGTCATAAAATATCTACTACAAGGCAGATGGTAGATACACAACCATAAAGTGTTCCAAAAAGCTATGAAATAAGTATAGCTTTAGGACTATGTAAATATATATGGCTCCAAACATATGAAATATCTTCAATTAAGTAAATGTCTTTTACTTTTCCATTTAAGATTTTTTTAAAGAAAGACATTTTTTTCTTTAAATGTTTCTAATTTTTCTTTTAAAATTTTCTTTTCATCTAGATAATAAAAAATAAATTTCTTCCTAGGACCATTTAACTTGACATGAGAATATGAGACTTTACAAATACAATTATTAATTTTGCATCCTATTAGCCTTGCTTATTTGCAACATACCTTATTAATGCCATGGGACTAAGTGGGACTCAATAGGTGTTTAAAAATACATGTGAAAAGTAAAATTAAGTCACCTAGTAAACTTTGAGAGGGGTCTTAAACATTAAATATAGGAATTACTGGTTTTATTTCTGCTCCTCATATGAGAGACAAAAAGTTGTTTCTATTCTATCCTTAGTCTCCACAGCCCTCTTTTGACACAGTGTCCTGGTACATCAGGGAAGGTACTCCAATAAGTGTGCTAGGTTTTCTGTTTGGGATTGGTTTTCTCTCCACCTTGTTCTTTTCTTGTTACTTTCCTACTGGTTGCACAGAATCTTCCTACACAAAGGGCTTTTAGTGTTCTCTTCCTTTTGTTTTCCACAAAGAGAATCTGCAGTTTCTTTCATATTGTTGAAGGGAGGCAAACTAGTAACAATATTAGTGTCAGCCCTAAAATAGTCTGAATGCAGATTTAAAGCTGCCAAACTGACAGGAGACACAATAGCACTTTGTGATTTCTCTGGTGGCAAAACTAGCTCCAGATATATTCAGTTTGCTGCACTCCCAGTTTTGCTGTTTCAACTGTCAGCAAAGTAGACTCTAAACAGATCAATGAACCCAGTAAGAAGTGAGACTAGGAAAAGTCTGTACCTGTGTATTTTAAAGGCCATGAAGCATTCAGGAAAAAAAAATCTTGGATGTAGACAGGACCTCAGCTTGAAAATCCGATTCTTAACACATTATATAATGATCTCTAGTCCTCAAATTCATTGATCAGTCAAGGACAATGTGTCAAATGTGTCAGATATGTGATTTCTCAAATGAAACTCAAGCAGACAGCAGAAACAACAGAAACTTACTAGAACAATGTCCAGGTGGATGGAAATAGTACAAGATAGACAAGGCCATCTGACAAATGAATAAACAAGATAAACAAACAATCTTTTACATTATTTGAATTGGGGGTAATCTACACTATGAGAAACACAAAAGGCATGTATTTAATATTCACGGAGGGGAAATTGATTGAAAAGGCAAATCTAGAGAGGCAGAAGATGAGTGGAACAATTTAACCAGAGGTTCTACAAATGAGAGCTTTACAATAAATTAACTGAATTTATCTTAATAACACCTTTATAAAGTAATATTCTCATTTCACAGATGAAGGACCAAACCACAGAGGAAACACACGGCTGAGCCAACTACCAAACTCATATCACACATTCCTTCAAAGCTAAACTGGAAAATACATTTTGAATGTATTTCAGAAAGTAAATAATAAGAAAGGGAATGAAAAAGGAGGAAAGAGATACAATGCACAGTGTTACTGAACAGAGGCGTGATTTTCACTAACCTTCCATTATATTTCAAACTTAACTCATTGACATTTTGAATCATAGCTACAGTATGCTTGTCTCATCGAAAGAGGAGGTTTAGTGCACATCTGTAGTAAGTACCTAGAAGTAGCCTCTTTTGTTGAGAAAGCAGATTGATTATTTTGTGTTAAAGACAGACCTAAGTTCTCTCTGTTCTCTACAAAATTAGTCCAAAACCCAGAAAGGGACTAGTGCAACAGACCAGTTTCATAATAGCTCCTTTATACCTTTGAGCAGCAGGAGTATGTATATACAAACAAGTAGTACAGCGTAAGAGAAGCAGATCTGTGAGGTGAAATAGCTGCTGCAGAGCCAGAATCTGCTCCATATGTATTTCAGGTGTTTTACATCAGACTAGCTGTAAACAACAATCATTGATCACAGGAATATGTTATATTCACTCCTAAATCACACCTTCTAGTCCAGCATCATTCAAGAGCAGCCCAGCTGGTTGCTTTGCAATCACTCCACAAGGCAAACCCTAACATGGTAAAGGGGCCAGTGCTGCTGTTTGCACACATATCCAACAAGAACACTACTTTAAATATCCTGCTCTATTACAAATTCAGCACTGTGTCAGATAAAAATCCTTGAGTTCCTTGTCTGTGTACAATTTGATGCCATAACATGGCTGAGACCTGGGAATTTGGGAGATCTGGTCTTTGAGGTGTCACTGATCCTCACTTTCTGTGGAGCAGATTCAGTGTTGGAAGACATATTTACCTACAGCATACATGATTATGCAAATTGGCTTGAATGCATAACCAGACTTGGTTAGCTTGGCATGCAAATTATCCCTTAGGGATAGAAGAGACTTGCCTACCAGAGTATAAAACCCCACACTTGCCTGGAATCAGAATGCTGCAGAAAGAAAAGAATCCCACTAAGAACTAAAATCTCTGTGGCCTTCCTCAGATATGACACATATTCAGTCTATTCCAGCCACAAACACACATCATTATTATCTGGTTGAGGGCTGTATCAAGGAATGCTTTATCCAAAATTTGAAGGCAAAATTGGTTAAGTATTCATTAATGCTTCCAGGAATGCAGTGAGTTACCTTAGCAATTTCCTTCTCACTATGATGCAGACAATATCCCATGCAATGCCTCTAAGGAGAAATCATGGCTGTCATTTCAAAGTTAACATCTTAGACTATTAAATCCCTAATTTGGTTTATTATTTTAAAGACTTACCTTGTAGTCATTTAGACAGGCCTTGGAGAGTACTGGGAGCCATTCCAATTAGAAATGAAATTAGGATCTAAGTCTCTAAGAGAAATCTCAGTGCATTTCCCGATCAGCAGACATACCCTGTTCCAGTTCTTCTCCCATAGTCCAAAAGATCCAGGAAGGGAAAGGATCTGAGCATATCCTGTGATGCTTACTGTATCTCTGTATTCCAAAAACGGCTGACTTCCAATAAGTTGTAGATTCAACAATAAATGCTCTTGACCAAAAATAGTTTGGTGTTCAATTACCAAATGCATTTTCCTATATTGAGGGTTCAGTTTTGCTGAATGCCCTGAACAAGAAGATGAATAGAAAAGTGGTGGTTTCCTGTTGATTGCTGCAAACTAATTCAGGATAGTTAAAAACTGGCTGCAAGGGGTTGTGGAGTTGTACTGAGTGGTTGGGAAATAAAAAGGCAAGTGGAATTCAGTGTTGATAAATGCAATCTGCTGCACATGAAAGAAGTGTTTCTAAATAAAGATGATGGGTTTAAAATTAGTATTATGACTAGTGTAGCCATGTCTTGAATACCAGTCACAGTTGCTATATGGAAGCACATAATGGATAGCAGAAATAGAAAGTTTGGTGAAGAATGTATGATTTGGACAAGTTTTAAGCAAAATAAGATTAGAGCTCTTCAGCCTTGAAAATAAATAGCTAAGGATTATGGTGAATACTTATGTAAAATTTCTTCTGTCCCAGAAAATGCTTCCATCCTGTGATCAGAGAACAATGCTGAATCCTTCAGATTCTCCAAAGCTGTTAAGTGTGAAATAGATGGTATGCTCATGAGGCACAATTTTTTTTTCATTAAACTGAGACTAAGTGATGTCCCAACATAATATTAACTGATATAAAATATGACAGGGTGAACAGACTTCCAAGTTCTCCTCACCAGTGCATACTTACACAACTGTATAAACTGTCTCTGTCAGATAATGGAATGAATGCCGTTCCAAACTCTGTGTCCCATTGTTAACTCAATTGTCTTAGTTGGCATTTCTTGTTATACCACTGGTTTCAAAGAAAGATAATTTTTCCATTCTAACTCCCATCAGTGTCCTCATTGCCAAGTTCTTGAAACTTTACCTGTTTGAGTTCCATATTTTAGCACAGTAACAAGCACATTTGAAAAGGTTAGTTTGCTTACAAGTGTTAAATAAAATGGTTATAAATGGTGTTAATGAAAGTTCTTTCAAAGGACAAGTGAATATTAATTTTGCTAAAAATTAGAGGACTCAAATGCTAATGTTAAAATAATAGTAGCAATTTTTTATATGACTTCAGGAGAGGTTTACATTGTTGGCATATGTTTTATACAAGCAGACATTTACTATAATTATCTTCCCATTTTCCTTGCATTTGATATTTGACTATCATTACCTCTATTTTTAGTAAAAGTATTTTTATTTAAGTTTTCAAACTACTCAGAACGCATAAACAGGACTTTGCCACGAAGTACAGAGTGACAGGCCCAAGAAGAAACTGAATGTTACCAGAATATCATGTCTTGTTTCTCTACACGAGTAGAAAAATTAATTTCAGTCATGCAGCTGAAAGGATGGGGACAGTATGTTGAGCAACTCAGCTTTTCCCACGGAAGGCAGCCATTTCAGAGGCAGACCTCATAAAGACTATGTTAATAAAACACAACTTTTATTTTGTGTTAAATTGTGGAACACTAAATTTGAAGAGCAAAAGGTTCAGACTTAATGGTGGAACATGAGCTAGTTGGAACAGTTCTTAGGCAAACACTGATTGTCCATTCCTGAATATCACACAGAAGAAAGCAAAGCATTTCATTGTCTGATAACCTTCACACATACATGGAAAGAAAATCTCACTGAAGGATATTTAAAATGATAAGATTTGTTTCAGGACAGGATTGAAAATTTGGAAAGTTTGCAAAGAGAAAGCACTACAGGATTTTTTTTTCTAGCTGGTAACAGCGGGGAGTGTTGGATGTATGGATCAGGGCTCATCATGACTGGAAGCAGCAGGGTGTGATAGCAAGAGGCATAGCTGCACATCAGCCACCTGTTTCTCACAGAGAATGAGGTTCTCTCAATCAGCACATAGCTTTCTATCCAAAGTCACACTGAAAACTGGCAAATTAGAATTTGAAGCTCAAACCCAAGTTCACTTCTGTTTTGGAGGTTATAATTTTCCTACTGTTACATATTGTATCCAGGGGTGAATGAAGAACTTGGACATCCTGCACACTCTGCTGGCAAGTTGAATTATATTTGCACTTCTCAAACGTAAAATAATAGTTATGCTTCCAGAATTCCTCTAACATTGGACAACAAATTATTAATTTTTTTTTACAGCTTTTGTTCTTCTTTCCATACAAAATCCATTCATTCAGTTCCATAGCAGAGCATTTTTTGAAGGATTATGTTCTTAATACCAGAAAGAAGGCTGTTACAGAGTATCTGGAAAACTCTTTTATTGGTAAAATAATCTACAAAAAGCCTATGACTTACAGATAAAGGCTAAGTTGTCCAATGAGAGGCATGGAGCAGAATAGAAGTTAATGTAGTTTCCAGAATCAGGACCTGGTGACAAAATGCAATTTACATAGGGGGTTTGTCTGATTTTAAGATAAAGTGAAAGTATCAGAGCTCACCATGGCTGGGTTGAAATGTGATAGCGAAAAGGTTATTAGAAAACATATTATTTCTAGTATTCACAAGACATAGTAATGTGAACATAAAAACTTTGGTGCCTGTGTGTTTTCTTTTGAAGAGCCAGATAGTTACATATGGAACATGCAGACACCATGTAATACTTCTGTTTCTTTACAACATATAAATGGTTTGATGGCTTTTTCCATAAAAGTAGCTTTTTTAATGACTCTGTTAAAAATATGTTTTATTGAAAAACAGTGGTGTAATGAGGTTTGCCTCTGCAGTTTGCAGTAGAACAGGACCAGAAGCCCCAGGCTCAATGGTCAAAAAAAATGACAAGAACTGTGATTCAATGTGATGCTAAAGTCATAAAGAAATCAAATGTAATGCTAAGAATTTAACCATAAAATACTAACCAAATTGTCATGTCATGTCCAGTAAATCAACATCAAAAAATTTAGATTTAATTTGCTTTGATTAGAAAATAAGCCAGCAGAACAGAATCCTAGCACATTGCACATGATTTTTATAGTCATTTGTATAACATTGCCTTCCCCAGCTGATTGGAGATGGGCTTTTAATACAGCTGATTGTCTTCTGCTGATTGTGAAGCAAGTACAGAGCTGGGCATCGCCTGATATATGCTGGCATTTTACAGGCATTGAAACAAAGCACTGTGCTGCACCTGCTTCTTGTCTGTGGGGAAGTGAGACCACTAGAAACATGATGGACATGCAGTAATCAATCCTAAGAATCTGTGCTGATATTCCTGTTGCAAAGATGTTTCCAGAGGCTGTGTAAATGGAATGTGTCTTGAGTACAGTTGAACCAGCTTGAATTTACAAGAGAGATCTATCAAGGCAGTAGGGAAACTATAGATTAAAACTCATTTCTGAAAACCCAGCCAGCCACCTGGAAGGTCTTACTCACTTCAGCAACTGACAGTTCAGGGTATGTGATGCTCCTGACAAATTTCATCCTTTACATAATGACAAAAAATATGAGAGCTACTGCTGGCTCCAGGAAGACTCCTGCTTTTTAGGCAATAGTTCAGTCATCCAGTTGGCCAAGAAAAGGTAAAAGGAGGGGAAAACAAATGCAAAGGCACTCATCACCTCCCACAAGCAGACAGATGCTCAACTAGCCCCAAAGCAATGGCTACTTCCCCCAAAGCCCTGAGTTTTTATTGCTGAGCATGGTGTTAGCATGAAATAACCTCTCAGTCAATCTGGATCAGCTGTCCCAGCTGTGTCTCCTCCCAACTTCTCTCTCACCAATAACCTCCTCTCTTGCAGGACAGAGTGGGGAACAAGGAAATCCATTATCTTCTACCTGAGAAACTTAATTATGTCTTTCATAGGTCATTGCCTTGGTAGCACATTTCTTGCCATGAGCACAGAGATATATTGCAAATGTGGACACTCCAGGTTTTGATACTGATGAGAGCACTTGCTCTCCCCCATTTTTCCTGCCACTTTTACAGTACAAAATATTCTCATTTTTTTTGTAAGAAATTGGTGAAAATTTTCAAGCTTTGTTTCAAAGTATACTTAAGGTATAATGGAAAATCACTAATATCTTATTCTTCACTTGTCCTGTCTCTCTGTTCCAGTGGGCATAATGGGCTTTCAAAATGAAGATGTAATGTACTGTAGATATCATTACAAAATCAGAATATATTAAAGCTGTGCCAGCAACATGCTATTGGAAGTTACTATTGCTCCTTCACAGCAGTGATATATAAGCCAGCATTTCTGGGAAAAGTTCTCTGTGAACATCTCTGAAATGCTTTTTGGAAAACTCTTGAGTTGCTGCTAAGTTCTTAATTTGGGTCAGCTGTCTTCGTTTTGGTTTCAAACACAAATTGTGAAGTCCCACATTTATATAGCGCTAGAGCAGTTCTGCTGCAGCTCAGCTTTTCCAATAAAGCTACCACACTTTTTGGAGCATGAATAGTGTAATATTTCATAAGGCTCCTCTAAAGAGGGAGCTCAGAAATACCTCTTATTTTTTAAGTTCTATCCATCTTCAGCTTATTTTGCAATGATCAAATGAACCCTTAGTCCTTATGCTGGGCAGTGTGCTCAATAATAACTCTGCTCTTCTCTTAGAAGCAGTTTTAAGCAGATCATACTTTGGTAGCCACTTAGAGGTAAACTACCAATGCTAAAGTCTTACAGAGAGTTCTGTCTGTAAATGTCATAATCAACACAGTTTCCCTTTACTAAATCCCCAGAAAGTAGTTGGGTCTATGCTGTAGGTAAAGGTCACTGCTCTAGTCAGATTTTCTTCCCTGCACTCAAAGAAGCAAAATCAGTGTCTATTTCATCCACTGGGCCATTCTCAAAAATCCAGACCAAGGGATTATAATGATGAAGGAGAAGATAGGTTTCCCTTTCAATTAATTGAGTGGTCTCACTTTGTTTTATGACTGACTTTTACTCACTGCTGTCTGTATTTTTTTCTTCTATTCTTTATATGATTCTGCATACCCCTTATCAGCGTGCCTGACATCTAACTTTTATTGTATAGTTGTACATTTGGATATCTACCTCATGTGGAAATATATGAAAGGGAGGGGTAAGCAGGTTAGAAATGAGGAAATTATAATATTATGGTGATAATGTTGGCATGTGAGGTGGGAATTCAGAACTGTACTGTCAACACTGCAATGTTCCTTGATTAATGTTTCTACGTAATTAACTTCACTTGATTACGTAGACAAGCCTGAACCAAAACAATCAAAACCAGGTAACTTTTATACCATGGAAACAGACTGAATAAGACTATTTAGTAAACCTGAATAATAACCTACCCATCCCTGAGAAAAGTAGATTTGATCTTTTTGCTCCCCAATAGCACATCATTTTGGATGAATATGAATTGTTGCTAGAATATAATTTCAGAAACATTAAGGTTTGTATAAATGTATATATGTATATATCTGAATCTAAAAACAGGTTAAATGGAATAATTGAATAATTTAATTTGCTATTGGAACTTCAATGATCAGATGTGTAACATAAGCAAAATGACCAATCTGTTTAATACAGAAACCATTAAGGTCTTGATCTTGCAAATATTTACATCCACAAATTCAAGTAGAGTTTTAACTGTACTTGACTCCCAGACCTCTTCTTCAGCTCTCTATCCATGAAATGAAAAACCTCATGTGATGGCAATTCAGACAACAGCTTTAATGACCACTTAGCTTTAACTATTTTATCTCTCCCTTTGTTTCTCTCCACTGACACACTCCTTTTCTGCAGCATCAAAATCTGTCAGTGATTTCACCTTAGGTGCATTTACAAAACAAAAACACTTAAATGTCTTCTATTTCAGAGCAAACAAATTATGCTCATGTATAGTTTTATTTTTCCTGTGTTACTTCATATGTGAGAGGAAAAATATTTTTTAAAAGTTCAAGAAAACTGCTTCAAAACTTGCCATTCCTTTTGTAATGTATCTTACATGTAAGATAACCAGTTACTCATATAGACCTTAAACCAGAAACTTTCTGGTGAAAAGTGTGCCCTTTTAAATTTTACTGGCATTAGGTTTGCTCTTGTGTTGCATTGCCTTTTTCTCTTTGTTTTGTTGGTTTTTTTTTTTAATTTCTGGTAATTGCTTTAAAAGAACAAAGCTCTTTGTTTAAGGGTAGCTCAGGGACATCATAATTGCTGTAAGGTACAAGACTGTTTCCAAGTATTTTTGAATTGCTTCTCTTCTGTATTAAATATTTAATGTCTAATGTTTAGCCAAACTGTAGAAATTCCCTCTAGAACATGGGTGATGACTTCAGGAAGAGAATCAAGACCTGTCAATTCAATTTTCAATATGACTCTCTTTAGAAAACCACAGCTATTAAAGAGTGGGATTTTTTTAAAAAAATTACAATTCCAGGAGTACATGAAAATGTCCTTGGTGAAAAACATCAAGCAATTAATTCCATACTATAGATTCACAGACCATTAATTTAAGAAAGTGGTAATCATGCTTTCCCTGCTGAAGGTTTTTGGTTTGGGTTGGATTTCTTTAGGACTGTTGTTAATATAGCCTGGTTGGTCATGTGTTCCCCTCCCCTCATGCACCAGTTCAGACAGGCCTTACTCTTATCTCCAGCTAGAGCCAAGAGTGACGGTATCGGGTGGCATCCGGCAGCAAGGCCATAACCCAGCAGCCCAGGAGGGAAGTGTGTCAAGGCCTCTATTGACCAGCAAAATCCTGCTGCATCAGCTAAACAGCACCTGCTCCTTGCTCAGATGTTCCCCTTCCAGATGTCCTGTTTTCACCTAAGAGATCAGTGTGTCCCAGGAGAGCTGACTGCTACTTTTTCATTGTATAAGAACCTGGAAGCACCCTGGGAATAAACCATTTCAAAGCCTAATGAAAACAAGCATGTGCTTCCTTCCTAGCCAGTGACACACTCCGATGTGAATGCTGGTGATCACAGAATGTGGGCTAAATATTACAATAGCATTGTACAAAATACAAAAAACATTACATCACATCATTTTGAAACTCTGTAAATTGCTTCTCTTTTCCGGGCTATTTCAGCTTCTGTCAGGACAGATGGACACCATTGTCGTACCCACCCGTGATCACTGACGTATCTTCACCATGCAGCAAAATATGGGAGGGACTGATAAGACTGATGCAAAGAGTCATAACGCCACCTTATTCCAACTGCTCAGCAAAGCCTCCTGATGGGCATGTAACCCAATATATTGAACTGGCTTCCAACAGTTTAGGAGAGAGAAAAAGATCAAAAGGAAAGTCAGTAGCAGAAGAATAGAACTTATGTCAGTCAGCATTGTAATAAAATTTCAATACTTAGGAGTAATATTAATTAAGATATGTTGCATGTTAAAGTTTAATTTCATACATATCACTATTTGTAGCATTAAGTATTTATGAAGAGATAGGTTTAGTGTTGCTGTTTTACTGTGCTCAAAACCATCTATTAAATATCTCATCATTTTGTGATCATTGTAGTGTGTCCTCTAATAGCTGATGAAAATAGCCTTTGTGTTTAATCTTAGAGTGTCCTTTTACACATCACTGGTCCTAATACAGCAGCTGCTCACAATAAAGAAGGTGGGTTGGTTGCTGTAGGAAGGTTTGTTTTTTTCTGAATTATCCAGGAGGCAGTTTTCCACCTTTCTTCTCCCTCACCTTTGTTCTGCATATTCAGTCCAAGTTACCCAAAAGAAAATTCAAAAGCACATTCAATGTGTTGTCAAGAAAGCTGACCACAGGTGAGGATTAACACACTCTGGAAATGCATTTCTTGTTTCAGGGGAGAAAGGAAGCATCTCTAAGAGAAGCCACTCTCCAGGGCTTCTCCAGGGTCCCCAGACCTCAGGTCTGTATGTGCTCTCTGCAATCCAAGAGAGGAGCAAGATGGGGATCCTAAATTAGAACCCAAGTTCAGCTCCCAAACTGAATTCTGTGGATCCAGTAAATTTTAGTCTTTCTGAGATTCGATTTCCTCACACTGAAGCATGCCACATGCAACTGCCAAGCCACAGGCTAGACCCAAAACAAATATTTTAAAAATGGTGAATGAAATAAGTAGCTCCTAAATTTAGATTTAAAAGTCCCCAGTGTTGGCACATTCCTTACTTCTGCTGGCAATGAATTTTAAAATTGAGTGTCTGTTCCATAATCTAAGTAACAGTTAATAGTTTGGTGTCTACTGATCTCTAGTAGATATGCACAGAGGTGGGAGTATGTGCACACATGAAAGGAAAAAATAAAGAATGAGAAGCAAATCAAACGAGGAGTCTTCTGTGTTTGCTGAGATGACCTGTTGACACAAAACTGAATCTCTGGGAGCTTCATAAGTAGTCAAGTAATATCAGGATCTTGGAATCATTGTAACACAGTCAAGGAAGAGGATCTGGAATAGGTTATTGTTCAGCAACAAATTAAAGGAACCCCTCTGACATCCAGAGGGAGCTGATAAACTTGGGTCTAACACATTTCCTTAATATTTGGTTTCAAGAGCAGCTAAGGTCCTAAATGTTTCTGAGAACAAAGTATCTCAGATAGTTCACCCAAAAATTGTGTCACATGAAACTATCGAACACTTTTGGAAACTTGGCCTGGCTGTTGGAAACCAACATTCTTAACAGTACACAAGCTAAAATAAATACTGAGAAACTCAAATGTAAAAGTATTATAAAAAAAGCCCACCTAAAAGTTCAAGCACAAAGTAAAAACATCTTTAACCAACCTAATTAAAATATAGTAAAAACTATTTTTAAATACAATCTTAAAAATCAGAAGGCTGAGCCAGCCATAGGAGAAAGTAAAGCCAAACCACAATCTTGCTAGAAGACACCCGAGTATACAATGCCACACACTTTTTCCATACTTGAACATAAGAAATTTGGACTGCACTTCTCCAGTTTTGGTACCTAGGTATTGAACATGATTGTTTTACCACATTGCTTAAGCTCTCTGCCAACAAGCCACATAGCATGGGAATAGTTGATAGAAATTCAAAACAATTCAGTACAAAGCATATTGTATATGGCATAAATGTCATGTCAGCTTCATAAAGCAAGAAGTAATCTTCATTATATACATATGCCTTTGATTAGCAGCCGAGAAACTAACTCTCAAAGTCAGACCTAATATCTATGTAGTGTTATCACCTGCATAAAGGTTTTCCAGCATGAGTGGAATAATAGAATCCATTTTGAACTGACCCCTTATAGAACAAGTAGATTTTTTTTTTTTTTGGCCTAATCTTGAATGGTGGGGCACTTGGTTGTGCTTTTATAATCACAACACCAAGACTGCTACAAATGAGGATTGCTCATCTGTCTGATCCAAATTTTACCCAGACGGGAGCCATGAGGAGGTAAAGTCTTTGTATCTAATGAAATAATAGAATCTGGCAAAAAGATGTTCTATAAATTTGAATTTCCTCCTGGATTTTTTCCTTTAACATGAACAGAGATGGTCACTGTTATTGCATAGGACATTATCGGAAAGAAAATCCTTTGTCCAACTTTAAAAGTTTTTAAACTGTGAACCCAAACTATTAATAAAGTTATCCTTCCTGCTCCTTAGATTTCTACCACAACTGCTATTCAGATTTATTCATGACTTCCTTTTATTAAAGACATGCCAAATCTGCTAGATTGTCCACCTGGAAAAATGCCCACTGTTCACAGCTACTGAAGTAGTCAGATATTAATCTTAATAATTTTGTACTATAGCCATCCAAACTGCTTTCACTCTTATGAACATTTTAGAACAATATACTATTTTTAAAGATGTATTTTAAAATACTTTCTTATGAAATTAATTTCTCAAACTGGAAGGTTTTGTCTCATTTATACAAATGACTTATTTACAAATCTTGTTTTGCATTAAAAAAAACTGTCTGGTGTCTCAGAACACAGAATTCCTTTTAGGGAAATCAGAGATACTTTTCATGTGTGAGCACTGGTTTTAATTAGATACTGCTGGGTGGTGACATAAGTACAACGAAAAACACACACACAAAAAATCAACTGAAAAATGAGAAATGATGTTTCACAGCTCTAGCATCCCTACTGAAAATTGAGAATGTTTGTGCAAATATGTTTAGTCATATTGTCTTTCTTTTCAGTGCTGATCTTTTCCAGACTCTTAACCAAATCAGTGTTTGGGCATAGAGCTGGTGGCATAAATGAGTTAGAACCAAACTCTTAAGAGTCCCTTTCATAGAGGCAAAGACAACTCTTGGAGTTTATTAGAACAAAGAAAGCATACAGTAAATGTAGTGTTTTGAGTAGCACTATACACATGCCACCACCATGCTATTTCCCTTGTGTGGGCCCTAATCATGGTTAACAGTAATTAGGAAAATGAAGTTTAAATGCAGCAACACTCTATTGAGGGGTTAGACTGTCCGATCGGGTGTCTGTCTGTCGGACACACACATAGGATGGTTCGTGGGCAGCTCGCAGTTAAAGGACGAGACTGGACTCTTCTATAGTTCGGTCTTCAGATAGTTTATTATTTGTTATCTCAAATGCTCTCTCTGCCCAGCCGGGATCTGACCAGCACGGCAGCCACAAGCACTCTGACCGCCCACGGGGCAGCCGTACATTCTTATAGTGATAATTGTGTATGTGATATTTACAATTTTCTCCCAATGTCCCACACCTATGTTGGACAGTGAACCACCACCTTGAACCAATCTAAAGGTGCCTACGTCACCCAAAAGATGGATGCCAAGAAGAAGGAGAAAGACCACGAGGCCAGGCCTGAATCCTCCATCTTGCCTCCATTAGACCCCCCTGTACCAAAATCAGAAAAGTCATCTTCTACCCTAAAAAGTGTCATCCCTTCACCATTCACACCCTGGTGACTTGCAGACCCTCACACTCAGGTCACACATCCCTTGAGGGATCGAAATCAAGCCACCAGGAATTTCTGGCCACATTCCAGGATTTCCGAGCCCCCCAAGGGTGTTCTCGGGGACTCAGGGCATCCGATGTGGTGTTCTGAGTTCCCACATTAGACCATCACAGAATCTGTAGAAAAAAACATAAGTGCTGCTGTACACAGCCCCAAATAATCAGCTGGCAGGTCAAAAGGGACCTCAAAGAGTCAGGGTTCCTGGGGTGGGCACACAGACAGAAAAAGCCCCAGCTCCAGGATCCTACAAGCAGCCAGACAGAGTAGGCAGCCCACTCCTCCAGGGAGAAAAAACTTCCACATCTTTTGAAGTCTTGTCTCTCCATAATGTGTTTCAGCTTCTGCACACTTCCATCCACTTATCCACATGCTGCGGGATGCTTGAAGATGCCCTTTTCCCAAGCTGCACCAGGTGCCTTGTCCTACTGCTCATTGACATTTTCTGGTTTCACTGCTGCATTTTTTCTCTTGTTACCTCCTAGCTCTTAAGAGCACTCTCAGTGCTCAATGCTTGACTACCAGGGAGTTACTGATTTTCTTGAGACCCATTTCCATCCTTGGATCATATTTTCAAGACCTTTATAATTGCCACACATTTAAACACCACATTATAGTGGGAGACACCTTGTATCTTGATTCACAAGCAAGTCCATATAAGTTGATACAAGACACAACAGACCCAGAAGTTGGACTCTGCGTTCCTTGTGGGTCCCTTCCAGATAAGAACATTCCCTGACTTGATGATTTTAGGCCAGGATGGAGACTTTGAATGATACATCACAAGATTTTCCTCTGAAGTTTGAGTGCATTTCTTCTGCTAAGTCACAATACAGCAAATCCAATGCTAAACATTCAACAGGAATTTCTTAACAGAATATAAATGTCCATTTTAAAAGTCATTTGCACTGGATATTTTTCCCACACAGAATCTTGGGCCATTGGATAAAAGCCTATGCATGAGAAGTGGTCTACTGTCATACAGAGCAAAGCAGTTTCCTTTGAGTTCCGGGGTGCACATTAGGAATACACAGTATGTTGTATAGAGATTTGCTCCTATTTTGACATTTATCCAGAATATAGAAATTCTCCCTGCCAGGTTCTCAAACCTGGCCAGTAATCCCTTACACACTCAAAAGAAAAATACAAAAGTGTCTCCCCATGTGTAGCCAAAAGACTTTGGCACTTGGCTGCATCAGATGAAGTTTTTTGATAGCAGCACCAGGATACTTCAGTCTGACAAGTTCATCTGTAAGTTCTCTCACCTGTAGAAGGGAATCAAGGGAGACTTTCAACTGCTTTGAAAATTATTAAATATTTTTCCAGATGGAAAGCTAGACAGAGACAGGAAAGCAGTAAGAGATCAAGCCACTTTTATGTCTATGCTGTATTATTATCAAAGGTTTGAGCTATGGAGCAGAGATTTATTTTTGCCTCTGACAGGATAAGATATAGAAGAACTTGGATATTGTTTCTTTACATTTATATCCATTACTTTTAAACAGGTCCCAGAAAAATAAAGCTAATTCAAAAAGAAACTGTGAATTAGAACCTATTCATGAAATCGCCATTAAAAAACATCACAATGTATTCCCATTACCCCCAAACCAACATCAAAAAGCAAGAAATAATCACACTACATTACTAGTTCTTAGAATAAATGGAGCATGAATGAAAAAAATTTAGTTTGTGCCCTCCTGCAGATAAAAATGTCATCTACATAGTCTGAACAAAAGCATTTCAGGGTCTGGGAAACAAAGGTGGGACTTAGCAAGTTGCTGATGCTGAGGTGTTGCAGAGGACAGCATAGTGATGGACAGCAGCTGAAGAAAACAGTAAAGCCAGTTCGATTTCACCCTCCCTCCTCCAGTATATTTACATAAGTCAAACATATGTTAGTGGGACCAGGACTTACTCCTGCATCATCCTGTCAGCACTGGCTACCCTATCATTATGGAATTACTTCACTATTTGCAAAGTGTTTCAGTCCAAACAACTAAGGGGAAAAAGGAAAAAAAAAAGAAAGGAAAAAAAGAAAGAAGCAGTAATGTATTACCCAACAGAATTTCATTCAAATATGACCACTGATGGGGTTAGCATGAGAAGTGAGTGAAAAGAATTTCTGATAAATCACACATGGTCCTGGGTCCTCTAGTCACACCAAGGGAGGAGATTTTAAAGTTTTTATTTGGACTGTCCTAATTCTAACTAGGGAAAATGAGACAAGGGTTGCAGAGGTTTTGGATACCTCTTCCCTTGCACGAACACGCATTTTCTTTTTTAATTCCTTAATAACATTTTCACTCCTATCAATCTCTGTGTTTCACAAACGCAGCCCCTAAAGGCCCATGAAAAAGTTCAAAGTGGATGACAGACTGCTGTGGGGTGAGAACAGACTGTATTAATTGTCTGCAATGGGGAAACTAAGTTGCTACCAGCAATTCAAGGAGGCTAATAGCCCTTCAACTGATGTAAACACTTGCAGCCAGCAATTACAGCCATTGCATATTCCCCAGACCTGAAAAAAATTGAACTGATGCCATCTTGTCTGAGAAGTGGTAAATGACAGCTTAATTGACTTTTTTAAATGGAGAATGGGAATTCAAGCTACATGAGAGCAGTAAAGTTACTAATTGTAAATCAACATTATGTTTAATTGTAGAGAAGTTTTTAAAAAGAAACATGTGCAATGTGGGTTTAAGGTCAGGGGTCACACACTCAAGAGACTGGCAGCAAGACTCAAGGAAAAGAACTCCTCTGCCATACAACCTACCACACAGAAAGCATCACCTGCCTTGCCCTGCTGGCCATGCTACTTTAGATTCAGCCCAGGGCACAGATGGGTTTCTGGGCCACAGTTGCACAGTACCAGGCATGCTCAATTCATCCTTCACCAGCATCCCCTGTTGTCACCTCACTGCAAAGCTCCCATACCTTCTTCGTGATGCCTCATGGGCATGCACACCTCCTTCTCCTCACAGCACAGCCAACAAACCCCAACTCTCTTCCTGACCAGCTAACCCCCTCTTTTATAGCACTCATCTTTATTGGACAGAGCTGTGGCCTGTTCCTAATCTTTGGTGATTAGCCCAGCTGCAACTCCTCAGGGGTGAGATTGCCTTCTGCACTATCTTTATTTTCTTACATTCTATCCCCCCACAATCTCCAAGCCCTGCTCCACAGGGCTGCAGTCAATCCATTTATTCCCCTGTCTGCACTGATATTGCAGATTGCCCTGACCCATGTGCAGGACCTTGTACCTGGCCTTGCTGACCCTCATGAGATTGCCATGGTGCCACCTTTCCCCCTGCCAAGATCCCAGTGGATGGCTTCCCTTCCTCCAGTGAATCCGCTGCATCGCTCCCTTGGTGCCCGGTGCAATCCTGCTGAGGGTGCTCCCAGTCCCACTGTCAGTGTTGTTAGATGTTAAACAGCACCGGGCCCCGGAACAATGAAGGGATTAAGGGAAAAGCCTTTAGCTCCTTCAGGACAAGAAAATATGAAATTCTAATGAATGTGTCTCTTCTGTGACAAGCCTTTTCCTGCCAGAGCCCAGGGACCCTGCAGCAGGATATTAAGGAACAGAAAATTCCGCTTCAGGTGACCCCTTGAGTTTTTTCAATAATACATATAACATCTAATAAAACAAGAAAACACACCCCGGATTAATTCCCACTTCACTTAATATATTTCTTTTTTTCCTATTCCTGCCTACAAAATAATAATAAAAATAGTCATAGGGATTTTTTTTTAAATAGTAGATCAGGTTTGGTCAGACAGCACAGCATTAATACAGCTGCAATATTAACCATGGAGTTATTTTTAGTAGACAATTTCCTTTACTTTAGCTTTGAATATCATGCATGTGAAATCTAAAAATCATGTTTAGCTGACCATGCCTTTGGAATATCTAAGCTCTATTTTGTGAGTCTTACATCTTGTTCAAAGACCCCTGGTTTCACTTATTATTGCTGTTAATCACAGCCTAGAGTTCTGGCACTATTAGTATCTGATGAAACTGGGAGTTTAGAACTACATATGCGAATGTAAACTCTAGGACTTAAGTTGCACAGCAGGAACATAAAATACAGATAAATATGCGTTAAAGAGGTGCAGCTGGGTATTTTCCAATTTTTCAATATGCAATATACAGTCCAGGTAGAAGTAGTTGTTCTGAGATCCTGAAAGGTCACTAAATTGCATTTTATGTACCCTAGGAAGAAGCCTAAGTTTAGTCATGATCTAACATGAGATCTGTGACTATCATGGTTAATTTTCTTACTCTAAAAAATATCCTCAGGTTAGGAAGGCACAGCACAGCCAGAGACTCACAGCTGCTTTCCAGAAATTGTGCAGAATTCAGCTGCCAATCTGAGAATGGAGGAAACCCCACAAGTTAAAAACATAATCAGAAAAGTACCTTGATAGTAACAGCTAATTTAGCAGCAAAATATTGGTGGATATGTGGGATTGGTAATCAGCCTCAGATTTTAAGCTTTCCTCCTTCTGCCACACTTGAAGTTTAAGCTGTTTCTTATTTTGATAGCAATAAAGTGCCTTCTAAAGCTCTATAAGCTGTTTCTTGTTTCGATAGCAATAAAGAGCCTTCTAAAATGCAAGATCATCAATCCATAGCACTATTCCCATACCTCTAACAATAAGAGTGTGGGAGCTAAAAATGCCAACATGAGCTAATCAAGGTATGCAATAATGGATCAAAAGAGGTGATAACAGTAACAAAATACTGAGTATTTCCCACCTCATTGACCACTGTAATGGTAGCTCCATCTAGCTCAGCATTATTAAAGATCAAGTGCTCTGATCCACTCCATTTTATTGTGTGAAGAAGGGAACGTGGCTGGTGAACAAAGTTGCTTACAGGAGATGCTTTTTTATTATCACTAGCAATTATTTTCATTTAAATAAATTTTGGCACAATGAGTCTTCATTCCTTAATGGCTGCTGTGCCTAATGGAATCACCAAGACAGCAATTTTTGTGGCTTCAAACTTAGGCCATGAGATTCTGGGACTACCATTGGGATGTGCATTATTTCTCAGGTAATCTGATAATATGCATAAAAATAACACGAGAAAATATTAAGTTAAAAATATAGGATGACTGTATAGGAAACTGCAACACACAATATCTTTAGCAATGCAATACTTGGAACAGCTGCTGCAAAATGATTTTCACAGAGCACCTGGAACCTAGGAATTCCAAAAATTGATTAAACATAAGCTGAAAGTTTCTTGTCACCAATAAAGAACAGCATCACACAATGACATTTAAATTTTCATTTAAATATTTATAACATTTCAGTGTGAGAACAGAACATTATCTGCAGGACTTTTGTGAACAATGGTTGAAGAGAGACCTGATGTTGGAAACATAGTGGAGGCCCCTACCCAGGAAATTGTCAAGGTTCATCAATAATTTTATTTTCCATTACCCTACTCTAATTTGACCTTTAATAAATTAAATTAATTAATTTCCCCAAATAATTTGTCTGATTTGCCTGTGAAAGTAGTTGCTGAGTGATCTCTCCCCATCCTATGTCAAGCCATGAGCCTTTCCTGTATTTAGTCTCTCCTGTCCGGATGAGGAGAGAAGTGATAGAGCAGCTTTGGTGGCAGGGAGGAACATCCAGCCATGGTCGACCCACCACAGCACATAGCAAAGAAATTGTTCCTCTTCACATATTAAATGTAATGGGGAAAAAAATCCCCCAAAAGGTAGATATGCAGTCATCTCACAAAGTATTTTTTCTGCTGTTGAAAATGTCAGACATTCAGCAAGATTAATCTGCTTAAAAGTGGGCATCTCAAAAGATGGGTACTTCTAGACATAATAGCTTGACTTAAAATAGATATTTTAATAGTGATCTGAATTAAGACAGCTTCTTCCAGTTCACCTTGGAAATCAAGTAGTCTCAGTACTAGACATGTACAGTAAAATATTACTGAATCCCACCTTAAATGTCACTGAGTGTGCTTTGTTTTTACCCATAAATAAGTATTTAAAACCAAAAAATGCCCAACAGAAGATGTTATAGGATAATCTTCCTCTTTGGTAGATCTTCAGTAAAACCATAGCATATATTTGTCTCTATATTCTGTGAAAATGCAACCAGATTCTTTATCATCATCATCATCATCATCATCATCATCATCATCATTATTATTATCATTATTATTATTATTATTACTATTCTCACTAACCAGCAACAGAATTATTAGAGAAGACAGTTGCTAAATTTGCAACCTCAAGCTGGGGCTAAGCTGTGGAATGAACAATTAAAAAGCTAAAAAATCAAGATCTTCATTGGTTACTGAACTATTTTTTTTTCAAAAAATGTTTAGTGATTATTTGGAATGAGACAGTTTGCCTCTGTGGTCACTGGTTATGAAAAGAGAAGTATCAAAATTCTCCCAAAATCCCTTTTTGTAAGAAACAGAATGGATATTGTAAGCAAAAAATAAGTTTTTCATAGAACCTACATCTATATCACTGCAAAACACCACCAAACAAAAAAGATAATTTCTAGTAAAGTTTTCTATTGCTTCTTAAATCAAAGGCAATTTAGGACAGAGGCACAAAAGCATCTCCTACAAAAGAATAAAAAAGACACCTGTCCTTTTTGTTTGCCAAAAACACCCAGAAAAAAGCATGCCACGAGAGATCCCATGGATTAGATAGCAGGAAAGACCAAGGAGAACAGAGTAGACATTAAATTCTGAAAAGTTTTCAAGATCCAAGTGATGAAGTAAGCTGACTGAGAATTATATATGTAATGTTGCTTTTTTCAGCAAAATAAAGTAAAGCAATAGCAACTGGCCTTTTGAAAGTGGAAATCTTAGATGCACAGGACACATGCTTTGGGTGGACCCCAAATACTTAAATACAGTGCACTTAAATACAGAGGCCTCTTCTCTCCTGGAGAAGCTCTTCTCTCTGATGCTTGCTCAGCACACTAGTATAATGAAGATCTGTAATAGCTGTAAGCTCAGATCTAGATTTTTCACTCATCGTAGCCTGAAAACAATCTGTTTGTCTTTTGAACCCCCATTACAACAGCTCAATCAACAACTTTTTAACCTGCAACACCTTTCAAAACTCTTCCAAAATTATGTGCATTTTTATAAAAAGCAAATTGAACAGCTTTACAGCCAATTTTGTATATGCTCTGAGAGAAGACAGCAGCTAGGGGGGTTTACTACCCTACTAAGGGGTAGTAATAACAAACTGAAATGCTCCCTCCTAGTGAGGCCTCTCAGAGCCCTCCCTGCATCTCCACATAAGCTGTAAGTTGGCCCAGACTGATAGCATGCCCAAGTTAACAGAAAGTTATGACCTGCCTAAGGCTGCACCACCAAACATGAGTAAGAGTGCTGCACAGTTCTACAGGAAAAACCTGAGGGGGTGAAACTGTGCCCATGACCACAATGGAAAGGGCCCTAGGAGTGTATTAGATGTGTCCAAGCTGCCCTAGGGCTCTGTGATGGAGAGCCCTATTTAGTCACACTGATCTCGGACTGACAGCCAAACTGCCAGTGGGAATGGTGGAGAAATCCACTGGTGGACAATGGCAAGGCTGCAGCACAGAGGTGTGCCCAAATCTTTTCCACAAAGAGGTGGAAATGTAGCTCACTTGTGGTCACAGATGGGACTAGATAATTGTCACAGACATGTTTTATGAAATATCCTTTCCTTAGGATTTTTTCCTCCTGAGAATCTGAGAGGCCTCAGGAACAAAATGCAAACAATGGTTATCTGCTGCTATGGAATGCAACAGGTGGATCTGGGATTGGTCTCATGTGGTTGTTTCTAATTAATGGCCAATCACAGCCCAGCTGTCTGGACTGTCTCAGTCAGTCACAAGCCTTTGTTATCATTCCTTTTCTATTCTTAGCTTAGCCTCCTGATGAAATCCTTTCTTCTATTCTTTTAGTATAGTTTTAATATAATATATATCATAAAATAATAAATCAAGTCTTCTGAAACACGGAGCCAACATTCTCGTCTCTTCCCTCATCCTAAGAGCCCTGCGAACACCACCACAGATAATGTGTTGGGGAGAGAACCAGTGACAGAAAGTTGCATCATCCCCTGTGAAGCAGGGGATGGGGACCCATGAGAACAGCATAGGAATCATTTTGTTCACACATACATTAGTACAAAACTTCTCCTTTATGTATTTTCACTTTATCTTTGATTCATATCTTGCAGCAGCAACTTTCTGTCCAGCAAGTGGGCTCTTTTCTGAGATGTGCTGCTTCCTGACCTCACCCTGTGTTCACTGTGTCTCATCTGCCTAAATTTACTCACTGAGAACAAAGACATCATTGTACACCACTGGCCCATCTGTTCTAGAGAGCTGCTTCAAGTTTTAGTTAGCACCAGATGTTTCCTAAGGAAGTACCCTCAATATTCTGAATATCCCCAGTAAATGTTCAAATGTATTAACTGCAAGAAATACCATCACATAATTATAAAAAAGGTCTTTTTTGCATGCTTTGTTACTGTACTTCCTTAAAGATAGGGTAAGAGTATTTCACAGTGAATTGTAACACATTTTCACATTCTGCAGTTGTTTGTCAAAATTTTGAACTGTTTAAGATGGTATTTTATTTCACTACTAAAAAAAAATATAAAAGCCTTAGTATTTCTTGCTGCATAGAGCACTGTACTGATTCCTCTAAGGCTGAGAACCTGCAACAAAATTATGGATGCTCTAAGTCCTTATATGCCTCAATTAAGGCTTTGGGAAGAATTCCTGCATCTATAGTCCTGAAACTTTTTAGAACCCACATTTTTCACCTTGTTCCTGTGATATTGCCACTGTTTCCAACAGTTTTGTCATAACTTAGTGGGTTTTGCCATTCAATTGTGCAAAATTAATAAAATGTGGGCTGTCATCCATAGCCATTTGAATACTGAGTGAAGTCATGCCAGTACTTCAGACTGCAGGGTAATTTTTTTATTTTTTTTAATAGGAAATCGGGAAGGAGAACTTTTTCATTATGCATTTCTTCAGTTTTTATTTGTTTTTTTCTGAGTTCTATTTCCATTTGGTTAATTGTCCACTGTTTCTGCCTTTTGAGACTCCCAAAAGCTATTGCCCTCAATTGTAACACATATATGAGCTGTCTCCTGAGCCATACCTCTGTGCCAAATAACTGTTGAGGAGCTAATATAAAGTCCTTGTTTCGTTGAAAGCAAGTATTAAATTTTAGAAAATGTTCTGAATTACATGGAAAATGTCTCTGAGATTACTTCCTTTTCTAAATTAATCTATTTTTTTTTTCTGTAAAGTATTTTTACTTTTCAAAAAGCATGAGAAATTACAAAGCCAGTAAATGAAATCCAAATAAGCAGAGATGGAGCACATGTTCATTTTAAAACAGAGGCAGGTCTTTCTTAATAATTTTATCAAGCTGTCATCTCAGAATGGCCACCTCTGAGAAGCTGTCAGCTTCACTGGTATAAATGAAGTTGGAACAAGGGAAGATTGCCAAGCACAGGCTGCTCCGAAGGACCATAAGCAACTGCAGCCACCAAGGGGCAGTGCAGGGAGCTTCAAAAGAGAATTCTGGGCATGCCCCAGCACTCTTCAAAACCCTGGGGAAGCCCTGTAGAAAGCAGTGGTACTGGTGAACATGGTGGTGCTATGCTAACCATAAAATTTCGTCTTGTACAACCAGTCGAGGTCTGGGCCACTTCAAGTGTTTTTAACTCTTCTGAAGGTGTACAATATTTAATTCCAGTTAGAATTAGACTGCTTCCTTTTCCCCACTGCTGGATCCTGTTGCAGTTTGGCCTGCTAGCCAGAAGAGACAATTGTTAAATTTCTATTTCTCATCTGCCTTCCAAAATCTTCCCTTTATAAACATATCTTTTGTCTTTTTAAACATTCTTTTCTTTCAGTGAGAAAGAACAACTTGATAGGCAGACAAATCTTAAACTTGCTATTAGAAAGCATGTTTTCCATTTCTTTAATAAATCCTATAGCTACTAATAGCCTTCCTTTGGATGTGGATATCAAAACCAGAGATAGAATGCCAGTTATGGTGTGCTAAAAGCCAAATGCTGCATTATCCACCTGCCTATGCATCTAAAGATTACATTAATCCTTTCTCCATTGCAGTGCTCGAGGAACTTCTGATTCACCACAAGCTCAATTTTTTGGTCCCACTCTTACCACTACTTCCACATTCCTTCCATTTCTTTCTGTTCATAAGCCCAAGCTCCATATTTCCACATGTCTGACTTCTCTAAATTCAGGGATTCAAATCACATGGATCACTCTTCCATTCTCAGTCTTTCTGTTATTTTTTTACAAGTTTATCAGTAAGAAATCATATGCCTTGTGACCAAAGCATTTTCTCCCAATATACAAATCCCCACAAAAATTTAAAAAATAATCTGCCAGGATTCCTGGTATGTAATACTGGAATATGTAATTTCATGTGAATTTTGAAGCATTAACAGAAAAGTAACAGATTTCTAGAAATATTTATAATATACCTTTCTTTTCACAAAGTGATGGCTGGTTTTTGGTTTCCACTGTTTCAATAGCACAATTGGAAATTGAGGCTATAAATGATAGGAGTGGAGAGCTGGTAAAGCACTAACAAAATAAGACAAAAGCATTGAGTGACCTGAAGGAAGGAAGCAAAAACACTGGAAAATGTTAAAAATAACTTAGTTCTATC
This sequence comes from Emberiza elegans, assembly GCA_024865655.1. NCBI lineage: Eukaryota > Metazoa > Chordata > Aves > Passeriformes > Fringillidae > Emberiza > Emberiza elegans. The sequence goes on from JALJVW010001410.1 coordinate 15,421,422, forward strand.
TTAAAACAATTGGAGAAATTACCCCAAAGTAACAGACAAGATGAGTTAGAAGGAGGAAGAGCGTGTGTTAGGAGGTTACATCCTGAGATAAATGTGAATGGAGGATAATTAGACAGCTGCATGAACTTACCACCTTCCTACAGGTGTTAAAAAACCTCCGTACAGATGAGTGGTTTCGTGTTAGTGTACACATTTAGCCAGGATGCAAAAGGATTGAATATTCATACAACTACACATCACACGTCTACTCAGTCTACACATCTGCACTGGTACTTCACTTTTTCAAATGCAACCCCCAATATTCTTATTCCTCTGCCAATGGGGTGATGACAAGCTGAAGCCAATTCGTGCATGTTTAACACCTTTGGTGCATGTGCACAGCCACACAGTCATCCAAGTCTGGACCGTGGGAGAGGTCTGACTGACTTCAGCTAAGTAAAACCTCTGTGGTGAATCTAATTATTTCTTTAGAGACTTCTGAATAAGCAGTCATTATGTCATATAATTTTTTGTTTTCTTATTTAATGGGCAGTAAAATCTCACCCATATACCTAAAACGTCTTTGAAAAAAGAAGTGTATCACCACTAGCATCATCATAATTTCCACATGCAAGACGGAGCATTTTTGGCAGTTGTGCATGTAGTGTTAGCCCACAATTCTTCACCCAGTAAATATTTTCCAGATGCATGAGATTATGAATGATTTAGTGAAAAGCATATAGTGAGGGCTGTATGTACCAATATAGAGAATCTCATCACTTTGCAAGTCCTGAGCATGACAAAGGGTCCATTAATAAAATTAAGTCACAATCAAAGAAATAAAAACAGAGTATCATAACAAAATTAACAGCAAGTGCTGGTATATATGATCTAAAAGTGAGGCAAGTGCAACATTAGGCAGAAAATGTTACTGTAATATTTAAATCTATGTTTACAGCCATTTTTAAAGCCTTTGAATTCTGGAAAGCTCATTATTCACCCATTTATACACAGATCTTGACTTCAGATTACATTTGTTTTTTGTGGGATCTTCGAAGTGCCCCCCCAAAAAAGAAATTTACAATATTCACATAAAAATGCCTAAAAATTCCCACAGAATGTATGTAACAGCATTTTGTTAATCAGGATGGAATTTTGAAACTGTATAGTTGTCATATTTCTATTTTTGTGGCTATTCAAAAGACCATGATCAAGTCTATGTTGGATTCAATATTTGTTTCATGTAGAAACTTCAACAATGAAATGAACTGTTTCGTTTGTTAAAAAGGAAATACTAGCCATCTCTGAATCTGCATTCCACAGTTCCTTCATTCTTCTGACCTTTCCTTGTAGTGACAAGGAAAAGCCCTTCCTTCCATGTATTTATTGAGTAAACGAAGCAGAAGGATTTCTCATCAGATAAAATGTCAGCTGCAACCATCTTCAAACACTTCCCAGAGCTCTCCCATTGTGTTTTTTTTTAAGAAACATTTTGATAACTCCACCAAAATCAAAGATCTTAAATAGTTGATTTTCTGCCTGGATTAAAATTTGTCCTTTCCAGGCATTCCACATAAAGGATTTGCACTTGTATGGGGTTTAGATTCACAGATTAACAATATTTCATTAGAGCCACATTTCTTACTGATTTATCAGTATTTCAGTATTATCAGTATTTATCAGTATTTCAGGGGACTACTGTACCTATATTGGTTTTAATCCTTTTGCTTCAAATGCAATTCTTACAGAAAATCACTTCTATAAACAGATTCCAATATTAAGATTACTAGACTCCAGAAGCTTTCACAAAAAAAAAAAAAAAAAAAGAAAATAGTCCTGAGGTGTCAAAGAGTGAATAGAGAAAAACTCTTTCTACAGACCAGAGATGAAGCAACTCCTCTGCGAAAATGTGTGAATAAATGGAATGTGTTAAGAGCTGGGAAGGAATATTGGCTCTGCTTTCAGAGAGGACAGGGTGTGAGAACGTGGCACACAAAAGCCATTGCCTGGCTTGGAGTTTGCTCCCTAGCTCGTGGTTCTATCCCTGCCTCACCCTCAGACTTCCAGCTTGATTTATTCCTGGTTCTATCAACATTAAACTCAGCAAGAGTGAGCTTGGATATTTATTTTGTAAAAGAAATTAGAACTGAAGGGTGGCATGAGAAAGTGAAGTGCTTGGAAAGCAGAAAAACTGCTCAAATTGGAAAAAAAAAAAAAAGGTCCAAAATAGTTTAAAACTAGGGGCAATAGCAAGGTGATGCCTGGGTCAGTTTCCTGCAGGGCCAGGGAGCAGCTCTGGGCTCCCCCTGGCCAGGTGCCGCAGTCCCGCCGAGCGAGCGGCTCCCGAAGCGCCAGGATCCCTCCAGGAGCGCCCCGGCGCCTCCCGGCTCGGACATCGCTTCTCTTGGCTGTTTCTCGTTCGTGAAACAACCAAAAAAGTGGGGAATAACTGAGAAACTGCTGGACTCTCGAGTAGGAAACACTTTCCCCCAGTGTTAGCTTTGGCTGTCTCAGCAGGACTGCTCTCCTTTAGTGCTGCGGGTCACCGTGTCCTTCCAGCAGGGTTACACACCCGCTGGGCACTGCCTCCAGCGGGAGGAAGTTCTAGAAATGGGATCAGTTCGAGCCGGTTTCTCCTATCCTCACCCACCCCTAAAGCTCCAGGCTCAAAAGCCTGTCCCCCTTTTACAGAGGGTCTCTGGATCCAAACCCACGAGCAGCAGCTCTTCCCTGAGGACGCGTTCACTCCCTGCGGGCACACGGGGAAGTGACCGCCCTGCCCTCACGGACAGCGGGGGCTGCCCCGCTCGTGTCCGCGGCGCTTCCCTGCCCTGGGCCCTCAGCCGCTCCCGCTCCCACAGGAGCCGCTCCCTGCAGTGTCCCGGCGGCTCCGGGCGGGGCACTCGCGCCCTCTGCTGGCGCTGCCGGGCCCCGCCGGAGAGAGAACTGTTAAATGGATTTAGGGGGCCCTCGTCCCTGTCTCCAGCTGTCACACACCGGCTGGCTGCGCGGATCAACAGCCGGTTTTAAGGAAATGGATCAATAAACGAGATTTAATACATGCCTTTCATTTAAAAGATATGTCCATTTAAAACCACTTTTGTTTAAAGTGGTTTTTTTTTTTTAAGGTCAAAAGGAAAGGAACTATTCAACGTCAAATGTGGAAACAATAACATCTGATTTTTAAGGCATAGCAAAAATTTCTAATATTCTTATTTTTGTTTTAGTAAATAAACTTCTTAAGTATTTCCACGAATATATTTTACCACAAGGACATTATATCTGCTTTATTACTCCCAGTTAAATTAGTAGAAGAAAACTACAGGAATAATATTCCTGAAATTCTCTCTACTCCAAGTGACACATACTGTTATGGATCATAATCTATAGTAGTAAGGCCTGTATAAAAAGATGCCCTCTAGAATTTCCTGCATGCTTTCTGGGACAAATCTTGGAACAGGTAGGAAAAACCCAGTGAAATCAGGAGGGTAAAAAGCTTCTGCCTCATCTTTTTCTTTGACAGAAACATCTGAGCCCTCCTTCCCAGGCTATGTATGACTGCATGCCTGTAACCCAGAGACCAACTGAGCAGAAGCAGAAAAGCAGAATCTTTCTCTAAATGGCAGCTCATAGAGACTGACAATCACTTTTAACCAGGTTAATGAGTAAATATTTTACATCCAAGAACATCCCAGGTAGTGCACCCTGACACATAAGTAAGACTGTCATTTTTGGAATCCTCTGGTCAGCAAACACAAGAATAAGAACATATTTTGATTAACCCTTCCACTTCAGAATGAATATGGACTCACATTCAGTGGGCTCTCTTGTTACAAAGGGAGTTTAATATTTCTCTCAGCTGAAACACATTTATATTTATTTTGAATGGTTCTGTTTCAAGTTGAACATTTCATTTGTAAGTCCCTAAAGAGCCACCATATTTCACAAGTGACTATCACACCCCAAACTGGTTCTTACATTCTCCGAAAGTGAAACCCATTTAGAAGTGTTTGATGTAAACTTCAGAAGTGGTTGCAGTTTGTGCTGTGATTGTGAAAGGCTCTGCACAAAAATGAGGCTGTTGTCCTCTGTAGGTCATGGCTAAGAGTTAAGAGGGTGAGAGTGGAGTGATCTCTCCTGTCCCCTGAATTCAGTCCTTGCTGGACTCAAGGAAAAAGATGTTGCTGTTAAGGTAGACAGCCACACTAATGGATAAATGTCTACATGGACCTTCCTGTCACACAGAGCCAGTTTTAAACACAGAATTTCTAGACAAACCTTCATGAAGTGGCTGCTCCCAGAAGAAGCCTTGAAAAATGACATCAAGGTTGTTTCATGTCCTCATTTTTCCTTTGCTCTGAGCAGGTGCCTCTTTCAGCTTGCCTTTGATGCAGACGAGTCAGGAAAAGGTTTGGGTTTTTGTAATATATTGCATTAGCCCTGGTCTTGCCAAGAAGATGTCAATAGTCCAGAGACTGAACCAACAGAGTCATAAAGAGGTATTACTAATGCACCTCTCTTAGTGGCATCAAAGCATTTGTCTTTATGATCTAAATCACTGAAATCATTACAGCCAAGTCAGAATATCTAGTGTACTGTAAACCAAAAAAGTATTAACCTTTTGGGAAATTCTGTTTTACACAACTCCAAATCTCAGAAACTCTTGGTTTTTTCAATGAAAATTCAGGCTTGGTATTTTTACTTTCAATTCTACTCAGTATTCCCCAGCTCAATAGGGAAAACAAGATATTAATATAATATTTGAATATTTTAATAAATTATAATCCTCTCTGATGCTTAAAGATATTTTTCAGCCCCAGTTTCCAAAAGTGAAAGAAATCAGACACAGACACCTGATTAAAAATTTTTATATAAATCTTTAATAATTTAAAAATTAGAAATAGCCGCTATATTTTAAAAGTCTTGAAATGGATAATCATTAAATTCTATTAGGTCATCTGCCAAAATGCAACATTGAAATTTTTTCCAGCTAAGAATGGGAATATTTTTATGTCTTCATCCATAGACATCTGTGTTTTCTGGTGATGTGGTTTTATGATCTTTGCTCACTACCATTAATAAATGAAAAAGAAGTGATAGATGTTGAAAGTGGATAATGATTGTTTCATTTTACATTCCAGCGATTTGAGAAGTACTTCTTCATAGCTGATGTCAAACCATATCAAGCATTAAAGAACAGAGTGAGTGTACTCAGGGAACACATCTCTGTGATGCTGAAAATTAGTCTTTTGTCATGGTTATGCAGGTCAGCAATTTCCAAATTACAGGGCCAAGGGTACTATGCTAATGCTCATCATTTCTAATGCTCTTCTGCTGTAGCCACATTTAATTGACCATTTTGTTAACTGAACTTCTCAGTGTGATTCTCTGCTCTGGGTCATAAAACTGTCCAAATGCACCACCAAGGCAAATGGAGCATCCTCATGTGCCCTTCAGTTCCAGGGCGTGCTTGTTTCCTCAGTGGCTTCCTGACTCAGTCTGAGAGCATCCCAAGGCTGGCAGCACAGGCCATTGTGCCTGTGAGAGCTCACATGGACAACGACTGCAGTACAGGGCTGAGGCTGTCAATGCCAACACCTTCTTGTCCTCCTGAAGCACTGTGGAAATACAAACATGAAATATAAACCATCTTCAGTCAAAAAAAAAGGGTCAAGTTAATGCCTTTTGCTGTGGCTGCTGCAAGAGGCAGTCATTCCAAATAGGTTTGGTCTGGAACACAGAGAAATTAAATCCATCACAAGGGCACAAGAAACAGTTCAACCTGCACAACAGCATAAATAAGCTGGTAATGTGCCTATCTGCTGGTAGAATGAGGTTATGAGTATTTAAGTGATAATGCAGAGTACAAAAGGGAGTAGAAGACAGAAGGAAAGTTTTCCAATGTCTATGCTTTTCAATATGTAGTGGAGGAAACTGCAGTTCTTTAGATGCTATTTTTTGATGGAGATGGATAATTTCTGCATTTTTGCTGTGCTTTTTTGTTTATTTTTCTGAATAGACCATTTAGCTGTAGTGTTGAGTAACAGGAGACCTATTACAAAACATAATGTTGTGTCAGCAGGTTCCTGGCTCTATCAAATAAAAGATTAGTGAAGACAGGGCATGATGAGAAAAGAAGTTTTCAAAAGAAGACCAACCTTTGGATCATGTTACAAAGCCCTCCTGAAGCACACAAAATGGGGTTTTTTTCAGGATAAAACTACACAGGGAGATCCATTCAGGAGCACAGAAAATGCACCCTTGCTGCTAAGTGAAGGGCAGACTGCAGGCCACAGCCTTAGTTTAGTTAATATCTGTCTTTTTCGTGCCTTGTTTGCTGTCATGGACCCAGTCATCAGCTCTGAGCCAGAGGAGCAGCTGCATCGCTGGAGACTTCTCCTGGCCTTCAGCATTACCTCTCTTAAGCAAGGCACATCTCTGAGCTCAGAGACCTTCTAGCTGTCTCAAAGACCTTTGAACCTGGATATCTGAGCACTTTCCTACCCAATTTTGTTGGCTTTGGCTTTGGATTGACAGGTGAGCAATAAGCACTGAGAACAAATACTCAGGAAGGCCCAATGTTTACTGAAATAATTCAGGCGTCTTCCACATGTACTTAGAGTTCAGGGAGTTGTTAGCAAGACTGGAAATGAGAGGGTGGCCCAGAGAAAGGCAAAGTCTGGATGTACTTTCTCAGAAATAAGCCAGGTGCTGAGTGTATTTGGACATTTGTGGCTAAAGTGGGTTGCCGTGTTCTTACCCAATACAAATACAATCATTATAGTGGATTTTAAATAACATAAGTGTTTATTTGAACATAGAAGTATATGAAATATAAAATTGGTATTCTTGAAATTGCCCTTTACCCTCCCATCTCAGTCCTGTACATGAAACAGTAGTGCTCTGTTTCTAAATTGGCTTCAAATCACTAGTGTGTTTCTCATTTATAAAATACTTTTTACAGCCTAATTGGGAGCAGTTTAATTCTCAGATTCTCAGCTCCCTGCTAGACCAGTTAAGACTCCAATTGACTGTAACGATTCAGAAAGAGGCTCTTTTGGAGCTTTTACAATATGTCATGTAAATTGGTGTTCAGGGACTTTAAAAAAATGATTTATATTATATTTAACTAGAATATTATTCACATGATAGGAGCCCCATGACATAATGGATGGTAGAAGCTTAGAAAATTGGTCACAGTTTATGGCCTCAAGGCCAATGAACATTTTACCCTGGAAAATGGTCCACAGTGTAATGCATAAACCCAATTCCATGTCATCAGAACCGAGAAATCTCAGATGCTCATTACTTGCCCAGTCATTGAATTCTGTTCCCTACACATTTATCAGTGTTCATGAGTGTCCCACCTAATCTTCCTATGATTATGAAATCTTACTTATTCACCATTTCCCTTTGATGACTAGATAAACTGACTTCCTAGACAAGACGTAGGAATAGATCCTTCACAGATCCATTCAAAAAGCCCTGTTAAAGTTACTTCTTTCTAAGTAAAAATGGCCAAAATTGTGAAGCTTTTCCTGATATAATTACTACACAGTTTTCAGCTGTGGCTGTCCAGTAACACAGCATAAGTTACAACTGGAAAAAATACATAAATGGGTTTGGGGTTTTTTTTTATAACTACTTCTAAAATAATTTCTTCCCTAGTCCCTGCACTTCTGCACTCAGGTGATTCTTAGGAGATGTGTTACAAATAGAGGAACTTCTGCTGCATGGGTGAACTGCCCAGTAGGGAGAGGCAAAACTTGTTCTGCAGAAATAATGAACACTGATGGCCTTTCTCTTGAAGGGCTTTTATTCAGAAACAAAAAAGGTGCCTGTAGGATTCAGGCATTTGAACTGAATGAGTCACAGCGCTGAGAGGTACCAGCAGCAGGGTTTGGTGGGTTCTGCTGCTTTGAAGTGGCAGGACTGGACTTTTTAGCTCCATTCCCACCGTTATTAATCAACTGGAAGGTTACATTATAAAAATACCTCAATCTCTCACTCCTCCAATTCTCCACATCCACCATCTGTTTTGTCTCATTGGATTTTTAATTCTGTGGAACGGGGTCTGTTAATCTGTATTCATCGCTCCAGATTTTTACAGAGGCTTCCAGCAGAACTTATACTACAATTCATAAATAATAAAATCTGTACATTTTCCTGGGAATTTTTCTTGACATTGCTAATCCTATAAACGAAGGCATTCTTTATCTAAAGAAAAATGTTTAGAGTACCTGTGAGAAATAAAATGAGATGTTATATATTTTCTGTTGTGGGAGTTTCAACCCAATCCTCCTCCCCTCATGCTGATAGAAAGTCAGTCACCTACTTCCTTTTCTGAAGGCAGATCTAAGTCACATATTTCTTTTATAAACAAAATGCTAGCATCACAACATGCTGCATGAGGTGAAATATACAACAGATTGATGGAGTAGCAAACTGATGAGCTGTACCTAAGAAGTGCAGTCTGATTTCAGAAAGCCCAAAGGGGCTGCCATGCACAAGAGCAATAAAAAAACATTGTTTAATAATTTCTTTCAAAATAGATAGCTGTGAAAAGAGGGTCACTTATTTTACCACAGAAAGGGCAGAGCTCAGAGTATACGTGCAGGCAAAATACTGAAACAAATCTCTTCATAAAAGGCAGCTTTTTCTCACAAGTTTGTGAGCACCTTCTGTAGGGACAATTGCCTTAAAGTGTATCATATTGATCTGCAATATACTTTGCAAATGTCAATATATACCCAGTCTTACTGCCTACAGCATATGAGGAAGTGAAATAAAAATGAGTCTGGACTTAATGACATGTAACCATCTTGGATGAATAATGTATATATGGTCAATCCCCAATTCTCAGGAGACCATCAGGCTAACTTTAATGTTTGAGACAAGCAACTGTATGTTTTAGATTTATCACTTGAGTCCTAATGCACTTGCCAAAGGACATTAATATTTAAATATTGAAAAATATACTATCAGCAGGAAAATAGGCAGATTTACAGTTCGGGTGGTTTTCTTTGGTTAGCCTTTAAAACATACCTTTTTCTTTTTCTGAGAGAGTTTAGGAAAAGTACTAGTCTTTTAAACTGATTCCATATTATGAAAGATATTTAACTTCCTATTTTAAGCCAAGAAATATATGCAGAAGCCAGTTTTTAGGTAGTTCTGTTCTGAGGTCCTCTGTAATCTCCCCACTAAAGTCTGGTATATGTATATAAGATTTGTTTTAGAAGTACATGAACATGCCAAACTTATTTTGAAGTCACAAGACCTCAAAACATAGAAAAACAGAATAATCCAAATCAACCAATAATTAGATGAGAATCTCTTGTAATACATTTCTTACCAAATAAGCAATGATTTTTATTCTTCTTCCTGAGTCATCCCAGAACATGTTAAAAACATGAAACTTCCTACAGATTGGGTTTGGCTCAATCTTTGTCTCTATTTCCTGACTCCTTAACGTGGTGCTAGATGATATATTTGGGAAGTGAATTCCCACCTTGTTGCTAGAACAGGTAGAGAATGAGCAACACCACTGTATTTGCCTCCAGGCTGCCTGGCAGATATTGATTGAGTTTTGTTGAGGAAACACTGTCATTGCCGGTGAAAATATTCAAATTGTGAACCTATTTTACTTTTGGTAGTACATTAGGATTCATGGTAGAGACACTGTTTTCATTTGCTCCATTGCTCTCCAAAGACAGTAGAGAAATTGATTTCAGATTTAGAATATGAGTGTAAATTATTATGAGGTACTTCTTCATATTGAATTGCATGATAGAAAAGTGTGCTCCACTATGCCATGAAGTAAAAAGAGATCTTTTGGTTTGTTTCCCAATGTGATAGTATAGTTAATAAACAATAAACTTTCTGATAGCTGACAGAACATTCATTAGAAGCTGAATGTAAAGAAATACTGAGAAATAACAAACATCTTCAGTGCTGGCTGTAATAAGTCAAGGTCTCAGAAAGTTCATAGATCAATTCTATTCTCTTGAGCTCAATAAGAAAATGTTTGATGCTAACAGGTGGCAAACCCTCTTGCCCCACTTGTTTTCCCAAAGGTGCTCTGGGAGGACCCATGAGCTACAAACCTCACAGCAGATGATGTTGGTGTTAAGTAGCAACAGGGAGAGTTTCAGGCAACTGGCAAATCCCCTCGGAATGAAGACAGAGGAAGGGATTAAGGGCACTCTCAGCGGGTTGCAGATGACACCAAACTGAGCAGCACAGTTTACACACCTTAGGGGCAGGATGGAATCCTGGGACCTGGACAAGCTCCAGAAGTTGGCCAAGGGAATCTCATGAGGTTCAACAAGACCCAGTGCAAGCAGCTTTATCTGGGCTGGGGAACTTCCAGTATCAACACAGGCTGGGGTTAAACAGATCGAGAGCAGCCCTGCTGAGAAGGACTTGAGGGTGCTGGTGGGTGAAAGGATGATGCTGGACATCAGCCAGCCATGGGAGCTTGCAGCCCAGAAAGCCAAATGTGTCCTGGGCTGCATCCAAATAATCATCAGCAGCAGCTGAAGGAGGGGATTCTGTCTCACTCCACATTGCTCTGGTGAGACCCAAGCTGGAGTGCTGCACCCAGCTCTGGGGTCCCCAGCACTAAAAGGACATTGAGCTGTTGCAGAAGGTCTGGAGGAGGCCACCAAAATGATCAGAGGGCTGGAGCACCTCTCCTGTGAGGAAAGGCTGAGAGAATTGGGGGTGTTCAGCCTGGAGAAGAAAAGGCTTCAGGATGACCTAATTGCAATCCTCCAGTCCATGAAGGGAGCCTCCAAGAAAGACGGGGGCGAACTCTTACAAGGGCATGTAGAGACAGAAGAAGGGGGAATGGATTCAAACTGAAAGAGGGCGGGTTTACATTAGAGATTCCAAAGAAATTTTTCGCTGTGAGGGTGGTGAAGCATAGGAACAGGCTGCCCAGAGAAGCTGTGGCTGCTCCATCCCTGGAAATGTTCTATTCCAGGCTGGATGAGGCTTTGAGCAACCTGCTCTAGGGGAGGTATCCCTGTGGAAGGTGTTCCTGCCCACAGCAGGGGGTTGGAACTAGATGGTCTTTGGGGCCCCTTCCTGTGGGATCGTTAGTTTGTCTGAGTGATCCCGAGAATTGTTGGAAAGTCTCTGTTCCCAGCCCGGAACTTAAAGAAGGAGTCTGAGCTCTTCATTTCGCGGTCTCAAGGTCGTTTATTATTTCTTATCTACAAAATTCTTTCTCCTGCCCTGACGAGGTCAGCTTAGCAGGATCGTCTGAGGCATTCTGCCCGCCCACGGGGCAGCCGTGCCTTCTTATACTACAAACTACGTATAACATATTTACAATCACCTTCCAATGCCCATCACCTATGTTAGACAGTGAGCCTCTACTCTAAACCAATCTGTGAGTGCCAACATCACCGAGAAGATGGGTGCCAAGAAGAAGAAGAAGAAAGACCACAAGGTCGGGGCCTGAATCCTCCATCTTGTCTCCCAAACCCCCCTGTACCAAAATCCTAAAATCTACATTTTTCACCCTGTGAACAAACCATTCAAACCCAAGTGATTCCCATGTCCCCACAAACAGGTGGCAGATCCCTAAAAGGGTCAAAGTCAAGCCACCAGGTGCTTTTGGCAACATCCCAGAGGGATGTGCTGAATTCCCACACCTTCCAACCCAAACAATTCTATGAGTCTACAAAATTTCTTGGAGATCATTAAGGGGCGTGGTTATCTAAATAATGTCTGTGACATTATGCACTGGTAAAATACTATCCAAAGTACATTAAAAGTATATACACATTATATATATAAGTATATGTGGATGTTATATAGTTTTACAGAGCACAGCATGGTTTTTACAGTCTATTTTGTCCAGAAGAGAGAGATTTAAGACACCCTTCAATTTTTTCAAAGCAGTCAACCAAGCCTGTAGCATAAAATGAACATAGATGGGCTATTACTGCATAGAACCTAGCCCATTGTGGCATTTGGACATTAGCATTCACTAAGATTTTAGGGCATTCACCAAGTTATAAGTGATCTATGTCACCTTTCCAAAGGAAACACTTTCATTTCAAAACCCTTATTTTATTCTCAAGCTGTCCTTTTAAAATAATCTAATTCATAAAGACTCTAGACCAGCTTTCTGACATTTCAGAACATATTCAGTACTGAGCCTTTCCCAATAACTTTTATTCTAGAAATTACTAAAATGGCTGAAGCCTCCTTTCAAATGTTGAAATTTGGAAGTGCAGGGCTATAAAAATTTATTTCATAATAATTTTACACTGTAAGAATATTTAAATCAATCTAAAATTGATGGGGGGAACTTTTATCCATTAATGTTTAAATTACATCACATCTTTTGGGAAGAGATTAACATCCACAGGAAGAAAGATGAGGCAATGATTTATCTTATAGCCATTCAAGTTTAAAGACTTTTAAAGATGCATTCTGAAACCCCGAGATTTAGTTACAGGAAAGAAGAATATCTGGAGTTATCTGTAAGCAAATCTTAGATGAAACTGCAGAGGTACTTAATAAAATAAGCTGAGTAAAAGACAACTGACAATTTTTATCAAATATTTTTCTTGAAAAGATCCAGTCAATAATTAAATTTAAGAATTACAGAAAATTGAGTTTGAAAGGGAATGTGAGGGTTATCCCATGAGTTTATAGAGTCACAGAATCACAGAACCATGGAATGGTTTGAGTTGTAAGGGACCCTAAAGGTAATCTAATCCTAGCTGCCCTGCTGTGGGCAGGGACACCTTCCACTAGACTAGGTTGCTCAGAGCTCCATCTAACCTGGCCTTGAACTCTTCCAGGGATGGGGCATCCACAGCTTCTCTGGGCAGCCTGTTCCAGTAAAGAATCCCTTCCTAACAGCCCTGCTAAATCTGCCCCCTTTCAGTTTAAAACTCCTACCCCTCGACACATCCCTGCACTCCCTGATAAAGAGTCTTGCAGGGTCTCTAGAGCAGCCTCTCATCCAGCTAAAATAGTAGGAGTTATCCTCCTAAATAGGCTTTAAACCAAACATTTCCAACATTTAGACCTTTTGCAGGCGAAATTGATCCCAGCACCATAAAAAACACCCCTCACTCCATGTAAATCCTGCTTGCCCAAGAGGTAATAACTTTCTTCATTGCTCAAAGCTTGGAAGAGAGAGAGAAGGGAATCAGACACATTTCTTGATGACTAAAGAAAAGGTTTTAAAGAAACCTAACTTTTCACTCGTACTTGGTGTTATTTTTAGACTTACAAAAATAAAAAAATCTTTTCACACAGTCCAGAACTCAAGACTATAGTTAAATAAGCAAATATACAGACACAGATCTTTTAAATAAATGAGCTCTGTTCCTAACTTCTGAAGTCTCCTGGGGGTTCTTTTTCAGTTCTCAGGGACGTCATGGATGCGTTAATGACACTCTCATGTAGCTTGGCTGTATTTCCCTTTATTAAAGTTATATCATCCAATTTAGGCACAATTCACTCTAAATCCCAAACTTAAACCTCTACAAAAGGTTAAAAATATATATTTAGAATTAATGAAATCCAAATTACACAGTTTCTCAAAGCCAGTGTACTTGTAAAATGAACCCTCTCACTGCAGCAGGGATAAGCAAAGCTTAAAATGACATTATAAAAAAAAGTATTTTTGCCCTGTATGCATCAACTATTTTATAAAATATTGCCTCTCTTCTGAGGAGAAGTGAAAACCTGCTGTTCCTGCAAAAATCCTGAGTGATTTCATCTAGGACAGCACAAGATGGGGCCAGTGAGGGAAACACCATATGAAGCACCAGCATGGCTGGTGATCTGAGTGATTCCCAAGTTACAAGAACACTGACTGCAAGGGAAGGAGATTAAATGAGACACAATAATTACAGAACTTAATCCTGTATAAATGAAAATCAATGGAAGAATGCCTTAAGCTTCCTTTTTTTTTTTTAATTTCCTACTAGTAACTGTTTGTGCTACTTTTGTCTTATGAAACCCTCCTTCATGTTTAGGTTGGCCAGTCACCAGGCTCTCATTTTGATGACCCTCCAACTGGAGACTGGGTTCCTGTTTGAGATCCTAATCCTCTCTGCCACATTTTGAACAGAATTAGAGGTCTTTCTGTCTTCTCATGTGTTTTTAAAGCAGTTACCATTAACTTTTAGTTAGAACTTTCTGATGTATTTCCTTAAAATGCTTGAGAGAGGTGGGGTCTATATAAATTTCACACAGGGTAGAACAAGCAAAGAAAAATTTTAACATGGAAACATGCAAATTGATGTATGCAACATTATCAGGGGAAAACAACCTTACCTGAAACAAAAGTAATAAATGAAAAATGAAATTTAAAAAAAATCTACAAAACAGTTCTAGAGGAGTCAACAAACCAGTAAATTAGACAGGAATTTGTAATGAAATAAGGTAAGAGAAAATTAGTTCAGACTTCTCTGTATAAAGGATTCTTCTGATCTACACATTTAATCTTTGCCTCTCTGTCATGCTCTCTTTCTAACTCTGGAAAATAATTTTCAGAAGTAAATGGCTCTTTAATTAAAAAAAAAATCAAAAATTTAAAAACCCAGAAATTTGTGCAGAAATACAATTTTTTTTAAAGGTGAAGGAAAGAATTTTTTAACATTTGAAAATTAAATCAAGTAGAAAGGTTTATAGAATATATAAAGAAGAACACAGCAGAGAAATACAGATACAATTAGGTTTCCTGAGTGAAAATTATTAGGATGTTAAAAGGATCATGGCAGTCTTTGAGGACAACAATTTATTCAGTGAAGTAAGAATAATTAGAAATCAGGATGGAGAAAAACTGGGGGCAATGCTTTTGACAAGAAGCTGTCCAAAGGCAGGAAAGCCTCTCCAGGGCAACTCTGGGATCTCACCCCCTGATCCTGTGCATTTGCCCTGGGCAAAGCAATTGAAATGGAAAGAACAGCCTTGCAGCTTCAGGGGAAAAGTAACAAAGGGGTTACTAAGGGAAGGGTTGAGACATCAATTTCTTAACCTGTCTCAGTAGCCCAAGCACAGGGAGACTGTCCACAGACTAGGAAATCCATATCCAGGGCAGCAGAAGGCGGTGCACATTGGAAAGAAGCACTTCAGGAGGCAGATCTAAAACCTTCCATGCCCGATATTCCAGCACTGCGAGACTGAAGCCCCCTTTACCAGACCAAGGACTGTGGATTGACTGTCCCTTCTGGTTTAGGTCATGCACATTCTTGTCATTGCTCTAGACAGAAATTTAAATTTGCATGAAATATACCTTTCAATAAGATTTTGAAAACATTGTCCTGAGGAGTTAATCAATTGTTAAGCAGTACCTTGCAGCTAACATTTTCAGCAGCATAACATCATTTGTTTAACCTATTGTTTAAGTAGAGGGGAGCAGGGATAGGTTCTACATCTGGATTTTCATCAGATACATGCTTATTGGAAGTTTTAGAGTAAGCCCTTTTGGCTTTGGCTAATGGGTTTTAATAACTTTCAGTGCTGGCTTGAAGCAAAGCACCTTTCTTGAAACACACATTTATTGTTTTTTAAATTACTAACACTGACTTAAATAGTGATATCAAAATAAAAATCGTACACTCTGTATGAATTTATAGCAGTGAAAACAATGTTAGCTAAAATTCATCACAGCAGCTCAGCAAGAGGCCTGTGATGACTACAAAACTACTATACAATCAATTACATCCTGACTGGCAAGTTGTGGCACTCATATTTTCTGGGAAAATCCCTTCACCCAGGATTTTGCTCCTGGGAAGCTGAGAAGCCTCAGAGAAAAAGGAAAACAATAATTATCTGATTTGCTTCTCCTGTGTTTTGCTCCTTTGGGATGTGTTTGGACATTGTTTACCAACAGGTGGCTGTTTCATTGGTTTCATGTGAATTGTTTTGACTTATTGGCCAATCAGGGCCAAGCTGTGTTGGCGCTCAGTAAAGAGTCACAAGTTTTCATTATGATCTTTTCAGCCTTCTGTAAGCATCCTTTCTGTATTCTTTAGTATCGTTTAGTATAGTATTCTTTAATGTAATATAGTATCATAAAATAATAAATTAGCTTTCTGAAAATATGGAATCAGATTCATCATTCCTTCCTGCCACGGGGCACCCTGCAAATACAATAGCAAGTCACCTTGCAGTGAATTTGTTTTCATGTAAGTTTTCATAGTTAATTTCCCACCATTAAAAACAAAATAAGGAGTGATCAAATTATAGGTGATAGAGCAGAATGAATGTTATGACACGGCAAGCAAATTTTATCTAAATGTCATAAATTCTCAAAGAGATTTCAGTAGAACTGCTTCATTCCTCTGTTTGTATTTCCATATGCTCACAAGTTAATGGAGGAGTTATAAGCACAATATCCTTTGGTTTAGTGCATCTTCCAAAAAGCTTTAATTGCGAGGGCGCCAGTCCTTGAAAGCAATTTGAACATTTATTCCCTTCCAGTCTCCTTCATTCCATTATATTTTAAGTACATATGTGATTTTCATGAATGATCTTATTGCACGGGTCAAGTCAATCAAAGACTACCACATTAATGATTAGGTCAAGCATTATTACTAGCAGGTATTTTCCTCTTTTTCTAATTGGCTTTAACTGATGAATGACAAGCCTACTCAAAGAGCTTTTATATTTTATTGCTATGATTTTTATCCAACTCTGCTGTCTTTCCAAGTGTCATTGACTATTAACAATGGTCTCTACACAGAGAACTGTAAAGGGCAAGTAGTGATTCACTTTAAAATATTTTCTTTTCTTTTACCAAGAAGAGATGTAGTCATCCAAATAATTGTATTTATATTGCCTCTAAATCTGCTATTTATGAAATAATTCTATGTTAAGGGACTTTCACAGGGATTTCATCCATTTTAAAAGAGGTAAAAGCTGAATTAATTCATAGATCTGGCTTTAGTTCAGTAGTAAAAGAAGCCAAAAGAGTCCAGTTACAGAGTACTTATCCAACTCTTTGGAGAAAGTGACTGGAGGCAGAAAGAAAAAAGTCCAACTCTTTCCAACATTTGGTGCAATTTCATTTTGGAGAACTGAAAGCAGAAGCCAGGCTGCAGTGATACATATTTTTATACCATATAAATATAATTGTCCTGCAGTAAAATTCTGTAGATAATAATTTGGCTTATTCATAAATACAACCTCATGTTGTAAAGCTGCATTCATAAGCCTGACACTACTTTAAAAGCACACCAGGTGCTTTCATTGATAGTAAAAAAGACATTTTTACACATTAGATAATGGCACAACCTCCAAGAGGAATAAAGAACAGCTTGAACTAAACAGTAAATTAAAAAAATACAGACCATTTCAGAAAATCTATTCATACATTCATGATATGAACCTGCTTCAGAGAGCTCTTTGACAAATTATTGAAAAAAAATTGAAATACAAATAGACTAACAAAAGTTTAATTTCATACAAGTGGTGTTTCTTAAGTGGCTGATTAATTGACCCTGTACAACAGGCAGCCCCACAAGTAATCTTTTGCTTCTCTCTTTGGTTGCCATTTTTGCAGCTTGGTTATCTTATAACAATATTGCAAGCTATCATCCTCTTAAGAGCCATGAAGGTCTCTAGAAAGAATTAAAATATTCAAGTAAATGTACTGAAAAAGAAAAGAAAGCTGGTTAATTTCAACAGCAGGCCTGCTAATGAGACATAATATGTAGGCAGAAGTGCAATAAAAATATAGAAAAAAGAGAAATAGAGGGAACTACAACTGTAAAACTAGTGAGATAACTGCACTTGATAAGACAGACAAAATTCAGTCTGCATGGAGAGCTAAAAACAATAGAAAATTCAAGAGTTAATAGCACTTGGAAGGCATTTGAAACTAATTAAAGGGAAAAGAGTAATGAACTGTGCTGAAAGCAAAAACTATTAAAATGTGAGGATATTATGAACAGCCTTCTGGACCTGGTTATTTCATATTTGCAGTAATCACTCTGGCCAAAAAAAAACTTTAAAAGCTAGTTAAATGCACTCATTAGAAAGCTAACCTTTAGTGCAAACATAGGGCAGGACTGCAAAATTACATTAAAATACAGATTTGAAAAATTAAGCTAGTGAAATCCAATAAAATTTAGGAAACAATGGCAAACATTTGTGTTATGAAATAATATCACCAGGAACAAACACAGTAAAAGCAGATAAGTGCTCATTGGATCCACTAAGTATCCAACCTCAGGATAGCTTTTGGAATATAGAAAGGCACGTTAGGGAAATCAGGGACTGTGGTACACCAGAATAACACCTACAAAAAGAGCCTGGTTTGCTTAGTCCAGAAAACTGAAGGCTGGCAGCAAGTGCAAAATGACAAAGATGGTTTGAAGGATGTTAAATAGAGAACGTAGATGTTAAAGAGGGATCATGTAAACAAGATCACGTAAAGAATGATCATGTAAAGAAGAACTTTGTCTTAGAGAAAACAGATAATAAACAATCCATAAAAACAGAGACTAGTAGGTTTGTTTGATCAAAATGAAATCTTACAGCAGGAGAAATGAGGAAAAGCAAAACCCAAATTCTGTTACAGTCACTACCAAAACTTACATCTAAATTATGGGGTTTTCGTCCCTACCTTGATGTTTAGATGCCTTACTAAGAAAAGTCAGTATTAGCATATTAAATCCTATCACCCTATTGAAATTCATAGAATAAGACTTTATTGTACCTAATTTTAAACCTCTGTAGTGGAAGTTTCCTTATCAGCTAGTTGTCTATTTTCATTATTCATGAAGAGAAATACAAAATCCTGGAATAAGATGTATCTGGTCAATTTGAGTGTTTGTGTGAGATAACTTTGCTCCTCAAAACTATTATTCCTTTTTTTTTCTCTGAGAAGAGGCTGGGTAAATAGATAAGGTATTGTCTAGAGCATAGAAATGTATATTTGATACACAGCAGGCACTGTAAGGGTCTAAGAACTAAAATGGAAGAACTGTGTAGCCATTTACAGGGCACCACAACAAAATTCAGGAAGATAAAGAGAGAAAAAAGTAATTCCTTGTACAGAATCTGTTTCTCTCTCAGTCAAGGTATCTGCTTTTACTGCAGGAAAAGGACACGTATTGTTGTCATTTTACCCACTGAGGTAATACTGAGCTTGGAAGTACATTGTGCCACCTCTACAACAGGGTGCAAGAGAAAGATCTGAACGAGTGACTGAAGGCTGGCTTCCACAAATCTCACAAATTTGTTTTTCTTGCTATATTTCCAGACTCGGTGTCTTTTTCACCGGAGCAAAGACTTCATCATGACTTTTATAGCAAATTTTTATCACTAACTTTTAAGAAGCTTGAAATAAACCTTTCTGTACCAGAAAGTACTCAGCTGATTTAATTTCAAATAATTCAGAACAAACACAGCACAATATCTTCAACATGCAAGGTGCTGTCAGGAAGTAGCACTTGTTCACCTTTTAAGTGAGAAAAATATTTTAAACGTACAGTCTCTTTAGCTTGACAGTTCTTTTTTCTGGGGATGGTTCTAGGGACTAGAATCCTCACATGGAAAATTCATTTGCCCCCAAAAGATTTTCCTAGGAAAAATGATCTCCCAAGTGTATGTGTGAAGATTCCAAAAGTACATTTGCAAATGTTAGCCTAAAAAGTCAAAGTAAAAGAAGTTAAAGCAATGTGGTTAAAACTTCCTCTTCAACTAGTTTGAGACAACCCCAGAAGACTGCAAAACATTCCATGGGCAGTGTTAAAGCAATCAGGGTTAAAACAAACCCAGAAACTATTTAGTTTGACAGTATTTCCTAAGCAGCTTAATGGGTTTGTGTAGAGAGGATATTGGCTTTTGACATGCAAGCATTTGCTGAGCCGGTTTGTCATCCTGCTGCTTTGTGCTGGCAGGTTCCACCTGGCTCTGCTGCTCCAGCACTGCTCCGGTGGCAGCCACAGATTTAAAGACAACAAGCTCAAAGAGGACCAGTGACCCTGATGTGTTTGAAACTATCGTGACACACAAAACACTGTCCCACAGGCTACAGGGAGAGGAGAAATGCTCACACAAGAGAGCTAAATTAAGTTAATCATCTGCTCCAAGACCCTGAGTCAATTTGCTGAAACAAGGGGTTACCATGCTCCTTCAGGAACACCTTGAGATTATTTTAGTGCACATGAATGCCTGAGGACACACCTGCTTTTTGTCTGTGCACTACACCAGAGAGCCTTGATTCTGTCACTGGCCCCTGGTACAAGTGCTATAGGAGTGTCACATAAATCATCACAACCTGGACATTTTAGAGGTGAAATATCAATTAGTGGCAAAGAAAGAGGGAGTCAAGTTCAAAGCCTGCTCATGGGACACCCTTTTGAGTCTCTGCATAAAAGACCACCAGCATACTGGTTCACACAAGCCTTGGTAGTAAACAAAGGGCTTCCTTTGGTACTTTTCAAATTCTGAGTTAATTCAAAGCTTGTTTCAAGGCAAATGCAGAAAGGAAGTACAGACACTGATAAGCAGTACTGTTGGAAAAAATACATCCTAAAATGGAATTTGAAGCAAAGGATCTTTTTCTTCACTCAGCTGCTGGGAAGAAACTTGGAAGTAAGTATATACGAACTAATGGGCTTTGCAGGGATTTAGGACAACCAAAAAGTCAAGCTCTAGAGGTATGAATCCATCAGAAATAAAAAGATTTTCTGCCTGTCCCCTCCCCCTGCTTTCCATTGCCATTTTCAAGGTTATGCTACATCCTCATTGACACATATGTATGCATAAAGGTAATATTTCAGCCACTTTCTAAGTCAGCTTGGATTCTATTCCATCTCACATCCTACACCTTTGACAGTCAGAGCAGAGTTCCTTCCAAAAGCACAAGACATAATAAGGAAGTTGACTTTCTTTTGGTTTTCTAATTCCTGAACAGGTAACTAGGATGCATTTCTTTCAATCAGCATATCAAATCTTAGGTGCTGCTGATTGGAGAATAGCATGGAACAGAAAGTACAAAGAGATCCATGATGATTCTCAGTGTGGCCTCCAGGGCATTTTTTTTTCTTGTATTATTTTCCTGGATGGAACCTTGTAAATTCTGTCCAGCAGGTTCTTAGGGTTTCCTTACATTTCACAGCCTAATGGGATCAGTAGGTAAGCCCAGTAACTCCTGCCTGTTACCACACACTCTGGCATGCCTGGGGTTATGGTGCACAGACCCCATAAATGCAATTTGTTCAGGAAACCTCAGGCTGCACACCACGTACTCTCTTGGAAGCACTGGACCGACTGTGCTCCCGCTGCCTGAGCATGAGCTACGTGTCACTGCAGGATCAGATTTACCACAGCTGCAGGCCACCTGTGCTGTGCACACACAATGAGCTAAAAAGAAATCACAGAAAGCTTATTTCTTAGCCATTTAACCCGTGCTTGTGATGCTGATAGCCACAAAATTATGCTTGGCAAATGTTTTCAATGTGCTGGGAAAGGGGGGGAAGATTTAGGTGATAACACATCTCCTCCTGAGGATAGTATAACATATTGACAGTGGGTAAAAAAAAGAGTTAAGGCCTCATTAACACTCCTCAAATGAAGGGCCTTTGTTTTTCATAAAAACCTGCCATCTCAAAGTGTGTCACACAGATGTAGTTACAGCATGGGGAAAATACAAGCAGGTTCACAAGGTTGTGAAGACAAGTTGATAAGCACAAGTTATCTGTGGTTAGGAGTTAAATTGCCAACAGCAGTTGCACCCTGGCACCTCTGCAGGTTGAAATGAGAGCAGAGATGCCAGTGCCGCCTGTCCTGCCCCATGTGGGGAACAGTGCCTCGGGCTGCTGTTCAGAGGTGGCAGTGAGGAGACCAAGCCACCCTCCTCCTCCTCAGGGAGGACTGCTACCTCCAAAACTGGGGCTGCTGTGCTCCAAAATGTTCCTTGGCTAAATCAGTTACACACACCCCTCCTTAAATATGTCATCTTCCATACCTGTTAGTGTATTTTTCTCTCTATTATAGCATCTATCTCTATTTCTTTTCACTACAGCACAACAGCTACCAGAAGTTATGACTTTTATGCACTCCCTGTGGTTAGGGAGACTGCCCTGAGGAGCAACTGAAGCCTCAAATCAGTTGCCATTTGTGCAGTGGCACACAATGAAAGAACAGTCCCTGAGAGTTAAGGAGAGTATACCTGAGTATCAGTTTGAAATCTTCCTGCTAAAGGGAATTCCTGTATTAAAATATGCAAAAGAATGGCCTAAATTTAGAAAATACTTCTATTAATCACATTTCTGAAAAAATGTGTCAATTATTTAGACTTCAACTAATTCAATAAAATTCTTCTTGATTTAATCTTTTGTTCTTTGTTAAGCATTAAGGCCATTATGTAATTTTGTCCCATGCAAAAATAATATGGTTTTTTAAAGTAACATTTCAGCTTTACTGTTTTACTCCTTACTTTCAGCTGAGGCAGCCAAGCCTTTTAGCAGAGACCATGTTCATATTGCCAAAGGTAGTTCAGGAGTTCACTAGCAGATAGGCACAGGTGTAGACCATACAATGGCTAAAATTACATTTTTAAAGGGCAACATAGAGCAATATTTTAGGCTTTCTGAGGCTCCCTCATCTTCTAAAAGTTCAAGTTTAAGGGACTGAAGAAGTGGTCTGGTCGGGTTTTTTTTTGAGAAAATTGCAAAAGCAACTATGTCTAAATTTCCAGGGGTTGCTACCTGTGAAAAGCCAGATACTTGACAATACCTGAGTTCACAGTAACTCTTTATTTATCTGAAAGTCAAACCACCACTGCATCAATGAGCAAATGCTGCACATTTTTCAATATTTAAAAGAACAACAAGGTAAAATAGAAAACAGGATTCATTGCATTATTTCTCAAGAGGCTTCTATGGTACAGTGAGAAAAAACCTCAAAGTGTGGGCAAAAATCCTATTTCTTGTGAAAACTGCATTATAACTTCCCAGTCTACATCTATGCTGTACTTGATCTGGTAGCTGCCAGAAGGAACCTAAAAAACATCTTTCCCAAAACCCTGCTTCCAAATTCTTATTTGCCCTGCAGCCAGCCTGGATCGATGTGCTCGCTGGGTGTTTATTTTCCTTTCCTGAAGACAACACCACAGCCTTTCAAGAAATGCTGCTGGGTTTTTGTCTGCCTGGCATCTGTTTTCTGCAGCTGTCAGACACCAGCACAAAGGCATGCAAGAAAACAGCTCACCAGGCATGGAAAGCCACAGCCCAGCCAGACTGGAAGTAATCTGGCTTGAGCAAAGTGCAGGCGTGCTGGAGGCTCTACCCCAAAAGTGCACCAGTTTGCTGAGAGATACCCCAACAGATAAGCAGTGCAGATGGTCTGCACGTTAGTTAGTTATAAACCTTGTCCTGAGTCCTAAAACACTACTAAAAGACACTGCAGGCTTCAGCATACTCTACTACACACATCTTTTTTAGATGTTATCTCCATTCAAAGAACATGTGGACACAATTTGGAAATTGTTCTAAATCTAGAAAATCCTGAGAGGCTTATGGTGTAGGAGGCATTTTATTTCCAAAAATTACTGTAACTTATTTCAGGCATATCCTGAGACATAATAGCAGTCATGTTGAAATGAAATTGTCTTAGCTCCAAAGGACAAAGGTGTATTTTTTGTATGAAAAGTGTAAGGCATGCTAACAGTGCTGTTGAAAGCAACTAAAAGAGATTGAGTCCTGAAGTCTCTGCTCAAGTGAAGTTCTCCTGGATTCCATTACGTGGTGTGATACAGTAGTTCTATAACATTTATTCACTTATTCCCAGTTTTCTTTAACACTATGTATTTGAATGCATTTTTTATGTTAACTGCATTTTCTAATTCTGATTTTGACCAGTTCTATACAGCCCCTGAACTATAGCTCGGGGATTTCCAGTATTACAC
Organism: Emberiza elegans; assembly: GCA_024865655.1. Taxonomy (NCBI): domain Eukaryota; kingdom Metazoa; phylum Chordata; class Aves; order Passeriformes; family Fringillidae; genus Emberiza; species Emberiza elegans. The sequence goes on from JALJVW010001410.1 coordinate 15,445,300, forward strand.
ATTTGAGGTGGACAAGAAAAATGAGAATTTAACACCATTTCATCAAAAGTACTTCAAATAATGGTACAAAAGAAAGCTGACACTGGTCATTTACCTATCAATGAAACAGAGGTAGAACTGAGTTAGAACAGATTTTTTATAACCAATTTTTACAAGGCTCTTTTAGAAACCCCCCACTCAATCAAACAAAACAGAAAAATATTTTCCAATTCAAACTACCTGGAACGTGTTTTGCAGAAGGCAGGGTATAATTATTCAAATACACATTTGGCCAGCTTACAGAGTTAACACCCAGTGTCATGAAAAGAGCCATGGAATTCTGCTGAAGCTGTGAGACCTGGGTTTTAACACATCTCCTGACACACACAGCACCTCCCACGGCAGCATGCTGCTCACTGCAGAGCTGGGTGGGCTCCAAGGGAAGAAAATTGCCCCCCAAACCCACATGGATCACCCTCCTAGCATCATGCCTCATGGTGATTTGTCTTCATACTGGTATATTCAGCAGTTTTTTTACAGAAATATCATAAAAAACAAAACCTACCAGGCTAATGTTTTTGTTTTCTGCTCACAGTAAATGACAAAAATCACAAATGGTTCATTCGCTTTCTTCATAATATTATACCACATGAGGATCTCAACAGGACACCCCACTGAAAGCATATCCAGACCCCATCGATAATATTGCAGCTTAACAATAAAAAATTCAATCAAATAAGCTCAGTTTTCCACTTCCCATTATTCTGCTTCTTTCTTTTTCTTTTTTTTTCTGGCTTCCCTACCAGCCTTTCCTAATGCTGACCCCTCAGTGCTCCCTCCTCCCCAAGCTTCCTTTCCTCTGCAGATAAAGTGTCAACCTCCTTCACCTTCTCTACACACCACTGAGGGCTTCTCCTGGAATTGGTGCTGTTTGCTTTCCTCACACTTCTGCACTGCCTTCCTGAATTTTTGAATCATCTCCTCTTTTTAGAGAACAAAATTCTAGCAGCTTTTGTGTTCAGCTAGGGCCAAGAGTTAGAGGAAGGCTCAATTGCTTCTCCTTCCCCTTCCTTTTCTTTGCTCTGTGTGAGTCAGAAGCACAGAGCAGGCAGCTGTAAAACTGGCTGAGGGACTACTGAGGGTTTGAAGTCAAAAAATGTCACTGAGACTTATTCAATCAAAGCAACTTTAGGAAAAACAATTAGTATTATTTGAAAACAGTACTGAACATTCCCAATGATAGAGCAATAATCGTTCATCTCTTTCTGTTTTCTGAAAGTAGGTATAAATATGTCAAATTAATCCACAAATTAGATAATTAAAGAAATATTTTTCATTCTGTATGGAGGATATCATTCTTTTAATGGAGAAAATAATTCCATTAACTACTTATCTACAGGATTCCTTGTTTACAAAGCGCTGAATTTTTTACACATTATTCAGAATATTGTCAGACTAAAAATTCAGTAAGAGGCCTAATTCCACTTAAAAAATCATAATTACACCATGAAATTACTTTCTCACCAATAAAGCTTTTTTTAATGATGTGCAGCCCTTCAGCATAGTATCCTTAGTTTAACACACACTAAGCAATAGAGAAAAATATTTCTATTAATCTCAAGAAGCTTTGGCTAGACCTGCCTATTTTTGTAATTTCTGTAGTACAAAACAAGTATAACAAATGCTATTTTTTCATTGTTATTCCTTTGTTGTTACTACTTATTTATGATCTATGTTTATATTTTATTTTCTCTGCTATTTTCTATCACCTTGGTAGCATTATTTTAGTTTGATGAAACAAAATCAGTTCTTGAGAACTGACATGGCAAGTTTTTAATATAGTCAAACATAGGGAGTTTTTGTTAAATAGTTGTAGTGACTTCATCCAAATGTTTGCTTTACCTGCATAACAGTGTGGAAGAAAGGAAAAAATAAAGATTGTTGGTTTGTTTTTTTCTGTTTCTTAGAAGGAATGCAGCATTTCATAGTGGAAATGTTTAAATCTCATTGAATCCTGGATTGATTTGGAAATTATAAGGCATAGAAAGTGTAACCTAATAGCTGCTATAAATCTCAAAAATTTCTTCCTAGATGACTTCATATTTCTGATATAAATGTGAATTTTATAAAAGCTATATGACATGAAAGTGATGATATTCCTTGGGCTGGAATCAGGATCAAAAATCCATTAGACATCACCTGATAATCTCACATCTTTAGTTAAGTAAATTGATAAAAAGTAGCCTGTCCTGTGAGACAGCTCTGTGAAAAAGCAGTTCTCAGCTCTATATGAAATCATTGTTACTTCTAGCTTAGGTATGGCATTTAGACTGGAGGCAAGAGAAAAATTCTCTTTCTAAGGCCAGCATTGCCCCCTTGTGCTATAAAGGAGCCAAGACGTGTAACTTTCTGATCCTGAAGTTTGGAAGGTGTTTGGCTTATCCACACACTAAGGTATAGTTCATTTTAGTAATTTTTTTTTTTGCATTCTTTTGAATTTTCCATTTAGATTTTAGAACAAAATTTCCTTCTCATAAACATTTATTCCCTTTCCAGATCACATATATTCTCTGTCTTCAGAGACTACTTATACACAAAAAGTTTTCTCCACCTACACATTTCTATATATCTCTAAGGTCCACTATGAAATGGCCATTGTTAAGATATTGGAGAAACAACAGTTTGGAATTTCAATTCAAAGATTTTATATGAAAGTGAAAAGTACTCATAAAACTTTTTGAGAAACAATATTTTAATACTAGACAATAATAGCTAAAACTATGCTACCACTTAAAAGAAAAATCTTGATTTTGTGCCTCTTTCAGTTCAAGAAATTAGGAAATTTGACTGGGTTCAAGCTCTCAAATATCAAGTATCACTCCCTGGAAAAAGTCAATAAATATTTCAAAATAATAAAAAAAAGTAGCTGGAGCTATCCTTAATCATAATAGCTATTAAATGTCAACTTTCCTGACCACTTTTTTTTACTTTCTTATTACAGAAGCAAGGAAATCTGTCCACAGACTTCCTAAGAAAGGGATCCTTTCTCTTTTAACACTAGAAATAAAACACAAAGAGTCAGAGGTTCCTCTAGATTAACTAGACTGCAAAGGCAAATTAAAAGAGTGAAAATTCAATGAACCATAGAAAGCCATTTGCTTTCTTCTAGGAAGTTGATGGAGTCATCAACCCAATGTTGTTGATTTATTTTTAATAAAACTTGATCATCCTGCTTGTGTGGGTTTAATTTAGGTAGCAACAGTAGGCTTGTCCAGGTCTGGTCATAATTGTTTTAAACCTTCTCCACCTCAGATATTTTCAGTTGGTGTAAATACTGTGTATTTTCATCTGCATAAGTAGGAAGACTAGGATCAAAATATTCTGCACAGCCCAAACCCAGACAGAGAATTTTATATTCTAATACTTGGGAGAAATCTGAATCTTTATAGCACATTTAAAAACTGGGGCATTCTCCTAGGCGTACAAAGATAAAGTTGACTTGCAGTCACTTTTGTAAATAAAAAAAATCTAGCAACTCACCTAGAGTTCAATAGCAAATATTTTTCCTAAATCCACAAAGGGAAAGGAAGGGTTGAATTTGCTTTCACTGTAAATGTACTGATATTTTCTTTTTCCCTGTCTGTATTTGGTCATCCTCAAAGACATGTTACATTCACAGCATATTAATATTGACACTTTGGATGGATAAAGTTGATCCAGTGAATAAGTATACAATAACTTTTGGCAGTATGGTTTAATTCTGTTTCCTGAGCCATACCACTAGCCACATACATCTAAATAATTACTTCTCCCCATTTGTTCTTTAATAACAACAGCTGTCAGTCCATTCTACCAATATTGTTCCTGTTCAGTTTCTCCTTTTTTGCTGTTTAGACCCCCATAACATTATTGAAGCCTCTAAAAGCAGATGTTGGATCTCAGACGCTATTTTTAAATCACTTGGACATCACCAAGAAATTCTGAAATCCTTGCCATTAGTTCATACAGAAGACTGCCATCACGAACCTGACATTTACGTGAGCACGAAGTTCAAGCTAAACTGGGTATTCCATAACTGAAACAAATTAGCTAATCACCTAATTTTAAATGTGGGTTCCAAATTTTGCAAGTGTATCTAGCAGGTTCTGCTGGTTCTCACTCACATAGCTTGCTCCAGCATGATTGCTATTTTTTAGCATACCTTATCAGAGAGCTAGAGAACACCAATATATGGAGATGAATGTTTCCTACCTGAGTGCAGCACAAAGCACTAAGTTAACAAAGCCCAGTGTTTTGTAAATTTGCACATTCTATTCTTAGACCTGGGGTTAGGTCAGAGTATCAGCTACGTTCCTTGTAAATAATCATATCACTGAAGCTACAAAGCACCAAGTAAAAGACATCATTTTGAAACAGAAGCAGATCAAAATGCTGAGCATGATGTAATCAATGAGTTGTAAAAAATAAACCCATGTGAAAAATGGAAATTGATTCTTTCAGTCAATTAAGAAGCAACGGGGGTAATGACGTACACGTTTAACCCTGTTCTTTCAGTGCAGTAACAGAGTGATCACCAAGATAAGATGCTGTGATACGGCATATTATGTTACAATACAATTCCTCAGTTTTGCCCTGTGGCAACACTAAGTAGTGCACCTCAGTAGCTGAGGTGGACAGACCTGCACCAGCAAGTTGACAATTCAACAAAGATGGCATAATCCAAGATGGAAGAAAGCTGGGATTAAGAAATGTCCTGATGTCCTGAACAGTACTCACAGCCAGCCATGGGGGGTTAGCCAAACAGCACATCCCAAAACAGATTTGTTGGCCTCTCTGACTCAAGCCTCCCATTCTGGGTGGAACAGAGAGGCAAGAGAGCAAGACTAAAACAATCCCCAGCAGAATTCCAGCAGTTTTTTTCCATGTAGGATCGTACCCCCGACTTTGGAACCCTGCTGCTGCTGCAGGAAGACTGCAGGGTGCTTGCCGCTCCATCAAAGCTGAGACAGGCAAAGTGCCAAAGCACAACAGGGAGCCTTTTTTTTTTTTTTTTAAAGTTTCCTCTCTGAAATAAAAATAAACACATTTTCTGACACCAGCTTTCAGCATGTACAAGGTTTGAAAACTTGCAGCTATCCAACTCTGGTTCTTTTTGCAGTATATGTTGGTGTGCCTTGTCCTTGCATATCTCTTTGAATTTGAAGAAATTAAATCCCAGGTTAAGGTTTTCTTCTTGCACACCTTCACAAAACCAGTGTTATGGTACTGTGTCCTGACAATGTCTAAATGGCTAAGTTGCTGCCACCAAGAAAAAAGGGCAAAAAAGAGCACCATGCCTATTTTCATTTTATGGTACACCAAACAGGATGAATTGAGAATTGGGCCCAAATTCCTCATGGTGTCCCCAGGTGCCATATGCATATTTTTGTCACAAATATGCTGTAAACAAAATAACATTTGTTCTTAGCAGGTTTTCTACTCTTTATTGAAATCTTCTCCAGAAGCTTTGCATAAATTACAAGCTATAATAATTTTCTCTGAAGCTGATCAAAAACAGCCCAGAGAATATAGAGCATGTTTCCTGTGTCTTATTTGATGGGAACAGCCAAAAGCAATCCCATTGCTGTTGTAACACCACTCCAGAGCAGAGGTTTGTAATCTGACACTGCTACAAAGCAGAGGTTTCTAATCATTGCAGCAGAATTTGGCACCTCAGAGGCTCTGGTCACTCACACCCATGGCACAGCTGCACAATGAACACCCAGAGAAAAGATTTGTTCTTGGGCAGTGATCAGAGGCCAAGTAGCCACCTTGCTAGCACGGGAACACAGACATACATTCTATAGCTCTCTGTGGCAGCCTTGTGCCCCACACCAACTTAATACACAAGAACAGAAGAAAAAACTGTCTTGTGTACTCTGCCTCAGTAGAGGTGGATGGTAGAATTTTATTTATCAGAGGCTGCATCCAAAAAATAACATATTGTGTCTAATGAGATATGGATGATGGCTTTTGTCTTCTCTAGCAATGTTCTCTCACAAGCTTTCTCTGTACTTGGAATGTTTAATTGTACTCCTCATTCTGCTGCCCACATGAGGTGCCTTCCAAAGGTATCATACAGTGGTTTTTTTATGTCATCAATACAAAATGACCCCCAAAGCTTAGCAGAGACCTCCCTTTCCCTGAGGAGACTTTTTAATACAAAGTAAATGGCATGGTTCAGAAGGTTTACAATAAGAGAGTTTGACAGAAAAGACTAGCAATGCTTTCACCTCCACCTATCACTGTCAGCCTTCTCTTGTCCTTCAAATTCAGCTGCCACTGGCTGGTTTTGCCTGGCTATTGGACCCTGCTTCCCATGTCCCTTCTACACCATTATCTAGCCTTCAGAAAAGGAAAGCCAGCTCCAAATGCCCCCTCTTGATTTTGTGCTCCAGATGAATCCTTCATCAGTCATTCAGGTTCAGCTCCCTCCTCATTACATTTCACCTAGCCCATCAGGGGCTCCTGCTCTGGAGATGGTAAAATTCACTTGGCCTTGGTCAAGAGTGACATTTAGCAAACAGGAACTTAAATTTTGTACTGGATTTAACCAGTGTGAAATAATATTAAGTCCTCAAGTGGCATAGTGCTTTTAGTCTTGAACTTGGAAAATATTCACACTTTGTTGTGGATTTCCTGCATTTCATACAAACGTGGCTGAAAGGACACAGTACAACAATGCTACTTTACACAGACATATGAATAGGATTAACATACATCAGATTTCTGACAAAAAGCAATCATTTCAGAGCAACAGTAGACTCTGGATAAATTGACCTCTTCCTCCTTATTTTAGAAATATTGTGATGGATTCAAAGAAACTGTTTCTCTTTACTTATATCTCAATAATGCTTCAGAAAAAACATCCTATGCAGAATCTCCTGTTATCCCAAGACTTACCTTGTCAATTTACTTGTCAAGAAGAGATACTTGCTGAGAAATTACACAGCCCATTAATACATCTAAACAGACTAAATTCTAACTTGCACAACTGAAAAGTGCAATATGACATTACATTTAAATAGTATGCATGGGCATATTTCTGGAAAAGGCTGTGTATTTGTGTTGTGCAACATGCTGCAAAAAATATGTGATCAAAATGAGAGAAAAGTGTGAACATGAAAGGCCATTCTGTACATGTTTTTGAAAATTATCTCACAGATGGCACTTTCACTCCATAATGTAATTTTTTTACGCATCAAAAGAAACGAGAGATAAGGACAGCTTGGTAGTTTAGAAGTAAAGGGACTCATTGTCTCTGACAAAGGATAATCTCCAGCTAAGAGTACAGTCTATCTAGGCATTTCAAGTAGGAACATACCACCCTTCTAAAGAAATTACTTTCCTTGCCATTCACAGCTTGCACTGACTGGCAGTGGGCTAGCTTTAGTCACCACCCCACGGTTGAGAATGCACATGAATAATCCTACGTCCTTCATTCTACACAGGCCTCTCTCAAAACTGGAATTATTTAGAAGAATAAACATCGCTAACATATAGAAAGTTGCCACTGTCAGTAAGGATGATGCAGTTTAGGGAATTTGTTTGTTTGTTGGCTTGTTTGTTTGATTGGGGCTTTTTTCCCAGCAAAAAATCTCACATGGTATGGTGTCATGGGAGATTCTGGCTTTGACAATCAGGATTGAAATTATATCCAACAACTTTTAATAGCCCAATACAAAGGGAAAAAAAATCCAGGATTATTTGAAAGTTCTGATTTTGAGCTCTCTCCTAATTCCCACTATGGAAACAATCCACAGGTATGAAATGTAATGGTCAGGAATGTAATTTTAGTCTTGAGACCTACACTAATTTTATGGCTTTCAAATCCTTCTATTCTATTCCAGCCTCCCAAATCAGTGTACCCACACAACCTTCCAGAACACCTTTACTTTCCATGTACTATTTTTCTTCCTCTTCCTTTGGCCCTGTGTTTGGAGACAAAGACTCTGATAGTATCCTCCTTCATTCAGTATCCAAAATCCAACAGCAGTACTCGGTTCCTTATACTGAGAACTTGCACATATTTCTGTTTCATCAAAGGCCCAACTCTTTGCAGGATGAAGAAAATGGATAATTCAATGAAGCCCAGAGAAACTATATTATAAAACAACTGAAAAAGAATAAGTCTGTCTTTCATAAAAGAGAAGGGAAACACAGTTTTCCAATGCTATCAAGTTTCCCTTACAGATCTGGAACCTCATAGAAATAATATCAGCTGCTCTCTTCCTACAAGCATCACCAGGCTCCCAAAATGATGGAGAAAGAAAGCAAAAGATCTCTGACTATCCCCTTTGGAGTCTATGACCATCTGTTTTTCCCAGAAGCAGGAGAGATAGTGAATTAGAGTGCTTTTCCAACATCAACACTTCTAAAACTCTTGATGCCTGTAGTTTCAAGTTCCAAAGAGACCAACATAATTCTAATCCAAGTTGCTGACTACAGTGATTGGCAAGTGCACAGAGTCTTCAGCTGCAAAAAGAAGTCTATCACTGCCACAGAGGCACAGAAAAACAACTTCCCTGAGATAACTCAGACAAACTTTAATTTGCAACCAAAACCAAGGGCAAAACAAACAAGAAGGATACCAATGATATATAACAAGTTAGCAGTTTGGTATGCCAGTTGTCATGACGTGGACAAAAACCACATGATCCAAAGCAGACACACAGTCACTCACACACAAGGGGGGTCACTCACTTGGGGTACCCAGAAGCTCAGTTTGCCCCTCCCAGAGGGTTAAAGAATCACTCAGGGGTATCCAGCAGTAAAACAGACACTCAGGAAGGAGAGGCACGGTATGGGTGAGGGCACTCAATCCCAGGAAGTTTCCTTGGGTAGCATCCCATCCCAAGGGGAGAGCTCCCCCTCACAGACCCACTGCTCCCATGAAAACCACACCCAGGGCATTTCTGGCAGGTCCCTGTTTGCGTGTCCAGAGAAGGGCTGTGAAGCTGGTGGAGGGTCTGGAGCACAAGTCTTATGAGGAGCAGCTGAGGAAGCTGGGGTTGATTAACCTGGAGAAAAGCAGGCTCAGGGAAGACCTTATTGATCTCCACAGGTACCCAAAAGGTTGTAGCAAGCTGGGGGCTGGATTCCTTGTCCCATATAACAAGTTATAGGACAAGAGGGTATGGACAAGTTGCACCTTTGCTGAAAGGATGGTCAGGCTTTGAAATAGGCTGCTCAAGGAAGTAGTTGAGTCACCAGTCTTGGAAGTGTTAAAAAAATGTGTAGATGTGGCACTTGAGGACAAGGCTTAGTGATGAACATGACAGTGTTGGGTTAATGGTTGGATTTGATGACCTTAGAAGTCTCTTCCAACCTTAATGATCCTGTAGTTCCATAATCTGGTTGTGTCAAGGCTCATGGTCATACCTGGTAATGGCCCAGAAATTTCTCTGGACCAAGACTTCTCACGGGGACCCTGTCTGTTCACCAAGAGGTCCTGCCTTCTCCATTCCTGCTGCTGGGTGGGTTCAGGGCAAGGAAGTGGAGGTTCTGGTGTGTGTGCCACAGCCATGGAGTGGTGCTGCAAGGGCAGAAATACTGGCACCAAAGGCTGGCAGCCACCACATATTGGCTGGGGGCACATGTTGGGGCGGATGTGCACCTGCCACAGTCACAGGTATGAGACCCTGTCCCAGGTCACCTCTGACCCCTGAGGGGTCCGTGAAGAGTTACAAACTTGTTTCAACTTCAGATCTTGCCATCGTGCCCAAGCACAGCCATGAAGAGACATCAAACAGGCCTGGCCAATCCATGCTATCCATTCAAGCAGCTGGGCAGCTTCAGAAACATATCCTAGAGGCAGGAGGGGCAGAAAAGCCCTAGGACCCATTTCTGCCTACATAATTCAGGCAGCAGATCAGCAGATGGTGAACTCTTTGCTCCCTAATTGTGTTTTTAACAGCCATATTTTACTTTGCTACCAGGAAAAATAAGGTAATAATCATAACCTATTTTTTCAACCCATATTAATAATTAATAAAGAAAATAAAGAGTGTTTGACAAGTAGAATACTTTCCAGCTGAAACTGATACATGCAATACCTCCACTAACATCTCAGGAAACTCTCTTGGGTTTCTTGTAGTGTTCACAGTTGAAATCTGGCTTGGCTACTTGTCACTATTATAGAAAAGAAAATTCTTATGATAGCACACGAGATAGCATTGTGAGAGCCACAATGCAAGAAATAAAACAGTGAGTCCGGCCCATGCAAGTACCACACTTTCCACCCACCTTTTCCTCCTTGCACACCCTGGTTTTAGGGTGTTGACAGCCTCATGACCTGCATGGTCCTGGAGAAGAGAACAGTGCTGAAAGCTGTGCACTCTGCACTAAGAACAAAAACAGACCCCTTTTAGAGAACAGCTGAATTCTACATTTGCATTTAAATAAATTAAGGCATTCACTAAGACCATTTATGCATGAATAATGGAATACGTTTTTGCACGTTACTACTGCAAGACCCAACCTAAATAATGGTTAATTAAATCTATCTCAAGCTGGACCTGAAGTTTCTCATAACGGCCACTAGAGGAAAACTAATATACAGAAAGCAGAAGTCCTTTGCTATACAATTGAGAGGTTCTGTTTGTCACTGCACTGTGTTTTAACACACCTTAAATGAAATCAGATAGCAGTTACCTGACACTGTCAAGTAAAGCAGAGTGAAACTCAGGTATAACTTTTGTGCTCTTGAAATCTGCCTGGTATTTTTACTCAAAGAAGAGAATGAAGGCTAAAAGGAGAGAAAAGCAGAAGATGAAGAAAGCAGATGATCCTCTCTGTTCACATTTTGTGAGGAGAGGAAAGCTTGTGTCACTCTAGATTTTGGGATTGCCATAAAGTTGCTTGAAAGGGACAGTCTCTCCTGAGCAAAGAGAAATCTCGAGGTATTTAAACTTCTCTGCTGTGTCAGTCCTGAGAAGTGTGGAAAGGCTGCTGAGAATTCAGGTTCCAAATGTATGTCCTTGCTAATGAATCAAAAAATGAATAAGAGTAAGAAAAGGGAAGAAAGGAATGGGAAAGTTTCTTCCATGTTAATTAAATTAAATTAATCCTGGGGATCTAGAAAACACAAGACTAAGAAATTATTGTCATAATTATAAAAATTGCTCTGGGGTTTCCACTACTGAATGGATTTCTCAGTAAAAATAAATAATAATTAATTTCACTAGTCATAAAAATCCAAAAAGATTTTTCTCATTTTCTGTTAAAACTACTTCAATATTTTTAACCTAAGACAAACATCATGTCAACATATTTTTATAAAATCTGCTCTTGATTTAATATTCTTTCCTGCTTTTTCTCTTTGATTTCTACAATAAGCACTGATTAATTCTTCCCTATTTTCATTCCTTTCCAGAGTGTAAGCTATTTCAGTCCTGTTAAGTGGCTAGTCTTGGAAGGAACTGTCAATCCTGATGTAGCCTAATTTAATTTTTTGATTGAGTATTCTCATTTTAACAATCTTGTGAATTTTCACCAAAAAATGCAATGCAGAAAATAATTGTTTTATGAGCTAAATTTTGTCATTGATTCCTGCTTATATTGTTATTCTCTCTTTGTATTAGCTTCCAAAATTCACATTTGAACTACGATACCCAGAGTTCCCTTCCAAACAGCACTTTTCCATTATTTTATTATTCGGTACATTTTTTGCATGGATTCTCAGTTGAAATGGGAAGAATAATTTGCTTACTATTAAAATGAAAGTTAAAGTTTGTATGATGACCTACGTGTGGGCCTCAGCTCATCTGTTTTCTGTTCTCTAGCCTTAATTTAGTTTTTGCATTTAAGCAATAATTTTAAAGGATCTTCTAAAATAAAAAAAAATTCCCAGTTATTCAGAAGGTTCTAGAAGTCCCTTTTGCTTGCTAAGACTTTTTTTACAGATCTGCTGGCTGTTCACATCAAGAGCTGAGAGTCTCCAAAACAAACAGCTTAGTCTGGAGAAGTTGTTTGTGTGAAGTTGAAGACTGCATCATGATGAATATTTATATGGAAATGAATTGAGGTTGCACAGATAAAGCATGCTTCCCTGACTTAAAAGAAATTTGGTATGCGATTGATACATACATTATTCACACGCAAAATAGGAACAGAATCTTTTAATAGCAGTGTTCCCGAAGCCATGTCCTTTCCCTCTGCCTAGATCAGGTCTGTAGCAAGTAGGACTATTCCTTGCTGTAAAAGCAAGTTGTGATGGCTTTTTGCTCCGTATTTCAGATTGTGCAAGTCACATTTTAAGAGTGTCACAATTTAGTCAGATTCGATCAGATTTTCTGAAAGCAAAAACCCCTGTTCAGAGTGCAAGAAGTATAACAAATACCTGATTCAACACCGTGGGTCAGCAGTTTTTAAAGAAATCGTTACAAAGATATGTTAAAGAGATCATTAGGAGCCTTGTAAGTTTATTGTTCAAATTCCTTAAGAAGTAGCAACAAACTAAATGCTGCAGAGACAGCAGTAGTTGTGCCTCCACAACAGTGCATTATGTTATCTGGTAACACTGCTAGTCATATAGAGAATTCAATTTTATTTTTTTCCTATCACTCTTTCCTTCCCTGCTTTATGCAGTACCACAGAAAATTACCTTACCCACAATTTGCATTATAAATCTCTTTCTAACTGTTTTCTTACTTCATTTGCTCAGAACCTAGTTTTCCAGCAAGCTGACCTACTTTATCTTATTTTTGGTACTTGCAGTAAATTCCCTTAAGCTTGTCTACTCTGACATTGCTTAAAATGTCTTCTATATCCTGGTAATAACTTCTCTTAAAGCAAAAAGATCTACCATGACTGATACAAGAATGATAATCTGTTGGTCCTTCTGAAACCCAGTAAGATGCTTTTAATTGCAACAGTATTTTTCTCATTAAACTCTTTGTGAAAATGGGTGAGGTATTTTGGAAGGTAAACCAAATAAAAATATTCATCCTGAGGCAGATTTCAGCAGGTGCTGTAATTTAGCTGAAATCCCATTTTTGTACAGTTTTAAGCAAGGAAAAATAATGTCTAATAATGGGAGATACAAGGCAACTTTCCTACTGGTGTCACTAATAGCCTGACTTTTAATAAACTTGTATCAGTTTTTTTCAGCAGGATATTTTATGGAGGATGCTTTAAGAGCTGCTAAATTGTTTACAGTATTTACATGGAAGGAGCTTTCCAAAAAGAAGTGGTAGATGGTTTTACTGCTATCATGCTCAGATATGACAAGGTGCAAAAAATACCATGGTGATAAGTGAGAGATGATTTGATAAAATTAGGTTTGAATCACTGTTGCTCTACAACTATTACAGTTGTAGCTGAATTTCCACTATAAGGCTTGTTTGGCTTGTTTTTTCCCCCTTAAAAATCTTTAAGCAACCAGTAAAAGTGGCATGTAAAATTTGTGGGGAAGGTTAAAGTTCTGTGAAAACAGGGGGAGGGGGGACAGGGAGAGAGTTTGTGTCTGTGTGCCTCAGTCTGTAGGATGGATGAGTTATAAATCCTGCAATGTCCTGTCAAGAAGACCAAGGGAAAATACACAGTTTTCTGTCTTTTCAGTGGTCTTCTGTCTTTGGACAAATTGAGGCCGGGAGGAGATCGGGACACTCATCTAACCTCTGGACATTTCACATAGAGATTTGTTATTGTAGCTGTGCTTACTAGCAAGTTGTCTATCAATCAGCAGCACAGGTTTCAGCTTTTAGAGAGAAAAGCATATATCAAGGAGGAGTATTTTCCTCTTCCTGTATACCTGCAATGATACAGTAGGGCAGCACAGGCACACCAGTGTTTATTGTAAACTGTAAGAACAAGGATAATAGTACTTATCCCACAAGAAGCAAGTAGATTTTTCACAAGTGTCTATCAAAGAAGATAAGAGATGTTCATTATCTGATGGCATCTGGGTAAATCCTAAACTCTTTATCCATGAGGAAAATTAATCTCAACAGGAGTTTTGCAAATATCTAGTGGTTGTCATGGCACATGACTTTCTACTTTTTTTTTTCCTTCCAGCATATTGCTTTCCTCTTTAATAAACCCAAAAATCTTGCAGCATTTTTTACTAATCATCACTGAGGCTCTGAAAAAATCTCAAGGAAAATATGTCAAAACTGTTTAGAAATAATATCACACTGCAGGTTCTGAATTTATAGTTTCTGAATTCATAGCAATATTCTGACTAAGATACAGAAAAACAATATGGCAAAGCTGTAGTCAGAATATGGACAAACTCATTCACCACTACAATGATTTATCAGAGGAAAAAGGACATAAACAAAAGTCCAGCCCCAGAACAGCTTCTCCTTGCCTTATCAAAATTCTTACAGATTTGTTTAGCTGGAGTCCCTTCAATTACCACACAGTTATAATTTTAAGGCAACTGCATTTACTGTATTTGTTTTGGTTTGATGACAAACACTCATTTCTTGGTTAAAACCTGGAACATTGTATAAATCCCAAAAAGTCATATCGTGTCAATAAATATGGTTAAATCAAAATTATTATAAAACACGGAATGAACACAAATTATTTTCATATGAGTTTTTAAGAAACTCATATCTTGCACTTCTTTTTAATAAACAGTAAAGACACATCTTCTTAGGAATAATATTTGTAGATTTTGTTACTTGACTTGTATTACTTCTTGGAGTAAATAAAGCCATCTCATGAACATACCACCTCCTGCACATGACTGGATACCATCTCTAATTAGTTATTTCTTAGGTAGAACTATACATTGAAAGCAAAAAAAGAAGAAACAGTTTAAAGTGGTTTACTAGAAGTTCATATCCAAAGATATTTATTTATTAGCCATCCCCACAATTAAAAAAAAATGTGGACAGACTGGAGAAGGTCCCAAGAAAGGCCAAAAAGATAATCCAGAGGCTGCAGAACCTACCCTGTGAGCAGATTGAGAGTTAGATCTTTTCTCTGTGGAGAAGGCTCAGGAGTGACCTTTTCTCCTTGGAAAAGAGAATGGTCAAGAGAAACCTCATCACAGTATCCCTGTATTTAAAGGGTGGTCACAAAGACAAAAGAGAAATTTGTAGCCACAAGAAGCTATGGGGAGAAGACAAGAGGCCATGAGTGCAAGTTGCACCAGGAAAAGTTTTATTTCAATGCAAGAAATAATTTTTTACAGTGGGAGCAACCATTCACTAGAACAACCTTGCCAGGGGCATGGTAGAGTCTCCATTGCTAGAGGTTTTTCAAGATGCAGCTAGACAGGGTACTAGGTGATCCCATCTAGGCTGCCTTTCCCATGAAAGGTCAGACCAGATGAAATTCTGAGGATCCCTTCTCCAGAGAACAGTCCTGGGCTGTTCTATGATCCTATGATTCTAACTTCGGTTAACACAATGAGACTTGTGGCTAATTAGTGCTACTGAAAAACTGAGCCTGTCATTAAGTCCTGGTTTGGATGACTAACCTTTGAAAATTCCATGAAAGATTCTTCAAAGAGTATTCAGATCAGAAAATTGCACCATACTGACTTTTTCACTTTAAATTCTTGAAAATCTCAGTCCGTGGTAATCCGGAAGTAGTGATGATCACCATTCCTCTGGGGAAGAGAGAAGACAGGCTGCTTATTGTTCTTTATTAGAAGTTCTAAGAAAAGAATTATGGAAGCCTCTCAAGACACAGTGTGCTCTTGTAGGTCACTGAAAGATCTTTCAGTGAACATACTTTATGTGCCACTTCATAAGGTAGAGCATTTATTTCAGTATTTGGCAGAGTGGTCAGTTCTCTTAAGGATCCTGTATATACATAGTTGTTAATACATGGGCTGCTATTTCAAAATTACTTACAAAGCATGGGATTTCACGGTGCCTTTTTCTTTTTTCTCCCAGGTCTCTTCTCTGATTGTGAATATATCATTCATCTTCCCTGTTACTCACTGAGCACACACTGTACATGCCCAGAAGCACTTTAAGAGAAATTTTACCTGATCTGAACTCATTTGGCCAGGTTATGGCATTTCTTCTACTATTTGGAAAGCAGTTCATGGCTCTGCAAATGCTGTTGTATGCATTAAGCTCTAAGGATCACCTTCACAAAACTAAGTATGTCCATCAATATTTGGACCCCAAATATTAAATCCCTAACTTTCACCATTACTTTGGCTTTTGCTTGTTGTTGGGTTTTTCTCATGGTTTTATTTTATCATTGGATGAGTAGCAAATTCTCCGATGTGATCCAATTACACAGAAATTATACAGCTAATAATCCCAAGATCCCAGCTAGCCAGTCCATTTAAATTCCTCTTGTCCAAATTCCTGTTTGTTTTCAGCCAAAAGCTGAAATCTTTCACTTCCAACCTAAGAAATATCGTATCCTCATGGTCCATAAAGATTTTGAGCTGAGGCAGAGAAGCTCTGCAAAAGTGGTGAAACATCCTCTGGTGTAACTGCTTACATGTTTTGTAAGAGGATTGCAACCAGGACACTGTAGGGTCAGGTATTAAAACATACAGTAGAAGTAAAAGCCATGGAGTGGTTTCTCACACTGTAGGTCAGGTATTAAAACATACAATAGCAGTGAAAGCTATTGGTGGTTTCATGGAGCCACAGCATCAGCCAAAGCTCAGTTGGTGAGCATTTTGAAGGGTATAAGAGAACAACATCTAGAGTGTGCTGGATCTCCTAATAGTTTCAGAGGCAAAATTTCCTTTGTGTGGTGAAATTACAGACAGTTGATACTTTCAGTTAAAAGGAATCTATTTATTTTGTGCCTGTGTAGGGTGTTGGGGATTTTTTTTCCAGTGAATGTTAACCAACAACTCACTGCCTTGTAAATACATATTTTATAGGATGTTTGTTAAACCATTTGACACAAATAGATCTGTCACAAAACCAATTCTGTTTCCTATATCCAGGAACTAAAAACTGTGTCCAATTTGCTCTAATTCATTAATTGTAAAGAAGTCTAGGAATTTTACCTCCCTCCATTTCTTCATACCACATTATATAAACAGTGGCATCTATTAACAGAGTATTGGTCACTGTAAAAAAATAGAAGACAAAATCAATGACCTAATACAACAGATCATTGCAGAATCCAAAGAGACACAGCATGAATAAAGATGTTCTTGAACACAGTCAAGGTTACTGAAGTTAGAGTCTCTAAATTATGCTAAGGTACATGTCAGTCACAGTAGTGCACACATGACATGACCTCTGCTTTAAGATTCAGAGACCCACTTTCATCCACTAGCCACGTGTTCATGAAAAAGGACTGCTGAGATTATGAACAACACGGAGATGCATGAGGCAGAAGAAGAGCCTATTTGAGACAAATTCCAAGTAATTTGAATTTTTCCAGGTCTTCTCTTGAGGTCTCCCACGGCCTTGGAACTGACTTTCTAGCACCAGCCTTTCCTCCGCAGCCCACAGCAGCACGCTGCTGGAGTACTACTGTTGCCAACACTGACTGAGACAGCGAGCAAACCCCAGCATTGCCTATTATTTTCTCCTACCGTCGCACCCAAAGCCTTCCTCCCACGGCATCCTTAGTCAGCGCGTGGGCGCGGAGCCGCATGTGTGTGCACAGGGCTCAGAACCGCGTTGTAGCTGTGAGGAGGATGCCAGGCTGCCGGGGGCTGCCTCGGCCTCTCCGGTGCCGCTGTCACCGTGCAGGGTCCCTCTCAGTGAGAGGCCTCCGCCTCGGCCTCTCCCCCTGGGATGCCGGGGGAGACGGTGTCTGTCAGGGGCACAGCCCTGCAGGGGTAGGGCTGCGTGCAGCTCTCGGGGCTCGCACAGGCGGCACGGCGGCCCTGCCAGGCAGGGAGGAAACAAGGAGTGCGGGAGGAAGCAAGGAAGGCGGGTGGCGCGAGGGGGCGAGGGTCTCCGGGCAGGGCGCGGAGCGGGAGTTCCGGAGACCCCGGCCCCGGCGGGGGGGGCGGGGGGCTGCGCTCCGTGTGCGCCTGTGTGCCGGCGCGGCGCCCCCGCCCTTCCCCCGGCGGCGCTGCGCGGTGGGCTGGCGCTGGGGTATTTACGGTAACGTGGACCCGGCGGTGGCAGCTCGGTCGGTGTCAGGTGATCGGCGCCGAGGAGCCGCCGCCACAGCCCGGGAGGAAGATGCAAGATGGCCCAGCGGGGCCGTGAGGGGCTCCGCGGCGCTCCTTCCCCGCCCGCCGCCGCCGCCTGCCCGGCCGGCGGGAAGCGCTGAGGCCAGCGCCGCCGCGCCACAGCCCGTCCCCGGCGGGGGCACCGAGCCATGGGGCTCTGCTACAGCCTGCGCCCGCGGCTCTTCGGCGACGCCGGCGGCGGCGGCTCCATCTCCAGCGCCGGCGCCGCCTCGGAGCCCGAAGCGCCGGCGGAGCCTCACGCCGCCCCGCAGCCGCAGCCTCTCGGCGTCCCGCTCCGGCCCGGCGGTAAGCCCGGCGGGGAGGCGGACGGGCCGCCGCTGCTGCTGCTGCAGAACGGCGGCGGCGGCAATGGGGCGGCCCCCGAGCGGCAGCCGGCGCTGCCCAAGGCCGGCGGCCCCGGCCTTGGCGGCGGGGGGAAGGCGGCGCGGCAGCAGGCGCTGCACCAGCCGCCGGCGCTCCAGCGGACCTGGGAGAAGCTGCGCCTGGAGGAGCGGGAGGCGGAGAAGGAGGCGAGGAAAGTCAGTAAGAGCATCGACCGGGCGCTCAAGGAGCAGAAGCGGGAGTACAAGCAGACGCACCGCCTGCTGCTGCTCGGTA
Organism: Emberiza elegans; assembly: GCA_024865655.1. Lineage (NCBI taxonomy): Eukaryota > Metazoa > Chordata > Aves > Passeriformes > Fringillidae > Emberiza > Emberiza elegans. The sequence continues at coordinate 15,464,006 of JALJVW010001410.1, forward strand.
CGTGTGTGTGTCTGTCTGTCTGTCTGTGCGGGGGTGTGCCGGGGCGGGCAGGTGCCCCGCGGGACTCCCCGGCAGCGCCCCCTCCCCGGCTTTCCCTGTTTTCCTTGGGCACCCTCCATCCCTCCTTTGTCTCCCCGCTGCCCACCGCCGGCCCTGCCCTGCCCTCCCGCTCCCCGGCCGTGGCCATGGCCGGGCTCTCCCCCAGACAGGTTTACACCTTCTTTTCCCTTCCTCCTCCCCCCGGTCTCTCCTCCCCGCTTCTGGCCCTGGCAGTGGTTTTGCAATGGAGAACACGATCGGCGCTCGTCGGGCGAGGGCGAGCGGCTCCACCCAGGCGGGCGGGCGGGAGCGATGCGGATGGGGGAGCAGCGGGGTCTTCCCGGGCGGAGGAGCCCTGCCCGGGCCGGGGCTGCCCCATCGCCCGCGGCGGGAACTTCGCTCGGCGCCCTCGCAACGCGGAAACGTTAACGGAAAAAAATTAAAAATAATAACAATTTTTTAAAAGCACGTTAGAAAGGAGGAAAAATGGCCATGCGTGCATGAGGTGTGTGTAGACTGTGGATGGTCCTCTTGCGCCGCGTGTAAGCAGGGATGGTTTAATGAGGAGCGGCTTGAGGCTCCTAAATGAGAGGAGTGGTGATGAGCAATGGGCTCCTTATTTAAAGAAGCAGTGAGCGGAGTAAGGAGAAATAAGAGGGTGTAGATATGTACATTCCTCAGACATCGCCTCTACTACAAGATATGTTCTTCAGCTGCAGGCTCTGAGATTTTTTAGGGACGATTTGCCAGCTTTTGTCCCCTCTCCTCTGAGATGCTACGTGCGGTCTGCTGTTGCCACTGCTCTTTCGAAGCATTAGTTAATAGTCCTCTCCGGAGGATTTGTACCAGCTGATACATTTACAGTACGAAAACCACAGGGGTATCTAATACAAGCATCTCATTTCCTGCAGGAAACAGAACAGTCATACTGCAGGGCTTTTTTTTTTTTAACGGTCTGAGCAGAGGGCTTATTTGGCCTCTTAGCCGTGGTCATAAATATCTGTTTTCTGTTAGCATGAAAATACTGGTTTGCTTTTGCATTAGATTATTTGCCTGTTCTCGTAAAGTTGCGTGGCACAGAGTCTTGGTGCTTATCTAAGTGCATTCCACATTTGGGGTAGTCTTTACATCCTTCTTTATAAAACTCTGTTTCTGTTTTACTGGATTCCTTCATTCCTGTTGGTGGGTAAGGGGAGGAGAAAATATGAAATACAGCAGTGGACAAAAGGTATGCCCGAACTGTAGTGCCTGGTTTCCAAAAAACAAATAATGGGCTTTATTATTACCCATAAAATACCAGCTTGTAGGATACTAGTGCAGCTGGTAGAAAGGAAGGACGAAGAAAACGTAATTTGTGCTGTATAGAATTATTATTAGTAGTGGTAAAATGAATGTTTCTCCTGGTTCTTGAACTGTTGCAGTAATTACCTCTTCGATACACCTTTATAATGAAACATTAATTTTTTTTTTTTCCTGGAGCATCTGAACATGTGTTTTGGCTAGTATGGCTGCAAGAAGGCAGAGATCCAGTTTGGTGGCCTTCCTCTGGAGAGCACTGTCATTGAACAAAAGAATTCTAACAAATAGATACTGTGTGTAGTCTATAACATAGGTGGCTATCATAGTAAATCAGAGCAGTAAACACCTGTTCAGAAACAATGACTTTTGAAAAATAAATAATCTCTGACCTTTGTCTCCCTAAAAGAAATTCAACACTCCTAAGACTCCCTGTGTTGAATTTTTAAAAAAATCATTGTCAAAATGAAAAAAAAAAAAAAAAAAAGACCATTGATCTCTGTATTGCTGGGAGGAAATGTTGGGTTATTGTTTCAGGCCTGCAGATCAGGGCCTGAATTAAATGTTTCATTTGGATGTAGGGAGAGCTGCAGGTGCTTTGTATTGTTTTTGAAAGTAGTGGAAATGCTGCTGTAGAAAAGAGGAAATTATTTAGAATTGGGAAGGGTTTATTTGTCAGAGAAGGGGTAAAGCAAAATTGCATTGCACAAGGTAATAAGTTTCAGTTTTGCACAGAGGAAAAGACTTAAAATGTACACAAAGGTCTTTTAGAATAAAGAATATTATCAGCCTGATATTTTATAGCATTTCAAGTTGTAAATAACTGGATCCCTGCCCCTAAGGTCTTCCTGGCAGAGTGAACCTGAAAAGTGTATCTTTGCTAGAGAGAAGAGGAATATTTTTGTACATCAACATGGAGGAAATGCACAGCAGAGGCGAAATGGTGAATGCAGTGACAGCAGAGCACCATCACAGAACAAACAAAGTTGAGCAACAGCGTTGGCGTGGGCTTTGTGTTTCTTTTTTTAAACACAAGTTTGTAAATAATAGCCTCATTTTGGCTTGTCCTTGTATATGTCATACATTTACCGGGGCAAGTTTAGATGATATTATTGAAATTTTAGAGAAAAATACAGTGTATATTTTAAGGAGCTACTACTAGATATCAAAAGGGTATGCAGATAAATACACTAAGGTAAGAATACTAAGAATCCTTAGAATCTAAGTAAGTAGTATATTAGAAGAGAAGCTTATAAATGTTTGAAAACGACCTTTCCTTAAAAGCACGCTTAGTCTTTTATTATGTCAAATGAAAACAATCAGCTTTGTGATGAGCTGTGCATATCAGTTACCAAGATATTATGAAGTCTCAAAGGCTTTTCATAGTGTATGTTGGTAAATACCTCTCAAAGAGCCTGTTCTTGCCTGTTACAGCTTACCCCAACTAATGTCTTGTGGTGCACGTGATGTTTTGACACTCTCCCCTAACCTACATTTGGGAGCACTTAATGTGTTTTGTCATAACCAGTGATTGTGAAAGGGAGGGTGTGCAGTAAGTGCTCAGATCAGCTCTCAGTCTGTGCCTCCCCCATAAATAGGTGTGTAAGTATCAGGTGGCTGTAGCTGGGATGCTGAGGTTTACTGGTGCACTGGATTAACAGCAGACATGGTTTGGGTCCATTTGTTTTTCTTCTCCTGAAAGAGGAACCCTCATAAAATGGAAACTGGCTTTCCACCACAGTTGACTGTTTCTTGCTTAACATCTACTTTAAAAATACAATAAACTGATTGATTATTGAATTGATTATTGGGTGCTGTATTATTTATAGGGGGTTTATTTCCTTTTCTTTTTATAAGTGAAGTGTTCATCTGTGCAGAATTCTTAGGATGCTTTTACTAAACCTGAGATGAGGTGGTGTTTTTTTTAAGTATATGTATTTATTGAGCATATTTGCAGGGCTTGGTCAGAGTTTCATAGCTTTGGTTTCTGTCTTGTTTTCTGTTTGGTCTTTTTTTCTGCAGAATTGCAGTCACCCTCTTCTGCAAGACTGTTTTAGCTGCTGATTTCCTAGAAACTGTAGAAACATTTCAAATCACTTTGTAGAAGCAATTTACATTCTCATTTGCAGTCTCATATTTTAAACTATTTTGTGAGTAAGTGAGGTGAAGGGGAATTGGCTCTAAACAGTGTTAGCCAGTGTGGTATAATTAAGGCTCATGTAATGTTGAAGTAAGCTATAAACTGATTTTTTTTTTCCCAGATAGCTGTTGTCTTCTAACCTCTGACTCCTGTTTTTCCCATTTACCTCACTCCTGGTTGCAATCCTAACTTTGGATGACTTTCTAAAGCAGAACACATTCTTTTACACTTCCCTGCTAAATTGAAACTGAAAGTGTTCTGAGTAAAAGCTTTTCTGTTCAACAGAAACTGAAACTAATGATATAGGGATGAAGGGAGGGGAGAAAGAAATATTAATTTCTTCACTTAAAAGGTACTGGAACTACTTTTGTGATATTTAAGTACTGACTTCATAGGGAAATTTAGATATGTTTGGTGATGTTCATGTACAAAAGTATAGAAAACATACCAAAAAAAGTAGTTCCTCTGAATTGATGGAAATCAAACACAAAGATGCCTTGTCAAGCTTGGGAAACTCATACACAGGAGATCCTAGAAAGCTCAGAGGTGCGTAACAACAGTGATGGATTTTTTCTTTTCTTAACTCAGCACCAAATGACTGTTGTCAGAAATGAACTTTCTGTGCAAAGAGAGTTTCTGTGGCTTTTAGACTGAAATTGCAGTCTCGTATATGTTCTGCATCAGAAGTCCTGAAGTTCATCATACATCCTCAAGCCAATTTTAAATCTTAAACCTAATGAATTTTATTTTGAAAATAACTTTAACTTTTATATGGTGTCAACTCATGCTTTTTGATAAATAAATAATAAATAAATAGCTTGTTGTGGTGATACTTTCCTTGTGTCTGCCTAAGGTTGAATGCTGGAGGTGTTTTTCTGTTACCACTGGAGAGGACTGCTTCCCTGGTTTGTAAGGGAGCTTGGCATATTTAGGATGTAAATATCCTTGCAGCCAGCTATTTCTAATATGGAGATAGTGCGCAGATAATTGGTAGGAACAGAAATCTTCAGGACTCTGAAATCCTGGGCTGAAAATACTGATCAATGTAATAATGCAAAAGCGTTTTATAATCCCTAATACTTTGTGTAATTTACAATATCTTTTCAAAAGCTCTTCTGCTTTTGTTGTAACTTCACAGGAAGTGGGATATGCACTCCTTGCACAGGGGGAAACCAGTAGGCAGGAGTCATCAGGACATTTGGGATCAGTGCTGAGTTTGGGGGAGTTTTAAGTGTACTGAAAACCATCCCTGACTTACAATCATTAGTTTTTCTTTCTCTGTAAAATAAAAACTGATTAGATTTAGCCCATATTTAGGTTTTAACTTATTTCCATTCTTTGATTGATTTTGCTTATCTTGAATCACTTGATATTTAAGAAAAAATAACTAAATAATTTTTCCCTGTGTTAAGTGTAGTAATACTGGGAGGCTTTAAGTGCTGTGGGTTCTGCAGCTGTTAATTAGAACTTTTGGTTATTAGGCAAGTTTTGTGTATCAGTGTGTATTCCATGAATCTTCTTGGAATGCAGTGTCTTAGCAAAGCAAACTTTGCATGTATGTTATGTCATGTTAGGATCCCATTACCACTGCAACTTCTGACTGCTGAAATTTTGAGGAGTAGGTAAAACTCCTAGATGTTAATCTTTGTTTTCCCTTCTCCCCCCAAACAGTTTAGAAGAAGTATATTGTTACTATGTTCATCCCTTTCTGCTGCCCAACCCACACACCCAATTTCTTTTTCTTTCATTTTTGACACAGTGCAACTACAAATTTGGGGTAATATGTAATGGTGGGAGGTTTTCCTACAGTCATGGCTTCCCTCAACTTACTTTTCCAAGTCAGGCACCATTTGAGCTTGTAAATTTGAATTAAAATTTTTAAAAGTTTTTGGGGGGGTTGGGTTTGTTTGCTTGTTTTTGCTTATTTGTTTGGTTGGTGTTTTTTTTAATCCAGCAGTCTGTCCAAGCTGTGGCAGAAACCTGGCCTGCCTTCTGCTCACCAAGTTTAACTTTTGATAGTTATACCTGTTCTAGAAACATTTCATTTTGCCTTTGATGAGTGGTGTGGAAATTATTCTTCTCTGTGGGTTCTTGAATAGCAGTAGAGAAACAAAATGGTGTAAATAAGATAACAGAGGTATCGCTTATTCTCATGTAAAAGGAATAGAATCTTAGGAATCTTATGCAGGATCTGGAGGAAATGCAGCCTTGTATCTGGCCTGTGCACATCATATTTATGCTTTTTCCAAGAGTGGATAAGCATGTTAAGTACACTGACTAGTACATTTCATATTATCCCTGTAGCACTGTATGAATGTATGTTTGAAACTCCTGTGTCTCGCAATTTGAATATTAAACTCTGCGCATGAATACTAAATTAAAGTTTAATAACTTAAAGCCTTGTGGAATAAGCTCTACAAAGAAGGATATGTGGGCTGTTGTGTTGACCAGAATAGGTAAAAACTCCTTAAGAAAGGATTTTTATTTTTTTTTTCTGTGTTCTTGTGCAGAATATGAAAAAATCTGAGGAAAAAGCTGCCAATTAATGTCTGTAACATAAGACGTAGCATCAATCACCTGTAGTGGAACATCTTAGCTGATAAAATCCCTTTGAAGTAAAACCTGAATTGCATCCTCAGAATCTGGTATTTTATGTTTCTTTGGTTTAAAACTTAAGTTTGAAGAATTATAGATTCCACTTATGTTTAAGGTAATGTTAGGTTTCAAGAATAATAGATTTGTCCTTTTGAAAATACCATTACTATAGTAAGTCAGCTTCAGGTGGAATTATAAATTCTATGCTGTTATCTTTATTTTAGAGTATTTACATCCTGTGGGAACAACATGCATTTTGCAGCTTAAAGCTGTTTAAAAGTAGAAGTGTCCCCCCTCCGCCAAGTATTTAAAATAAAAATTTTAAAAATTGAAAATTTTGCACTTTTTCAATGATACACAATACACTTTTAACAGTTTCTTTTAAGAGGATTTCATTCCTTTGAAGGACAAAAAGAAAGTTCTTCAGCAGTCAATTCAAGCAAATTATCTAGTTGGCCTTCAGAAAGTGAGACCACTCCTTCTGTGATTTAGGTTAGTGCATGCAATGGAGCTAAGTAGCAGGCTGAAAAACATCTGTAATAAAAATGCAACAATAAATTGAGGCCTCATTCTCTGGGGGTATTGTTTCCTCAGCCCCAGCCTCACTTTCTTAATTTGAAAATCTATACTTTTTGATACATGTAGAGTTGTATTTTTCCGTCATGAAGAATGAAGGCTACGTTAACCTGCCAAAAGTGTGAACACAGATCCTTAGTATTGTGTGCAAGTGTAATTTATATTAAGCAACTTAATCTTTTATTGAAAACTGTTGTGAGTGTTGCTGAGACATTGCCAATTCTGCTGTGCTGCAACTCTCTGAACTATGGGGAAGTTATCATTCTGTATCTTGGAGTAAATGCAGAATGCACTTCATGGTGTTAGGCAGTGCCTTCTTCAGAATCATCTTGATTTTCACATGTGGAGGACAAAACTACAGCAAAAGCAAGTTGGTTTTTCTCCTTAATTGAAAGTGCTCTTTCCAGATTAATGTTTGAATTTGTGTGTTGTTGTAGAATCATTTTCTATTCCAAATGATATTTTTTCAGATAGAGGTGCACTTGTTTGTCTTTGTGTGCTCATGTGGCTACTCAAGTTCTTGTAAAACTGAGGTGATTGCTCTGGAGTCCAGGTAAGATAAACCAACCACCAAGAATATGTGGTTGAATTATGTCCTGGCATATCTCATAGCCTTCAGTCTTCATAAGCATAGGGCAAGTGTAATGGATTCTGGAACAAGATTGACTCGCTGGACGTCTGAGTTACAAAACAGAGTTATGGTGTTATCTTCTGCCTGTTCTGAGCTTCCTGTGTTTGTCTAATTCACTGTCTAGCAGAGATGGGAACATGATATTAAGCACTTCCAATGTGTCAACCATTGCAGAGATGTATGTAATTTTTACGTTCTTTTATAAACTAGAAACCTAAAATGCAGAAGAATATAGTAATTTGTATAAAGGACATACACAGAATTCAGTATTTCATAATCTGAAAATATATGATTAAAGAGTTTGGGGGAGGTTTTGGGTTTTTTTTTATTTTTCTAAGGTTTTGGTAGTGTTTGATTTGTGTGCCTTATGTTTTTTTTTAATCTAATTTTTAGATGGGCAAAAGGACTGTCTAAGTGGCAAGATGCTGTGGAAGGTTTTTACCTCTCATAATGTTTCTGCTTTAATTTAATTTAGTATTTCATCACCTGATACTAAAAACTGAATAAATTTTTAAATTCCTTGATGTGTAGGAGACATTCTACTGCTTCAGCTGCTTAAGAACCTCACAGTACATTGTCATTCTAGTACTGTTACGTGTGGTTCTGTGCAGCCTGGTCATGAATAAACAACCAGGAAAATACCATGAAGGACAGGCTATAACTTAAGAGGACTTTCAGATCCTTTTATTCATTGGGTCTACTAACTTGTGAGCGTGGCTGAAGACAGAAGAGTAACTGTTCAACTATTTTGCTTTTATCCCTTGAAAATATTTCTATGAATGAAAACAGATGGGAACTACAGGATAATAATTCTGGTTTAGATTGAGTAGTTCATCTTCTTTTGATTTAACATTTTGAAAGATGAACAGAAATCTCAAATTCTTTAGATTATTTTCTCACGCTTGGGATGGGGTGAGTGGAACAAAAATACCCAACCAACCAAGAAACCACCCATCTGCCATGTAAATTCTGATAGCTTTGTTTTGTTTAACAGAGCTGTACTTCAAATTCATATTAATCTGGACTGTCCCTGCAGGTGAAATAGCACTGAGAGGGGAACACAAGCTTCTGACACTTAGAGAAAGACTGGATAACAAGCTCTGTTTAAGTAACTGCCATGCGTCATTCCTTTTGGAAATACATTTTTCTTCTTAATTTTGGGAATATTTTTACTCTTTCTGTGATTCTTCAGTGTTGTAAATTATTTATTTTTCCTTAATGGAAGACTGATAAACACTAGAGTTGAGTTTGATAATGTGCTTCCTGACATCTTGCTTCCAGATTAGGAGTCATATCAGTCCCTCTTCCTTGAAGTTCCTCATGTGCTCTGAGTGCATAAATCTGTTATTCCAAGTTCTATTGCTGCTCCCTCAGGTTTTATTCTGTTCAGTGTGACATCTGAGTTCACAAGCTTGTTTGTTCAGTAGTGTCTTTCCAACTTGGTTACTATTAAAGCAGTACAGTGGGTGTCTTGTTCATTTTAGATTTGGGGTTTTTTTTTAAATGGGGAAACTATAATTATATTTTAGAGGGCTGCATATTCACTCTGAGGGCCTTCTACTTCCTAACTCTGTGTACAGAGGTGACAATGTTTGGTCAACAGAAATGGGGGGAAAAAAACAAAAAACTGCAGTGGTGTTTGGCTTGTGATATGCAGAACTCTCCTCTGTCAGGCAATCCTGGGTTCAGGTATATGTCAGCTATGTCTTTGAACTACCAGAGGTAGAAAAAAAACCTGTTTCACAGAAAAGCTGAAGTGGAGAGAGTAGTTTTTCATACTTGAAGTTGCTCATAATTTAATGCAGAAAGGATCACCTGAAGAGCACTCGACTCCCTATCAACTGCCATTTGGCAGTATTCCTTGTCTAATTAAAGCAGATTCACAGATATGTGATCTATCTGCCAGAGACTGAATTAATGCTTTCTAATATGTCAGGAAAAGTTAAAGCAGTGCAGTAAAAGGTCAAACAGCCTTTCAGATATGCTAGAGAGGTATTTGGAGGGTGGGCAGAAAAGATGGGACTATTTTTTCATGCTGCTTCATATTAAGTACCACTGCTTGTGCTCCTGGTCCAGCTGTTTCAGGAAAAGCAGATAGGAGCTCTGATGCTCTGAAAGAGAATGAGCAGTTGTTCCACACTTGGTCTGATTCCCTATGCAATGCTGAAGAGCAGGCACACGTTAATACCTTGTTCTGCTCCAGGGGGAGGCCATGTATCTTAATAACCACAGTTTATCTGGGTTTCTGTGCATTGGTTGTGTGAGCAGTGTCACAGTCTGCCAGGGTTCTGCAGCACCTCCTGTTCTAGTACATGTAGATTGTGTGCAGGACAAAACAAATACATAACCTTCTCAAGCTGAAACAGTGTAAGATCAGTACATCCTACTGTGCTGACTGCCTCTGAAATGGAACCTTTTCTTAGTGACAGTATTTCCCTTAAGGTAAAGATGGCTGGGCGGTATGGGAGCAAAACTTTTCTTTTTGTTTTTCTTTTCCTACCCTTACTCTTAAAAGTAAGAACTTCTGCTGTTTTGGGATTGTTGGTGGTTTTTTTTTTTTAATATTTATTCTGTATCCTGATACCCTGATAAAAGATAATTAGATAATCTGATAGAGGAGTAGTTAGTAACTCGAATTGGCTGTTGTTCACATGGTGTGCAAAGAAATGTTCAATTAATCTCTCCTAATCTTGTGTCAGACAAAAACAGTTTGAAGATCTTACTGATTCCCACATAAATAAATACCATGTTTTGAGTTCAGTCCTTTATTCCCTAACACAGTCCTGTCTCTGAATTTAGACTGATAAAGACTTTGGTATTGGTAGCTGCTTAATCAGCTTGAGGTATGCAATCAGACAATGGATCAGACTTTAGGAGTTTATGAATAATTAGACCAAAGTCCAGAAGCGACTAGTCAAATTTTTGTATTTGACTATATATGTAACCAAGACATTGTTTCATTTCCTCGTAGTCTCTGTGGTCTAAACTCATAAGTTGCTTGAATTTTAACATGAATATTACACTATTACTTCATACCAAGTGTTCAGGCAGTGTTACTGTTTTGAACCCTAGTTCAGAATAAGACACACACTGTTCCACTCAGTCACTTCAGCTTCTACTGGGAGCTAGAATTCATAATATGCTTGCTTTCTCCATCTTGTTTTGTATCTGTAACTCACTCCTTGAAAGAAAGCACTATGGAATATATTCTTTAAAAGCTAAATGTGCTCATCACCTATTGCTCTTGTCTGACTGGTTTTCCAATATGTCTGAAGTGGGCAGTGTCTGTTTAATGGTGTTTGTACTTCTTTTCTGCAGGAAGCATTGGTTTTATTTTTTGAATTTGCTTATCTGACATTTCATAATTAGTATATATCCAAGTGTTACTGAAACTGGCCTATAAAAATCTTTGTACTCTTCTTCTAGAGACATGACCTTGCAGTGGCTCATGGAAGAATATTACTTGACTGTACCAGGTTTATCATAGTTGCTCTTCTCCAATGTTGCTGCTTGTCCACACTTGGGTCTTTTGATAAGCTAGCATTATTCACAGTGATATCTTTAATCAGTGGGTAGAAGTTTACTGTAGCTAGTTGATGGTTCACACTTCATTCTTGAAATCCATGTATTATCTGATTCCTGATTCAGCTTAAAATGTGTTGTATTGATTGTTTGCAGAATAGCATCAGGCATATGTGTGCTGCTTATTTATAATATCAAATTATATTGACATAAGCCTTCAACTTAATCAACTGTGTTTGCTATCAATATCCCTCAGCTATTTATTATTAATTAGGCAAATAACTTATTACTGATTCATTGGCATTAGTTAGTAGATACAAGTCCTGTGCTTGCTGGAATGTGATTTTTCTCAAACTGTGTGTAATCTAAATAATGGGATCTTGTCCCTGGCAAAACCTTGATTTTCTGATGCCTTCAGGTTATCTCATAGAGTAGCAGCAAATGTGATTGACATTCCTTATGCTGTTATCTGTTGTGATTTGCAGGGCATGCTCAGATCCTTCTTGTAGAGAGTTATCCTGTAAATATTAAGAAAATAACTGTTTAGATCACATTGTGAAGACAGAGGGCAAGAATCTCTGTTTAAAGAATTAATTGTGTTGACACACAGGGCAATTTGCTGTTACTGTTTTAAGGTAAAGAAGCTAACTTGACATTTCTGAGTGAATATGAATGTTTTTGTTAAACAGTGAAGCTGATGAACCATGTCTTAGTCTAGCATGGTGCAGAAGAGGATGCTGCTATTGTGATTTCTTGTAAAACAAATAATTTTGTTAACTTGAGATACTTTAGAAACAGCAGTACTTTGCTCGGACCTTTTAATCCCTTTTATGTAGTCTGGTTTTAGGGCATTTGAAACTGTTCTGTGTCTTTTTCTTAACAAAGAAACCATATGCTTATTTAAATGGATACATTCAACAACTTGAAAATGCTTTATCAAGATGAAGTATTAGGCCAGTTAAATACTTACTGCTACTACAGGCCAGCACAGGAGAAAAAAGATAATCTCATGATGTTGTTTTTTTTGTTTTCTTCTTTTATTTGTTACAGGCTGTGGTCCAGAAGTGTCTTCTGTACTATGTTAGATCTTGCAGGCAATTGCTTGGACCTTTTATGAACGCTGTCTTTCAAATCAGCTGACTCCTGTTACTTTTTGCCTTCTTTGTTAATGGTTGAAAAATTACTTACTCAGATTTTAAAACAGTCTTTACCATAAAGGAGGCCAAGTCAAAATGTAAAGCTCTTAAATTCAAGAATCTAGTAAACTAATACTTTCATTTTGGGTCAGGTTTTTGGTGGCATTTTTTTATAGTAGTTAGGAAGGGTAACATCTGTTACAAAAACTGCTTATTGCCAGAATTCTTCTATGTGATACATGTTGGAAATTAGTTCTTACTCTAATCTTTTGCTAAAATAAAGGAAGCCTTCTTACCCTCATTGTCCTCTTCTTTATTAATAGATATTTAACTGATGAATTAAGTCTCTCTGAACACATCAGGGTAGTCTAATTTTTTAACTCATCCTAAACGTGCACTAACAATTATCTCAGTTCATAAAATACCTGACCAAGTCTGTCATCCCATCATAGACAGTATGGGTTGATTGATTCTGAGGTGTACACATTTTTTTCAGAGCATCAGATGGCTTGAAAACCTTTCTTGACCCCCATCCCTGACTGACAATGTATTTAACATTTCAAAGGGTAACCCTTCCTCTGTGGGTGTTCTCATAAATGTGACTCTAACTGGAGCCCAGTCTTCTAGCATTTTAATTAACTCTCCACACAGGGACCCTTCCTGTGGAGAAAACATGCATTTTCTTTTAAAAGAATTTCCAGAATAGATTGTGAGCATAAACTGTGGAGGAGGAAAATTTACATGCAAGTATAGGAGCAGTTGTGTTTCTGATTTTGCTGTGGTATATAAAGATCTGAAATTCTAAGTCAGTGTAATGTGAAAGTACATAAGACACATGCTTTTACACTAAAGCATAGTAAGTTTTGCTGTGACTGCAGGAATCCCAAATGTGAGCTTAATTTTGTGGTGTCATCGGTCTGGAATTTACTGCTTAATTTGGAGGAGGAAGCTGAGATCCAGAAGCATGGCAGAAAATTTTCTTGAGTGCCTGATTTCTCAGTTTGATTTTTGGCACATGTCATCAAAAGTGCTTCAGAAGTACTGAGTTGTTCTGTCTTCTATCAACTTCACTTGAAGTCAAATGGTCAGCACTGATGAAGACTTGGAAAAGTGTTTTGTTTCACAGTCTGGATGTATCAATTCCTTCAAGGAGAATATTCTTAATTTTTGTTTTAGTGGTATTTTTGACTCTTTTTACTTGAATATGTATTTAAGTTATGTTAATAAATCAATTCATTTATTTATTTTGAGTTGACTTTATCTTTTTTAAGGCTACTCTTATTCTTAGCCCTAAAAATTGCAATATCTTTCATGAAGCCTATGAAATGCAGCATGTAACTTCTGGCAGAACAGCAGGGTGGTGAAAAAACTAGGGTAGATTTCAGAACAATAGATTTATTAAAATATTGATAGAAACACTTCTTTGCTTGTTTTCCTAATTTTCCCTTCTGATCCTAAGTATCCATTGGTATTCATGATGGAAAACCTTAAGCTGAGAGGTTAAAACATAATAGAATCAGCTGTATAGTGTCATATAATGAATATCGTTAGGAAGACTCAACTTTAAGGATCAGTTGGGTTTAATTCTAACTGAAGTCAGGCTGTCAAATATACATGCAAAAGTTGGGCATTCCGTCATGAAGGATATCTGTCCAAACTTTGGTGCATGTGCCTTATTTCAACATGTGTTTTGTTGTCTTGGATTAAATGGCTGCTTCCTTTCTGTGTTCCTCACTGTATTCTCATTCCTTGCAGCATATACAGCATAGAATAAATAATAGTAAATGTGTGGCATGTTGACTGTATGTCATCTTTTCTTTTTTTATGTGGAATAATTCTTGCACTGTATACGCAAGTCTTCAGTGTCTAGTGTGGATTTTTCCAAGGAGTGGACCACTGATATATTTCCTCTTGTTCAGATGGAAAATTAAAGTAGAAGAAGATCATGTTCAAATTTACATATAATCTAATTTTCAACTATTAGTTTAGATGTCTACAGCCTGGCCTACTTCTAAAACTATTTTAGAGAGCTGTTAAAATAAGCCACTACCTTTGGTGTCCGAATTATGTTGATATTTACTCTAATTCCTGAAAACTGCTTCTCAAATTAAATAAATTGCATCTTGAGAGTGTGGAAACCTAGCAATAATGCTGCAGCTGCATACCTCCTCTGATGGTTACACATCCAAGATGTGACAGCCCAGCTGTAAAGAAACTGAACTTTTTGGTGCTGTTTTTAATGTCCCAGTGCCACCTGGGCCTCTCAGATACTTGTCAGACAGGTTCCCTGTCTTGACAACATAAGAATGTCTTTAGGTCTTAAAAGTACACTGTTCCTGGCTTTCCTGTGTGCAATCTCCACTTCTAGTCCAGTGAAAAATGCTGCCTGGTAGCAACTGTTGGTATCCTCTTGTCTCACTTCAGATAAGCATGAGAGGCAGTGTATTGGAGGGTGTATTGGCAGCAGCATGTCAGCTTGGGAAAACTGCCCCATGTTGCAAAGATTATCAGACTGCATTGCTGTTGCAAATTTCCATAACTGAAAAGTCTCCATCTGACCAGCTTTGGGAGCCAGAGGCCAAGCAAAGAATGAGTCCCTTACTGCATCAAGCAAAGATCTCTGAGCCTAGACAGAGGGACAGCTCTGGCACTCCTGTGAGGGAAAACTTTGCCCCTACCCCTTGTTGCTAATGCATGACAAGAGTGCATGGGGAAAAATTTAGGCAGAAGCTCGTTGTTGCAGTCAGTAATCTGATTTACCCCAAGATGCAGCAGATTCTTAGTTAATGAATTGGAGATTACCAGGATTTTCTTGTATGGTCAAGTTGCTGCATCTTGCTCGCTGCTTAGATTTACCTTCTCTGCATGGAAGTGCTTATGTAGTGGTAAAATTTTTATTACAAAGTTTCTGTGTAATTATTAGATCTACCTTTTTCCTTAGAAAATGTGTGTGACTGTAAAAGTAGCACTTCACAAATATTTCTGTGTGCAGTGCAAGTTATTGAACATGTCATCAGTGGGCTTGGTAACAGTTTGGATTGGAAATCCTGTATTCCTTTATTGGAACAAAATGGGATCCATTCAAAATATGATGCAATTTTATCTTATTATTTTAAATCACACATCTGTTCTGTTCCTCAGTGCTTGTCTTCTACCTGTGGTACTGTGCCAGAACTAATGAATTCTTCGGGATCTTACCTGAGCTGAGGTCAGTGTTGGATAAATCATGTCAGTAATTCAGAAAAAACTGAGTCACAGGGTATTGTAACTTCCAGCTATTGCTGATTGCTCTAAAAAAGCCAGTGAAATTACAAAGAAAGTTCAATAACTTGTTTACAAATACAGAGTAAATTAGTAAATTTAAATTTAGAATTTGAATGGCTGTCTAAGCAGATACTCAAAATGAAGCTGTGATACTCAAAGCTGTCTCCACCTGTGTTCCCAGTTACCTGCTGGTTCAGGTATGAAGAACGGTGCTGCTGCATGGGAAGGGACTTGTGTGTGTGACCTGCCATGCGGTGAAGCTAACTTCTCTGTGGCAAAAAGAGGCATACAGGTCTTGTTTCTGAAAGAAAACTCTATCAGCCTCTTAGCTGAACCAAATGTCTTCTTACACCAGTTTCCCCAGTTTATAGCTAGCATTGTATCACCTCTGTTTGCCCTTTACTCACCATTTGCTTTGCCCTGAATGAAGCAGGATTCTGTAGCTAAACTGCCATGGCTTATCCCACAGCATGATTAGAGCTGTTAATGCTGTCTTTGCAATTTGGCAAATTGGGAGTAAACTGGGAAAGAAAACTTGTGGTAATTTCATTATGAAGGCAGCATGGATTTTAATTTTTTTAAACTTAGGGAGTGTATGATGGTTAATTTCAAGATCAGCTCATGAAATACCATATTCTGATTAAACTCCTGTACAAGACAGGCTGGTCTAGCATTTTTATAATGGCAACCATTGTTTTTATTGCAGACTGAAGTAAATTCTCAGATTCCTAATGGCTGTTTAGTAAAGAGTTGGAAACTTCACATGGCTTAGTAGATGTTCTTTATCAGTTTCCACATCTTGCCTATGAATGAGAATATACAAAAGTCAGTTCTGTTTATGGTTGTTTATTTTTCAGGCCCATATATTTTCAGTCATCTTCTCCCAGATGTAAGTTAAAATTTCTGCAAGATGTTCTCCCACTAATGGTAGGAAAATAGGTGTTTTGGAAAGCCAGGTGGTCTTTAGGAGCAGTTTGATGGAGTGAGGTGCACTGGATTGGCACTCATCACACCTTATAACAGTAGATGCAGATGATGGAGCACTGTGGCTGTGCCCCAAAAAGGCGGGTGCAGTTTTCATAGATACAGGGATGTAAAGGCAAGTGCCAAGGACCTTATGTTAGATGGTATCTCACTGTGTAATACTCACAAGTTATACTCACAACACTGTTAACTCCTTTAAATATTTCTTAAGCTATTTTGTGACATTATATGAGGAGGAATTTCTTGCATCTCAAGTCGCAGATAAACCCATTGCCACCAAAACAGTAATTGCAAAGGTCACTGGGAATAGTCCTAGTGGAGATGTATTCTACAGGCTGCATTCAGGCTTTCTAGTTAAAGAGTGATAACTGGTTAACTGTAGACATGGCAACAGCAACTCTGAAGATACTTGTCAAAGTTTGTTAAAGCTTGTGCTTTAATTTTCTTCAGTTTCCCACTCCCATCATGCCCTGCTCCAGGCTACACAACGTTTGGGATGAAATGCATACATTTCCGTGTGGATGCTTGGGTAGCAGATAACAAACACACAATTCAGTTATTTCCTTCCTGTCTCACAGTTTATCCAACTTGGCCATTTTATTGGAACCTCTTTTATGGAGAATCTTCTCTAGTTGAAGATAAATACTGAAGACATTGAGAGTTTAAAACCAGTTCATATACCCTTCATGTTTTCTACAACTGCTGTTCCTGAAGCCCTGTGGGAAGGAATGAAGGAAGGATGATTTGTGACTACCCTTGACTTAGTGTAAATGGTGTGAGTGGTGGCAGTATCCAGCGTTACTCAGGGTTACCCTGCTAGGTCAGCCTCACCCTATTTGTTGTATACCAGTAAGTCTCTCAGTAGACAAGACTGGTGTTGATTCAAGGTGCATCTGGTTCTTCTTTTGCCAGTTGCTCACCTTTCATCTCTTGAAGCTTTCTTCCTATTTTTGGGTTGCCAAATGCATCAGACATAGGCGAGATCACCTTTACTCATCCAGAAACTTAGCTACTTAAACAAACAGACCCTCCTGCTGACTGGTGCCTATGCTGCCCTTCTGAAACCTTTTTGAAGGTTTCAGAACCTCATACAAGTGATGGGATTCACTGAAGGAATTATCCATTCTTTAGAGATGGAGAGATTCTCATCTATTAAACTTTGTGTTGCAATAAATCTTAGCCAAGATGTGGTAGATGTAGATGTGATTCTAAGATCACATCACTTTTCAAGACACATGACTTTACTCTTCTGCACACCCCAGTGTGTTTAGGAAAGCTTGAGTATTAAGTGTTCCCATAGGTTCATACTCTTTCTTTTTGAGCAATGTAATGTGCATATTTACAGTACTGGTGTGCATATTAACTGCAGACATCAGTCATTTGAAACTCCTTCATAATGAGCACATAATAAACTTGCAGGTCTTTGGGTGGGTGTTCCTAACTTCATGAGATCTCCCTAAATAGTTTTCATTAAATGCTGTTTTACCTTGAATTTTGAGATAGAACTGATTCAAACTCAAAAAGATATGTCAAGTTTTGAGAGAAAAAGCAAAGCTGAGAAACCTTGCCATTTTCTGATGCAGAAGGGATAGCATATTATAACTGATACAAATATATTAGGGGATGTCATGTTTCCTTAAAGATGTTGGAAAGCAGCAATCTGCCTTGGGACTATGAGTGAATGAATACTGTCATTACAAGTTCTTGTCTTTTCAGGGGATCACACATCCTTGACCACTACAGTTTTGTGTATATCAACTTACCAGCACTATAAATATAGAAGTTCTGATGCAGGCTTGTTCTGCTACCAAAAGAGGTAGCTGGAGAATTTAAGAAAAGTCTGTCCACCCTGATAATCTATAAAATTACCGGTGCTTTGTTCTCCTGATTTAAAAGAAGTAAGATGTGCTTGTCCTGTTACATTTTGAGAAAACTAATTACTAATTGACTGCTTGAGACTTTGTTGTTGTTGTAAATTTGTGAACAGATTGTTTATCAAAACAGCACGCATGACATTTTAATGGTGATGTTAATGAAGTAGTGCTACTGTCACTAGGAATACTGGACTCTTTTCCAAAATTTTTATGGTTGTATGGACCACTAAGATGATGAGGAGGAAGCCTTCTCTTTCAATAAAACTTGGATGCATAAATTGTGTATAAACATGGCAGGAGGAGTGAGATGAGTGTGGATTCTCAGCTGTAGACTCTCAGCTTAGGACATCGTAGCCAGTTTGTAGAGTCTCCCTGCTTGATTTATCCCCGAATTCTCCCTACTTTCACCCTTTCATGGCTTTCAGAGGGGGTTAAGGGTGATAGGCTGGAATGGGTAAAAAACCCAGAAGTGACCAGAGAAGGGTTTGCAGCTGAGTGTTGCTCTTCACCAGGTGTTCTTGAGGAATTCCCGCGTTCTTTGTATTTTGTCTTTAATCCTCGTGGTGGCAGCACACACCAAGAGAAAGGGAGCCAGCCCAGTGCTGCTGACCTTAATTACAGTTAAAATGAGCGTGCTCGTACTTAGAATTTTAGCTTTTGTTTCCAGTGAGGCAGCTCAAAAACAGAGGGTCAAAACTTCATCATCTGCGATGTCAGTTTTTATGAACTTCTGAGAGATGTTTAGTTGGGAGGAATAGTTCCTCTTCTCCTCTCCATCCCCACACCAGCAGGTAAGAGCAGCATTTGTGAACATTGTGAGCTGCTGAGAAAACTTACGTGGCAGGGTTGAAGTTTCAATGATCCAAAATGTTATCCAAAGACTATTGCAGTTTTTGGATGGTGAGGGTTTTTGTTAACCCCACCAATAGTGCCAGAACTCTTGTTGTTCAAGGCACTGCCTTGCTGTGGTCTTTCCTAAATTTGCACACAAAGTCAGGGTCCGTCTGATGGATTCCAGTTGGAAACAGAGAGACAGTGTCAGGCATCCAGTGAAAGCTATCAACACAAGGCAAAGAAAGAAATACCAAATGTTAGTAATGGGGTACTGGTAACCAAATAACTGAAAAGTCACTAATACACTGAAAGGTCACTAATGCACTGAAAAGTTGGCTGCAGATTTGACACTGTGCTAATTAAAGATGGTAGACAGAACTAACTTTTGGTATCTGAAAAAAATCTTTTCCAAAATAGCATCATAGGCAAAATTTTTACTGTAGACTGACTTGATAATGTGAGTGAACAGTTATTTCAGGGTAGAAGTGTTGGTTTGTTAACCAGCACAGGGATGGGTTCATTTCATGTCACCTGCCTGACCTCAGAATCACACATTAGTTTCTTGAGATCTTTTTTCACCTGACCAAAAGTGTCAGGTATTTGTTCTGTCTTCAGTGTTTCCTTGCCATACTGTGAGGCTCTCATCATATACATCAATCTTCTGGAACTGAAGCCAGTATTACTGAAATTCATTAAGTACCTAGAAGAAGGAAATAATATAGGAAAAAAACCAGCAGTTTATATAGAAAACAGGTAAATGTAGTCTGTACATACTTTCTGCAGGACTGCTTCTGGTATCTGACCTGAAATTGTTTAACTTTAGGAACACTTTAGGTGTTCCTTACACAAGTAAGGATTAAAATATGCTCTGTCTGCACTGTATTCCAGTTAGAAGATTCAAGAACTGGAAAATGGGTAATAAATATTTCACTGAGGGCATTTTCAGTATCTCAGAAGTGGGCTAAAAGGCCAATTTAATGGCTCTACCTTCCTGAGCTGTTTAGGATATAATGAATTTTAAAAGAAATACAAATTGAGGGGATAGACCATTGTGCCTATAGACATCTGCTTCTTTACCTTTGCATCTTTATTTTAGTTAATTGAAGTATTTTTTCTTAAATTTGAGAGCTCAAGATGGAAGTCTCTGCAGAACTAGTTATAGGACTAGAATAAATTGTTACTGTATGAGAATCAAGAAGATTCTTTGCTTCTCATTCCATAAAGGGCATTAAATACTAGCAAGAAGAAGAACTATATGTTCTCTGTTTTCATATTGGTCTTACAGGGAGCATGCATCAAGCCCAACACAACTAAAACAGGAGCATACTTTCTAATATGACAACTTGTATATGAGCCTAAGCTGCATCCAGAGGAGGAGAAGCTCATGTGTGCAGCTTTTCATTTTCAGTCATGCAAATTTAAGAGCTATACCAGAAATTATCCAGAAAATCACAGTGTTGGATCTTAAAACTACAGTGTTACTCAAGAACTGGCAGATCACATTACCTTTTTCATAATACTTATTTTGCCTTCTTGCCACTGTCTCATTCAAGGAAATTTTTGAAGCTCAATAGCCTTGTTTTATGTTGTTAAATGTGGTAGATTTATGAACTTCCATTACCCAAATCACTACTTGTATTGTAAGTGTTAATGATGGGATTGCTCTTTCATGTAAATATAAACCTAATACAGTCTACTGACCTTCACTGCTGAAAAAGCACTATTTGATGCAGTGTGGTTATGGAACAGAGTACAAATAAAGTACTCTTTCTTTCTTGGTGACTGAGATGGATATTCTTTTCCTTTGTTCATCCTGTTAGTTACACAGTGTAAATCGAGTTTGTGGGAAGAGAACTTATATTAGACCAATCAGGATAGTTGGAAGTGGGCAAACTGTTGGGTGTTTTATGGTCAGAGCATTGCTTTTATTGTACAACCCAATGTATTGCAAAAGCTGAACCAGCTTTGAAGGAATGTGATGTGGTTGTTTTTTCTGTATGATCAAAAAATGACCAATGAATGGCTTGATACTGAGATTCTTTTTTTTCTTTGAGCATGTTGTTTGGTTTGCTTTTTTTGCTGAGAGTTTTGAAAAACCTTTGAAGAATCCTGCAGTGTTCTACCTGCAGGGCCACCTAAGTGCAGTCAAGAACAGATATGGTAATAGAAAATGCGCTGTCCAAGGACAGTCTGACATGCAGTGTCCTAGACTGAAAATTCAGAGGAAAAATTGCAAGGTGTAGGAGTTCAGAAAAGTAATTTGTAACATGAATTTTGGGAGAATTGTTTTCTCTGTGAAGCACTTTGTTGCATACACTGGATTACTTGTTTTATAGAAGGAGCTGCTGCTTTACACTTGTGAGAGGGGAAGGGGAGTGGTGGACACTTGTGGATGCAGTAAAACTGGGCCAGCAGTTGGTGCATTTATAGAATAGTGGGGGTTTTTATGAATGTTTGGTGTTCCATGCAAAATTGAAAGGTGCAGAAAATAAGACATAATTGCTGCAGTCACTTATAGATACTTGTGTCTATATGGTCTTGGAAACTGGTTTCTGTAGACGGGCCATAGCGCTTCAGCCTTTTGTATGAAACTGCATACTTTCTTTTACTAGCATTAAAACATGACTTTATTGTCCTGTGATGCTTTTATTTTAAGACTGTGCAACGTATGTAACCTCTAATTGTTGAACAGCACCATAGTATTTGTAACATGGATCAGATAAGGAAACAATTCCCAAGTACAGCAGGTATATACTACACAAAGAGTAATTGCTTAAGAAACAGGCTGGTTGCTTTGTCTGTTACGTATTCTGCATTTAAAACTTTGTGGTTTTCAAACCACAATGTTTCAGTGGTATTGGCAACATTCAAAGACTGATATTGCTTATGGGTGGAGTAAAAAAGATTTCTGTATAAAATATTGGCAGCTGAGTCTGGCATGATTCACTTTCCAGACTAAGTAAGCAAATCCATTTTAATTGGTGTATAATGCTATGTCTTTCATCACTTACAGAGTGTTACCAAAGAGTTAAGGGCAAACACAATGATTCCCCACTTTGTTACTGTACAATAAAGTGAACATGGGCATTTTTTACTTTATGGGGTCTTGCTGGGCCCAGAAATAAGTTTTTGAATATATTATCCTTTCTTGTGTGGTGTTGCATGCTGAGGAAATCTTTTCAGCTGTTGAGAGCTTTGGGGAATAAAGGTCTAAACTACATCCTTCTGCAGCATGCCTGTCAGTAAGTCAAAAATGCTTTCATATACAGCCATTTGACAGCACCTATTAAGATCTCCATCATTTTCTTAGGCTATTCCTTTAGAGAGGATGAGTTGGAGTAAGTAAACAAAGACTTTGGGTCTATTTTGAGATCTCTGTATAAACATATGGTCTTCTGTGTCTTTAAGATTTTTTTAGGCATGAGTCAGGACTTTAGTGTAAGAAGTGAAAATATTTTTATTAGGTGGGAGTGGTCTTGATTTACAGTTGGAATATTCTTTTGCCTATGGTACTGATAAATTCAGTTTTTATGTCTGTAAAAGATATATATGTGGAAGTGTATGGGATATAGTAAAATAATTTCTGTTTCAAAATGTAATGAAATCCTTAAAAGGCCATCTAGCTGCATCATTTTTGAAGGACAAAAAAAATTACTGACTAACATTAAAAAATCTGGTTTAGGTTATCTGTGTCACAGTCACTGAGCTCATGTCCTTTCCCCTTCCTTTTGTTAATCATTCCCTCATGAACTCCAGTCATCCATTTGGTTCCAAGAGGGATCAGTCAATTCTCCCTGAGTTAAAATGCAGGATCTATAAACTGCAACTCCTAATGTCTGTCTTGTATCCAGATTTTTGAGAACTATGTTCCTTGTAGAAAAAAGAGGATTCCTAACTCCTGACTGAAGAGTCTTTGTAAGGCACAGCATTGTCTGTTACAAAAAAAAAATCCTGGAGAATGTCTTTTTAAAACCGTGAACAAACATACCTATGAGTCTGCTCGTCTCTCTTCTGCTTCCCTTGCAGCCCTCTTCTTCTATGATAAATCTGTTGGGGTTTTTCACAATCAGCACACATAATCCTGTTTTTCTTTTTTTTTTTTAATTTTATTTCAGTTTTCATGCAGAGGAACTTCTCAGCTCCAGACTCTGCTTTCGAATCTCTTTTTGGAAGAGTGCCTTTTGCAAATCCACATTGTCCTTTGCTGGAAGTAGAGCATGGGTTTACTGAGCTCTACAGCTTCCTTGGCACTCCTTTGGCTGTGTTTGAATATTTGTATTTAGTAAACCATTTTGGTAGTCTTGTGAGCAGGCTGGAGCATTAGAGCATAAGAGGCTGTAAGAATTAGCTACACAGGATGATTTGAGTAATCCATCAAAATTTACAGAACCTTTACCTTTTAGGGGATTATATGCAGTGTTCCTAAAAATGCTGTGGTTTTGTGTTTTTCAGTTATGACAGTACTAAAGCAGTCAGTCTGGTTGTATTTCTCATTAATGTTGAGTCATACATTTTAATAATAGCTGTATGTTTAGAATTTCCTAGGATTTTGTACTTTCTAAAGTGAGAGTGAGGTAGGCGAATTAATCTTTAATTTGATTATGTGGCTATAGACCTCAGATAAATTTGTTAGATAAACTGCGTGTTATGAGAGTGCTGTATTTGTCTTATGTAATCATGAAGTTGCTATTAGTGCTTGTTACAAAAAAGGTACTTTAAAGACTTGATGTCTGTAGAACGAACATTCAAATAAATACATGAAAAACACCGGAGGTGCGGTTCAGCAAAATGTGAAAGTCAATGAAGAAATGGTACCATTTTAATTTTTCTAGGTAAATTTTTCATAAAATGCCTTCCTTTTTTCCCCTTTTTTATGACACCTCCACTTTATTCCCCTCTCCCCAATATTATAACACATGCATTTCAACTTTTTTTGGATCCTTATAATTTGTGAACACTTGCACTATTCACACTTCCCACACTTGTCAATCTTCAGTAAAAACGCCTTCGTAAGGTAGATATTATACAATTTAAAACATAAAATCCCCTTTACAATTATTTGTTATAGCTGTCTTCAGCTTCACTTGTGTAGCAGCAGTGAAATAGTTCCCACTTACTGATTTTTCATCATGCAGCTCTAGCAGTATCCCCAAGTCCATATTTAGCGTGAGTGGCTGAGACTGGGGGAAGTGGGGGAAAGGAAGATGTCCAAGGAGCACCTGGGGTTGTAGGAGACAGCAGTGCTTCTTCATTTGGTTGAGGGCGTGCTTCTTTTTTTGGTCTTGGAAAGACACAAAATTCACAGTAAATAAAATGAGAGTAGAGGAGTGAAACGAGAGCCACGTAGGTAATATTAAAAGCAGAAAAAGCCAGTCTTGGCTTTTTCACAGGATACTGCTATGTGCTTTGTTCCTATTTCTTCACATAATGAGAAGGAGGTGAACTGTAAGCAGAAAAGTCTCTTCTGCCTAAAAATGATATTTTTAAAATCCTGGTTGGCAACCCTTGAATTATTTGCAGTTGAGAGGAAATCTTCCCTGGTATTGGTAAAGTGAGCTCTTTTTTCTACTGCAGCCTGGGCCTTTTCTTGTGCTCACTAGAAATGTGACACTCATTGTAATGACGAAGTGAACTAATCTCTTTAATCAACCAGTCAGATGAAACCCTGACTACTTAGGACCCTTGGGAGAATGACATGTGCTGAAGCCTGTTTGTGAACGTGCAAAAGGTGCAGTTTATATGCTTTTCTTCATTTCAGTCCATGCCAGTGAATGCAGGTGGTGTCACCCAGCTTCTTCCTCCTGTCATATGCAGCTACAGCATGGTTTTAGGGTAGTGCTGTAACCAGCACTGTGGGAATTCAGACTGTGGTTCAGCTTTCCCTTCCAGCCTAAATGACAGACAAATGTACTTTCCTGAAATCTTAGCAGCATCTTAGCATAGCTGTAGGGTGTTGTTTTTTTTTTTTTTTTTTTTTGGGTGTGTTTGAATGTACACCCCCTTCTTTTAAATCCACTCCCATACCATTTTACTTCACTTTCTCTGCTATTACAGCCCACCTCAGGGGTATAAAAAGGGATTTCCAGAACCAGGTTTTCTGTCTCGAGGATCTTCTGGCATTCACTACTGCAAGAGAAGTGGTGTGATTGATCCTTAGGAAGCTTAAAGACGGTCTTGTAGCTGAAGGGGAAGTAGGTCTGTTGCAATAATAGCTTAAATACTGCAAGAAGGCCCTGAAATTGTTTTATGTTCCTGAGAGCTTGGCACCAGTGATGCAAAACTGAAGGCTTAAGGATTGCAACAGCCTTGGAGGGAATGGTGTATGTGTATGAGTAGGTAGTAAGAGGATTTTTAAAAGGTCATGGGAAACCCAAGGCAGTCCATCAAACAGCAGTGACTAAAGAGTACCAAGAACCCCTCTGTGAAACTCATGCCTTAGATGGCCCCCTTAGCTGCTCTGCCTTCTACCCAAAGTTCCCTGAGACAGCTCAAGATGGGCTGTTAGCAATAAAGTCATTCCCATGCTTTGATAATTAATAACTCTTGTATGCAAGTGTCTGGGGTGTGGGGGTAACTACCAAAAATAGTAGTAAGCCATCTGTATCAGGATTTCATGACTGGTTTTTTGTGAGGTGCTTCGCTCTGTGGAGTGCTGGCCATCCAAACCACCCCTTAAGAAAGGCACTGGCCTGTGGTCAGCCATGTACCAGCTGAAAATGGGCTTCCATTGCACTACGTGACACGCGCCGTGATTTGGGGGTACTGGTTGTGATTAAGCTTTCATGTTTCACTGAAAGAAATACTTTCTGACCACCCAAAAATGTTCCATTCTGCCACAAATTAGTATTGTAACTTCTAATGAATGGCTGTGCGTTTGCGCAATATATGAAACTGGGGTGGTAGCCTTCCATGAATTCCATGAGAAAGATATTATTGGTACTGTTACTGACTTTGAGTTTTGAAAATAAATCTAGGAGCCATGTGCAGTTAGCAGCATGATGGTACATTTTCTGTTTATGAAGGACTCTTTCTCAGGTACCAGTCCTTTTTAATGTTTTGAGAAAGTGGCTGAAAATGTCTCATGGAAGTAGTATGAAAGTTGATATTATTAAAGCTAGGGTTTGTTTTTTATGAAATAGTGTGTGTTTGCAGGCCTTGCATAAATATGTGATATGTCAAGTGCTGTGGTTTTGTCAGTTTTTAAAAGTGTGGTATCAGTTGCAGCTAATACTCCTGTTCAATAGAAAATAAAATCATCTTTGGTACACATTTCTATTGTGACAGGTTCACCTTCATAATGTTACAGAATGTAACTTAGAAAAGCAATAATTTATAAAAAGACTGAATAATTACAAACCTTGTGGTCATATTTTGCAAAGGAGAAGTTGCTAATAGTCCTCCAAGTTAATAGCTGGGGTTAATGTGTATTTTTTAATGGGACAGATTTATTTTCATGAGAGCCAAAGTTCTTTCTTGCTTAGACTCTGAATTCCATAAGGGAATAGTAAGGAGTTAAGAAGGAAACATGATGAAATGTTGGTCTTTGCATCCAAAAGAGGATTTGAGTCATGAACTCCTGACCTTGTGATCCTCAATTACTTATCCCGGGTGAGGGAAATCTGCTCTACTTTAATGTTTTTATTAATGTGACTTGGAATGAATGCAAGCATTCTTTTCTCTTAGAATGTGTTTAAAGAAAGTACCTCTGGATTAAAAAAATACTAAATCTTTTAATTTTTAGTCCAAGTTTTTTTTGCATAGCCAGTTTCTAACCAAAAAAAAGTTTTTAGAGAGGATTGGTTGTTGTTTTACAGGGCACACTGAACCTTGACAGTGGTACACTGAGAGCTGATGGCCAAGTATTTTAGAATGTTACCTAATAAATAATACATTTACGTCACTGTTATGACTTGGCTTCTACGAAGAGCACTGTAAAGGCTCAGTGCAAGGGCTAGCCAGTGGTTGCATTAACCCATCTTCTGCAGGTATTGCAAACCATCCAAACACACCACCAATTTTTACCAGATTTCCTGTGAAAAGTAGGTCTTGTCTTTATTTCTAATGTATCTTCTCTTTTACCAAAAAACAGAGACAAATCAGCCCCATGTTTTATTTTCCTAAGTGTCTTGCTGCTAACCATTTTTGAACATCAGGGCTGTTTCCATGTACTGTGCCATGTTTGTCTTTATTATTTGAAACACAGAAAATTTCTGTGAATTGTAGGAAAAGCAGTGCAGATATGTTTATGCAACTGCAAATTAGTCCCCACTTTAGAGAAGTTATTTGTAGGTCTCAGAGTTCAGAGCTTCTTTAGTAAAATGTGAACTCACAGGAGGATGAAGAAGGCAAATGGAAATGAGTGCTAGAGCACTATACGTTAGTATGAATGAAAATTAACTCCTGACCTATCAAAGCACCCAGTTTTTAAATCTTGTTTTTCAAATGATAAATCATGCTGTTGTAAAAGCCAAATATATATTTTTGGTGTGCTGTAGCTCAAGGTCTGCTTTAAGTTAAGGTTACTTACTTGTCATTCTGGATGCTTGTGTAATGTTTCATTAAGTGTTTAGAATTCACAAAGCATTGCATGCATTTGCTTTACAGAGCTGTGGAAATCTCTGCAGGAAAATAAGTGAAGAGAGAAGAGGAAATAAAATTGTCAGATCCTGGGATCTGACCTGATGTGACCAATTGGTAGTTCCATCAATTAGATCGCAGATAGTGTTTGCAAGGCAGACTATTGGATTTTTGCTGAGGACTGGGAATCTCATATTTTTGTGTCTAAGATAGCAAAGAATTCTTGTGTTTGGATTCTTTGTTTCATAATATTAATGCGGTAGATCTGCATGTATTTTAGCAAATATCACTGGTCTGAAAGCTATTTTTGTCAAATGTTGGAAATGTGTTTTAACAATTCCCAAAGACTGCTTTGGGAGAAGTTTATATAGGCTGTCATAACTCACATGTCAGTTAACAACTTAACATCCTTGAAGTCTTTCTTTAATAATTTGTGCATGAAAAACTTAACTTTCATGAACAGAAATAAGTACAATTATTCTCATCTGAAAAGTCAAGTGAACATAAGCATGAAAAACAGCTCCCTGAGAGGCAGCACATCTCTAACAGAAGAGTGCCAGTATGCTGCTGTGAATACTCAAGGCAGTGATAAACCCTTCCTAACTCATTTTCCCATTCATAAATTGAAGTTAATGACATTTTCTCACTTTCTTTGTAAAGGAAAGTGCTAGGTCATTCATAACCGCTAATATTGTGAGCAGGGAGGTGCTCACTTAAAACACATGAGAACTGTTCTTCATGTGTCCTGGCTGATGCCTGCAAGGACACTTGTTTTTATGCATTGGCATAAGCAGCCTGTGGCCTGCAGGCCTACTGCTGAATCCACTCTTGGCTGCCTTTGAATATGAAGCTCCTTACAAGCTCCCTATATTGCTGCAATTCTGGCAGTCTGATCCTCAGGCATCTTTTGTGGGGGATCTTTGGCAGGAGCCAGGGCTGATGAGGATAAGCTCCTGTCTGACTTTGCACACCACTGTTTGCACAAGTGAAAGGTGATGAACATGTGCAGTAATCCTACTTACACAGTGAGGAAAGGTGGTACATGGCCTGCATGGCTGGAAGGCTGGGATGTGGTGCTAGGAACAATTTTAATAGCGCTTTGAAGACTGATTGGAAGTTCTGAGGCTTCTTAGAGCACTTGCCCCCACCATGTATGTGGATGTCACAAATACCAATAAACTAATGTGCATAGCAGCTAACTGAGAGGAGATTTTAATAGCATAGCCTCCTGGAAACTGAATCTCATAGACTCTAATGATCAACTGTTTGTTAAACTGTGGTATGGGATGAGTTGTTTGGTGGTTTTTCAAGATGGGTTATATTTATCTAGTTTAGGGCTCCTAAGACTTTCTGTGCTTTCTGGTGAGCACTTTGAATTACATGAATTGTGCTTATGATACCTATATAAAACAAACAAACAAACAAAACCACCCACATTCCAAAAAGTTGAGATGTAGACTTGATTTAAAATAATTGCTTAAATTCACACTGAAATCCTGTGCAATTAGAAGAGAGAGTATTTTTCATGCTCTGTTTTGTCTTGAAGAAGTGTCCAATTGCTTTAATGACTTTTGCTGTTCATAAACTCATTCACGACAGCTTTGAAAGAGAGGAGTCAAGAGTCCTAAAACAAGTATCCCTTACAGCATAACACTTGTTCATTCCTAGAGGAAGTCAGTTTTGTGCTTAGCATGAGGAAGGAATCCTGATGGGAAAAATAGGACATTGTCATTTAATTGGACATTGCATCATAAAACAGTTTCATCGGGGAGAATGGTGTGGAGGGAATTGGAGTCACACAGGTATTCTTAGTTTAGAAGAGTCTATGTCTTACTAGTTTTTGTATTTGTATTAAAATAAACTTATGAGACATGCTAGATGTTACATCACCTTGACATGAGCCACCAGAATGGTTCTTGATATATAGCAAAGTAATGTCACTGTGACCAAAATGCTTTCTGTTTCCACTCCTCTAACCTCCTCCTGCACTGTGGTGTCTGTGGTTGCCACAAATAAATTCCATCTCACAGGACCTCTCTGAGCTGATGTTCACTGCTTAACAAGATACTTGTGAGTCTCAGGTCCACAGTTTATCAGATTCAGTTCCACTCAATTTTCCATTAGTCTCTCCTTCCAGAAATAGCCTGTCTTTTTCTTTGACCAAGTTCTGGATGACATCACTCCTGCCCGATCTGTCCTCCACAGTTACCAGTTCTAAGTTTACTCTACCGTATTTTTCAACTAATCTGCATTCCCAGTTTTTTTTTTTTCCTTTTAGCAACCCCTGTTCTGCCTATGGATGATACCACTTCTAAGTCCATGACATTTGAACCTTGCACAGAAGACATGGGGAGCATATGTTTTTTCCAGACTATCCTGGTCCCAAATCAACTGCAGTTTTGGGAATACAGAATTTCTCATGGGTTGAAGCATTCCATCTAGGGAAAGCAAGTAGGTACCAAGCAGGTGCAACATTCTTCTCCTTCTTGACACCACTTCAAAAAGAAAAGGCTTGGGAAATTGACTGATTTTGGCAGATTTTCACATGGATAGAAGATGGGTCCCGTTATCTTTAAGTTTACATTGCCCTGCAGATTTCCAGATCTCAACTTAAAGCATATGGATGCTCAACTTGATTATATTGTGTTTGTGAGCTTTTTGTTTGATTTTAACATGTCATCAGAGTATGTTAAACCAGGCAAAGCAAACTATTTTCTCCGTGTCCACAGAAATGATCTGTTTTGGCTAAATTTCCCAAAAGGTTCAGTCTGACGTGACTCTCAGCACAGAGCACTTATGCACAGCAGCTAACATTTGGTGAAGTCACAAGCAGTTGATAGCAGGGTCTTCTAATGGAAGTCATGGGACAATCTTATTAATAGGCAAGCTTGGAAGCATTGCTGCTGATCCATCTCAAGAGCTCCTTAATTTGAGGTGCCCTAGGTGTTTTCCACCCCAATATGCATATTTTCTATAAAACCTCAGTAGCTAGTCATTGATGACAGTCGCTGAACTCCACAGTTACAGGGCTTATGCAGCAGTATGGATTTGTAATGCAGTTGTCTGTCTATTTTTTAAAGCCTCAGCATTGGTAAGGTTTTATTGTCAGACTAAGGACTGTAAAAAGTTTAGGAGCTACTTTTAAATGTCTGCTATTAGGCAGTTCACTGAAATTTTCAAATTGTTTTTTTGTAGTTTGGTGATGAATATGTTTCATGCAGTGCTGTTAGGAAGTCTGGATTAAAAAGCAGACACTATTTGGGCTGAGATGTCAGCTGTAACTTGTCAATAATGATGACAGCCTGCATATCCCCCTTAGTCTAGGAACCACAGTCTGAACTGTTTTAAGCCAGGACACAACTTCCTGTCTGCAGGGGAATTCAGTCTTGGAAAATTTCAGGTGTTTGTCAGTATTTAAAATAATTATCTTCATAATAAACTTGAACCTGAGCTTACATCAATCAAAGTAAAAGAAAGATCAGGTTTGTTGTTGGAGCAGTGCAGATTAGGCTTATGATGATGGGCTTTCTTGGTTAACTTTTGAAAAGTTCCATTTGCTTGACATATTCCATACTCTATTATGAAATTCAGAGTATGCTCTGCAAAGACATTTGAATTGCCATGGTTGGACTTAGAGTAGAATAAGGTGTCCCTTAAAATAATGAAAATGTGGCGTTGGAGAAGAGCTTTCAGATGGACCTCCCTGATAAAGAGCTGTATTTAAGCTCTACCTGACAAACATTTTTCCAACTTACTATTGATAATCCTCCAGTTGTTGATCTTATGAATTAACCTGTTGCAGTGCTTATGTAATTCTTGTAAGTAAACCTTTTCCTGGTATCAAGCTGAACTCTGTTGTTACAAATTAAGGTAAGTATTTCCTGTTCTCTCTGACTGAACTGATCAGTATCTTCTTTGCAATAGCCTCCTTCATTTTAAAAAGTATTTTGTATTTGTTTCAGGTTAATCTCTTCTATATTGAGCACAATTTGTTCAGTCTTTCTTTACAGCTAAGGTTCTTTGTACATGCTACAGTTTTTGGATGCTGTTCTTCAGAACTGATTTGAGAAAGTCAAGTTCAAACATGAGCATCAGCTCATGTTAGTAATTCCTGTAAAGTGTATTAAAGAGCTGCATCCTCTACCTACTACTGGAATATCCTGCTTTCTGTTAAAAATCTGTAGATAACAATCAGGATTAAACTTTGGGCCCTATCCCACCTGTTACCACACAACCACTCCAATATTACCTAGATTATCCAAATGCTATGTAAACAGTGGTTTGACCTCTTGGCTCTTATGACTCTTAGTTTTTGACTGGCATGTTAGAGAAATTGAAAGTGGGCTGATCCAAGTAAGTGCAGAGTAGAAACTGAAAGCGTCTTACCCACCTGAACAGTGTTGATTGGGACAGCAGTCTAAGTGTCACAGTGAGCTTGAATTACTGTCTATTATCAAACTTGCACAAAACCCTTTATGATGGAGTAGGAAATTCCTAGGAGGAAAAAGCCCTCTGTCTGTAATATGGATCCTTATCGGTGTTGACATACTCAGTGAGTTTTGAAAGATAGAGGACTGTTCATTTGTTGCCTCTATAGTCCTTACCTTTATCTGACATTAATTCAGTATTCTTGACTGTGGAGGGGATTGCAGGAAACTTGTCTTTCCATTTTTTAATTACACTTAGTGCATAATTGGAGTTCAGGCATGTAATTTTGTCTTTTAAGGAAATCTTTGTGATTATGCAGAAGATTTGATTAGAGACAAAATACAATTGTCTAACATGCTGCTGTTTGTGGTTTCTTGCCTTACTCGAGTTACCCAGCTGGTGTGTGCTGCTTGCAAGTTCATTAACACATTTCCTGCCTTGGCAGGAACCTCAGGCACCGTTGATACCCTTGACCTCTCTGGAAGAACTTAAAGAGTTAGGACTTTTGCTCTTTTCTGCCATGCTCTCGTAGATCAGCATGTCATGTTTATTGCCTGTGGAGCAGAGCGAGCACTAGCAGTGTACTCTGGACTCTCCTGAGCTAATTGCCTTGAATGATTGTCTGTGATTACATGAGCTTGTAACGTTGTTCTTGCATTGCAGTCCTCTGCTCCTTTAGGCACCATGAGTTCTGTCGAACCACCCTTCATTAATCATCCCTGCAGGTGGTTTTATCTGATTTCTGTTTTCTTTTAGAGTTACAATTTTTTTTTTCCTAGGGGCACTTCTTTCTTCGTTGACCCTGTGTCCATATCTTGAAAATTTTCTTATTCAGAACATTTTTGATATACCATAATTTCATGCCAGCGCAAAGAAAAAAAATAAACACAAAAAAAATCCCCAATTTATACGAATTTTAAACTTTCAATGTTCCTTTTGTGTTCTAACTGGAAATAGTCCACCACATTTTTTAAAAAAGCAAAATTTGAAATAATTTTCCTTAACCGAGCAGTGACTTCCTTTATGGATGGACTTTTTTCACACAAAACATTCTGGAGCCTAGCTATAGATGCTGCTTTAAAATTCCTGGGAACTTGGCATTGTTCCCTTCTTATTCATATTCCTTGCAAACCTTTTTGTCTCCAGCTGATGATGCAGAGTGGTGAAATGCCATTCAGCGGCCTGAGTCCAGAGCGTACTTTAGATACCAACTTAAACCATAAAAACATAGTGTTGTCCCTCTACAGGAGAGCCAGATCTTCATATTCTGAGTATCAGAAGTGATCATGTGTATGTGTTTCAGATTTAAACATTTTATACAGAAGACTGTGCATACCCGTTGTAGGATCTTTCTTTTTCAGTCTTGTATGAATAGACTTTATTTACACAGCTCACTTTTAGAGAGCATATTTTTGAAATTACTGGGGAAGGTTTTACTGAATTGCCAAAAAAACCCCAAAAACCCAATCCAGAGGTCATTAAACCTGTAGGTCTACATATATGTATTGCCCCAGTCTTGCCCGCTGTGAAACAGGACATTTCTTAATGCTAATACATTGTCCAGAAGTATAATCTTATTTAAATTTTGTGGAGGTTTTTTTCATTTCCTCCAATGTCACCCACGTTCAGAGTGAATACTGATTCTAAGTTTAAAAAGTAACATTAGTATTTGGATTCCTAAGTGTAGTATGAACTATACTTCCTGGTAAGATGTAATGTATGGGTCTGTGCAAAATACTGTAGCACTGCAGTTTTAGGCTGAAATCAATTTAAAAATGAACTCAAATCCAGAATAGGCTGTTCTTAGCTATACCTTTGAAATTTATTTTAGTTCAGACTGCATTTACATTGTTAATGTATGTCTTGAAATGCTTAGCAGACTTTAAAACACTTCTGTCCTTCCTCGCTCTAATTCATTTGGAAGATCATGTGGCTTTAGAAGAGTTTTTTTTTTTGCTTTTAATTTGGGGGAAAATGCTAAACATGTTTTTGGCTATTTTTAAAAGAAGCTGTAATTATGTCAAAAATATCACAATGAGGAAATATTGAGTATGTATAATGGGTTTCTAATGTATTTAATATATGGTAAAAATGGAGCCTGAAAAGATTTGTACAAGGACATATTAAATTAGTGCAGAAACATGCTAAACTCCTTAAAATGGATAACACTAGAAGTCTCTTCTATATTTTTCCAAACCATAATGAGTACTTGGTAAAAAAACATATTTTCCTTGCACAAAAGCACTCTGAAGTGAGCTAAGTATGCCAGAACTGTAGAGGATGAGTTCCTCAGCCAGCCTAGTAAGTACAGGCTTCTTGGTCATCATGTAACTTACTTGTTCCTATAACACTTTAAAACCCACAGTGGTAAAACAATCGAAATATCAGGGCATGTATGGTAAAATGTGCAACTGTAATGTTTGGATTATTAGAAAATAGCTGTTTGTCTGCTTTTCTGCCCATTAAAGTTACTTTGCAACGGAATAGAGCTATTCTAAGAGGAAATTAAAATTGGGAGTTCATTTAAAAGGTTTCATTGTTTTAATTTTGAAATACAGGATTGTCATTATTCCAAATACTTAAAATCTAAGAAATTAATAATCAAAACCAGATTGATATATAAAGAGAATAGTAAGTAATGAATAATAAACTATGTTAGAATAAGGAAACTTAATTCTGCTTTCTAAGAATTTTGAACTTGAGAGGTCAAACAAGTTTAAGCTCTTTTAAAATGCATTATTAAAAGACAAGGCAGTATCCATAACAGCATCACAATCTAGCAAACTTGAAGGAATTCTAGTATTCAAGACAGACTTAATCTTCAAAGTGTAGTCATGTCAAGTTGTACAGATATTTTAATAATAAAAAAGTATAAGTCTAGAAAAGAAAGAACTTGAATATTAAATGCAGTGAAATGTCTACTGAAGAACACCACAGGTGACAAGAAAAAGAAATTAGTAAAACGCTGCATCGATACCTGTCTCCAGAAAAGCTACTGTAAATGTATTAAATTAACAGAACCAATTTTACATAATTAGTGATAAAATCATAGATTAAAGATATTCACAGTGCCCAATTTTAGACTCCTGCAATATGATATAACTTTGTCAACCATGAAACAACAGTTTTTATGAAGCAGCTGAAATGGATGTTTCAAAGCAGTAAATGTTTCAGCAGTATAAGTTTAATTTTCCTGTGTCTCTCTTTCTCATTCTGCAATACCTCAGGAGAAATGTCACTTTTTGTCGCCAAGAGAAGGAACACAGGGAGAATTGCCACATCACTGGGTGCCAGAGCAGTCCTGCCAACTGGCCTGAAGTTAGGACCTTTTCTCAGCCAAACTGTGTATATAATTCAATGTCCTGTTACTAGGATCCATAGATGTGTGATCATTTTTCTTGCAGTGCATTCTCTAACTGCTTCTAAGCAGGGTGCTGCACCACAAGCAGAATCACGCTCAGTGCTGTCCTGGGGGCACCAGCATTGCCAGCTGGACAAGGGCAGGGATTTACCCCTCTGCTCTGTGCTGGGGCGGCCTCACCCTGAGTCCTGTGAGCCCTGCTGGGTGCCACAGCATCAGAAGGAGGGAGAGCTGTGGGACAGCATCCAGAAGAGTGACATGAAGATGATGAAGGGACTTGAGAGGAAGCCATGGTCTGTTCAGCCTGGAGGAGACTGAGGGGAGACCTCATTGCAGTCTGCAGCTTCCTCATGAGGGGAGGAGAAGGGGCAGACACTCATCTCTGCTCTGTGCTGACCAGTGACAGGGCCAGAGAAAATTGCATGAAAGTGTGTCAGAGGAAGTTTAGGCAGGATATTTGGAAAGGATTCTTTACCCAGAGGGTGACTGGGGACTGGAACAGGCTCTCTGGTCACAGCACCAAACCTTTTGGAGTTCAAGAAGTGTTTGGACAATGCTCTCAGGCAAAGGGTGTGACTCTTGGGGTGTCCTGTGTTCAGTGATCCCTCTAGGTCCTTCAGGATAGTCTATGATATTTTGGCTCCAAAAGGAAAGTGCTCTTTAACAAATTCTGTTCTCAGTTCTACCCATGAATGAAACATTTTGATGTTGGGGTTTTCTTTCTCATCTGTTTTCCCATTGTAGATGTTTTGAACAGATGGCTTCAGTTTTATGAAATGTGTGGCAGTACCTTCCGTTCAACTCTGTGAACTAATATTGTGAACTAATACTGGTTATATTTGGCAAATTGTTTACTGTGCTACTTTTATCTGTACAAGGCATCATGTTTCCTTACTTGAGGAAGTTTAGCCTGTGTCTGAAGCTTAAGATGACTTTTTGCATTACTATCACTGACATGCACTTTTCTTCCTAGATTTCATTTGGTATGTCTTTATGAATCTCAGTTGTTTGTGTTAGTGCCTAAAAGTTTCAAATAAAGATCTTAACTTGCATTGTAGGAATGTGCATAACAAAATTGATGGCTGTACCTGCTTTTATATGTGGCTACCATAGAAGAATCCTTTAAATGTTCACCCCTCTTTTTTTTTTTTTTTTTTTTTTTATGGGCTGGCCTGTTAAGTGTAAACTTTGTCTTCTAAACTTGTTTAGTTAGAAACATTTTGGTGTAGTGTAAAATGGATTCTCACCTCTTACTTAGAAGTTTGCTAAGTATGGCTTATAATAATGCATTTAATGTAACTTTCCTACAAAACAAAAATCATGTTTGTGGAGGAGAAAGGTAACCCATCTTCAAACATGCTCTAATTTTTTCAAATATCTAAGAATAGATTTTGGCAGCTGCTGATCCTCTTAGGGGATCAAAATCACTTTGAGGGCAGTGTGAAGCCCTGTTCACTGTAGCAGCCATTTCATCTGTCCTCTGCGTGTGTTCTGGGGCTGGATGGTTGGAGAGCAATAGCTTTTTTGGAGATTGCAGGCTTTGCTGTGTAATTATGTTGACATGCCTGGTATTCTTGTCTTTAACTCTTCCCCATGCAGAAATTACGCCTTTGGGCTAAAGGATGGATGTGGAATTTCCAGACCAAGTTTGCTTAGCTGCTGCTGTCAGCAGCAACAACTATGCATTCGTGCCTGACTTTGAGAATGTTTTCCTTAGGGACTTCTGGAAACTTTTGGAAGCTTGTTCAAGCTATGATCCAGTACTCTAAATGAGCTGCCATAAGCTGCAAAATTCCAGGCATTTCTGTGCATGGGTGTGAATCAGCTGTACAGTACAGCTGCAGTAAGACCAGCAGAGGAGGAAAAGCCATGTGCATTTATTTCTGTCCAGGAAATCCCAGACAAGGATAGTAGCCGAGCATACTCATGCAACATCTCTTTTCCAAAGCAGAAATCAATCCTCCTCAGGATTCTATTCATCTCCCTGATTTGGAATGCCCATGCCAATATCATAGGCACCATGCTTTACTGTCAGGACCCAGGACATCCCTCTGGCTGTCCTGAGCAGCCAAGATCCCTGCCAGGGGTCTCAGAGGCCCTGGCACAGAGCCCAAAATGCCTGTGGTTTTGATTATGACCCATGGAGCAAGTTACCAACCTTAGATGAAGATTTGCAAGCCATGACAAATTAGGTAGAATGATAGTGAATTTATCACAAGGTGAAAAAGTAGATTTTGGGGGTTTTAGAATGGGGATTCAGGGGGGCAAGATGGAGGGATCTGGGCGTATCGGGCCTTTCTACTTCTTGGCCTCCATCTTCTGCTGTGATGTTGGCACTGGATTGGTTTAGAGTAGAAGCTCACTGTCTAACATAGGTGATAGGTATTGGAAAGTAATTGTAAACATTGTACACATGTAGTTTCTAGTATAAAGACATAACTCTGCCCTGGGGGCAGGCAGAATACCTCAGACTGTCTTGCTGAGCGGTCCTCGGCAGGACAGGAGGAAGAATTTTATAGATAAGATCCAATAAACAACCTTGAGACTGAGAAATTAAGAGCCCTGACTCCTTCTTCAAGCACTGGGCTGGGAAAAGAGACTTTCAAACTTTTCTGGGAGTCACTCTGGCCAGCTAGAGGCCCTGACACTTTACTACCTCTGGCTTCTCCAAATTTGAACCATGTTCAAATGTGCTCTGTCACACATGTCAGTCTAACCTTGTGCTCCCTCCCTTCCCACTGCAAAGGGAGCTCTCTCCAAAGCAAAACACAATCCTGCACTCTTCCTTCCCTTTCCCACTCCCATCTAATTTGTGCCTGCCCAGCACATGCCCTCTCTGCAAACAAGGTCCCAGCACAATTCCTGTCCTCAGTGGTGGCACAGCCCTGTGCCCTGTAGCACTGCCCATATCCCAGGACAGAGCCTCCTCCCATCGGCCAGGTCACAGGTGTGGGTCCCAGGCAGGCTGGTTTGGCCTGGCCAGGTGGCTGCAGGCACATGGGGCTTGGGGCAGCTTCTCAGAGCAGGAAGTTTTGGTTGGTCAAGTAATGATCTTTATCTTGCTGCTCCTGTAGAAGGCTGAGCCCGGGACGAGCTGTGTGACTCTGTGCCCTGACTGCAGACATGGCACAGGTAGTGCCAGCACAGAGCACTGGGGTGGTGAAATCTTAAAATCACATTCTGGTAGATTTTGGTATTTGGCACTAGCTGGGAAAGGACTGTGCTAAGCTGTTGTTATCTCACCTGCTGAATTGTTTGGATTGTAGAGAAATAGGTTTCTTTCTCTTTTTCTTTGTAGAAAATAGG
Source organism: Emberiza elegans (assembly GCA_024865655.1). Classification (NCBI taxonomy): domain Eukaryota; kingdom Metazoa; phylum Chordata; class Aves; order Passeriformes; family Fringillidae; genus Emberiza; species Emberiza elegans. The sequence continues at coordinate 15,502,569 of JALJVW010001410.1, forward strand.
GAAAGAACAGTGGATTTGCTGTATACACTCCATTTTCTTATTCTTAGAACTTGTTTCCCTGTGTTTTGCAAACAATTTTTGGCAAATACTTATCACAGAACATCACTGTGTCACCATGTTTTGCTCATTGCCTGAAGTGATCCATGAAATTATTCCTGTTGAAGGAAAGAGACTTCTAAAAAAAATAATTGAAAATGGACATTTGAAATATACCATGGAAACAGGTGCCAGACATTTACCTGGAATGAGATTTATTTTGGCAAGTGGGGAAACTCTCAGCAAGCTGATTTGTTGAGACGTGGGTTTGAAGATTGCCAGTCTGCTCTAACCATGACAAGAAGCAAACTTTGCTTCTTCGTCTTTAAAAAAAAGTCAGAAAGATAAGAGTTCTCAAATGTTTTCTGCCAATAGAATATAATTAAATTTGAGAAATAGTAGAATGCAATTTTTACATGGCAAAGCTGTTCTTGGTGTGCTCTGTCACATTCTCACAGAAGTGGTGAGTGGCTTTTTTTCCCTTATCTTCTGCCACTTCCCAATATTTTCTTTTCCCATCCCTCAAATAACATCCAGGTCTTTCATTAGCTTCAAATGAAAGAAGACAGTGAACAAATTTTCTGAAAATAATCTTAGGATGGAGATACACACCTTGATTGAAATATTTCCAAAACCAAACTCTCCTCATAGTAAAGATTGATGAGAAAGGTGATTTTGTTTGGTTGGGTTTTTTTATGAATGCTGTAACATCAGACACATATTTACTGTAATTTCTTAAATGATAAATATATTTTTTCACTAAAGAAAATTATTTTCAAAAGTGTTTTCAAGCACCAAGGGTCTTGGATCAAGTCTAAAAACAGCCCTAAATAAAGAGTTCAAACTCCGTTTTTAAATTTAAAAATACTAAATTGAGTAACTTCTTTTTATAGAAGATATACCTAGAGCTCAAGTTAAACTTTGCCCTCTTTATTGCAGTGAGAGTTCCCCTTACCTGACAGTGGTCTAACCATGTTAATATATTAAGCCAAATCTAAAAATACTGAAAAGAGAAGGTAGTTTGGTACACCTTATGCTTTATATGACTTGTTATATTTATTAACTCTATATATAGTTTCTAAATAAGTAGAAAAATGTGGAAAGCAAAGCTTAAGCAGACCTAAATTCCTTGGAGATGGCATTCCAGTGAGAAAAAAATACCCTACAAATCCCTGTCCATAAAGGTAAATATTCATGAAATGTGCAGAAGCAGAACCCAGTTTACCCATAGGTCTGCTCTCTAAAGTTTCGTGAGACTCTTTGAGCCCGGATTTTCCATGTTGGCAGATAAATTAGCAAAACTGATGTTCTTGTATGTTTAGGCTTGGTTCCTCTCTGCCTGGGAAGCAAGAGGAGTTATTAATAGCTATTACTACTAAAATGGTTTGTGATTTCAGGCTGTATCAAATGTGTGACTGTCTTCCTGCTGTACTGCATGAGAGACCAAAGCATAGGCAGGGCTCAGAATCTCCTGCTACGGATGTTGCCAGATGTTTGTTGTTTGCCAGATTTTAAACAATTACAAAATTTCCACCATATCTTCAGAGCACAGCTTCCTTCCCTTCCCCCTCAGCCAATTTTCCCTCTCCCCTCCCCTTCCCTTGGCTTTGCTTGTAGCTGTGAGCGCTCACTGTTCCTGTGGATCACAGGCACTGGTTTCTGCTGACTAGGAACATTTATTTGCATTCAGGTATTTTGCACTGTTGGGTCTACAAATGCAGGCCAGTGAGCAGGAGGTTTTCTAAAAAATTTATCTGAAGCCTCTCAGAGTGGAAGAAGTAATTTAGACTTTGAAATATGACTGAAATATGTATAACAGATGAACACAAAGTTCCTGGGTCTTAATAATGAATTGACATATATTTCAAATCATGGTAATTTCAGTGTTCTTACAAGATGTATGTTAAGTTTGGCTGTGCTTTTCTCAGAAATTTGTAAAACAATTTCAGATCTCTGTGGTGTTCTGGTGATAAACAGCACAAAGGAAGTGGAGATCACACTGTGTAAGGTGCATAACCTTACATGAGGTTTTAAATGCATTAACATTTTTTCATGAATGAAATTATTTAGTGTTTAATTAGAGCTAATATCCAGGGAAGAGGCTTCTAGTATGTGGCGTTACAGAGCTAGGAGGTGGTTACACAGTACAAGAATTAATGACTGCTAATTTTGTTAGCAAATTTGAAGTATTTTAATAATAGAACAAGTGCTTAGATGCTATCTCTAAATTCAGAACCTACCAAGCAGGTATTCAGTCAGACTATTTTTATCCAAGTGTCACTGTTTCTCAAGTCAAATATTCATCCAAATACAAGCTTACAAATGGATCTAGAGATGAGGATAGACTCCAGTTGTCCAAAACAATGTTCAGATGTTTGAAATAAGAGAAGCTATTTTCATCCATCCACAGTCCTTCTCTTGTCCACATGTCTGCTCGTATTATTTGACCAGGAACTTGCTTTGTAGCCTTTTCCTTACTGCTGTCTTTGTATTGTATAGATGCAGTTCCACACAGCTTCTGTGAAGACGAAGCAGGACTCTCAGAAAAGTCTTTACCTTTGCCCCGAATCACACTGAAGGCAGTTAGATAACTTATGGAAAACTCACTGAAAGGAGTTAGATAACTTATGGAAAACTTGATACACCAACCTTCAATTACAGTCTTTGATCTTCCTGTCCATGCTAAGGACCAAAATAAGATTGTTCTGGCATCCTCTTTGTTTTTATGATCCTTCTTTGTTGCTGCTTTGTTTAGCGGAGTTTGTAGTTATTATTTGAGTATAGTTCTTGTAATTTAATAGTCATCTGATAACCAAAAGCTGTTTTGTCTGGGACAACAAATTAAACATTTTGTAGGAAAAGTGGAAGAGTATGCAAAAATTGCAAGTTACTGTATTTTATTAAATTTTCTGGGTGTGCATTTATCAGTTATGTTGTTCTGGTTTTGTTAGCCATAAATTGTAGAAATTTTCAGAAGCGTACCTTTGTTAAGACCTGAAAGCACCTTGTGGGGAAGCATTGTTATCGCATTCCACTTTGCTTTTAGACTTTTTTGTTCCCATTCTAGCACCCTTGACTGTCAAGTAAATTTAATTATTCCAGTACATTTCCCTCCCACTAAACCTTTCTATTTCTTCTTAGGTATTCTATACTCTCAATTTAAGAATTTGGTTTTTTTCAGTTGTGAGTTCAAGATTTAGGTGTTAAATGTATTTTCTCTGGAAGGTACTTCTATGACTTCTAGCATGTGTTTTGAAACAAGCTTTGAAGCACATGTGAGAAATACCCCACTGGGTGTTAGCTATATGGTTTCATAATATATATGTCCCAAACATTAACTTTGTAACAAAAGTAGACATTATCAATACTATCTGAAAAATAGCTACTGGACAACTTGCAGTGTGGCCAAAATCCTGAGATTTCAATGTAGCCAATTTCCTTTGGCTTCTAGGAGTTGGGCTTGCTTGCAGCTGACACTCTCTCAGTCTCCTCTGTGACGAAGTACTGTACCTTGAGATGTCCCAAGAAGCTTTTTCCTAGAGTCTGACTCTTCTTGGCTGCATGCTTGGGCAACAGGAAATCCTCTTCTCAAAGATGCCTCCAAAATACTCTGGAGATAGTGAGGAGGCAGTGGAAGCTAACCCTTGGAATCTACTTTGATCTTCCCAACAACTATCTTGTGGTACCTATCAGTTGACGTGCAGTTGTTCTTTTCCTTCAAAAACATGGGATCTTGAAGATAGTGAGGAGGAATCAGTTGTTCTTTCCCAAAAACATATCTTGTGGTACCTATCAGTTGACGTGCAGTTGTTCTTTTCCTTCAAAAACATGGGTGTATGATAGCAGCGCTTTCTTAGGCAGAGGAACTCTAAAAGAAATAAAGAAAAAGAAGAACTTTTTTTGTTTTCCTCTCTTTTGTCCTCTCTTTGGCAGCTATGATAAAAAACCAGAAAACCAGATAAAAAGGTATCTGGGGATCTTAAATAGATGCATTTTTTGAAGCTAAATTAAGTAACTACACACGTTATTTGGGGGGTTATGAGTGTTTATATGTTTTGCCCTTCTCTTGGAAGGTAACCAAGCGCTTGAAGTTTTTTCACACTTTGTGTTGTGAAATCAGTGAGTGTGGAGTTCCTGAATGACTACTTAAACAATACTTTTTTGTGTGTCGATTTCACTGTAATTTTTTCATCTTTCAACATTCATAATGCACATCTGGAGCCTGGTTGCTCAGGATGCAGGCTTTTGTATTAGATCCCCTCACTTTTGAGTGAGTCTCCACTAGCTCTGGCACAAATGCCCATGGGACTTAGTTCTAGCTCACAGACCCCTCAGTTACTCAGTGATTGGGACTTTAGAGATGCAGTGGGACGTGTAGATGGCAGAGTACCAATAGCTGTGCACAGATGAGAAGTTCTTAATTTAACAGTTCCTCTAATTTTGGTGTGTATAAAGGTTAAAATAACATGCACATTGGGATTATTATTAATCCAGAGACTGTAAACTTGGTCTCTTAGTAACCTGACGGTAGTAGGGAAGAAGCTCAGAGTAGAGCCACTTCAAAAATACGCTGGTTGCCCCAGTTGAACTCATGTTGACATTTAAATAGGGTGTCATGTTCCACAACAGATGAGAAACAATGCTTGGCAAGAAGACCATTTCAAGAAGTGTACAGGAAAATGGGTCTACTTTCTCTTTTCCCAGTGGTGGACGAGCTATTTTGGTGCTGGACACTGTTCCTGTGTGAAGTGTATGGGAAAGAAATAACAAAAGTACACAGAACCTGGAAGATGAAATTATTTCACAGAGGGTAGCACAGAAAAACCTTAAGCCTGTACTTTTACCGGGGGAAACGAAAACCTGGAGACATGGCAAACACAGGTTTACAGAAGACTAGTAACCAAAATCTTAAAAAGACTGAACTTTTGGAAAGAAATCACTTGGAGGAAGTGGGAGCAGTAAAAGTAGTAGCTGGACTAACTTTTGCTGCTGGAGCAGTGCTGGTGGTATTCCACAGCCAGCTCATTGGCAGTAGTAGAAATTGCAGGGATTAATCGTTAACTGCTTTGCTTTGCTGTTTGTCTGATTTTAACACACTGCTGCCAGAGCGATTAAGTATATTATGAATAATAAAACAAAGCAAATATTTGTAATATTTTTACTGCTAGCCCAGGTGTGTATATATATAGCTATTCTATTACCTGCATGTGGAACACAATACTTTAAAACTATATAATTAGCCTATCACTTTAAGTAATAGCTTCTTTAAAGCTGCTTCTTTGTTTAGATTGCCTTAGATATTCAGTTGAGAGACTGGTCATTTAAAACTTGATTTCAAAACATACTATTTTCTCCTTGTTTTCTAAATAGATCAGTCCTAAGAGTAAAAGCTTGGCACATTGTGGTCAGTAGAAACTATTGTCTTGGACTATGGATCCTATTTATCTAAACACATGATAAATCTAAGCAAGCTGTGGGAAAGAATGAAGAGGCCTTTTCAAACTTTTCTTAGAGGATTATTTAGCCTCCTTGCTCTTGCATTTTGTGATCTAGGAAAGCATGATCATTAGTTGGGAAAATCTTCCCTGAGAGTTAGAAGAGTAAGAATTCAATCTTCAGTGATTTAGGAATTTTTTTCCTGTGTAAAAAGTATGATGTAGTAGCTCATTCCCTTCTGTTTTTAAACTTACACAATTTCTGCTAGGGAGGGCAGGAAGCTGATGTTCAGGTGATGAGTCCATACCATGGTAGAGCATCTGTTGTAACTCTGTGTGGTGGGTCAGGCATTCCCCTCTTTCAGCAGGAATTACTTAGAGCTTGTCACAGAAATAGGAGTCACAGCTGCCTGAGTTCTGCTTGGTAATCACACTGGGATGTTTTTAACAAGATTTAATAAACTTTGACAGGAGCAGGTAGAGGATAAATCAGCAAGACATCCAAGAGCAGGGCTGTGAGATTGTGAGAACATGCTATTTAGTTGGCTTGTGGTAAGAGGCACCTTTTTCATACTGATGCCTTTAAAACCTGCCTGATTTGAGGTTATTTCCAGTGTCAACGAGTTTAGGGGTTTTTCGTAATGCTAGCTTTGGACCATGTTTTCTGCACACCCCCTATATATACTGAGTGTTGTTTCAAGTGTGGATTAGCACACTGACTTCATTTTCAATTGTTATAATTCATTTTTTTAAATGGTTTGTATCGTCTAAAAAAAACCCCAAACCACAAAACCTCAGTTTGAAAGTATATTTTTAATATTTTATCAGCCCTGCATAAGGGGTAATATTAGGATAAAAAGGGGAGATTATTCAAAAGAAGTTCAGTAACTTGAAATCTCAGAGTTGTGAGAGTTTGCTTGATTTGTTTTGAAAGCCAGTGCAATCAAATTAAAAGCAGACAAAACTAAATTTGGTTCAAAGTTGGCTCACCTCAGGTTTCAGCAGGAGCTGTGAAAGCCAAGTTTAAATTGGGACAGGAAGGGAGGGAATGTGGTCAATAGCCTTAAAGTTGAGCATTTTAAATAGGAAGTCTGTTTATGACTCCAATGGCACTTGCTGTTCTGATTTGTTTAGAAAAGCTAAAACAATTCAGGACAGTGAAGTTGCTTGAGGCTTTTCTGGCTGGGATTGAACTAAACTTTGTCAGAAATTTCAGCTCATCTCCAAGCTTTTATTTGTCCAGTTAAGTGTTGTGATTCCAATTTATACTCAAAGCACCATCTTGTTATTACTTTCCTCATTTTGCAATGTTGAGCAGAGCATCAATATTTCCTTGCTTAAGAATAGACTGTAGAACTTATTCCATGTGCTTTTCTAAGAGTAGGTTTTGATTTTATCATAAATATTAAAATACTGTTTCAAGGCAATAATATGGGATCACGAAAATTTTTGGAGGGATATTGAGGAATTTTTGGAGCAATATTGATACTGCTCACTGCTGAAATGTGGCAGGGTTAGTGTGTGGCTTGTATTTGATAGCAGAAACAGAAGAAAAAGTGCTCACTCAGAGAGGCGAAAACTAAGGAGGATGTAATTGCTAGATTTTGTCTGGGATGAACATCCTCTGCCTCCCAAAACCTGCACAGAATTTTCTATAGACAAAGCTTTTGCATTATTTATTTAATTTCTTTTCATTCCTGAGCTTAACCTCCTTCTTCTCCCCTCATTCTTACACTTCTCCTCCTGCCCCCACACCAAAATGCCAAGGTCTTCAACAAGGCCGTTCTCACAGCAATCTGCAGAACCATTGAAACACTGTTGACTTAAAGCATCATCTTTGCTGGTTCACTAGTGCTCCTAGCTGGATAATTCAGTGATTTATGTAATACATCATATTTCTATACGTACAATTTCTGTTATTTGTGCAATACATTCTATTTATGGAATTCAGGCAAATAGTGGGGACAAGAATTCTATTCAAATTACTGTGTTAAGAATTCATGGGCTGCTAATGTGGAAGAAAATAACCACATCATTTGCTCAAATAACAAAACTCTTAAACTGCAACAAACAAATTTAACAAAAAATACATGCATATGCAGTTGGAATTGATACATCCTTAATTTAGTTCTTACCAACTTGTTATTAATACATTTACTACATGTGATGTTCTCAATCCAAATCACATCTTGCATCTTTGGGGTCACTTTGCAAATTACTGGTTAGAATATTTTATATATCTGTAACACAGACAGATCTCAAGACTTGGCACCTCCTTCTGATCTCACAGCTGCAATGGGAAGATGTGCTACATGTTAGGAGCTATAGCCCAGAATTTGCAGTCCAGATGTGGAGCATTCAGAGGACTTGTGATGATACTTCATGTTTTTCCAGAATGGTGAGTTTTACAAAATTCACTGAGAAACATGTGGGACACATACACATGCCACCTTTGCTCTGTCCCTAATGGGGACAATAAGTCCAGCAGCAGTTTGGACAGTTTTGTGAGAATGCTGCAGCCACCCTCCAGCCCTGCTGAATGGTGTAGGGAACAACTGGAATATATTGGCAGAGCTGGAATTGTAATGTGATGCAGAAGATCATGCATATGTTATGAGAAAGATGTGATTTCATAAATCTGTCAGCTGTGAAGGGGAGGTGATGGTGGTTTGTAGGCTTAATGAGATGTTAGTGAACAGTTATTGTTAGTGGCATAGGAGTGAAGAAACTGTGGAATTTGTCAGGTGTTTCATTCTACAGGGAAGAACTCCGTGCATATTGACAGCATTTATATTTGTACTCCCAGAGTACCAGGACTCAAGCACCAGGATTTTCTTTGGAATTGCCCTAGATCATGAAACACATTGTTCAGGGAAGAAGTTAAAACTACATAATGGTTAAGGCTTTTCTAAAGAATAGCCAAATTGCTTCTATTCCCTCTTCCCACCACAGCTACAAGCTCTGCTCTCTCTCCTGGTTTTACATAAAGAGTATGACACTCACGTTTGAAGAGCAGGGGAGGTGATCTCAAAGAAACTTAAAAGGAAACTGAAAGGAAAGGGTTACTCCAATCTTGAATTCAAGGGAAGGGAGTATGGAACTGACAAGCATTCCTCCCACTAATATTCCTATTCTGTCAAATACCTATATTATTTTCTTTGTCATCTGGATTCTCTGCATCTGGATAAGGATCTTCTCTCTTCTCCTTTCTTCTCTCCACCTGCACTAAATTTTGCTGCTACTGAGCAGCACCCTTTATTCCCATCATTTTTCACTACAGCTTTAATCCCCTTTCCTTATTATCTCTTTAACTTCACTCTTTAATTTTCCTGGCCCTGCAATCATGCATTCATGTATGAAGTTCCTCTTTTTAAAAGTTTGATTCTTAAGAATTCTGCTAACATTTATTCAAAACAAAAGCATACAAATGCCAATTGTAGCATTTTTCTTACATTTTTTCAGTTTTCTGCCAGTCATGTTGCATTAAACTGATACTGTTGGAGCACAGTTTAAATTCAGCGCCTAGCCTTTCTCTTCCATCCTCTCTCCTCAAGTGAAAACTAATCAGCTAGAAATTAATTTGGATATATAATTTTTTCAGATACACTGTCTTTTAAGCATAAAACATATGCCTGGTCTAACATTTGGGCTTGAAATCTGGTCTTCCCTTTGCTTTCTTGACTGTATACTCTAAATCCAGGGGAAAGTGTTGAGACAGAGAACATTTTCAGATCTAAGCCATGGTTCGAACAGTCACCTTTATATTGCAGGAAAAAAATAGCAACATTTAGAAAAGCTAATGTGGTGAGGGTGAAGAAAAAGTTATCTCTATCTCAGATTTACATATGCATTTATTTACAGATGTTCAAGTTAAGAACATTAATGTTACCTGTTTCCTCTCCTGCCCCTCTTCCCTGTCCCCATAAATGTGCCAAACTTCAGAGCAATCCAAAACAGTCCTTATATTTTGCTTTGTTTTCTGATCTGTTGAAATACCCTTTTATATAGAATAACATCACCTGTTTACATATTACTGTGGAAATTTGATTTTGGGGAGACAGTGAGGAGGCATTTTCATTCTGGGGGGGTTGGCAGCTGCTAAGTGTGCAGAAACATTCTTAGTTCTAACCAAGAACAATCTCAAAAGTTTCTCTTTATGTAATTGACTTGATGATGCTTTGTTCTTTCTGGTTAAGCAGTAAACACAAACAGATACCAGCTTGGATGTGCTGGTCTGCTCCTCTGCAAGAGGTAAGGGCTCATCTTGGCAGCAGTTTCTGCAAAGGGAAATAGTGTCTCACTCATGTTCTAGAATTCTTGGAATGTGTTTGGGGAGTAGTGAAGTTAAGACAATCAGTAGACAATTTTCTTCCTGTTTCAGAGGCCTTTCACAAGTTTTATTTGGGGGGTCAACTAAGTGGTGAAACGGTCACAGGAGACTGACAGAGTATTCTCCTGATATTAATGTGTTGTCTGTTTATCTGTGTTAACAATGAATTTATGAGAAAGTTTCATGTCTTTATATATCTGTCGGTAGGCAGAGGAGATATTTTGGCTACGCAAATCTAGAGGAGGCTGAGGAACTTGGAAAGGGACCAAGCTAGTGGAATCAGCTGGAAGATTTCTGCATTTTTGTCATTGGAAAGCCTATGTTACAGAAAATAAGGACTTCTCTTTTTTGCTTTTGAGACATGTGGTGGTATACTTGCGCTTGTTGTTTTTTTATAGTAACAGATTTTCGAGTGTCCAAAAGCAGTTCAAATACCTGTAATCCCATATTAAACTCTTCTTTCAAGAACTCCATTTGCTTTTTACAGCTCTTCACAGGTTTGCTTGGCAGATCTCAGGCTTGTTTATCTATGCTGATCATCACTTGCAGAATTTTAACTTTAATATGTGTGGCAAATGGCATTTCGGCTACTCTCTCAATACAGTGTTCCCACTTCTGCTTGTTCAGCATCTCACTTGTTGCACATCTTCCCTGATTAATACAGTTCTGAGGTCTGCCCAGGTGAAATTTCTTCAGTCTCTGTTCTTCTCGATGTGTTGCATTAAACCTCCCTCCATGCCACCCTTATCTACTTACTTACCAAAGCTTTTTTGGTAAAATGTTGCCTTAAATGCATATTAACAGTTGCCTTCATACCAGTGCTCTTGAGTACCGCACAAGTGAGAGCTGAAACAAAGAATCATTAAATACATTAGAGATGCCTCTTAAACTGTCAGTAGTTTAAAATTCAATACAGATGCATCCACAGATCCTTTCTTTCATGTCAGTACTAGACCTCATAGAGATGGTATTTGTAGAGACTATTTTGGGAGAGGGGATCAAAAGAATGTTGAAATAAAATATTAAATGGAATCAGGAGGCATCTAGGAAAAATTTTGCTACCTCCAACCTCAATGGCTGTCGCATACTCTTCAGAGATTGAGAAAAAAATCTGGTGGCTGATGAATGGTTTCATTTTTTTAAATTATGAAACCTTGATTGATTGCAATGTTGGTTGTCTTCTTATGACCTAATTTACCTCTCATCTTTTCTAATTCAGATCTTAGTCAGAATTGCATAATTTACTAAGTACTGCAAATAGAGATTCAAGTTAAATTTTTAGGTGGGCTAGCTATGTCTTAAAAAGAGATAGGAAAGAAAAATGCACTTCATCAGGAACAGGGCAAGAGGACACAAGCTGTGCCGGGGGTGGGGGTCCAGGCTGGAAATGAGGAAGAATCTTTTTCACAGAAAGGATGATTGGGTTGTTGTGGACTCACCAACCCTGGAAGTGTTCAAGAAACAACTGGATGTGGCACTTCACACTGTGGTCTAGTTGACAAGGTGGTGATTAGTCAAAGATTGGGCTTGATGATCTTAGGGGTCTTTTCCAGCCTTAATGATTCCATGATTCTGTGATCAGTGCTTTAATGAGTCCATGTTTACATTAACTGGTCTCCCTCAGGTCTGCATGAGATTCATCATATGATGCTTTAATTCACCTCTGAAAATCCCCTTTCTTTCATCAGTTCTTTCCCCTTCTGCATTCTCATGCTTTTTAATGTGCTTTTGTTTGAAAGGAAGTCACCAGGAACAGTGGATCATAACCTGTAATACATAAAAACCTTTAGCTGAATACTGGTTGAGAAAATTGCCATCTTTGTTCATTTGGGGCATTTGGGCTTTTTTAGCCATAGAAGAACACTTTGCAGAAGACTTGACTAAATTCCAAACAGTTACATGAACCACATTTATGTTCTTAAAGAGAAGTCTGTACTTACCCAGCAGCTCTGAGTTTGCCAAATCATTGTCATCATTGGACACTGGAGGTGACACTGGAGATAAAGGATAAAACCTGAGAGGTGCAGCATGTTGGTAGGAACATTGATGACAGATATACTGTGCAGGTTTGTGAGAGATGGATGCATTGATGGTAGGACAATGGACAACATTAATGGCACTTTAGAGCATTATTTGCCGCTTGCTCTTCAGTTCTTTCCATGGTGTTCAGCTTTACTATTATAACTGAAGAAATCTTTTCTTTCAAGCAGGGGAAAATTGAACAAGAAAACAAAAACATTGCATGCAATTTGAGATCTCATTTTTTTTTAATGTGATCTACAGCTTGAAGCCCCTTTCATGTGTTCCTCAGAAATGCACACTGCTGGGAATGCTGATGCTCATCTTCCAGCTGGAGCAGACCACATGTCCTGAGGTGTCTGTGGAAGAGTCTTGGACAGTATAGTCCTTCCCCATCAAACAACCAAGCACATGTCCTCTTTGGCCAAAATGCAGACTCTTGCATCTATCTCATACTAGATGCTTTTGGTCCTGTGAAGGAGATGTGTAACAGCTGGCTGTCCTCTAACCACAGCATGCCACATATATGGGGGAGGAATACTTTTGGACCCATAAGATGTGTGGTAGTGGAGTCACCGTGAAGGAAGAAGGGAGAGAACAGCACAGAAGGGGTGATTGGAACAGGTCCTTTGTGGTTCACTCCTTGCTCCCATGTAGGGGAAGAGAAGGGAGGGCTTCAAGACTGGTGCCATCTGATGTCTTGAACTAGGCTTTTAGAGGAGACACCCCCTTCATGTTCTTGGTCTGCAGTTCAGCAACCCTACCCTTATTAGTATGGCTTCACTGAAACCTTTGCTTTTAAGACAGCTTCAGAGCTTGATGTTGCTCTGTTCTGAAGGCCCTTGTTAATTTTTATTATAAGTAATGCTTTAAAGGAATGATTGAGACATTTTGTGTTATGAATCTGTAGCAAATTAGTTGATGCCATTTTGGCAGCAGCCTTTTGTGCATGAATTTGGGGGAATCTGTCATCTTCTTGGTACTGTTCTGGGCCTTGAAACTGTAAAGAATGGCACGGCCAGTGATCTGCAATAAAATTCAGGTCAGTCTTTCCTTCTTTAGAGAAATTATTTATAAATGTCCTTGTTGCCAGGCACTTCATAACTATATAAGTGGGAGAACCTCTTAGTGATATACCTTAATAGCAGAATTAATGATGTTTGAACTTAAGTTTGTTTGTTGAGACTTCATTAGCTTTTCAGCCGAGAAAGCGAGTGGGGGAAATGTGCTCCAAACACCTGAGTTGTGCACTGGGGCACAACTGCCTGGAGACAAGCAGCCAGCTAAGGCCCCTATAGCACTGCTTTCTCACTATTAAACTGCTCTTGTTTCTTTCATGAGTTACATCTCTTTTGGGTTCCTTTCACCTTTTAGTTTATGGCTGTGCTGGATATCTTTTGTTATTTTAAGTTCTACATGTGTGTGATTACCATCAGAAAAGTGTTTATGTGTGCATGTATGTTTTTTTTTTCATTTTTATTTTCAGGTTTCTGTAAAGTGTTTTCATGACTGAGCATCAAACACATGAGCTATTTTTACACAGTGATGAGTCTTTAGATAATCCTGTTTAGGAGTTGATTTTGCTTTGATTTTGGTTTCAAACTGTCTGAAGTGGGACTGCTTGGAAGCCTGCTAACCACTGCCCTGTGTTGATGATGGGTAGTCCCTATGTTAAACTTCTTAATATCCTGCAGCAAACTTTTTCAGTTCTTAGAACAAGAGGATCTTCTTATGATCATAAGTGTGAAACACAATACTGTGTATTACAGTTCTGGATTTTTTTTTTCAGAAAAGCCCCCTTTTAATGAGAGTGAATTCCTAGTGCTAAGAGGCAAAAATCATGTTTTACTGTTTTTACTCCTTGGCATGTCCTCAGACAATTTGTTTGTTGTGCTGGATCATCACGGGGTCTGTTAGATCATCTAATTGAAAAAAAGGGAGTCTGTAGTCCTGGAACATCTCCAGAAGTTGTTTGTTCCACAGCCAAGTCCCTCCTATGCTCTAACTCTGAGGTCATCTCCATAAGTCATGTTTATTATGTTTAATTTATTTCCCTATTGCACACTTGGAATCGAAAAGTTTGTAATGAAATATATGACATAAAGTGCATTTTAAAAATCACAATGTAAATATGTCTCTAAGGCTGGTCACGGGGCCTTCAGCTTTAGGTTGAAGGTTACTGGTTCGGTGCTTCAACTGAAACGTCCTGATTATCATTGCTGCTAAGATACAGATAAGGTGCTGAACAATGGACAGAGCTTTTTAAAATGAATATATATTTGTTTGTGAGGGAAAAAATGAACATGCTTAGCTTTCCATGTTTTCACATCTGATTTTTCAGGAACAGTAGATAACTTACAACATGTTCTATTAATATCAGGCCTGCACAGTTTATGCCTTTGTTTCTGATCACAATGTCCCAAGTCCTTCCCTCACCAGCTTTAATCAAGTTTTTCTTGAAAAGTATATTTGAGGGTAGAGTGTGTCTGGTTTTTTGTTGTTCAAGATCATTCAAAACCCAATCTGCTGCTTAAAAGAGGCACTGAGAATTGGGGTGGGACTTTAGAATTTTATATACTGATCTGTGAGCAGGAGTTTTTCAGGAAACAGGAGTCTTACTGCTTCTTTGGAGAGAGATTTTTATGTCCTATAAATCAGGAAGGAGAGTTTCAAAGGCTAGCTCCTATCTTTATGTAATTACATATTCACTACAATCTTCTGAAATGTGTATCATCTGTATCAAAAAGGAAAAGACACTGCTGCTGATAGCTCTTAAAAGCTTGAAAAGTCAGAGGGAGGGGGTTTAAAAGTTTATATCGTTCTTTCATGATGGTTCTGGGTTCTCACAGAACTTTTTGAAATCATTTGTATGATTCGCTGCAAAACTGGTGCTGCTGGTGTTGATTGTTGCAGTGGATGGAGGGCAGGTACAGAAGAGGCCCCAAACAAGAGAGTACAGAGCAGAGGGGTGGTTTGCAGGGGGCAAGGGGGAAGAAAGAAATTTATCAAAGGAGGCATCTGTAATAATTAGAGAATGTAATTGTTCATAAAATGATGGGTTAGTCCTGACAATTAGACTTGGAAAGCAAGTATAGGAGATTGGGGCACAGAAAGAAAAGGAAGGTGGTATTGCTTAATGCACTGACTTCCTGTTCTAAAGATAGCTATCTTGATAAAAATGTCAGTGGTGTGACAGAGTCATTGGAGACCAGGATGTATTCAGTTTGCTCCAGCTGCCTGACCTTGCCTAGCTGTTGTCTGAAATGAAACAAGCTGTGTTCCTATCAGCACTTTCTCTGGGTTGCTGTGGAGGGTTATATGAACCCCCACTGGTGTCTGTGCAGGTTTTGTGAGCTATGGCACTGAATCCTGTTTGCTGCAGATTTTTCAAGCTCAAAGGAAAATTGCTCTGTGTGCCCAGCTCTGCCATGCCTCTCAAAACACCTGAAATAATTCTTATTTGGGCTGTCTGACCTGTCAGGAGCTAAAGATTAAAACTGGCATGCAGCCCAGTGAGGGAACAGCTTCTTACGTAGCTCATCTAATCACTGGGCTCTCGTTTTGCAATGTAACCAGTCTTGCTCAACGTAGATTGACTTTGAGTAGATTGAGTCTGTCTTCTGGCATTTTTATGTGGGAAATACAGATCTTTCTTGTCCTGCCACCCTCTTCCCCGCAGAAGGGGAATATAAAAGAGCAAGGTCCACCTTGCACACTGAAAATGTATGATAAAACCTGTGGCATTTGCAGATGGATTCCAATAAATTGAACATATTAGCAGATTCTGCAAACTTTCATGTTGGAAAGTGGTGTGTTATCATAAGTTTGCCTGCTCTTGATTTAAAGGTCTGTTTGTATTTATGCCTCTCAGGATTTTTGAGGACATGTATGCCTGCTTCGTAAATGGATTGATATGGACAGCTCTTTAATACAAGCTGTGAAAGTTAGCATCAATAGTGAAAAAGAGCTCAAAAATAAAAGTACCAAAAATGCAACACAAATAGGGGTATACCTGCAGAATGATGGCTAAATTTCATAATGTTAATTATAACTTCATTGCAGCACTCTACAGTGATCCTCTCAAAGTTTCAAGCAGGTGTTTATCTAAAACAGTTTAATTTAGGCATATGCATGATCTTGTTCACATTATAGAAATACGTACAGATTTGGAATATTCCCTATGTTGCATTTTGATGAAAGGTTTGGTCATTTGGAGAAAAAAATTCTGAAGTAAGGCAGTCTTTATAGGCCTTGGATCTCAAGGCAGTTTCATCAGACTCCACAGAAACTCAGCCAGTAAAGGTGAACACTGTCCACATTTGGATGGTGGGGAGCCCATGAAAAAGTTGATGAATTGGATTATATCACTAACTTTAAATGGAGAGGTAACTTCATACCAAGAGACAGAAAATTTGTGTGTGTGTACATAACATACCTATTACCTTAGGCTTTTAATTACATAATTCTGCATGGGGAAGAGGGAAGCTCTGATATGCTGCTTGCTTTTTTTTTTTTAAGGGAAATTCAGGCTTGCCTCAGTGGGTTGATAGGTAAATGCTAATTTTCATAGGTACTAGCATCAGTACACTAAGGCATTTTATTCAAATTGTTCTAGCTTGCAGTTGTGGTAGAATTTAGAGGGGGAGGAATTTAAAAAAAAAAAAAATAATGCAAAGGATAATGTATTGTCACAATCCCTGTTGTGAATAGATACAGAGTAGTTTGCAGTTGAAGCATTTTTCTTCTTTCATCTTGGAGAAGCATCACAGAAGTTGGAGCTGTTTTCATGACATGTTGAAGATATTAATTGCTTGCTCATATGGATTTTCTCATTGCTTGAGGTCATTGGATGCCTTATGGACTAAACTGTACAGCACTGTATTGAAAGAACTATTCCTTTTAAGTGAAGAAAATAATTTAAATGTATTAGCATTAATTCTTAAGAAAAAAAAGTGGATTCATTAATACCACTAAAAATGATTAATCTTCCCCAGAGTTGTTAAACTGCTTGTAAAAGCTCTGTCACTTGTTGGTGACCAGCAAATTTGGTCACCAGCTCTGCACCTTTACTTTCCTAGTTATTTACACATCAATGAGAATTCACTAATTTTGGCTTGCTGCCATGCAATGCAGTTGCTCAGCTGTATTTCCTGCTTGTAACCTTTACTTCCATTTCACAGGGATTTCTGGGCACTGATTGTTAGATCTCTAGATGAACTCACCTTGAATCCATTTATAGTTTGGGAAGCGAAAAAGGCATTTCAAGGGAGGGATTGATCAGATAATAATCTAATCTTTTTTGTAATTAGATTTTAAAGATCTATGTTAGAATGATTTTAGTTGTGGCATTGCACCCCACATTTGATTACTATAAGATTCAGCTCTTTGTGCTGCAGTTGCTTGAAATTGTTACTGATGGTAGAGTTTTGCACAATATGCAGGGTTTTAACTCTTAGTGGATGTAACATCATGTAACATCACTGTGCATGATTATAGCAAATTTTCTGGGAGGCCCACAGAAGAATTTTCTCTTTTTATAATTGATCTGTTAACCCCAAAATGTCAAAGTGAACAGATTCCAAGCATAAACTTCGAATACGTAACAAAACCCTGGGATAAGGGTTTTCATGTGCCAGGTATATAAAAATTTATATTAAAAAAACACTGTAGCATACACTTGGAATAGAGGAAGCTGTAAAAAAATACATTATTTTTGTGTTGTATATGGATAATGTGGCATTGGTTGGTTTAGTTTATAAGTAATCCAAATACTTCTGGAGTATTTTTCAGTATAAAGCGTGACTTTGTAAGTTACCATCATGGTTTCAATAGCAGTTAGAACAATCATCTGCTGAGATTTATTTCTTAAAATCTGATCGTATAACTAAAAAAACTGCCAAACCTTAATAGTTATGTAGTGTTTGTATTTTTTTTGTCTGTTGTTATTTTGAATTTTTTAAGTGCAGTCTATCCATTCAGTATTTTCCAGAAAGGCACAGAAAAGAATCATAGAATGGTTTAGGTAGGAAGGGACCAAGACCAAAGACCATCTAGTTCCAACCCCCATGCCAGGGGGAGGGACACCTCCCGCTAGACCAGGTTGCTCATGGCTCCATACCCATTCAACAAGTTCGTGGCAACAACACGCCATAAATTGTCCATTGTATACTAACGCTAATTCAGAATTCCATAGGCAATTGAAATTACTAAGAAACACAGATTTTGGCAGTACGGGAAGCATTTTGCCACAGCACCAGTTTTTTGTTAATCTTTGGCTGCGTGCTCTGTGCAGTTAACAGAAGACAGCCATTGGCTCATGCTGCAAATCACATAAAATTTCAGAGATAGCATATGGAAAGTATCCAAGTTAAACTGGAAAATGTGGGCATTTGACTCAGTGACATCTTTTTTTCTTTTCAGTTACCTTCTTGCAGGGCATACAGAGAAGCAATCTGACTGTTCAGAGAGCTGTAAATAGCAGAGAAGGTAACTGGGGCTGGGGAAGCAGTATGGTAAAGGCATGAAGGGAGCCTGAGGAGATTCACAGATTAGCAGGAGGCTATTGTTTGCTGACACAATAGAAGGAACAGGCTCCAAAAGGTGTGTGGATGTCTGCCATCTTCTGCCTCCTTTCCTTCTGCTGGATTGGAGTTCCACAGCAGAAACAGCAGCTCACCATGATAAAGTGGAAGCATGATGAAAGAGATGCCCAGGTGCCCTCTCTCCCCTGAGAGAGTTGCACTACTCTGTGAGCTGGAATTGGGTGATGTTTTCTCCAGTCTTGCTCTTACCAGATCCAGTCTCTTTTGGCAGCTGGAAACTAATTTCTTTTTCTGTCTCATTTACACATGGCTTGCAGCATCTCAAGCCAGAATTATTAAATTAGGTGAAACAGTTCAGTTTGGAATATATTAAATCTTTTTCTCTAGTCATGGGAAAGCTCTTGGGTACTTCCCTGGAAAGCAGCAACATGCCTTTTGATTTCTGTAACGCAATGCCAGTGGTCCTGACCCACAGCTGTGGATACAACATTGCCTGCAACAGCCCTTTGCAGTGTTCCTGCTGTAGTAGGAAGCTGCAGCCCTTGTGCCCCGGATGGCAAGGGAAGCCATGGTGTGCTGTGTGCTTCACCTGCTCATCACAGGCAAACACAGTGATCCCAGGTCTGATAAATCCTGCTCCTCCTAGTCTCTGATACCAGCCATCCAGTTTAACTTTCTTCATCCCTCTTCTCTGTACCTCTGCCAATTTGTGTTCCTTTATCTTCAAGGGAGGTGACCCATGTTGATCGTGTTTTCCACAAATTCCTAAAATGTTAATATTTTTCTCTTTGTGAGGAATACCTTGTTTGATATGTTCTGGGCCTCCAATTTGGTGAGGTAGGGAGGTCATATCCTTGTTTAGTTTTGATTTGTTTTCATGGTCACTCTGACAGCTCATGGTCATTATGAGATGAAATAGTTTGAGAAATTAAGCTTTCAGAGGGGAGAACTCTATGACACATGCAGAAGAGGTGCATCTGAGATGAATATACAACTCATATTTTGTCATTTGCTGTTTTTTTCATAGTTTCTGCAGCCTCAATAAAAATATATGAAAATAATTACAATGAATAATTACATAAATTTCTGTCATGCACTCTATGCCTTTTACAGATACAAACCTTGAATCTTTCTGAACGTACAGCTGTCCATTCCCAAACACACTGTAAATTGTTGCATGGACCACAAGCATGTGAATGGTACTGAGGAGTTTTAACCTAGCTTAATGTAAGTCATTTGCATGTTCAGACAGAGCATCCTTGTGTGCTTCTTCCAAGCTCTCTTCTTTGTATACAGTGTTACAGTGGTTTGTATTTCTGATAAACATTTTTCAGGGTTAGCCTTTTTAAAATAGCTGGTTTTCCCTACATAAGCAAGCAGCACCCTACACTGTCTAAAGGTTAAAAACAGATTTGTCAATGAAAATTTATAGTGCTTGATTTTATTTAAATCAAGTGTTCTCAATTAGTGTCCGTGTAAAAGAACTATGTAATAGAAAACAATAGTCATAATGTATCTAATGATCCTTAATTGGCAGATTATGATCATATCTTTATTAGTGGTAGTAATTGTGGTGACAGTGTTGCTGACAGGTTAAACCATTTCTTACGACAGTAGCTTTTGTGCTGTTGCATTGGGATCAGAAATGCCGTTCCTGAAGATTTGCATATTGTGAAGAATAGGCTGCAAAGACCTGGAAGCATAATCTTGTCATTGTGTTTAGTGATGTGGGTGGCAGATTGTGTGTAGCTGATTCTGAGCAGGAAGAGTCTGCGTATGGGTTGGTTTAAAGCCCTTTAAATGTTTTAGGATTGGTAGGCAAATTGGTTGACGATGTAAGTGTTGTTGTAAGTTGTTAAATGTTCCAAGCAGCTATAAGCTTTCTACAACCTTCTCAATGTTTTAAAACATACAGTGCAGTGTCTGAGCAGCTGCATTAGCTGAAATTGCTGGATTAAACTCCTTTTGCACTTGTGCTATTCCTAACCTCAGACACTGCTGTGATAGTTCTGCATAGCATTGTGCTGCATCATTGGGGCATTAGGATTTAAAATTTTAAGAAGGTTGCGAGGCATCAAGCTAGAATGGGTCTCCTTAAAAAACAAACAAACCAACAAACCAGAAAACCCCAAACCAAAAAACAACCAAAACCAAGCCTACAATTATGCAGATTGTACAGAAACGTGGCACCATTGTTAATAAGTCTGGAACTTTAAACCCAGCGAAAATGTTACCATGGTTTAGGAAATTTTCTCACATTGTGCATTTTTATTGTAAAAACAAACTATTTCTATCCCAAGGTATGTGAGAAAATACTGATTCCTCAGTAACTTATTAAATGGCATGTTCCAAAATGTCTGCAAGTTCTGTGGACTTTTCAACCTTTCCCCCTTCTCCTTCGTGCACCAATGCTTTTATCACCTTTCACCCCAAGTGAAATGATCCTGTGAGAAATATTTGCTCCAAAGAATCTAATCCATGTCATACAAGCAGCCCAGTAGATGCTAGAAAAAACTTTTGGGTTTCAGTAAAAATAAGATCAGTAAAATCATATGGGTTTGAATTTCATGAACTCATTCTATCTGAATAGTATTTGAGACTAGCAGTGAATAAAGTGAGTAAGTAAACAGTAGAAAAAGAGAAAAAAACAGACTTAGTTTCCAGGAGATTATTACGCTTAAAGATTGTATTTCCCCCTCTGCCACATAGGTATGCAGATGGAATAGTGTATGTCTAAATATGTAATGTATCTGCTTAGTCTTCATATGGACCATTTTCTCTATCCAGAGAAATAAATAAATTCATGTCATGAAAGCCTAAAGTTTAATTGTAACATAAACCTTGTTGTGGAAAGGACCACGTGGGTCAACAAGCCCAATTATGAGCAAATATGTGAGAGCTATTTAATCCAGAGATCATCGGCTTTGTACAAATATACCCTAGAAATACTTATAGGAAACTTAAGCTCTAACATCACAAAAGGCCAAGCAGAACATGACTCAACAGGTATTTGTTACAAGCAGATGTATAGTTTAAAAAATTAAATGCATAAGGAGAAAAATACTGGGCTATTGTTTATTCAGTAAGTTTTGATATTTTATCTGGATTTGCTAGTCATGCCATCAAGCAAAAGCTGTATTTCTATGGTAAATATTATTTATGTAAATCAGGTTGTGAGTGCACGAGGCTACCAACTTACTGGGAACGTTATTTCCTGAAGTGAATTTTTAATGACTGCTCTTGTGTGTAATTGCATGTTGGAATCCTTAAACAGGGTTAAGAACCAGTTACAGAATTCCCCACTTCATGCTAAGGTAGTTGTATGCAGTGATTTTCTGTATTTGTAAGAATTTTCTGTGGAGAGATACCACTAACCATTCAGGCACTCACAGGAATTAGAGCATTACTTTTTAAACATGTACTTTTTTTTTTTTTTTTGAAAATCAACCATTTCCTGGGGTAGCTAAAACTTAATTTCTCAAGCAGAGAAGTAAAAACAACTGACAAGAAACTAAAAAGTATCTCTAAGTTTATATCAAGATAGAGGTTAGTAATACAAGGAGATGACAGGTCAGATATGTTTGAGGTAAATGTAGAGAAAATCTAGCTCAGCAGAATGTTGGGGTGGAGGCAGGCATGCTGTGACTGTGAGAGTCCTGCTCGGAGGTGTGCAGTTAAAGGTGAGGTTAAGGCACATCACACGGATGTTCAGTGTCTCACAAGTTAGTTTTCCTTCCATTGTTTTGCTCCTGTCCAGCTAGTGAGATCACGATGGTTGACCTGAGCATTTATTACTAAATACAAAATTTTACGTGACATACAAAAGCTTTTCCAAACTGCAGACAGATGATCTGGCTTTGCCGTTACAGCAAAGACGTTATTCAGCATGTTGCAGAGAATCCAGGACATGTCTCCTGTATAGGTTTTACTCCTTTTCTGAAAGTGGTCACTTCAGCTATAATTCTAGCTGACTTCTTTATTTATTGATTAATTCACTTCTAAATTAGGGCAATATTAGCGTGTTTTGCCTGGTTTTAATCTTTTTAATTCTAATTACTCCCCTAAACAACTGATTTGAACTAATTTTCCACTGCCTTAAAATGGGAATGTATTATTTGTTAAAGGGGGGGGGGGGAAAGGGAAAGTTGGTGAAATGCCCTTGGAGTGTCCAGCCAAGTAAAATTCTTCATAAACTGGGATACTGACAGAAAAATGCCTTTTGTTTTGCCAAAAATGTAACATATCCTATAATACTGTTGTCTTGCAAATTCATCAAAAACTTATCCCTTTTGCTTATTGCAAATGCATCTGTGTCATTTTGTTTAACAATGTTATTTCATTGTGATATGTAGGAATATTTAAACCACAGGAGATTGCTTAGTCTTTTAAATGCTATTAGGACGTTGCTGGATTTGTGTTAGTTTCAATCAGCTGCTTCTGCCTCTGGTACCAACAGATGGACCTGTGTGGAATGATGCCATGTGAGTCTCTCTTCACACATAAGGGATTTCTAGTCAGAAAAGACAAGAATAAACACTGAAATTATTTTACCTGTAAGGGTCTAAAGGGAAGCCCTGAGCTGATGGGATGGCCGTAGCAGAAGTTCCCTGTTCCCTCTGCTTTCTTTGGGACATGGATGAGGAATAACTAGCTTGGATGAGGAATAACTAGCTTGAATCAAAGAGGATTGTCTTCTTTCTTTAGTGTAATCATACTGCAAATCTGCTTTTCACCTGATGCTTTTCTACACAGGCTTCCCAAGGAGCATCTGGCTCCTGCTAGATCTAATCCTCCCCTTCACAAATGCTTTCTCAGGGCTAAAGGCTATCATTGTCATTTCTGTGGACTGCTGCCTGCAATTTTTCTGTGAAAAACTTTTCTTTTTCTTCAGACTATTATCATAAGCCCATAGCCTTCTACTCCATCACGTCACCTGCTTTCTCCCTTTTGCTGCTTTCTCCCTTTTGCTCCCTGTGCTGCACAAAGATGGGAGAGGAGTGGGCACAGGAGAAGTTGGTTTGTCAGGTGAGTTACACAGTGGCAGCTGCCAAGGAGTATAGCTTGGGAAACAACTGTGTCAAGGAGCCAAGGACCTACTCAGAGCTTTGCCAGGCCTGTCAGCGTTGCCTGACCCTCTTCTGCATCAGTGAATTTGTCCTTAATCGATGGACGTGAAGGCGGTTTGGGATCGGGTCCACAGTCACTGTGCAAATGCATACCTCATCTTTTCTGGCATGTCTCCCATCCTGCTTCTTAAAACAGATGAGCCTCTCTCAAAAAATTGTAATGACTTTCTTGAGGTCATGAGTTTAAACAAAAGGATGAAAGTTAGATTTGGTTTTGAGTGTGATATTCACTTCTCTGCAAAGTGCATGCTGGTTTTTTCCTAAACCCTTAGTCAGTATTTTTAACACAGAGGCTTTTTTTTTTTTGGTTCCTGGTTCACGTAAAACTCCAGATGTAGCCTTCCACAGAGTGTGTACTTTTGTGTTAATATTTGACATCTACAGAGAGAGAAACTTACCAGTAATTTATTACTAGAGAGAAAGAATTATTTTTCTTGCATACCTATGCAGTTACAATTCATTTTTCTCTTTTTTTCCTCCCGAGTTTGATGCTGAGGTGGAGTAAAATCTCAGCCACTGGTGGGTTGCATATCCTGACTTGCCAGCAGAAGGCTCCATAAAAAAGAGAGGTCAGTGAGGAGAAGCAGAGGTCAGGGCACCAGTGGTACCTAGTACAGTGCCCATACTTGAGGGTAGTGTCAGCAGAGAGTTCAGAGATCCCTGTGAAAGTTGAGGCAGGAAGACTGGCAAGCTGGAAGAATCTCTTTACCAGTGGCTTAGGTCCCTCCTATGCTTTTGATTCCCTCCATCTTTCCATTTGTTCTTTTTTAAAAAATGGATCCAAAGCCTCAAAGGAGGCTGTGTAAAGGGAAGATGGGCTGCAAATGGTCTGCAGGGTTGTTGTACAGAAACTGTCTCCACTTTTACCTCGTGTTTGCAAGAAAAAGCTCTGCATCAGTCCTGCTCTGGATTGGAGGGGCAACCAGAGCAGAACTCTTTAGCTGCATCTGTAGGAGCTCCATGTTAATTCTTACTGGGGTTTTGTCCCTTCTTACACCAAGCAGAACAGGCACAAGAAACGAGACTGACTTTGTGGCAGGGGTGGCCACCCAGTGTGGCTTCAGCTGGGCTGTCAATCCTCCTCCGTACAAAAATGCAAATATTGCCTCAAGCAAGCAGCTTATGCTCCCCAGCATTCAGCCTGAGGCTCACAAGCAGTGCATCCTGAGGTGGGAACTCAAAGAGGAAAGCAGGAAGTAAAGGTGTCTCCAGTTTCCCCCCAGGAGGGCTTATGCTGTATTGCCTGGTTTCATGAGGCAATAGCACCAAATTTAGCACAAAAGTGGAAGGCAAATCTCATTTTTCCACACAGATATCCACTCAGTGTGGACTTACATTTATAAATATATGAATATATAAATGTATGTACGTATAAATATGCTGCCTGATATGAAGGGGCAGAAGCAATGTGAAATACCTCATCCTTCAGGAACTCAAGAAGGATCCCACATTGGTTGCCTCAAAAGAGAGGGAAAAACCAGGAAGAGACTTCTTTCCTTTGTCCAGGGTTTTGTTTTTATTCCTGTTTACAATTTGTACTGGAAGTTGGTTTGGTGAAGCAGCACCACTGCAACCTTTTATAGAGTTTTAGATTTATCTGTGTGCAGAAGAGACATATTCATATATGATAGCTATGGTTTCTCTCTGGAAAAAAAAAAAGAGCTGTGTCCAAAGGGGGTGAAAATTTCTCTGTCGTTTATTATTGCTTCTAGGATTTTGTAGTTCAATTATGTTGGGATAAGTGCTGTGTTTGGGAAAAGCAAAGGGAGGGTTGGGAATATAATTACAGCTAAAAGTTCTTTCTGGGCACAGGTTGCTTGTGTGTATCATTCTTGAACTGTGTGATCTTTTCTCAGGAGGAAGAGACCCAAAGGGGTCATGGGGTTTTTCGAGGGGGAGAGAGGAAATGAGAAACACTTTCCCTCTTTTGGAGGAAGGTAAAAGCAGGATATACCAGGATCCTGTAAAATTCTGTTAATTGGCACTGAGCCGTTTCAAAGCTGGGAACAAGTCTGCACCAAAAATCCCAGTGTTAGTACATGAAAGAGGAAAGTTGCTGGGGAGAGGAGGGAAAGAAACAAGGCAGATTCCCACAGACTGACTGACACTAGCCTGGTTTGGGATTTAGGTCTCAAACTGAGGTGTTTACACAGGTAGTGAATATGGCTGCACACATCTTGGGCATCATAAATTACACCTTCTGACACGGAACAACTGTGAAAATTCAGACCCAGTTAGTGATTTCTATCCAAGCCATTCAGTTTTGGGCTCTCATAGGCTGTGGCAGGGAGCAAACACGACTGCTGTTCACAAAAACTATTCATCATATGTCCTGTGTCTGACAGCCTCCAAAACCAGCAGTCACCCTGAACTGTGCTTCCAAACCTGTCTGTGTCTGAGGTGCTTTTTGTCTCTCCAGACAGAAAAATTTCAATAGGAAAAAAAGCAGTCTGTCCTAAAAGAATGCAGCTCAGAAACACTTTAAAAATGCATATTTTGACTTGGCAGATCCTGTCAATCCCGTAGTGTGTTAGCCCAGCTCCCCCCACCTATGTAAGAGGGAAGATGAAAAGAGCTTCCAGGGTCAAGATCAAGCAGTACTGTAAAACCACATATCTGGCACTTGAATTCCATAGTCTCCTGAAAACTCTGCATACCCAACCACAGGTGGAGCTGTACCTGTTCATTTTCTGGGTTCTGCCCTTTTCACCTTCCTCTGATGTATGCTCAAATTAGACAGTACCAGTTTCTCTTCCTTGATTCAGCATTTCCCACCTGAGTGCAGGAGCCATTGAAAAAAACCAAAACCAGCTACACTAAATCTTTCTGCTTGTAAAATCTAGTTTGTTTTTGCTACATACTTTCCAATACATTTTAGATTAAAATACGATTTTGTTTGATTGAAGTTGATGGCAATCATTTTTTGATTTTAGTTGTGACCGGGGTTTTGCACAGGATTTTAGATGTATCTACCAAAATATTAATTTTTCAGTAAGCCATCTTTGAAAGTATGGGGGACTATTTAGGAGATAAAAGCTGAAAGTATTTGGGGACTGCGGAGTAACATCCATTTTTTTTCTAGTGTTCTTGTGTCTCAATGCATCATGTCTGAGCAGTGCAGGTGGTTTCTATGCAGGGGGAGTTTAGGACGAGCCAGGTGCTGTACTGCTGCTTTTGCACTGAGGTGCCAGTTGCAAGGCAAGAGATTTGAAGCAAAAAGGAGTACCTATGGAGGTGTCTAGCTTGAAGTTTCATTTTAGGATCTAAAATGGAGGCAAATGAAGGAACGGAGATACGGTTTCTTGTCGACATTTGTTGTTCTAGTGATATTAGACATGCATATTATCATGTTCGTATTGCACATTATCATGAGCTGTTTGGATAGCCTCATTTTCTGGTTCAGCTGATGCAATTTGGAATATTCAAAGAGAAAAGACGGCCCATGTGCTGCCGTGAGTACTTGTGTGGCAAGGGACATTTTGTTGGTTAACAAGTCAAGGCGGTGTGTTTGTGCATACGCGTGCTCTGCGTGTTGGGGTTCACGCGGGCAGACCCCGGCCGCTCCCACACGCCGGTGCCAAGGGCTGGCTCCCGGCGCTGCTCCCGCAGCTCGGTCACGATGGCAGCCATCACCTGTGCCAGCCCTCGTTCCGGTAGCGGCCAGGCTCCTCCAGTACCGCCGAGGAGCGCGGGGAAAGGTCGGGAAAAGCCCCCCCGGTGCCCGAGGGCCGCGGCTCGCTGCCCCTGCGGCAGGCCGCGGGCGGGGGTCCGGAGGCCGCAGGTCCCGCGGCGGCGGTGCCAGCTCCGGGTTTTGGCGGCAGCAGCGCGGCGGGGCCGCCGGGCGGGGCGGCGGGGCGGCCCGGGCGGGGGCGCGGACCCCGCGGCGCCGCCCGGCCCCGGCCCCGCAGGATCCAGGTAGATCCGTCCGGCTTTTACCTTTCTCCTTCGGCTTCCCTGCGCGTTGGGCTGGTAGCGGGGCTGTTTCCTGGTCTCGCAGAAAGAGGCAGTGCTGAGTTAGGAAGACAAAAATAGACCTTTACAGAGAAATATAGGGATTGTGTGCGCGGTGGGGAGGGAGAGCGGAGAGCGGCACCAGGCTGGTTTCCAGGAGGAGCCCTTTTCTCCCTCTCGTTGCATGTTAGGCATTTTTGCACAGCTTTCTCCCCCCACCCCCTCCCCGCCGGGGCAGGGTTACCTCTGCCGCCTGCTCTCCGCATCTCTGGTGGGGAGCGAAGCAGCCAACTCCGCTGCGATCGGAAAACGGCCAGAGACCATTTTATGTGAGCGAGCCGGGTGGGAAGAAACGGAGAGAAACCGTCGCAGGGACACACGCGGATATAAAGACTTGTCTTCTGCCTCCCCCCCACTCCCTCCCCCTTGTAAATACTAAATCTGAGAAGGCAGCGATTTGACATCCACCCTGAGCAGCGGCTATGGGGTGTTTGGGCAACAGCAAAACGGAGGATCAGCGTATCGATGAGAAAGCGCAGCGAGAAGCCAACAAAAAAATAGAGAAGCAGTTGCAGAAAGAGAGGCTGGCTTATAAAGCGACACACCGCTTGCTGCTGCTGGGTAAGGAGGAAGCGGCAGAGGTGGGGGCCGGGGCGAGCGGGGCGAGCAGGGGGCAGCAGCCCCAGCCCGCCGGGAGGGGAGATGCGGCGTGCGCCTTGGCCATGGAAAATGTGGGCTGCTCTATTGAGCAATAAGCGAGGCGTCCACAGATCTCCTGAGCCACATGGATGCACACATACAGAAATGCTGCCGAGGTGGGAGATGCTGTCGCGTCCAAAAAAAACCTTACCAAAAAAACAAACAGAAAAAAGCTCTCTGTCTGACCACCCAGCCTGAACCGTGTATCACAATGTTATCCCTTTCCTTCTTTCTCTTTTAGGGGCTGGTGAGTCAGGAAAAAGCACTATTGTGAAACAAATGCGAATCCTACATGTCAACGGATTTAATTCAGAGTAAGAATTATTGACACTTTGTGACTTATTTTTCCTTAAATGTTGGAAACAGGTTAACACACAGAACGCTAGGAAATTTCTCCTCTCATTCCCTGTGTTTTGGTGGCTTGACACTGTGTTGTGAGGGAGGGAGGGGAGTGAGAATAAGGAAATTGCTGCTATTGTATGTTTGCATTTTCTCCTTCTGGCCCCTTTACTGTATTTTACACTGTTGCTACTGCAGCGCTTGACAGGCCCCTGTGTAGCAACAACATGGCGACTACTTTTTACATAGAAGCAAATAACCAAATATTGCATCTGTCTGTAATATAAAAATACATGTCAAATCATAATCAGATGACACTGTGTGCTGTTTTTCCGGTGCTGGGGTTAGCATAAAACTGAAACTAATTTTGCCTATTTGTTAGAAATCCTCCTGTTTTGTGAGGCTACATCATTTTCTCTCTAAAGAACTCTTTGCCAGAAGTCATTATTAATCCATAGCATTCACTTTAGATATTTGTTGGCCTTCACCTACGTGTTGTTAATTTAGAGCATGTTTACATCATGCTGTAGAAATTAAAGAATGACTTCCAGTTCCATCAGGGGAAGCTTTGCAGATGTGGCTGTGATTGAATGATTTAAAAAAATATATTAGGGATGGATGTGTATTGCTCTTTATACTATGCAAGAAAATGGATAAGGGCAAAATGTATTTGTCTTGCCTTTTTTTTTTTACTATTAGTATGTTTTAATGTTTGAAGAGCAGATAAACAAGCGATCGGTGAACATAAAAATAAATGCAAGTGACTGAACTGCTTTGGAAGAAAAAAATCAAAGTGTTCATATTTCTGTTTTAATGCAGAGAAAAGAAACAGAAAATTCTGGATATTCGGAAAAACGTTAAAGATGCGATTGTGGTAAGAACACACTTTATACTGTTCTTACATGCTTGTTTGTACTGGAAATTATAAGGATTATGCTTTCCAAGATTGTGATGAGAGAAATCACATTTTGCTGATCAGATTGGATATCTTCTATTGATCCTGTATCCAGATTAATGTGTTTGTTTTTTTGTTTTATCCAATTCTAGACAATAGTTTCAGCTATGAGCACTTTAATACCCCCAGTTCCATTGGCCAACCCAGAAAACCAATTTCGAATGGACTACATCAAGAGTATAGCTCCTCTTTCTGACTTTGACTATACACAGGTAAGAATAGAAACCACTGATTTATTCTGCTTTGAGAGGGAATATGTGGCTACACTTGGATTTACTGAAACATTGGGGTTATTTACTTTTTGGAAGATAGTCATAGAAAGTTCCTATGCCAGCATCACCTCTGTTAACTTTCCTACAAGACTGTGGTGGTTGCACCTGTTTTAGTGGTGCAAGGTTTTTTTGTTATGGATTCATTTGCTAATGTTTCTAAATGCTGTTTCTGCATTAAGTCCTCTTCAAATTTTCTGATGCAATCTTACATATTGACACATCAAATAAGACTTTGTTGAAAGCTGATTTCGTACGTGGAAGTAGATGCAGGATGTTAATCTGAGGAGTTACTGTCTACCTGCAGAAAAGGATATAAGAGGAAATAAAAGTGTAGAGTGGCCTCAGTGTTGTTTCCCATACTTACTGCACTTCAGAGTGGAAACCTGCGTAAGCAGTGATCAAGTGAGGTGCTTTGCTTCCTCATCTATTGTAGTTGGCATGGGCAGTGGTTTGCTTGTATGTAAATGTTGCCTCAATTTGATACGGAATCCATGTAGGACTTGTGTGTGGAGGCTGATCTTTTGTATACAAATGAAGGATACTTTTCAGATGAACTTGCATAGGCATCGTACATTATTTTTATCTTTTTATGTTATTATATATAGGCACATGCATAGAATGTTTCATTTTTTATGCATGACAAGAAAGCAAGTGCATAGACATTCTGAATTTTATTTTTGCTGTAGCACAATTTGTTATGGATACAGCAAGGACTTAAAAATATCTTCGGTTGTTGGCTAAATGATTGCGAGTTGTACATGCTATCAATACTGCCAAAGAAGCCATTTACAGTAGAGTGTCTTTAGGTTATTATAGCTTCTGGGTGCAAGGGGGAGAAGGGGAAGAGTCCTTTCTTTGTTATATGACTCATATTCTCTGATGTGTGGTTTTGCCTCTGGTAAACCTACCACTTTGAAGCTTCAAGATAAAGAAAAATTATCAGACATCTTGTACAGTTAGAATTTAACACAGAATGCAGATGTTAAAAAAAAAACGACTGCAAGGTACACCCACATATTGCATAATTGCTCAATTGGTGGATGTAAGTTAGTGAAAATGAGAAACTCTTTAGAAATGGAATGTGAGCTTGACATGAAGTATTTGTCTTATGCAGGTATTACAGTTCTGAGGCATTTGTTGCTCATTTTATGTGAGTTTTTTTTCCTTGAATTTTGATCCTCAGAGGAGTAAAAAAAATGGTGATACACATATTTGCAGCTCTCTTTAGTACATATGTTCTTTTGAGTTTCTGGGATTAAAAAAAGGCTAAACTGGACTTTTCATAGGGCTGGAGATATTTTTATTTTATTATTGCTTTCAAGTTTTCTCCTTTTTCACAGAAGCTGGCTAAATCTAGTCAAATTTGACTTATGGCTTGGTATTTTATATAGAGGAAAATTTAACCTTCTTGGAGGGAAAAAGAATAGGACCCAGTGGACCTTGAAACAATTAATAATTCATTTGAAATCTCAATTCAAAGTTCATTTTGGTTTAAAATAAAACTATTATTAAGTTGTTTTTAATTAAATCGGTTTTCTGAAAATACCATCACATTATTTAAATAGCGTCAATTATTAGTCCTAATTTAAAAAAAATATTTAAAAGATTGTTACAAGTTTAAAAGAAGAAGAGAAATCTAATGCTGATTTAGGAGTAAATATATTTCTGTATCACTTTCATATTTTCTTTTCTGTTTTCATCTCAGCTCAATTCATAGGTTTAATATTTGTGAAATGTAAAGTATGCCAAGTTTTTTGGGGGCTTTTAAATTTTTCTTGGTTTGAGTGTTATTTATCTCCAGGAGGATTTGTGAGCAAGGCAGATTGAAAGAAATGCTATTGTGCTTCAGGGCTTGATTTTACTCCAGTTTAAGCCAATGATAAGGTAAAATTAGGTTTCCAGCTGGAATAAATTTTGACCCATTTAGTATTTTTGGATAAGGACAGATATAAAAATAAATACTTGGATAGTAATCAGTCAGGCATCCTCTGCTAAGCATTACTGATTCTGTAATTAATAGCTGATGTATGGAGTAAGGCCTTCTGAGCCCAAACCAAGTGTTTAGCAGTAGACATGCAGGACTTTAGGGCTAATCATCCTTACTTCAGAATAGTTGTGAAGGGAAAAATGCTGATGTAGGCAGCTCTGGGGCACATTTTGGCACATTCTGTAGAGTGACAAAGGTTACCCTCCTTTGAATGACGGAAGAGGCAGCTTTAGGATTTGTGACAGTATGAATGGTAATGAGTTGTTAAATACCCTCGGTGTTGCAATTTGAATTACAGATGTGTCATTTTTTTGGATGACATTAACCATGTAACCTTTGTCATAAAAATCAATGTGTGTTAGTTGAAAATGGATTTCAGATGCGTTGCATGCCAAATGTGGGAAAATGATTGCACCTTATCAGGAGTCTTTAAAGAGAGATCCCTGATGAAATACAGAAACTTCACTGATGGCACAATCTGACCAACACTCCTGGGGTGCTGATTTAAGCATATTTATGACATATTGGGTGTGCTTGGACAGACATTCTTAAATTGCATAGAAATTAACTAGTACACATTTAATTGTGAAAATTACTCTTAAAATAGGTGGATGTGAAAATACTGATTTCCTGTGGGTGAAATCATACTCATAGTTGCAATTTATGACTGAAATTCCAAGAACTTGAGTAAAGATGGGGACTTCATATTTAAACTAAAATATTCTGGGTCTTTGTTTGTCTGGTTTTTTAAATTACATACCTCTCTATAAAATGTAAGCAGAATGTTTTCTTTAGTAGTGATATAAATTTTAAAACAAATGGTTTTCTCTTTACAGTGTTTTAACATTACTTTAAGAGTCTGTGGAGTGCCCTCCACAAGAGTTTTACTCAGTTTAAAAAATCATTATATGTATGGTTTGGTTATGGTAACTTGATGGTTCTTTTAGTTGGTATAAAAAATTGAAAGCTTTCTGGATTTGTTTTACAATTTTTACATAGTCTTCATTATTTTTATAAAAGACTGTACAATTTTTACAAAGTATTTCCTGGCTTACTGATGTGCTCTAATTCTATAAATCATAAAAATTAGAGCTAGAGTTTTCACAAAATTGATAAATAGAAATAAGTCAAGTGTCCACTGTATTTTCTTCCTTGAATTTGTGACAGGAATCATGATAATTTTTTGTCTGACCAGATTAGGCATTATCTTTGCTCAAAGGTAGAATCAGTGGAAGCGCTTCAACGCTGGAACTGGAGCATGCATGCCCTATCTAAAAGGATTTTTTTATTATTTTTGGCAATGTGTTGATTTATATTTGCCAAAGTTAATAGGAATTGACCTGCTGCAATTTTAATCCTTTATTGATGGGATTTATTTTGTCCTTTGTGAATCAGGGTGAACATATTATGCTGGTAGCTGTGGTGTATCAGCTAAGTCGTGTTTACTCAAGGTCAGTTGTCTTTGTCAAAGTTTTTGAATTTTCTAGGAACTACAGAGCTGATCGGTGTATAATTCCTTTACCCCTTGTCTTCCCCAAAAATGTAGCCAAATGAAGTCGCTTTGCATAAAATACGTCTCGAATGAAGCTCATCTGATCAGTTCTGTGTAGGTTTATAGCAGGTAATGGTCACCTACCCCTGGGCTGCATTGCCAAGTGTTTGGCCATACAAACCAGTTACCAGCAAACACCAATCATCTGCTTAGTAGAGAACATGTAAGCACCTCACGGGTTTTAGGGAGCAGGGAGAGTTTTCAAAAGATTCATCTTCCTTTGCAAAGAATGTTTTAGGGAAGCAAAGTATTTTTTGGAAACTTTGTAAGTGGTGAGTTGTGTGAATGCAGTCCCTTGTGCTGATTTTAGTGTGTGAGTTTTAAATATAATTTTTAAAGCTATTTTATTAGTCAGGCAAGCTCTTTAATTTAGCTGTTAAGAATGAAATGTTAATGTGGGCATTGACAGGGAAAGTACTTTAGATTAATCAGGTCTGCAGTTTGCTTTACATTTTCAGATATTGCAGTTTGAGTTCTGTGTGATGACTTTAATTTTCCTTCAGGTTTTCTTTTTAAAAATCAGGGCATCACATTCATAATATAAAGACATGATAAAGAAAGATAAATACTTTGCTCAGAATTTGAAGTTACATAGACTTTTGTTAAGCATTTCACATTTTTCTGATACCTGGTATTCAAATTCCATCTTGTGTTGATGCCTAGAGGTGGCTGCTTTTCACAGTGTGCATCTCAATGTTTGAAGCAACTGAAAATCTTGCTTAGGTGAAGTGTAATGTTGGGCTGTAGAAACTCCTTATCCTGGATTTAAAAAAACACTTGATAAGTGTGGTTTATATATGGTTAAACTTGCTTGGGTTGTACAGTTAATGCTGTGACTTTATTTGACCACAGATTGTTTAAGTTTCCCTTTGATGTAGCCCAAAGGAGTTACAAAATAGCATTGCCTTATATTTTCTGATTTTCAGTAAACTCACAATTTTCCCATCTCTTCTGTGAGTGTGAAAATATACATTTTACCTGAAAATAAATAAAAGAGAGAATGCAGAGAATATTGTCACTCAAATAGCTTCACTTGATTTTTTTTTCTATCTAAATTTTTACTTTGGGGCTTTGTTTGCCATTTTGGGTAGAATGAACACAGGTTTTTATAACTACCTGTGACTGCAGTACTTAACATTACTCTATATTAATATCAGTATTAACTTTTTAAAATCAATTAGACTTTAAAAATGAAGTAATTTGTGGTGTTCTGTGATCTAAGATGCCATTGGTAGATTTTCATATTTACATAAAAACATACTTTCATATTTAAACAAACACAAAGTTTTTGAAAGGCCAGGCAACAATAAAGTTGTGTTGGTCTGGCAACCTTATTACTGCCCTGAATTAATAACACCTGAAGAGCTAATGAAGAAGGCTGACAGAGAGGGACAGCTGGAAACACACATGCTGTTACAGGTGTTGGCAGCTCCTTAGTCTTCATACAGAGGTTAAAATTGTCAGAACTGATGCTGAAAAGTAGAGGATATATGGGAGAAGAAGCAATCAGGTAACCCATGAAATGGTTTTATTGTGGTAGCAGGTTTTTTCATGCTGTACACTATGCATTAACAGCAGATACTGAATTTAAACTCTTTTAATGTCAAGAGCAGATTCTGCTAAAGCCCAGCAATAGCTTTTCCTCCTTATGAAATACCTGTTTGCATGCAGATGTCGTTTAAGTTGTCTGCTTTTCATTAAATCAGCAAACTGAGTCCTTAATGTTCTGATTAATCAGTGTTAAAGTTACAAGGATTTCATACATGAGATCCAAAAAAATATTTCAGTGTTACTTGTTATGTTGTTCTTGTTCTCTGTAAGCAGTAAGTTTGCTTTTGATGAATCAGTCAATCCAGTTGTGCTTTCAGAAATAATCAGTTATTATTTTAACTGTGTAGTTTCAAAAATATGAGACTGGAACTGGGATCATACTACAAACAAGTATAGAACAGTTTGGGAGGAGGAAAAAAAAAAGGAAAAAAACCCCAAATCAACAAATCTCAAAACATCTAAACTTCTCAAATTTATAATGTATACTGGAACTGTGAAAATATAAGCCTGTACCATGTTTTTCTTTAATTCTTTTATTTTATCTCCTTAATAAATACTCTCACTTTACTGAAAACAACTGGAAGTTAAAATTGGAGTGGTTTGTGTATAAAGTACAGCTCTTCTGTGAAGCTCAGGACTTCTTAGTTAAAATACGCAGCTTGTGTTTGGTATGGTGCTTGCTTTAGACAAAAAACCTAATGTTCAAGCATAAAATAAAGTAAGTTTTTTGCTATAGTAGAACATTGTTCTGTAATAAAAGTGTAACATATCTCTTCCATCCCTTGTTCCAATATCACTGACCCACAACAGTTTATAGCAATGAGAAGTAAAGAATTAAATTTATATCCCAGGAAAGGAGCTCAGGGATCAGACCCCCAACAATTAGCAGTAGAAATACTGGGACTGAGAGCCATAGGCAATCCTGTACATGATCACAAATGATCCAAAGTTAATGAATAGGAGTTGTAGTCAGAAAAAAAATTGAAGACCCAGATATTAACTTTTGTTTCTAAGCCTTCCTGTCTCAATATTTTTAAGAACAGATTCAACTTTGAAATATCTGGAGAAGGTTCACTTTTTTCATAAGTACTTTGCATTTTTAGAATACATTTTTTTCATGGCTTTTAGTGTAAAATAATTAATTTCATTCTGAAAAGGCAATTATTTGACGAAGTCTTATAAGCAATGGTGCCTGTGAATGAAGTTCAATGTTGCATTAAGTTGAAGAATGAAGTTCAATGTTGATTAATTACATCATCATAGTAACACCAAATTAAATGTTTTGTTGTCGTATATAGTGAGTCTGATTTCCCAGATAGCGAGGTGGTATTCACACTTTATCCAGCCTGACTTATTTATTATCATCACACAACACAAAGACTTTCATTGTGAAACTGGAAAGATATTATCATTTATTATTATTACTACTGCTGTTAAATAAAACTTAAGTTATTTCTGTGGTCTCCAAACCTGTTGACATTTTCTGGTATTACTTCCAAGTTTTGTACCTATTAATACAAGTTAATTAGAGGTTTTTTACAGTCAGTCCAGCATCCAGTCAACTACTGCAAAGTATTAATAATAAATGCCACATTCTGCCTTTTTTTGCTACAAATTGAGATTAAAAGTTCATATCCTTATATTGCATTTTATTAGGATAAAAATATTTTTACTTCTAAATTTGGATATTAGATTTGATGGCAACAGGAAGACTAATAACTTGAATTATCATTTTAAGTAGGAGTGGTTGATTCTCCTCACAGAACAAAAAATGAATTAGAGGATAATATCTGAACATCAGAATATTTTTGTTCATCAAGTATTTTTCAATGTACACCTTAATTTTGAATAGGTTAAAGCCTGTACTACCATTGTCCTGGCCACAGACCTGTGAAGGACATAGATTTATTTTCAAGTGTGGTTGCTTTTGGGGTTTGCTGTTTTGAATTCCTTCACAATTGTGGCTGCTGCCTGGGTATCTTCTGAAAGCGATCCTGCGATGCTGAGGTGACTGGGAGACACAAACTGATCCTGATTCCCTTTCTTTTTTTAAGGCAAGAAACAAAAGAAGTTCTTGTCATTTTTACCACTACTGTTGAGGTGCCCTGAAATCTCAGAAAATTTAATTACCAAGGAGTTTATGTATTAAGATTTGACATGAACATCAAATGATGGCAAGAAATTCACTTGTTTTTCCGCTTATGTGTAAACCAAACTGAATTAAAATGGAAGTAAATGTAAATAAGTGCAAAAAATAACCACACTCTTAATGAAGACACATTGTCCATTTAGTTGAAGGGTGATGACATTTCAGACTTTCAAAAGTGGCAGTTTTCAGAAGAAGGATATTGAATTTTTTTATGAATTGCCACTATTTATGAACGACATAAAAACATATTTTCCATCACATCCAGAAAAAAGATAGACATAGCAGAGTATGTTTCAGAATTGCCTTTATTATCAATTAATTCTTTCAATCTCTAAAGCCAAAGATCAGAGGTTGATGATTTTCTGGTTTTGCCATTTTGAGTGCTCTGCAAAAGTAGTATGTTTACTAGTCAGAATCTTTGGTTTTTGCTTCAGTGACCATGATAAAAGTGTACTGGTCATGGATAAATCATTACGTGTATGCACCTTGTCACTGAAGCCAGTGGAAACCTATAGAACAAAGACAATAATATTATTAGTGTCATTCTTTTGTGTTCCAGAGAAGTGAGTGTTCATCTGCACAGCAGCTAAGAGCTACAATCCCCTTTCTTCAGCACCTGATGAGATCACAGCTTCTCTTTCTGCAGCCGTGTTGAGCTTAGCCCTTTGCTTGTTTTTTTCATCACCTCCATAGCTTCATCCATGGCTTGTACTTATTGTCAACAGCAGATTACCTCTTTTAATGTCAACAAAGACTGCATACACAGACAGGATATTTTGTTTGCAGAAGGTAGCAACCTGAGCTGAGGAACAGAGAACAAGCTAAATAGTGTGAACAGAGACTCTATGTATGCCTTGCATACACTGAAATAGATAGGTTAAAAACCAAAAGGTATTATGAACAATTTCTTTCCTCTGAGGATCTAAGAAGCTCTTTATAATAAATGTAAATAGGACTGCTAAAAAGCAGATAAAAGGCGAGAAAAATGCACATTTGTAGTTAACTGCTGAAAGTTTCCATAAAATGTTTATGGTTTTGTCCTGTCACTCTTGTCACATAATTTGTTTTGCTGTAGTTAAAGAGATTCAATTCAAGTTTCAGGGCCTTCTCTTTAAAAGGAGTCAGGAGGAGAATGTAGTTTGTACAACACAGTTTCAAGTTCATATTGCCTTTTACTTTGGAAACTTGTAATAATTTCTTGGAACGAAGCTACCTCTGGTTGTAAGCATGCCAGCTATCACATGAAGCATGCAGATTAGGGTTTCTTGCTTTAAATCAGTGGATTAATTTTGGTTGGTTTAAAGTGTACTCTTGTAATTAATCTACTAGTATTTGTTTTAAAAACCTATGCTGGATCTTTTGAAAGGATATTTATCCTTAGGCAAGATAGAATATTGGATTTTTTTCTGCTACGTTGACATTAGAGATGAACTTTGACTTTTAAATCTTTTCAAAGTAAACATTTTCTGACACTTCTGCCAATTCATTACATTTGAGGTTTCTTGGTGCTGTCAGTAGGACTTTAACATATTTTAATGCAAATAATTATCCCACTGTTTTGAACTGAAATTGTTTAGCAAGATGAAATAGGCTAAAGATATGCAAGCCCTCTTATCTCTGTTAATTTGGTGAATGCTTTTTGATCACGTCCACCCTCACTTCCAGAGGATGTTAAGTGACAGAGCTGTGCAGATAATTTTTTCTTAACATACACCCACATACTTTCTTTCATAGGAGCTAAATAATACCAAATTTAAGAACTGTCAGGTAAGAAAACAAGAAAAGGCAAGAACAGTTAACTAAAATAGGGGAAAGTGTGTCCTTGCTGTCTTCTGTGCAGACAACAAACTGCCCCTTGCCTGCCAACCTCCAGCTGCCACAAACAGCAGCAGGACCTGGTTGGCAGTCAGCTCCAGAGTGCCTTTAGTGCAGGCTGTGTGCCATGAGGAGTTACCAGCTCCAGGGAAAAAAACCCAAACAGACAAAAAAAGCAAAAAAAAGCAGAGGAGAAATGCGAATGAAAAAACTATGTAGCAATGTGTGGTCACTAGAGGAGGAGATCAGGTGTCACCACGTACCACTGAAACCATGTCTTTAATTATTAGGTTTCCAGCAGGTATCACAGCGGAGTGAGTTTTCATGGTAGGATTTGTAGCTTTTAAAATGTGCATGAGAATATTCTTTCTGGCAGACAGGTGTCCTCTAACTTAAGCTTTTCTTTCCATCTCAGGATGTCAGTGCTGCCTGTTCCTTTTGGGAAAAGAAGACTCACTTATTTAGGATAGCTTACTTTTAGCTGAGCAGTAGAGCTTTTCTTTTCCCATCCCTAGAATTAGCATTTCTGATCACTGTTGTTATCTGCTGAATTTCTCCCCAGATTTTAACAGCAGCAAAGTTAGCATGCTAACCAACAGCAGAGTGTGGGTATATTAATGGACCAAAAGAATAACTAGTCAGGGAGTGTGTAAGTGAGAAATCATTAAAAAAAAATTAGGAACTTAAAATCATGTCAATAGAGGAAGATGGCTGTTGACATTTCTGAGAGCCAGCCATTCAAACTGCAGAGGATTTTCACTGGATTTTAAAGAAATGAAGTATTAAATTTCATCCTTGCCTTCACTTCTATAGAGCAGGTATTGATTCTTCTCACTGATGAATGAAAGGCTGGCAAGAACTATTATATTCCGTAAATACAGAAGTCATCCTAAGCAGCTATATTCCCAAGGGTCTAATGTTGCAAAGGCTTAAACAGTTGGATATATATGGACCTAAATGCACAGCTAGTACTGCCAGCACAGCATTCATGCAGCTGAGCTTCCGGTTATGCAGTGATATTAATATAAAAATCACAAATACTTTCAATTGAAAAACAAAACAAGCAGATCATTTTTCCCTGTTAATTTTATATTTGGGAGGTCGCTGAGCACTTTTATGGATTTTCTTGGGGGTGGGTAAAGTTGTGTAGGTTAAAGATTGGCACAGAACTTGAAATAAGCAAAATCCTTTTCAGATAAGTGACAGTTCTCTGGATGCTATTAAGCTGTGAACAGTAGGTCTTTTCAATCACCGTGATTCATTTTCATATTGTGGGGTTTTTTTAATAATAATATCTTTAAAAGGCTTGCTGAACAGTAGGCTGCAGCAGCATAACTTTCTGTGCAGAAGGAAAGGTTTTATGCACAGTGTCCTAGATAATTTACCTTAAATTGATTTGCACAGCTCAATAAAACCATAAGAATACTGTACCAGCTCAGATCACGGGTTCATTTAGCACCAGATCTCATCTCTGATCGTGACTGATTGTGAAACAGGGAAAGGACCCGCACATAGTAATGTTTCCCATATTGGTTGTCCTAGTTTCTACAGACTTATGGCTGAGGTTTTTTTGACTGGGAGTGGTATTTCTGGATTTAATAATGTTGGTAGCTTTTTCTTCCTCAGGAATTCTTTTTTTTTTCTTTTGCCCCCCAACCTGTGTGCGCTTTCAGTTATGGCAGTGAGTTCTGCAGTTTAAGTATGTGCTGTATGAGGAAGTGCCACTTGATTGATTTGATTGATTTGGAGGTTTTTGTTTGTTTTGTTGGTTTTTTTCCCTCCAAACCTGCTGCCCGCAAGTCTTCCTTAGTTTCTCTATTAGAAATATTTCATCTATTCTACATTGCCCCCCCTCATTCCATATCATGTACCTCCAAATATTTGTCTTTCCACTCAAAGAGTCTCCTTAACTTCTCTCACAGGGCTTGTTCTGTGTCTTTGCTCATTCCTGTTGCCCTTCTAGTCTTACTAGACGCTGTTGGCAACAAGAAACCCAAACTACAAATAGTGTTCAATGTGTTGTTTTCTTTACATTATCTAGTCTTTTTGTTGGTGTTTTGCTGTTGGTAGGATTTGGGGAGTTTTTGACACTGAGTTGGGATCTTTGTATAATTACAGTAGATTATTTTATAATTCTATGAGAGCTTGAGAACAATTGCAAGTAAGAGGAATGTGCGTGAAGGCCTCTGTACGAACGCATTAGCAGAGCCCAAAGGGTACTGTTAATGATAATTATCCTTATCTCAGGTATTTTCAGATCTGTTATACATGTTGACTAGTCTATTCAAAAAATCCATTGCATTCATTTTTTTTATTCTTTCATGTGTAATGACATGTCTTCTCATTTGCTTTATTGCCATGTATGACTTATGAAGATGCATTTTTAAAATTGTGTACCATGACTAATATTTTCTTCCATACAGATGGAGACCACACATTATTCTTGTTCTTAAAATGGAGAATAAATTGCTCTTCAGCCTGATTTTGGAGAGGCAATGTTTACAGTACCACAAAGGACATTTGTGCTTTCAAATCTGCTCATAGTTCCTTAATCGTTCATTATGGTTTGCCTGATTTAGCAGAAAAGAACACCATTGTTTTGAACCCTTCTCATTAGAGGAATAAAATGTTTAAAAATACAAAATGCCCTTTTTTTTTCGCAGTTCCTAATGCTGTGTGTCACTAAGAGAAAATGGTCTGAACTTTTTGATATCCCTTGAGAAAATACTGCAAGTAGCAGAATTTTGTTATTTTTATGTCAATTTAGGTCTTACATGATTCAGCACTTGTGGTTTGTGGGAAAAAGTGTTGTAGATTGTGATTAAAGAAGCAAAAATAGTAAGGAGTGGCTAGTAGTGAAGGCCTCTTTTTACTGCTAAAATACTTCTTTTTATTGACTTATTTCATTTTTAAATTGTACCTCTCTTCATCATATTTTCTGTATCAGTTGTGACTAGCACATTTCAAAGAAAATTGTTCAATTCTGTTTCACTTTTCAGGCTTTTTTAGCAGTACAAACAATTAAGAACTAGTTGCTATAGGATCTGTGCATTAAAGTCTGTCAAACATGGTTGCCTCCAGCAGGTCAACCAGTCATCCCCCTTTGGTAGCCTCTCAGGAATAAACAGAAAGTCTCTAGGGAAGGGAATGGAAGAGGATACAGGATGCAAAGAAACTGCTTGTAGTGCAGGAAAAATTCTTTGTTGTAGTAATGGACCACAAACAATAAGTTAACTCCTTCTGGGATACATTAACAAGGCTGTTGTACAAAAAACCATGAAGTAATTATGCCATTCTCTTTGGCAATGGTGAGTCCTCAGCTGGGGTATTGTGTCTAATTTTGGGAACTGAATTTAAAAGAAGTACACAAATGGAGTCCAGAGGAGAGCATCAAGAGTAAGAGGGGACAAAGTTTACTCGTAGAAAGAGATCACTCACTCCAAGTTGAAGAGAAGAGGGAGCCAAATACAATTTTTATTATTTAAAAAGCTGTAATTACATAGTCTTGCGCCTGTCTGTTCAGAGGGAGGAAATGAAGTTGAGGAGAGGAGAAAATTCCTCTCTTCCATGGTGTATGGCAGTCCACATGTTTGGGATATTCTGTGAATTTAACAATCTCAATCTCATAAATGCACTGAGATATGACTGCCCAGTTTCAGACACATCTGCATTTTCAGTTACATGAATCAGCTCATGCTCAAGAAGTTAAAAACTTCTGAAAATCTGGGAAACTTTGGAAGATACAAGGTCATGTCAGTTGGTCTTACATATTTGCCACTTTCTGTTCACAGAGCTTTTATGGGCATGTTGGTTGAAAGCCTCTGGGACTTCTTTTCCAAAACTAAATCCTCTGTAATCATGGGTTGAAGGAATCTAGGACTTCATTAGTTATCTAACTAATTTTGTCATGGCCATGTTGTATAAACAGACAGTGATAATTTCTCATAAATAGTGCATGTTCTTCCAGGGTGCTGTGTCAGACAGCAGACTATAACATAGCATACACAAAGGTCTTACACAAAATTCTCTTGTGCTTCCACATGTTGATTGCTTTAAAACTAATTCCTGGCAAGATGCACATGATGCACTTCTCATGGAGAAGTGAATTATTCACATTTCCTAATTGGACAGGGCCTAACATTTTCCTCCCTAAAAGCAGAAAAAATGGCTGAGAGAAGTAATGCAGTCAGGATTATTATCTGTAAAGGCTCAGAGGAGCAAAGAGCTTGCTTCAGATATTTTCAATTCAAACCCGCAGGCAGCAGTTTTTGTTTTCACTTGTCTGTGCACTGGCACGCATATGTGCATTTATGTATAAGACTTTTCCTACTTCTGTGTAAGGATCTAGGACATCTGGTGGCTAACAGTGGGGTGAAAAATTCAGTTCAGAGGCTGTTAGCTGTAGCCCCTGGTGTATATGGAAATGAAAATAGAACTTGGAGCATAGAATAAGTTTGTTTCAAGTCTGTGGCATCAGACATCTCATCTGGAGAACCAGAAGGCCCTGCAAGTGGAGGGTGGCAGGTGAGTAGCTTTGAAATTTTAGTGACAGCTGCCAACCATCACTATGGGGAAGTAAACTCATGAGTCCTGTGGCAAATGCCATCCTTGGAAGTCTGCAGGCTTTTTGGAGATGTGTGTTTTGCATTTGTCTCCAAAATAGGGGTTTCAGAGTAGAGTTAAGACAAAGCTGTTGGCTTTGCTAATAAGAGGTTTAAAGAACTACAGACACAGATCACAGTATACGAGTTTATTAGTTCTCCTGCTTGTGATTGCAAAATCTTTAGGAAAAAAAAGACGACTTCCATTTCATATTCCCACTAGGAGTAGTTCCTACTTTCCTAGTGGAGTGAATTTGAAGAAAAAAATGCTGACATGGGTCTTGCAATGTTGTTGACTCAAAGGATTGACACATTGAAAGGCATATCTTTTTTTTGATTCTGTAATTGTTAGGAGTGGTAGGCTTATTATAAGTACAGCCACATGTCATGCTAACACCATTCCTGATCCATGCTTACATGATAGATGTCAATATACTTAAACTTTAGGAGTTGGGATCCCGAGGAAAATACAAAGATAAAAAATATGTAGTAAATCAAAGTTTTCTTTCTTTTACTTTTTCCCTTTCCAAAATAGAAACAACAAAACATCTTTGCAAATAGCATTATTAGGTGTGTTTGTTTTGGGTTTTTTTTTTGTAAAAACATATTGTTTTGCATGCTTCCAGACTCCAAGAGG
This sequence comes from Emberiza elegans, assembly GCA_024865655.1. Classification (NCBI taxonomy): domain Eukaryota; kingdom Metazoa; phylum Chordata; class Aves; order Passeriformes; family Fringillidae; genus Emberiza; species Emberiza elegans. The sequence continues at coordinate 15,546,565 of JALJVW010001410.1, forward strand.
GAAATTTAAAATAAAAAGTTTCAGCACTTTGTGGAGAGTTGCTCTATGGAATGTGAAGATGTAGTAGGGAGAAAACTCTTAACAGTTGGTTTGACTTGGGGGGGAATTCCAGGCATTTGCTCCTAGCAAGTTTGCTCTGAGTCCTCTTTGTTTGCTGTAGGTGAGGACTGGCTCAGTTGTGTCAGTGCATACTCTCTCTGGACAGGTTTTTCCAGTGTGGAAAGGTTGGGTTCTTGTTGGGACCTGATGTTTCAGAACTGGAGGGGGTATCACTGGCCTAGTGACTTTGGAATTCATTTACCTTTTTGAGATGCTTAGGCTCATGTGATACTCTTTTCATGGCTCTACATCAATTATTTTTCTCCTCAGCTTTTGTATTTTAAGCAAGTCATCAGTCTTTGAGTCATGTCACTGCTCTGGGCAGCTGAGGAGTGCCTACTGCTTAGTTTCATGCGCTTTGTTTCCAACAACGCTGCCAGACTAAGCCATTGTCCTTCCTCCAGCCCTCCCCCATCACTATCCACTACACTTTCTCATTTTTATGCACTGTGCCCTCAGCTGTGTCCTGGCAAAGCTGTTTGTTTGGCCTGACCAAATGAGGTGGAGGGAGAGGTTATTTTTAGTGCGGATCATTTCCGTGGTTTTAACTGAGGGCGGGTGACACAAAATGGAGAAGAAGAAAGCGGAGATGGGAACCAGCAGTAGGATGTAGTGGGAAGGTGATGCCTATCTAAACAAGCAGGCTTACTTCCTCCACCTCACTATCTACAGGCAGAGATTAGAGCCAGACCAAAAGCCACTGAGAATCTGTGTGTCAGGAGAAACCCAGCTCAGTGGGTTGGTTTGGCTTCTTCTGATGTGAAGACTGACATTCCTTGCAGAGGTTAAATGGTATAAGAACAGGTCTGTCTTGCTCACCCTTGCCCTTTCAGATAAGTAAACACAGCAACATTCACTGTAGTTATTCTAGTTATTCCTAAACTTAACTTTGTGGAATGGAGCTTTAAGGCTGAAGGCTTAGTCTGATGCCTTTCAGAAGTAGTCGACTCACATGAACTTGAGTTTACAAAAGACTTACATGGGTGTTTGAGCCTTATGTCACAAGAACCCTTTTCTCTTGGTTTTGTTGTGTAACTGCAAGGCAATTCCACTCTACTGCTCTATTATTTTTACTGAAATATGGTAGACAGGTATGCAGAAATTCCATGAGGGGTCATTTGACCACAAAAGACATAGCAAGGGAGCATACCTTATATATGTGTATATATATATACATTTAAATTCTGTTTACATTTTCCCATGGTATTGGATCAGCCAGAATAAGTGTTCCTGTGGTTGTAAAGTAAGAATGAAGCATTGTTCCAGTGCACATCATGTTAGTGATAGTATTTAGAATCAAAGCTATTTTATGAAGTTTACATGGCCTTTGGAGGAGATGGGATGAGTTCAGAGTTCACTAACAGAAATCGGCTGTGGGCTCCTGAGTATGCAGAAAGCCTGTTTGGCTTGGGTTCTTGAGAGGTCTTGGGAGACTGTTGTTATGTATCCTTGTCCTGACCTTGCCCGTTTCTTTTTGTGCATCCACTGTTGGAAGGAGAACAGTAGAAAGAGCTCTAGTGTGACCTTGCCTTCTTGATATAGTATTTAAGAAGTCATTTCTAAAAGAGATTACTTTCCAATCTATCCCATATCAGCAGTATGCTGATTCATTTTTAAATAGGTTAACTAAAAGAACAAATGAATCATAGCTGTTGAGCTGGTGAAAGTTTTGGCTTATATGCCAGTGAGATTCCCCTATTAACCCTTACTTAATGTTTCCAGTTGCACCACAGCAAGTGTGAGACCACATTGTCTTTCTTGCCAGAATCCATGATGGTTTTCTTTCTGGTTTTCTTTCTGTAGCTGGGAGAGGCTTCTGCAACAAGAAAACCATAAACTCATTTCTTCCAGCTTGTCCTCGTAAAAGGCGTTATCTGATGTTAACATGAGGGAGCCTGTGGCTATCCAGAAGGGAAAGGGCTCTCCACAGGAGCAGTGAAGCTCCTGAAGTTTCACAATACACTTAAAAAGCCTGAGGATCAATTCAGATTTTAGCTAAGCTAAATTGTGTTGTTTAGGAGATAAATGGAGAGCAAACATGATAAGATCTAATGTTTTGTCTTCATAAAGTCCAGTGAAGTTTTTCAGTTGAACTTTTCAACTCTTGCTGAAAATGTTAAATACAACCCTGGTATCTGTGCCTGTGTTAACTCAAGCATTAAATTATTTCATCTCTTTTCTCATGGAGGAAAAAAGAGGAAAAATAAAACTTCCTTTGCATTTCAGCCTGAATTTAAGCAGAAAAAATGGAAGGAGAATATGTCAGTCTTTGCAAAAATACAGATGCCATCTTAGCTGAATACTTAATCTATTAATTTTTATAAGCTGAAGACTTAACAACAAGTACTATGTGGAGGCAATTCACATAATACTTCTATGCATCTAGCAGTATTTGTAATTTGTTTTAAATTATATTACTGCCATCCTTTACCTTAGTTTCCATGTTTAGTTCTTCAAAATCAGAATCCTCTCTTATCACGAGGAAAATGTATCACTGATGTTTCCTGAGTATGTAAAGAGACACTTGGAAAGGAAGTCCATATTTTTATTATGTGAAGTAAAATATTGGCATAAGCATGTTTGTCACCAGGTTTGTTAAAAAAAATCAAGCCACTTTAGAATAAAATTGCTGTCCATCTGTATCTAAATATAAATTATCTAAAATATAAACATACTACGTGTTGAAAACTAGAACAATGTTATGTTAGTAGAAGCCAGTGTTGTTACTTTAGTCTTCAAAATAAGTGCAAAACAAGAATAATGGCATCTTACTCAAAGCTAAAGTTTTAATTTAGGAAGGTTTTATTATGTTGTTATTTTTTTTTAAGATCAGGATAAGTTTCCAAGAAAGTTTACAAAGTGGTAGGTAAAAAATGTGATTGAAAGCCAGCCAACTTAGAATTAACCTGTGCAGTCAGCTAGAACTGAAAATTAGCAGTGAGGAAGAGAAAGAACTAGCTTGTTTTCTTATTTACCTGAATGGATGTCAAAAATACATGAAAAACAAACAGAATAAGACTTGGAACTGAATCATTAGTACCATTTCTAAAAATACCTGAAACTTTTGACTCTTTACTTTACAAGTAGAGGATGTTCAAGGAATGTAATGCAATTGGTTTTCATCGGTTGCAAAAAAGCAATAATATTTGGGGCTTAATTTTTATTCTGATTTTCCAAGAACTTTATACCTTGTATGCATTAGTAAAGTGTTTACTGTAAAAACAGTATTTGATCATTACAGCAAATGTATACACCTGAGTATTGCACCAGTTTTTCAGATGTTGTTTATTATGCTGTTTATTTTATTTATAGTGTTATTATATTGTCTTTCTGACAGTAGACTGAAAGAAGTGTCAAAAACTTTCAGTATTTATTGTTATTTAACAACAGGAATTATGTCAGTTTCTTCCTTTTTTCATGGATACACATAATCAACCCTGCATACTTGAGTAATTCATCAGAATATTTCTCTCTTTACAAGTGCTTTTCACAGCATCATAAAGGCATTCTTGCTCTGCTTTCCCAGCTCTCCATGAGCATGCTAGATACTCTCTTTCCCTGTCTAGGGACACGTGCTCTGGGATGGTTGAAGTGAAGGAAAGAGGATGCTGAAGAAGGCACCCCAATACTTCCCCTGGTTTCCTCTTCTTCCCTCACTACCTTTGACTTGTCCTTTCCTCCCCTGGTGGGACCTGGGCAGTAAACTCCCTCAAAGATGTCTCCTCAGCAGAAGGCCCCTGAGGAATGGCTTGGCTGTTTCTGCTTCATGCCACCTGGGCAGACATCACAGGAGGCCGAGTTATATTTTTACCTAACACGAGCTCTCTGACGTGAAAAATGAACTTTTGCCCTACATATATGTGATACTGTCCTGTTGAATTGTTTTCTGTCTAAAGTACATGTTTCTCAGTGGGAAACACTTCCAGCTAATCAAAAAGCACTGAATAAATACACTTGGGTAAAAGGAAGCATGTTGGTAATATAAACCCTATATCAGTAACATCTGTATTTTAAACCTGATTGAACAAAGTAAGAACAAATAACTACTGATATTTACGAAAACCTTTTATACTGATTACATAAAAGCAAACATCTTAGAGAACATGGTCACTAAAACATAGGAGATTTTTATTAATTTTTTAAGCCATTTAAATGTAGCTTTAAAATCATATGCACAATCTGTGTTTCTAAGCTTTTACTGTCTTGCTTTGAGGTTGAGATTAATTAAAGGTCACTGCCACAAACATTTCCACAATGCATAGTAAAGCCCTGGAATGAAATAAGCCTCACTTGAACATTTGATTAGACAAGATAATGTATTTCCCCCTGGAGTAGTTTGTTATTCAAAACAAGCTCTTTAGGGAAGGAAGTTCACATCAGTTGGTAACTGTTCCTGTGGATACCAAAGAACTTTGTACAGTACACACTACAGTAAATTGCACTGCAGGTCGTTTAGGAGCTGGAAGCATGTCCCGTGTTTAAAAGTATCAAAATGTATTTTAAAAAAACCAGCTAGATAGCAAATAAACAGCAGGCTGTGATACTAGAAAAAAAATAGCACCCCCATTTACAGCGACATTCATGCTTTTATCTACTGAAGAAATTACACGTTTCTAGCAGATGAATTTTAGAAATGCTGTTTTACACCTTGTCAAAATGAAAACCGTTAAAAATTGACTGTTAATTGATACCTTTAGATATAATATGGAATTGAAGAACTTCCAGCTTTAATTTTCCTGTAAACGTATTTGTAGACTTCAAAATTATTAGCTATTCTCATGTCGAGATGACACCTTTTTTTTCTGTCATTGACCTATTTGGACCATTTTTGTCTTCACTCACTATGTGTCTGGAAAGTTCTAGTGACCAGTACCAAGCCGTGTTCATTAGGACTCAAATAATTTAAATTTCTGACTATTTCTGATTATCCATATTAATTGACTTTAGACAGTAAGCACAAAACTATCGTTTTGTTTTGGACTCCTAAAGATTCTGTAAAACAAAACCTTCTTTTTGTGGGATGGGAACATTCCATCCAGTTAACAAATGTTTGCTGTTGGAAAAGCAGTTTTCAAACACTTTGCAGTATAGCAATAAGTCTGCTATATCTCTGGTGGGTACTTGAGTTTTGAAATACAATTTAAAACTAGTTTTGACTTTATCTTGGACTGCCGTGTTTTTTTGTGTGTTTGATTACAGAAGCTTCTGTTAAATAGCCAGCTCAAAGAGTTACTGTGCTCTGAGGTTGCTGAAGGTGCTAAAAAAGCTGTGGTTTGTATCTTAAATTTGTTCTGCGGAATTAGGATGATAATAGCCATCATAAAAGTTTCTTAGATTTGGGGAAAATGTTGTGCAAGATTTATGTAGTATGTGTTATACAATATATAGTAATGAAGAGTAACTCAATATAGCTATATGTGGATATTATACTAGTGAGCTAACATAGTTTTATATTGCCACCATTGGTATCTAGTACTAGCATTTAAACTACAGTTTGAGTTGATAAATAGTCCCTAATGTGAAAAATAGGCATATTCTGGCAGCCAGCTTGGATCTCTGTACAATTCCAGCAAGTAACTTAAATCTCATTTCCTCCATTCCTTCTCCTGCCTTTCTTCCTAGCTAAAGCAGAATGGGGTATGTGCTTGTCGTAATCTGCTTTTGATCTTCACCAGGAGCTTTAAGTGGGTTTTTTTCAGTATTGTAGAGTGTAATTAGTTCTCTAAGTAGTGGAGCTAATGAATTCTGGTTGTCTGTGATGTTGTAGACACCCAGCCTACTTCTCTCTCCAGTGACAATAAATAGCCCATTTCTCCTTTAGGTCTATTGCTTGATTCTCCTGAGAGCAGTCCTTGTCCCCTTCCAGGTGGACAAAAGGCCGAGCATGTCAGGGCATTTTTGGTGAGTAAGTGCTAACTGGCTGGTCAGACCGAGTGTGTCCATCAGCAGCTAAAAACAGATGACTTGTTACCATCATCAGCACAAACAGGTAACTTGTTAGGATCATGCTGAAAACTTCCTTCAGTGAGGAGGTGTCAAACCAGCCCCTTTCTCTGGCCAAGAGCAATCTTGTTAGACTTGGAGGACTTCTTTGAGTCCTCTGCCTTTTTGTGGCATTTGTTTGGAACTGGCCAATGGATTGCAGAGTTAGGTGAAAGCCATGATTGCTTGTCAGACAGGTGATCCAACAGTGTACGTTACCATTTCTTAGGAAACTAAGTTGAGACAGCATACCTTGGCAGTAGGGCTGGAACAGATTGATAAATTAAGCTACAACTGAAATTTAAATGAAATTTAAACATACATTTTATGCTTATGATCACATTTTATGCTTATGATCACATTTTATGCTTATGGCTGCCAATAACCTTTCTCCCTCAACACAGTATATTTTTTAAGAACTATGGAGTGCTGCATAATATTTTTCATTCTCAAGGAGAATGGAAGGTTTTCTGCTCATAAGTTAAAATAAATGAATTCTTATGAACAGATGGGTGTAGTGATGGACCCAGGTGCAGAATGCTGAGTGCAGCGTTGCCCCAGTGTTTTGCTGCATGAGTCTGACTTTGCTAGATGTGCAGAGTCTTCTGAATAATGTTGTATATGAAAGTGGATCTTGCGTCGTCTTTGTTAATGTATCTTCTTGCTCTTGCAACAAGTTTTAAAGTGTTTGTATCAACTAGTGAAACTTCTCATTTCAGTCCTTCTGGTTTTTTTGTCTGGACTTTTCTGCTGACCTGCTTCAGTCAAGCATAACACATCTTGATTTCTGTCCTTCTAGTCGCACCCAGAGCACAAGTCTGATTTTCACAAGTATGTGCACATTCAAATTGTACATGGCTAATTGAGATGGAATAGTTTTTAACTATAAAAATAGTTTTTAAGTATATTTTAGATGAGGAAGTTCATTTCCCTGAGCGTACTGTGGAAGAAGATGGTCTATGTCCTGTACTTCATTAAAAGATCCTGTCTTACAGTGTCAATATGATCAACATAAAGAGTATAATTTGCTGGAGAACAGCATTGGATTTGGGGCTGATATCTATCATCTCCAGTGCCTGTCAGATTTGTAGTGATTGTCTCATTTTTGTCTCATCACTTCTAAATCACCTTTAAAATACAATCATTACAGAAAATAACAACTTTTAAAATAGAAAAATGACAGATTTTTAACTAATTTTACAAATTTATGGTTTCGTACATTTTAATTGGTGTCCCCTTTAATGTTATGTCATTAAGTCCACAGTAAGATAGCTTTTGATGTGTATACAGCCACATAAAAGAGGTTCAGTTGAAGTGTGTGCTGCTAGCTAGAAGCATTACGTGTAGCTTTTTCTTGTGATTCTTTAAATGAATGTAACAGGGAAAGAGGATAGCTGTTGTGAAAAGTTGTTACTACAAAATACAGAAGACATGCGATCTAATGGTGTGTTAAAACAAAAATTGCCTTCGGTAGCTGTTCTAAATTAGGCAGAGCTTAATGGCTAAACAGACACGCTTCAAGTTTTTATTTGAAAAATCGTCAACTGCTGAGGCACAGTTCAGCCATGTCTTGTAGTTGGAAGGCTGTGACCACATCTTCCAGTGACAAAACTGCTAGTGGCATCGGGAGCCAATACCTTGCAACATATCCAAGCTCTACTTTCATCCAAGAAAAGATACACTGTCATAGGTCTTCCATGTCGTGTGAATTCATCATTGCCTTGGGCTGGCCAGAGTGGTTGTGGGTGGTACAGAATGCAGCGTTGTGTAGCCATCATTTTCATACTATGCCGGTCAAAGTAGGGGAAAGTTGCTGTTGCTGAAGGGAAATTTACAGAGGGTTCCTGATGTCAGAACATTTTGAAACCTCTGTCCTGCCGTGGTACTGATGGTTTGATATTTTAAGTACATTGAACAGTGTTTAAAAGCTTGTTTTGATGCCTGAAATACTACATTAATAACTTTTTTTTTAGTTTTTAAATTAAAGATCACTGTTTTGTAAGTGAAAGTAAATAGCCATTTAGCAAAGAAAAATATAATATGATATCACTGTGTTTCAGTGAATTACAACAGAGCTCTGCTTTTCCTTTCTGCAGATAAGACACGAGCAGCGTAGGGCTTTTCAGATTACTGAACAATTAATGAATTTTGAGATGAGATTATTCAGTTCATAGCTAAGTAGTTTAAAGGTATGCTTTCTTTAACCATGATAGTTCTTCATTAAAAATTGCAGGTATCATTCAATTTTCATATCGTAGTATTAAATTTCTAATGGGCAAACCGTCTTGTGAAAACATTCAGAACAGCTAGAAAAGTGAAAATACTGATTGAAAATGTGAGAAAAACTGGTGATAACAGTTGAGAGTGTTTATACTGTAACTAACTTAACAAAAATCCCATTAATATTTGGGGTGATTTATTTTTTCAAGGTGGACAGTGGAATTTCAACTGAACTAAGAGATGGAAAAATGAAAAGTATGGGGCTTTTATGTTTGAGCCCTTAAAATGTATCAACAGTAAGTGAATAATGATTTGTAGCATTTTTTTGCATTACAGAATTATTTCACAAAACATGGAGATGGATTTACATGTGCACAAAAATCTGTTGCACTTGTCTTAGTTTAGCAGAATTGAAAATAAATACATTGAACAATTTGTTATCTTCCTTAATATGATCTTACTGTAATGTATACAAAATATATTAGTATAAACAGACTTTAATGTGTAAATTTAGAAGTCCTTTAGAAAAAGAATACAAGCAAGCAGGCAGTTGGGTTTTTTTCTGTATGTCCCTAGTAACCTCTTAATGACATTCCATGTCACACAGTTCTTTTCTCAGTCCAGTGAGTGACTAATAAAGTGATTTCCCCCTTCCTATTCCCCTGTCATCAGGGTTGCGTGAATTGTAAAGCTGCCTAAATAGTTTGTAAGTATATCCTGCCATACTTTATTAATCTCTGCATGAGATTGCAGGGATACAAGCATTGTGAAATACATAGTATCATGCAGGCTCAGGCAGTTCTGTGATTGGAGTAGAAGAAAAGAGATTTAATTTTATGGATTTGTATTGTTCTCCCATTGCAATACTTTCTAAGCAGTATGCCTTATTTTTATTTTGGAAGTCTACTGCTGACTTCCCAGGTAGAAGTTTAGTTGCTGCAGCCTCTGGCTATTTTTATTCCACTTCCTAAGAAAAGTGGATCTTGACACAAGCCTTTTTCCAATCCACACATTGTCTGGAAAATCTTACATACTATATAAAAGTTAATCTACTTACCTGAAGACCCAACTTCTTCCTGAAGTATCTTGGATCTCTTCCAGCATCAGCAAAGAAAGCTCGTAATTTAGGGCTATCATATACAGAACCATTGTTGAAAAAATAACTCGGTGTTTAAATTTAAACTTCATTGTTACGTGTTTAGTTATTGACCTGTGTATCTGTGAAAAGAAGTGCATTTCTTCCTTCCTCTCTCTCTTCCTCTCCCTCCCACCAAGGGAGGTCAGGTCCTCCTGCTACCTTTCAGCCTTTGTCCCCCATTAAAAATAGAGCTCCTCCAGTTCATTATCATTTTCCTGAGCAGCTCAGCCCCAGTGCACTCGGTCACAGGATTCACTTTCCACTCTTGCCAGCATCCCTACAGACTTCTTTGTCCTAGATAGCACTTCCCCAGTGAGACACCAGATGACTTAAGGAGATTGGGCAAGGGTTACCAGTTCTGTGGGAAGAAAGTAGGAGGTGTCTGGGTTCTGTTTGCGTGGGAACCCTCCTGGTAGGCAGAAACTCTCTACTTCCGCTGTTAGCACCTATGGAAGAGTCCAACAAAACACTTCCAATGGGGATAGCAGATTTTTGCTTGCTGCAGAAATTGTCTTTTTGGCTTGAGTCAAAGTCTGGATTAGTGATAGTTTTTAGTCATCTGGAGATTTTCTCAAAGAGCTACTGTTCTTTGGTGGGATTTTTGTTTGTTTGTTATTATCCCATTGGGTTGATTTTGCGTTACCCCTATGGTAAACTGTCAGCAGAGTTTGGAGAAAAGAAAGCAAATCTAGCAATATATCCACCTACTGCTACCAGTCTGAAAGTCTGTGGGGCTCTGGAAAAAGTAGATTGGTGGTGAAGGGAATCAGCATGTCTTGTAGATATTGATCTGGTTACTCAATTGCCTTTGTTTCCCTACAGACGATTAGCTAAAGGTTCAGCAAAATGGTAAGAAATTCACAACTCAGGGGTATTTTAGATTATACTTTCTACAGCTCAGTAATAATAGTGAGCATTAGGCTGGATGTGGGGAAGATCCAGTAAAATGTACAGATCTTTCCTTCACGTGATTAATGCACATTTTCTTCTGAAGAAAAAAAAGGATCTCTTTATTTTAGAAATGTCTCAATTAAGAATACTGTCCAGCTTGTTTTCAAATTATTTTGGTTTAACTCCACTTTATGTACTACCTCCCTTCATGTGGTTGTAATCTTTTTATTACTACAGGGGGCAAACTCAGATTCAAAAAATAAAATAACAATTAACTCTAAAGTGATTATTAATAATGTAAATAAATAATCATACTACTGAAATAGTAGTAAGTGTGAATTCTTACTGAAGTATCAAAATTTCCTAGAGAAGTGAGTAGCTTTTTTTCCTGATTTGTATATGGGCAAACTGAGCCACCAGAGGTCACAGAGAATAGCTGGCAAGAGCCAGAAATAGAGCTCAGGCATTTCTACTTTCAGCTCAATGTTCTTGTCACTGGATACCACCAGATGGTCTCCAGATTATTCAGTAAATAAGCCTCTGCATCCTCCCTAAATATTCCACCAAAGCCAACTGGCTGTGTCTCTCGCTTGCTAGTTCCCAGTCTGTGAGAGTGGCTGACTTGGCAGGTAGTGCTGTAGCTGGCCCCATTGAGCAGTCCTCTACTCTACAGGTTCTGTGGTTTTACCAGGCAGGACAATCTCTTCTTTGCCACTGCTTTTAGCAATTCTTCTCTTCATCTCATGGAACTTTTTCGTTTTTAGTGTAAGACTTTTCTGTGTATGCTTGAGGCAAACAATCTAATTTAAAGAAAGAAACCAAACTGATAACTGCCTGCAGATGTCAGAAAAGCATCTAAAGAAATATTTTATCTGCTTTTAAAATCTAGGTGACTTAATTGTTTTAATTGTGTGCCTTGAAATTCAGAGGGTAGAAATATATATGCATGCACTTGTGCCTCTGTGTGTCTGTGTGTGTGTAGCATAAATACCAGATGGGAGAGGAGGTTAATGACTGCAAAACAAACTGTTTTCTAGTCTCTCTTAAATCACTTCTTCACTTCCCATTTGTAGGTCTTTTTTTGCCTATCTGTTCTGCTGAGGGTTTTCATGGCTCTTCAGTTCTTCACAATTTTGCCTATAAAATAATATGTCCCTCATATAGAAGTGTCCGAACTAAACTTTATGTGCTGCTGTTCTGTTGGCAAATTTAGCAGCAGAAGTCTAAATGCTGGCCAGCAGCAGCTTTCCTCAATTTACACTGCTGCCATTGTTGTGCTGCCAGTATTTTGAAAAAAATCCATTTTTTACAAAGCAGACAGCTGCAGGAACACATTCACTGCAGGAGCTGCAGGGTACATGAGCCAGTTGACTGGAATGGACCTTTGGCTGGTATTCTCCAAAACTGGGTAAAGCAGTTGACTGGCTGGAGACAAGGCTGCCATTCACAAGGACCTTGGTATACTCTGTAGAAATAGGCTCCAAGAGTTCAGCAATGAGAGTTCAGCAATGTGTCAAGCACCTGGGACAAAAAAACCTTGGAGTATCAGCGTGGACAGGAAACCAGCTGTCCAAGTAGGTCTCCACTAAAAGTTACCTTGGAGGTCTGAGGGAGACTAAGCATTGAGTCAGCAGTGTCTTGTGCATACTGGGTAGCACTAGGAAGAGTGTCAGCTGGTCAGGGGAAGGGATTATTCCTCTACACAATACTCCTGAGATCTTGTCTAGGGGCAGTGTCCAATTCTGCACCCACCCCAAAATATCAGAAAGCTGCAGTAAGTCCAGCGGAAGAATGAATAACAAAGTTAGTGAGGAAAATGATTGAGCCTGGAAAGAGAAGGCTAAGGCTGGAGGTAATCAGACCCCATTTAAAAGAGATACAGAGTTACCGAAACAGCCAGACCCCTCTCAGAGATGCACAGGGGTAAAACAGGAGATAACAGACTCATGCACAACAAGGGAAAGTCATATTAGGAAAAGAAAATCCACTTTGGCCAGACAAGAACAGGTGGTCCAGAAAGGCCATGACATCCCCATCCCTGGAGTCTCGTCAAGGCTCAGCTGTAAATGTGATATGAGTCCTGCTTTGCGCAGGAGGTTGGACTGCGTGATCCAGAAACCATTTCCAATATAAATTTCTCTGTGCTTCTGTGCCTATACCTGGTTTGTGCCAGACATGTGTGTCCTCGTGGGGTGACAGGCTTTGGAGCACCTGTAACAAGTGAGATTGATCTGCATCTTCCTTGTAAAGAAAATGCAGCTATATATAATGCACATCACACAATCAAGAAGTCTAAAGAAGTAAGCAGCCTGCAGATATATTTTTTTTTTGTTTTCACCTGAACTTAGAGCTTGAACAACTTGAAGATGGAGCTTGTACTCTTGGTTTATAAAGTTTTCCTGATTGTGGTGAAAGTGAAAAAACAGCTGAATGTGAAACAATATTTGAGTTATATGGATGGAATCACCAACAAAAAAACATCTAGATTAGCATTGGGTGAACTGTTGTAACTCAGTTGTGTAGATCCCAGTTGTTCAAGAGCCAAGTACACCTGTGAAGAAGTGGACAGGGTGGTGATGGTATTAGGTGGTAACAGAAAGAAAGCATTACCTGCTGTCAGACTTGTTCCCCTGTTTCAAGTAGCCTGGTTGAAACTGTTTCCCACTGCAAGCACATTTCTTGTATCCTCCGTCCTGTTGGGTAGGTGTTGGCCACCATCCTTAACAACCTGAAGACAGCTCACCTAGTAGTAAGATGCACAGTTTTACAGGGCCAGAAAAATATAGGAATCACATACCACAGAAATTACAGGTCCCACTTCAAGGGACAGTGTGTTTAAAAATGTAGCAGGTAAAGGTAAGAGTGAGAGAGTTAAGTATTAAACTGGCTGCTTTAACAATTTGCACATTCACAAGGTCTCTCCAATGACCTGTTGCTTCTGCTGCAGCTTTTCCAGGAATTTTTGTTCTTTTTTCTGTTGACTGGTGTTGTCCTCAACCACTGTTTTTGTCTCTCTACAGTAAAAGAGCCCAGCTACTCTGTTATGAATTCTTCCATCTCCACAGGCTTTAACTGAAAATTGGAAGATAGAGCAGTTTATCTGCCTTTGTATGGGAGCTTCAGAGTTCATTTGGTGTAAAAATAAGTCATAAGATGGAAGTCAGCTGCCTTTTCATGCAAATCAGTGTCATGGTTTCAACTTAATAATTTTGGTACTGTGCAAATTGTTCATTTGTTGCAGTCTGTTCTCTGCAGTTCCCTGCCTGACCATAGGTGCCCCAAAAAGTATATGTAAACTGAAGGGAGGAGGAGAAGGGAGGGAGATACTTATTGAAAACTCTACTAGGATTTTCACAATTTACCAGTGTTGGTTATGCAATCTTAATGTTTCAATTTTAAAAATCCTCAGTAATTGAGTTCACTTAAAATGTGAGGACAGCAAAGAATTCCATGGAACCAAATCAGTTGTTTCTTGCAGTGAGTTTCTTTGTAGGTACAGACATGTATCACCATGCTTTATGATTATTTTATATATGAAACCCACAGGAACAACAGGTAGGGATTTCTTATCACTATCATCAGAACTGACTTTGGAATCTGCCAAGTGTGTTGACATTGGAAAATGTAGGCTCAAGAGAACAGGGATAATGTGTTTGTGGAATGCTACAGAGCTTGCTAGCCTTAAAAGTAGACATTTTGATGCGTGATACACACACCCACCTGACAAATTATACTGTCCCCCCCGATCTTTTGGGTTTTTTCTAATGGCAGAATTGAAGTGCAATTTACAAGTTACTTGGAACTTCTGAAGAAGAGGATTATTCTACATGAAGGGAGAAAAATACAACCCTCAGCTACTTAGAAGAATGTGACAGAGAAAAGTGTTTACACAGGCTTATGTCATGCTCAGCTGTACACTAAAACAGCTGCCTGCTCTAATTTAAGACTAAGAGCATTGGCAGTGTCCACTAAAAACACTGGACCTATTGTGTTAACAGTGCAGATAACCAGTAGTTGGCATCTAGGCTACTATTTTCTTTCTTTTTTGTTTTTCTTTTCCTTTTTTTTTTCTGGTCCTCTCCATGATCCTAATTGCAGAGCCTTTTAAAAGCAGTTTTCATTTTCATGTTTTTACACAGATATACACATGCATGCCCTATTTGCCTTACTTTTCACTATTACCAAACATTTTTAATCTGAGGCCATAAAGGACGATGGGACCATAACCTCACTCGTTTCTTCCTACAACATCTCATGGATTTAAAAATCCCCTTAAGGATTCTGAAGTGCAGCGTTTACCTTCAAGTATTCTTTGCTTTAGGCACAGAATTTTGGTTTTAGTGGTTGACCAGTTAGTGTGAGGTTTTATTTCTAGAGAAATGTTAGGAGCATAGTTTCAGGTACTTTCTTCAGCTACTGAAATCCTATGCCTGATTTTATATGGTCAAGAGCTACTCACCTTTTAAAAATGTCAGGTTCTGCTTGGCAGCTGATGCCTCTGCAAAATACACAGGCTGGCTTGAAGGAGAGCACTTCACTGAAAATGCTGAGTTCACAAAACTTTGAGCAGAGGGCACAAAGCTCAAATTGTTGTTTGTGAAAGAGGTTTTGACAGCAAAGTCTCCTGAATCTGCCTTTACTTATGTCTGCCACGTTCATAATTTTTTTGCTTCTTTTCCTTGAATATAATCAAGATAGTACAGTTTTTTGCATAGTTTCTTCTTTGTTATTGATCTCCAGAGATCGTAAAGATCTCCTATCTGACAGGATCTGTGTATGCTGCATATGAAAAAAAATTTGGGGGATTCCAGTGACCAGCCTTCAACAAACAAGAATTCTCCCTCCAAAACTATTAACTTGTCATGAGAAACTGAGCTCTTATCAGACTGAGAAACAAACCAATTTCCACATGTGTCTCGTGTAAAATAATAATATTTTTGAAAACCTCCTTAGAAGTACTTTCCTTTCATTGTGGGAAGGCAGCAATGGTAGACTACAAAATGTCATCCTAACTTAAAGGACCAGACAGCCTTAAAAAAAGAAATCCTATTTCCCTCATCCCTTTGAAGGACCTCCCCTGCTTTTTAGGTTAAATGGAGAGAAAATCAGGTGGAGTCATGGCTCAGTCTTCAAGGTTTGCCAGTCAAGGCGATCCTGGCTTCTCATTCCAACACCAACATCACATTTTTGTTTCTGGAGAAATGCAAGAAATTAGTGAAACCAATCTTTTTTCACTCCTGCACGTGTAGAGAAACGCAGATAAATAATACCAAATACAGTATTATTAGTTTTCCTTTCCCTGAGATGGTGTGGCTCTAGTTGATGTGTGTGACTGTTCAATGAGGGAGGTGAACTACTGGAATTTAAACCATTGTGTAGAGAAGATACTTTACTAAGAGTATTGGCCACAAGCAGATCAAATCTTTTAAGTTGTGGATTATACTTTATGTGGTCTTCAAGGAAAAGAAAAGGCAATGCAAAACACTCAATAGAACAGAGCAACAGAAATTTAGCTGGTGCTTTCATTTTTGCCTATTAGACTTGTTGCACAAGATGCTCTCAAAGTGTTTCAAGGTTTTCTGATTCCCATAAGGTTTTTATAGTGTGAGTGGTGGGTTTGAGGGCTTTTTCTGATAGGTATCATTTTTTGCAAAGTCATTTTACTTTGCCAAACGTAAGATAGGTGTGAGAAGTTCCAGTTGATGGAGATTATGTGAACAGCAAATGCATAGAAAATATTTAGAAAAAAATGAAAAACTATAAGATATCAAAAATATGTAAACAATAACAATTGTAAATAACAAAAAGAGGTTCAGGAGCAGTTTGCCAAACAGGGCTGCAGCAGTGATCAAGAGGGTCTCTCTGTAACACCAGTCAGAGTGAACACTGACATGGACAGCTTTAATGTGATGTTTGCCTGAAGTTAAGTAGTTAGAAAACAAACTCTGTGAGTTTATCTCAAGGTGTTCAGGATACCTCCTGCTATGGGGGGTAATCTGGACTGGGTTGCGAAGGGATGCAAAAAAAGGGTTTTTTTATCTAGGAGAGGAAGTTCCTATTCTAAAATCAAAAGTGTTGGATAATTGGGTCATCTGGAGACGCCATCCAGTGTTAGAATAGGTGTCCATGAAGACAGAAAATCCAGATGCTTTTTGAAGGCATAAGAAAACTGTCAGTGCAATATAAAATAAAGTTCTCAAAAAAATTTCCCCTACTCTCAGGTCATATATGCACCTGACACTCTGTTGCTTCAACAGAACTTAAAAGAACTAGAGATCACCTACAACTGAATATAAAGGAGAAAAATTGAATATGACCATTATTATTTTAGTAATTGTGAAAAATAAAATTAAATTCTCGCCCAGATCATAAAGAAAGATACAGAGATAAGAGACAGCACTTACTTGTAATGTTTTTATTTATTTAATTCTTCGTGGTTCTGTTTAATTTCATGTTTATAGAACCTTACTATTTAAAATCCTGAAGCAGTAATCAGACTATCAGTATGAACTGTTGGGAAAAGAAACTCCACCTCCAATACAAGTATTATTTTAAAATTACATCCTTCCAGTATAGCAAATAAGTGCAAGGTAAAATGTGTTGGTGACCATTTAAAGAAAAATATTGACTGCAATAGTTTATTACATTTATCCTTATGATAAGTTTCCATTTACTCTGAGGGATGAACATAGAAGAAAAATGAAGAAATATAATGATTTAAAGATGCATGAGGTAAAAAACAATGTAGCTACAGGGCAGTACATTTGTACATACTAGCACAATAAAAGCATGTTTATCCTGTGACATTCCTCCTTATTTCTGTGAGATGATTATTAAGTGTTACCAAAAAAAAATTTTAAAGCTTTAAATCTCATAGGTCCAGAATACAGTAGATGAGGCAGGAGTCAGTGGATTTGAATGGATCAGACAGTATCCATGGAAGGTGAAGAGCAGATTCTTGCAGAGCCCTAAACCTGCAAAATGCTCAGGGATCCTTCAAACAATGGAGACCAACTAGTTCTTTAAGGGAAAGGCCCTTCCAGTTTGAGCCATTTGCTCTTACTCACTGGTGCTGGCACCCAGACAAAGTATCCCTCCCTCATGCATTCCTTTCTCACTAGATATATAATTATTCCTTTACATGTTGTCATAGTTTTAAGCTCCTGACTCAGATTTCTTAAATACCATCTAAGACAACTGTGTATTCCCTTCTCAGAAACAAGAGTTAGGGGTAGCCTGGAAGGAGACACAGTTGCTCTCTACTCTTCTTTTTCACCACGGCTCTGCACACAAGTAGATGTGGTTCTCTTCAAGAGAAGAGGTTTTTTAAGGATTTCTCAATGATACAGATTTCTGTTAATAAGAAGTTCCTTCTTTTAGGCTTCAGTGGGACTTTGCATCTGTGGAGTCAGATGGTCACTTCCTTTGAGGCAGGATGACACAGTTGGTTCCCAGCTGCATTTTAAGTGTTACTTCATTCCCATCTCCTGCCGCAGCATTTCCAGCCTTGGCGAGACTTGAGAGGAAGCTGCTGCCAAGTCAAACCTTTTTTACCTCATCCCTGCCATTGCAGAGTCCGGACTGCTGTGGGCAGCCCCAGGACAGCAGTACACGATGGAAGTGGTCAGGGAGGAGTGTCTGTCTCCCACTCAGCTGTGCAAACAGATGCTGCTGGGCTGGGCATGGCACACTCCTCGAGGCATGGAACCTACGTCCTGGGAACCGAGCACACAGGGAATGGTGAGATGCCCAGATCAGTAGCAGACACTGTTCATGTGACTCTGCTGTCTGCCACACACCTCTGCACACGTGGAAGTGTGAGTTCTCTCTGGTTTTACTGCAGCTGGAAAGAGTTCATCTAATTCTTTGGAATTCCTGGCAGAATATGGCCAAAGTCATTTACATGCTTCTTACTGCCTTCTTATCCACCAGATATCACTCATTCAAGTGATTTTTCTATACTTCACGTCTGTTCCTCTATAAGAAAGAGAAACGGGACTTGCTGGGCTTTCTTAAAAAGATTTTTGTGAATTAGTGGATTTTAATTAAGGATTCATTAAAAATCTGTTATAAGAGTTTTGCTTATTTTGAAAGACAGTTTATAGTTGTTCTGTATTGATGCTAACATTTTGAAAAGGGGCATCTGCTTCCTCATTGTTTGTTTTTTTTTTTTTTCATTGATTTATGCTGTTTTTAAAGCTAGGAGTATGAGTGAGATGGAATAAACAATATATAAATAGATTAATTATTACAGAAGCTCTTAGGACATGAGAAATTTTAAGTTTATTCTGAAAGGCACAATTATATGGAATGGCACAGCCAGTAAAAAACTGCATCCGTTTTTTTGAGTTTAAATTCCTTTCCCTTATCATCTGTAGGTCCTTCTTATTAAAAAAAAAAAAAAAAAAAAAAAAACACTGACTGAGTGTGAGCCCTCATGTCTGTGACATGTACATGCTGAAAGGGTTAGAGGTTAGGTGGCAAAAGATATTTTAGTCAAGTCTTCAAATAGGAATTAGGAAAGATTGAGTTGTGGTCATGAATACTGGGAGTGTGCAGCCTCCTCACTGTTCTGAGCAGAGGTTTTGGGCATTTCTCATCAGGAGGTCTGTGATCTTCTGCTGGGGCCCATGGACACAGAGCTGCTTCTGCTGCTTCCAGGTTCAAGAGTTCAGCACTGGCATTCACAGTGTGAGGCAAGCGGAGTCTCTGAACTCAGAATTGGTCTGGAAGCTGGCTGGCCAGCTTTGTCATCTGACTTCAAAAGCACCACATTGTGCTTGGTTTGGGAGGGTTTCTTTGTTCATTTTTCTCTCAAATAAAGGTAGACTTCTTTGGAATTGTTACAGATTAGGTTGCAGTTCATTTTGCTTTCCATTTCTCCTGGGCCAGAACAGTTTGGTTTAGGCTTTGAAATGAATAGATGATAATTTCAGTTGTTTGTGTACACCTGAAATAATCTTATTTCAATTGTTTGCCAAAGAAGAGTAAATCTCCAACTTTCATTTTGATTGTGAAGAAGTTTTCTTTGGTGGTCTGCATGGGTATAATAATTTTTAGTGATTATTTAATGTTCAAGCACAATTTAAATCTTTCATTTTTAATTTTTTTTAATGTACTTAGGTTTAATTAGATAGAGCTAAACTCTGTATTGTTTCTCTTTAAAATGGAAACTTAAATCTCAGCTTGCATTCTGTTTGTTGTAACATTATTGGCTAAGTACAGATGTGGTGTGATCAAGTATGAAACCATTTAAGAAACTAAGACTCAGGAAAATTGAACTGTGGCAGTTTGCAAAAGTAAATATTAAGATTTGAGCATAAATTTTTGCAAGTTTGACTTCCCTGGGAAGTTGAAAACATAGGAAAATCATGTATCACTTTGAATAGCCCTTTTCCACAAAATCCATGGAGTACTCTGTGGGATCATTTGAAAATCAGATGATGTATTCATGTTGGTTAAGGGAATCTGTGTTAGGAATCTAAAGAAAACATTGTAAGATTAGGAATTACAATATTTGCTTCAGTCTGGTAACTGCAGTTAGATCAATGAAAACAAAACCATATATGTGCTTTTTTTTCTGCTACATCCATCAGAACAGAGAAGAGTTGGATAGGAAGGAGTTTTTAGGAATACTCTTGAATCTTTCTAAAATAAATCAAGTTTTTATTTGTATGTATGTGTGTGTGTTGGGGTGAAGGGGAGAACTACTGGGCTTTTCCGTGGTACTTCTCTAAATGGCTTTTCGTTGTTTTCTCAATACAACATATTCCAGGTAGTACAACATGTGAGGTATCTTCTGTGTGGGTACTGGGCATTCCTTTCAGACTTGGATGTCACTTAGACTTGTGTGTCACACTTGTGCTGTGCAGACAGTGCATGCTTTGAGAATACTTCATAACAAACAATATGTACCGCTGCAGCTGAAGGAGGACACTTGAAACCTGGACATGATTTTGCTGCATAGGGCTATTTTAGTAGGAACGAAACCTTTGTAAGAAACTGTTGCTTTGTGTTCCTATATTTGCTTTTAGAAATTCAGCTGTTGAGGAAACATTGTGCTGTCTTGAGAGGGCAGTCATATGGGAACGTGCAAGTGTTTTTATGTGCCATGACACAATATTAATTTTTTTCTTCTTTTCTCTTCAGTGAAGTGTAGGAATAAATATTTGTACTTTGAAGGATTTTTTTCCATAGAAGTATGTTGGACAGATTTTGGTTTTGTACTAGTGTAGTCCATGTTTCTGAATATACAGATTTAATATATAATTAAAAATATATTTAAAAGTTATGTGAGAACAGATGTTTCAGAGATACAAGCTACACTTAGCTACTATAACCTGATTTAGCTTAGTTTAAAAGGATTACTGTGGCTTAAGGAATTGGTTTCCTATGGTAACATCAGGATGCATGTATTACATGCAGTTACAACTTACCAGGGATTGTGCTTATCCATGTCCATGGTAGCAATAATGGAAAAGTAATACTGTAGTGACTTAGTGTTCCTCACGTAAAACACTGACCAATTTCCAGGTAATTACTGTATATTCAGTGTGGATAGGACTTTATAAAAATGTGTTATCTGTGTGCCAGTCATCACTAATTTTGAAGCGGTGTTTTGAAATTGCTACTCTTTTTTTTTCCTCCTTGAATTAGCCCTAGCACAAATAGTAGGTTTCATGAGCTGCAGGTGTAGAAAGGTGGGTTTGTTTCTTGTTTGGAGGTGTCCATTCTTGCTTGCAATTGTAATTTTAAGTCCATACTTACATTGCTCCCCTCTTGCTACAGCAAACAGGAGCTTTTGCCTGGATTTTCAAAGCAGCAGAAGGATAAATGCTTTAATACAGACCCAGTGGGTCTTCTGACAGTCCACAAACGGCATTTTAAAGTCTACAAAAAGTTATGTTTGGGCTTTATCTTCAATATTTACAGAGGTCTTTGGGCATAATCAGAAAATACTGCTAGCCATATCTGAAATAAGCATTTTATATTGTCAAGTGAGTAAACTATGAGTAAGCATTCTTCTGCGGATCTTGATTTACAGTAGCAACAAGAAGTATATATACTTTTAATGAAGCATTCTAATCATTTAAGTCACAGTTTATCTGTATTTAAACATTACAGAATGAAATAGTACAATTTGGTAATTCTAAATATATCTTGAGTGTTTACCACAGTGGGGTGTCTTCTTGTGTGTTTCCTTATTTTGCAGCCATGAGTAAACTATCAATTTGATATTGTAGTTCTCTCCTTTTCCATAATGACCAATACATCAACATCGTGAAAACACACATTCTTGAAAGAGCAGTTTATTTGAATCAGTAAAATTTTAAAGTTCTTAATAATTTACTGATTTAAGTCCTAAGTGCATTTGGAGGGGAGGAGGGCATGTTCTAGTGGTCAAGTTGGCTGCTAATACACAGCTAACTGTTCAGTCAGAACTACAAAATTGATAAGTATGATTTCAGAGGTTGTTATAAATGCAGCTGCTCATTAATTTTTCAATACAGCAGCTTTTCATCTGGAAATGCTGATTCATTGAAACCAAAAGTTTTTAAGAATCCAAGAAAACTTGGAAGAGTGTTTCCTGACAAAACTGAGTGCTAATGTGCAGCCAGGGAGAGCTTCCAGGGCAGACAGAGCACTCATCTGGGAAATTCAGATTTCTGCTCTGCCTGGTTCTCAGTCAGAGGGCAGAGCAAGATATCACTTTTCCCAGAGGACTGACAGGGCCACCAACTCACTGGATTTGCAGGAATTCTCTTTGGTTTAGATATTAAGTGTAGGCCTAAGTGATGTATGTTAAGATGTACATACTGGATTTTTAAGTGCATGTATCTTAAAAAACTTTGCTGCTGGGAAAGCGAACAAACACAGCAGCAGTTCATGTTGTTGTCATTTTGCTGTCCAAATAGAAAACAAAGGTCGCTCTATAAGGAAAAGTTTTCTTAATCCATTAAAAATGAGACAATCTTGGCTCGCTTGAGCTGATGTTGCTAAAATGCCTATTTCCTCAGCACAAAGGCAATAACCAGGAAATAACAAGGTCATCTATCATGCTCTTTGTCCCTTTCACTTGCTAGAAAACACTTTCACCCTCAGCTAGTTTCCTCCCAGAATCACAGCCGGCACACCAGGGCCCTTGGTTGGAAAAGGGTGGGGTCTTGGCTGCTGTGCTGCATGGCTGGATGCTGATGTGCTGTGCTGATTTGTAATCATTGACGTGCTGCATACTTCCATACGTGATTCCATAGTCCCAACTATTATTCTGTTAAGTACTGTAACAACTTGTAAGGGACAGGGTGAGAAACGACCATTCTCAACTTCATTCTTAGTTAGAAAATTAGGAGTAAAAGAGCATCTCTGCAGGGAGGTAGAATAATCGTGGTATGTTTTTCAGGATGAAGCTGTGAGCATTGCATCTAGGGTATGCTGGGAGGATAATGTGAAAAAATGTAAGAGCATTCCTTTTTCTGAATCTCAAGAAAAACATAGCCTTAAATAAAACTACCACATAAATAAAGTCTTGAGTCTTCTCAAGAAACTGAATAAAAATAAATAAGTTGTGTTCATATAAAGAATAGTTTCAAAATTCCTTGACTGCAGAAAATATTAATTCTTATAAACGGAGTATCTCTTAGGAATTTTGTTGAAATAAATAGATGCCTAAAATGGGGATTCATGACTATATTTGACAATTGTACCAGCTCCTTGTCAATCCTTTTAGGCAAAACCAGAATCAAGTTATAAAAATCAACCTTCTATTTATCTTTGCAGTTTAATCATTTGCAAATTATCAATCTTACTGATAGCATTCATAATAATCTACTTGTGTAAGCATGTGTACATTCCACCAAATGCATTTTTGCCATTCATTTAGGATGATTAGAAATTGCTGGGTTGAGTGTTCTGTGAAAGTTTTACAAAATGTTTGCCTTGTCTTTCTGCAAGCATATATAGAAATCAAGATATTGCTTACATTCTTCTCATGTAGTGATGTTACTAAATTGAGAAAAATGTCATTTTTGGCTGCAGCTGAATTTTGATTTATTTTGTATTGAATAATTCTGACTTTTGAAATGGCAAGTCAAAATGGGAAAAGTAGTTCAGTGTTAAATAATTAAGGAATATTTTTAAATTAGTATTTCAGGAGTGAGATAAAATTTGGCAGTAGAAAGAAAACATAATAGCTACGTTTTGGCTTTTTGGATTAGTAACAGACTATTGTGTAAAGTCATTCTCTGTTATCTCTATTGTTACGAAATCGAGGGTAATTTTTTAATTTGACTAATGATGATACAAGTTAGAAAGTCAAAAATACCTTAAAGCCCATCTGACAAAATGGAGATCCATTAAAATATGTGAGCTAAGGTGAAATAAAGCTTCCTTAAAAACCCACAGCATAGGGAGAGCAGAGCACTATGGGTAGAGATTATTTGAGTTTGTTGGGTTTTTTAACAGAAACCACTGTTAAGAGTCATAGCAGAAATGAATGTGGATCTTTTAGTCTCTCTCAACTGGAGTGTTTTCCTTAATAACACTTCTTTTCTGCTACTTTACCATAGAAGAGCTGGAAAGACAGGTAACTCTAGTGCTAAATCTCGAAGATCAAACACCATTCTTCCTCTTACCTGCCATACTAATTCCAGAGGACCAATGGGTCCTGGGAGTACTTTTCCCATTGCTACTATGGGGGTGGTGTGTAGGTGCTGAGGCCAATTTACAGAGCAAAGATTCACTTCCATGATAAATGTTGGAAATCACAGAATATCTACAATTTTTTTATTTTCTCTGTTTTAATTACTGCAAATTTTCTCCTTTTTTATCACTGAAGAAACAGAGTTGTGACATTCTCTACCAGGTTAATTGGGTGTCCAGTTGGAAATTGTGAATAAAGAGGAAAAATTTTCAGTGACTACATTCACTCCTTACATATCCTGAGATGTTTTTGCTTGTCTCTTGCTGTTCATTTGTTTTCTCCTCAATACTTTGTTAAAATCTGGAGATAAACCATCATAACCAAATTTACATACTTGCTCCCTTGTCCTTTAAAATAATCAAAATGTCTGCTGCAGATTTTAGGTGAGTTTCACACACTGATGTGGCTCAAGTGAAATGCTTTCCACATTGAAACTCTTTGTTGATTGAGAGATCTCTAGGATATCAGAAATCCAGTTAAGAAGGTAAAAGTTTTAGACTGCCAGAGAAAAATAGTTTAAAATCGCTCTTTTAAGTAATATTTTTTTGCAAACTTCAGTCAAACTCACAAGTGAGCATCAGCTAGGGCATTTTTATAATTGCCAGAGGGTTAGCTGTGATGGTTGTGAATTCTTGTCAAGTGAAGAAATTAGTCATTCAAACTAACCTTTTTTCCTTCAAGTTTTGCAAGTTTCTCCTAAGAATGCCTAATTTCCTTTAGGAATATTTATTTTATTCTTTTTCTCCTATTCAGATTATTTGGAATGCTATATTTCTCTTCAAACTCTCCCTTCTCCTTCTCCTCCTAGCTGTATAGTGGAATTGATAACCAATTTAGAATTAAAAACAACCTCCCACCTACTCCTTATTGCTGGTTTTAGCTGGTTTCTAGCAGTACATCAAGTGAAATCCAATTCACATTGAAAATGTATCTTGTTAGAGAGCTAGCATGATAAGGAGAGGGAGTTCCCCACCTGAGGACATGTTCAGGGATTTATTTTTTTTCTTTTTCTCCCCCTACAGTTTGACTGGAAGGACAGAGTCTCTTTTCTGGTACAAAAGATGTAGTCATAGGCTAGATCTCAACCGTGTCATAGGAGCTTGACAAACAGGAGAGAAATTAAATGTTCTGGAGGTTGAAATATGCCACTGCTTCAAAACTTCAGTCCCACTTGAGCGTGGAACCTAAGCACATTTTTGAGTAGTGTTTCAAAGACGTCTATTTCTCTAAAGGTGGGAGTGTTGCATCTGATTTAAATTGAAGTACAGCCATGTTCTTCAGGCAATTTCTCAAAGTGTGTGCATCTGCAGATCCAAGATTTTTCCCCACAACCTGTACTTTCAGCATGGAAAAACAACTGACCTAGACCAAAACAGTCATTATAGTGGGCACATTCCCATCGCGTGTTCTTGTTCTGGAGGATTTGCTCAGCTGAAGGCAGGTGCTTCTAAGGTTGTTGCTTCTCCCTCTGCTGTCCTTGTTGGTGGCTTATCCTCCAGAAAGGAAAGAATCATTCCCCCAGCTCCTTCCTTGTTTGCTGTTTCTCTTTGTCACATACGCTGCCTACCCTAGTCCTTTACAACTTCCACCCCTTTTGTCAGGCAAAATCCCCGTTAGGCAGTCATCTGCTCCCCGGAATGTTTCGGTTAGAAAAGCTGATTTATCTTCGGCAATAGCTACTTGTTTTTGTCTTAGAACACCACAGTCCTAAGTATTATGATTCCCTCTCATTAGCCTGTTGCCCATAGTTTCAATGGTTTGGGGAATCTGGCTCAAATAGATGAAGTTTAATACAAAAAAAAGTTTCATAAGCAGAACTTGTTTTCCAGATCATCTCCAAAAGCCATTATTGCTACATTTGAAACTTTCTTAGGTAGTTTGTTAGGATTATTGCATGAAAATTTGCAGGCAAACCAACAATCACAGTGTACTTCATATTTTTTTCATGCTGATGTGGCTATAATTACTTTTTTATGTTTGTAGGGGAGAAATATTCCCAGTTCATATTTGCACTGTTATTGAATTTGAAAAAAATAACACAACATCTAGCCATATACTTGACCTACTCATGTTGAATGTGCCAACAGGGACTTGAATAATATCTGTCCAAAGCACTACCCAGTTGCTCAATCCAAATCACCTCCAAGAACAGGTATTTCCAGTAGTGTGCTGTACTTCTGCCAGCATGATTGGCTTATTACAGTATTATTTATGTTAAATGCTGAAATAGGAGTGTTACAAAAATCAAAAGGATTTCTTAAAAAATCCTAACAGTAAATATGGCAAATTTATAGACTGCATGGTCCAGACTGTTCAGAAAAAGTAAGATGGAACACTGAAACTGATTGCCTTGATAGAATATTTAATAATTTTCAGCTAACATGGAATAGTTAATAAAATGGATAGCAACACACTGGTTTTCCCTCTTTTTATAATTCTACAGTGATCTAGGCAAGACTGATTGGGGTTTTTTTAATAATTTTTAAACAAAAGTCTCAAAGAGAAAATAAAACTCTTGAAGGAAAGGCAAAGGCATGCTGTATTCCTTTCTTTGGACTCTCTTATATGCTTGCCCTGGCTCTCCAAGTGGTGTAAGCAAGATATACAATCCCAGATAAATGTAACCATCTGAAGTGAGCTTAATGATTTAGTCTAGAGCTATGACATGCTTCAGTTTAGCAGAAGTACTTTGTGACCTGTGCTTGAGTAATTTTGGAAGAGCACATGAGTTTTTCTTACTGTTTATACTTAGAAAGAGATGTGGAAAACACTTGTTTTCCATGGGTTGTCAGTGTAGAACTTAAATAATTTAGTAAAAATAGATATTTTTTTCATGCATCATTAGAATTCTGACTGGTTTTGTAAAGCCAAATAGAATGGGATCTCTTGTCCTACTATTTAGTGATGTGTTTGGTTTATCTCTGTTAAAAGTTTTAACTCCAAGTCAATTAAAGCATAGTCTGTGCATGTGCAGCTGGTGTTTTTCTTGGGCACTGTCAGTGCCCAGGGAAAGCTTGGACACCCCATCCCAGTGGTGTTTCCATCTCTCTCCTGCTTCTCACACTGGCCCAGCTGAGCTCCTACCCCGAGACTATGGCAGGGAGGGTGTCTCTGTTGGGCGCTGACATTCCCGGGCAGTGTCCCTTGGAAAGAGAGAGAGAATGACCATTTTCATGCTGCTGCTCCATGTCAGGGGTGGGTGGCTGCCTCCAGGGAAAGCCCAGAATGGCCTCTGTCATCCTCTGGCTCAGACATCCCAGTGGTCTGGCATGGCAGCATGGGAGCCCTGAGTTAGACAAGAGGTGACTGGTTTGTTTTACAAACCATTAGGGAAAAGCCAGTGCATCCACAAATAAGGCACATGCTTTTCTTCAAAGGCTTTTTTAGCATGTTAGTGCTGACACTAAATGCTCTGCATGTACAAGAGCAGTTTGGATGCTGAATATGCAAATTGATGCTAACTTCATTTTACAATACATTTTATTTCTGATTTTTCTTAAGGCCCAAGATGAGCAGCAAAATATGAATGTTGCAGGAAATACTTTCAGATTTCAATACTTTATCTGTTGACTTAATGTTTTAACTAAAGAACTCAAAGATGAACGTGTCTACATCTGTGGTCTATGACATACAATCTTATATCTGGTTTATGATGTCTGGGAGGTATGTTAGATTATCTGTAGTTTTCCAACTTTGTTCCTGGAAATCTTCATTATGAGCAGGTAAGTGTGAGTTGCTTCATGTGAATGCAGTATCTGTAGCAGTAAATAACAGTTGGAAGTTGCTGATGTGGCTATAAAACTGCAAACAGAAAGTTTCCAAGTCAGAGGATTGACTCTGCATTTTGCAGTGTACCAGATTTATTTTTTATAATGGAGAATAATTTTATATATTCAGAAGAATATTTTAATTGTTCTGTGAGTTGCCAGTAGAATTTCTTGATTTAAGTTAGCAGTCAGGTACACAGTTCAATAACATTTAAAAACTGGTAGCTGTGGATTATGTTTTCAAAGAGATATATTTTGAGAACTGAAATCTAAGAAAGATCAATTTTTTTAATATGTTGATATATTAAAACAATGTATAAATATGAAATGTAAATTGCATGATGTGGAACTGATGAGTGAGGTTGATAATGTCACAATTTCACCAAAAGGTTTTAATAACCAGTTTGTTCTAGTCACAGAGAGCAAATATCTGAAAATGTAAGGCCTATTTTACATCTCTTAAATTCATATAGCATGTGAATGCAGTGTATCTGCATTGATCTATCAAGGTAGAATAGGTATTCTGACCTGAAGATTTTTTCTACCATTGTAATCATGCTGTCTTTCTGAATGATGCAATTAAGCTATCAGAGGTTCACTCCTATGAAATACTTGCTTTCACATTAGGTTTTTGCTCTTACACTGCTGCTATTCACAGATTTGAATTTCTCACACATTGATCAGGTGTGATTAATCTAGCAAAACTTTGTGATATACAACTCATATCTGTCTCTAAGGAAAGAAAAAAAAACAACAGAACTGTTTATAACTTTGCTATGAAAATTCTTGGTTTTTTTTTTTTAATATGTATCAACTCTTGTGGTTGTTACCTGACAAAGATAACTATTTTATTTAGTGATATTCCATCATACCTTTGTTGTCCTCTTCTGTTGCAAATTATTTTCTACCATATTTTTAGGAACTTAAGTTTTCCTTTTGGAAATGTTTGGTTCAGTCAGCTTACCTGGAGTAACAGGAACCACTGGTTCCTGTTGGTGAAATATATGAAATCAATTCAGCTAGCTGTCTAATACTTGGTATCTGTTTTAGAATGAGTCTTTATCGTTTATATAATTGAATCATGCCAATACAATATTGCTGTTGCTTTACCTGTTGCTTTACCAAAAACCTGAAATATCTCTTGAATCCTGCTAGCCAGTTTACTCCAGTAGAAGCAGATATGTTTATCTCATTGTTTGCTTCTAAAGGGAAAATGACTTTTCAGTATTCTCTTGATAATAAATTTCTTGCAGTTTACTAGCTCATACCATTAGAAGTATATGTAGTAATGAACCAGATAATAATTGTGCATCAAGGGGCTATTAGCACTGACTTGTGATTTAAAAGTGTATCATAAACAAGATGATCATGGATCAATTACTGGCAATTGGACTATGTTTATTTATGCTATTTTAAGGTTTGCTTGCAGACCTACATTTCATCTTTTTGTGTGGCGTAGCTCTATGGATCCTGTAGCTATTGTTAATCAGCTGGGGCAGTGTGTTTGCCATCTTGTTTCTACTAAAAATGTAGAAAAAAGGTATTCCTAGTTGTCCACAGCAGTCACCATCAACAGAAGTGCAACTGCTGTTGTACTAAAATGCTGTTTTATGAAGCCAGCATTTTCTCTACATTTTTATTAATTGTTCAAGGGAGCAGCAGCCTGCTCGGGGAGCGTTGAGCGTATGGTTCTGCCAGCCTGCTTACCAGGGCAAAGGACAGGTTAAAGCCTTGCCCCATCTGGGATGTCTGAAGATACTGACAGCCACTGGAGCCTTGCACAGTAGTTTATGTACTTTAAAGGTTCAAATTAACATCAGGGTCCCATTGCAACGAGTGCCTGGGGGTGCAAAAGAAAAATGTCCTCTAACCTTGCTGAGATTTGCTGCAGCCTACATGTGCGCAGTGCAGTCATTTTGTGTGGGAAACATCTGACACCCAAGGATAGTGCTAAATACTCAGCTGTGTGGGGAAACATTAAAAAGTAGAAATTGTACAAATGCAGTGCATTGAAGAGCCAGTGAATTAAAATACTTGCTTATTTTCGTGTTTCAATATGGTCTTTAGAAGTCAATGAATGTGTTAAGGAACTAACTTATATTTTTTGATTCTGAGCAACAAAAAACCATACCTTATATAGGGGATGTGAGTGTCCTTTCATTTTCAATAGAAAAGTCACAAAACTTTGGTTTGTAGATCACTTTTCTCTTGTGAAGATCACCCTGCTCTTTATCCAATTTTATTATAGTTTCATGTAAAGAAATATTTGTGAAAAATTATTACACTTGCAAAAGTATAATAGGCAAAAAGCTTTGTTATTTAGTTGCCTTTTTAATTGCAGCATAAATACAAGTTCAGAATATGGTCATGTAGAAGGCAAATCCAGAAAAGCAAAGCTCTTACATGGATTTCCTCTTACACACTGAATCTGTCATGAACTTATCTGTATTAATAAATTAAGAACATATATCAAATGTTTGTTTAATTAAATTATATTGCATTAAAAATAAACCTCAGTCTTTAAAAGGTAGATAAGAAAGCCACAGCTTAAAAAAACAAAACCAGCTCCCATATGAAGAAGGCATTTATGTGTAACCAAATGTGTCATACACCAAGTGTGACACATCAAAGTAGTGTTTAGAGTCTTGAGTTCTCCAAGTCAGTGACTTTTTTCCCCGGAAACAGACACTTTTCCATTGTGTATTTAAATGTTTATTGTTTGCTTTATATGTAGATATTGGATTATTTCACAGTGTTAAGGTTTGGACTTGCTACAACTGATCAAGAATTTCACTTCTGGTGTTTACATATGTTTTCTGGTTTAACTGCCATAAGTCTTTGATCAAATTAATGAAGAAGGCTCTTCCCCTTGCTAGTGTATTTTAAGTTGGAAAATTGAAAAAGCTATGGACTAATAAAAATGGATCAGTGGACAGGTAGAGAGGAAGAGGAGCTTGTCTAGAATTCGTTTGTTTGTTTAATTAAAAGTAACTACTGGTGATGAACTACCTTCCGTTCTCAAAAATCTATGGTTGCTTAAAAGCTATTGTCTACAATACACCTGGCATTCTTCATGGAGATATTTAGAGAGTTGGGAATAACCTGTATGCTTTTGTTGCCCAGCCATGTCTTTCAGTCATTCACAGGAGGCAAGAGCTCTGAAAAGGCTGAATGTCTCTGGAATGGAATTTCCCTAGAAATTCACAGTGGTCGCTGCTTGAAGAAGTTAGTTATTTCTGTCAGGTTTTCTCTCCAGATCCAGCTGAATTAAATTTGTTCACTAGGTACAACATCAGGCAGGTCCTTTTTGTTCATGTGCAACCACTCGTCTTGCAGGGAGGTTGCTGATGGCCCTGGCAGGCAGGTGGTGGCTCTGGCAGGCTCTTTAGCCAAGTAGTACCTGAAGGAAAGAGAAGGGAGAGGAGGTGCAGGGAGGCTCCCTGGAGTCTCAGCTCAGTTGTTGCAGGTTGGAAGGGTCCAGTATCAATGACCTCAGACTCACAAGTTCCGTGTTTTGCTTCAGGTAGGCAGTGCTGTA
Source organism: Emberiza elegans (assembly GCA_024865655.1). Classification (NCBI taxonomy): domain Eukaryota; kingdom Metazoa; phylum Chordata; class Aves; order Passeriformes; family Fringillidae; genus Emberiza; species Emberiza elegans. The sequence goes on from JALJVW010001410.1 coordinate 15,577,899, forward strand.
GTTGGTGGCAGTTTGATTTTAATTAATACAAAGAAATGGATTTCCTACCATTTCTGAGACAAGTGTAAATAATTTCTTTCTCTTTAAGGAGTTCTGGCAATATTTGCCTTTTAAACTGAAGGAATTATCTAGTTTTATCATCTCCCTCAATTCAATTATTTTACCTCACGTCCCTGTTTCAGCATCATTTGTTGAGATTCATTAGCAGTTCTTTGGCAGTCACAAGACACTAATAATCTGTTTACAATATTGATCAGCAGCTTTCACGTTAGATTACATTTGAAGTGAGAAATAATCCTGCAGCAAATAATAAATAAAAGACCGTGAAGAAAGGGAAGAAGCTATCTTAGGCTCTATAAAGTATTTTTTTAGGAACCCTGGAAACGTCTTCATGCCAAACAGCTGGGCCCCCTTAGTGACTTTCAGCTCTGAAATTCCAACAGAATTTCCCATCCACAAGTTGTACATTGTCTCTAGTCATCTATATTTGTAAAGACACAGATTATTATTCCTATGGATATACATTTCTGTTGAATTCTAAGCAGTTTCTGAGTGGTAAAAATATTTATGGGCTAACAAAAAAGACTTAGCTTCTGATGCCTTAACAATTTCATTAGTTGCTGTATATATACCTTCTTTCAATGTTATGCATAACAGGATGTTGTTATCATACTTCTTGAGAATTATGTACTTTCAGAATGGGAATTGAGAACCAAATAGTAGGAATTGAAAATTTTACTTTTCTGAAGTTGCTAGCTAAATCTCTTCTAAATTAGTTTGAAAAGGATGATTTCTAGGGCTCATCAGCAGTAGATCTGTGGGAACTGGCATTAGAAGAATGTTGAAAGTTATATAAATTGCAGCCAAGATTTACTTGTATTACTTCTCAGAGCTTTATTAAGATGCCTTAATCTTACTGAATAATAAGGTGCAGTGATGTTGCATCCATAAACGCTGTAAGCACATCTTCAAACGACGGGGTTCCTTTAAAATGTATTCCTTTCAGATAGTCAAAATTACTAGTTCATGCAGTTGTGTCCAGTCATTTCCCAGAACAGTTCTAAAAGGCAACAGCTATCAGATAGAAAAGACAATAAAGTTTTCATAGGAAATCCTTACTCATTTACATATATCTATACTTGTGGTTGTTAATTAGAGGAAAAAGTTTCCTGAAACTCAATTCAGTTTAGCCATAGAGTTACAATAAAGACTTGTATTGCCTTTTCCTACTATTATAAATATTTAAGAATGACTAAGTTAGTGTGGTTTTGCACATGGATAAGGACAGGAAGAAGTGTCAAAAGAAGAGAGATAATGCTGAAGAATTTAGATAAAACTTGGGCAGAGGAACCGGACACTAAATAGATCTGGCAGCAGCAGACTGACTTTTCCAGTACTTTCTGATCCAATTATGAAAGTTGCTCAACTTGTGGATGCTGCCCATTTGTCACGTGACGTTGCCAGCATTTATTTCCAAATCAAATCTATAAAAGGAAATGAGAGTTCCCTGTCCTTGCAAGCCACTTGTCTGGTAGGAAATCACTTACAAATAATAAAGTGCATATTAGGGTATGAAATAGTTCCTTGATGTATGACCTTCAAAACTGGTTTAAGGAAACAGTTGAAGCTGGGAGTAGTAGAAACTGTTCTTACTGAAGAATCACAGGCTGCAGTCCTGTATTTGTACAGCTCTCTGGACGCTTGTCTTCACTCTGAAACTGTATTTACAGAAGCAGCAGGGGTTCCCTATGGGCAGGGCAGGAGAATTGCCTGGGAGCAGGGAAGAGCTGCCTTCCCTCAGCGTTGTACTCCACTGGTTTGACTTTTTTGGGGAGTCCTCACCCTCTGAATAATGACAACAGAGGCAGACTTGTAAGCGGAGCTGAAAGCATGCAGGAGCAACTTTCATGTGGGTCAGGTTCTCAGTGTCAAAAGTTACATTTAATCTACATTTAGATTTATCTCTTCAAAGCAGCGGGTGAGAATTAACTTCATGATTTTCACTACTCAGTGAAATAACAATCCACTGGAGGGTCTCCAATTTTTTGTACTAATTTGTGCCCAAATATATTGTGGCATGGAATAGAAAATTACCTTACTATACAGCTAATACAAAATGTGATCTAATACAAGGCTACTTGAGATTTATAATCAGGGAGGATTCAGATCCAATTTTGACAAGTTACAGCGTGTAAGTTATTGTTGTTGGCCAATGTTTTGAAAATAAAAATCTTGGTAATATTTCCCGCCATGAAATGCCTCAAGTTTACTATTTTATAATAAATGTCTAACAGCAGCACTTCTCAATTCCATTGCACTCTCTTTGTCAAGGATTGCAGAGTGGGTTGTACATACTCACTGACTGGATGTTATATTGATTTAAAATTGAATATGGTGTTCATTGCAAAGGCCCAGGAGTTAAATGATTGCAGAACCAGAAGCAGTAAAAAAAGTGCTGTGGGCTGATTTGCCATCCTTTATTCCACATGGACTCTGTTCTGTTTAGTCTTACCTAGTCAGTTTAAGAAATAAATTTTGGCATACAGAATCTGTACACCTCCATGGTGCCATTATTACTTTCAGTAAATAAACAACAAGAAAACCTCTCCCAGTACAGGTGACATGCAGATTATGTGGTTTTCAGTAATTTTTCCAGTTTCAAGGCTCAGTGCTCTACAAAAGACAACTGTGTAAGCAGCATTTTGATAACAGGGATAAATCATCTGCTCCCAATTTTTGTCATTACATATTTTTCATTCTTTCTGCATCTTGTTCAGTACTTACAGTTTAATTTCATGCTTTGTTATCATCTATTGTCCACAAAAAAATTCTGCTTGAGGGAATTTTAACAGTTCCTACATTTTTCTTTTCACAAGTGCTTCAGAAATACAAAGGGCAGCAATGTTGTAGGATTGTGTAATGCACCTTTAATTACTCTCACAAATATTTTGAGAGGTTTTTCTCTTTTTTTTCACTTAAGAGCTTTTAGGTACATTTAGGGAGAGGTCCTGATTCTCCAAAGCCACCATGATTTCAAGGAAAAGAATGGGTGTGAACTTTCCATCCTCAACACATTTTTAGGCACTATATATCCTAAGTAATTTCCTTAAATTATCTCTCCTTTTCTTAGAGAGCTTGGTGGCCCCTTAAAATAGCAGGTAGGCAGCAATGTTCAAGGATTTGAACAGACTGAAACTTGAAGTACACAGTTAAAATGGAAACTAGAAGACTGAATCACAGTATGTATGTATGTAGTATGATAAAATCTTTGTTATCTAGCTCAGAAAAAAATCTCCGCTATTTAACAAGTAGTGAAGGGAAAAATGTGGAACTGTTCCCTGACTTATAATGTATTCTTATTTGCAAGGCCTATCCAAACCACAGTGCTGGCCTCAAAATACTACAAAAGCACAAAATCATGTTATTATTTTTACTAGTATGATCTAAAGACCTTTTGGACCTTTTTTTAGGGCTTGACAGATAGAAGTTTGAGGCATGTATTAATATATTTCTCAGATGTTGCAGATGAGTTTTGTGATCCATGAAAGTTGAACTTGTTGATTTCTATAAAATAAGATGGCAGATGGAACATGTTTCCAGCAGACAGAAATAGAAGTGCTAGGGCGATCAGGCTGATCCCTCAACTGCACACACTTCTTGGAAATATAGTGTAGAGTAAGAGCTTAAAAGTGAAGTCACAGAAATAGTTCAAGAAAGGGATGTAGAATATATCTGTCCTGGTCGCATGTGTGGTTTGTGAACACTGTCAGCAAGCTCCACGACTGATGCATTTTGTCTAGTGGTGTTACACAGGGGCATGTGGTGGCTATGTGCTTTTATACATTTATTAATGCTGTTTGTTGCTCCAGTTTCTTTCCTTACACTTGCAAGTCAGATAAGATTCTCCTAGGAGATAATAATATACTAGTTTTGTTTTCTTGGAATGTGAGACACCCTAACACAAGTTGTGTTTTGTGAAGGCGCTATTTGCCATCCTCCCATGTTCAGCTCTAATGAGCTCAGGTTATGCTTAGTGCAGACGACTGATTATGCTTGAAGACTGTTGCATCTGGCCTTAAAAAAAGGCAAAATAAGTCCAATGAAAATGAATAAAGGTAGATCTGGAAGTGTTATCCTGTAATTCTCTTAAACAGATCTGAAGTTAGGTTTTGGAGGAGGGTTAGAGGCCAAACTGCTGCTGTGCCTATCAGAATGAGTCACTAACTAGCAGAGTAATTGCATTGATTATTGCACACCCACAAATTACAACAGAAAATACTTTGCAGGGGGTGGAGGTTGTACTTTTCCTAAAGGTTTCTGTATAATTAATCTACTGTAAGTGCTGGTTCTTTAGAAACATCTGAACCCTACTGTAGAGCATGGTCCTTGTGTGCCAGTTGGCCACCCCTCCCTACGTCATCACTGCAGTGTTTCTTGTGCTATTGCTTTGGTGCTAATGAAGGTTTTGACAATGCTGCTGTTGGGAAATTCAAGTCATGTATTCTGCTTTTGTTTTTAAATTGTAACTGTTTGCCTGTCTTCATTGCGGGCATTAGGAGTTTGAGCAGCTTCATTTTGTATACCTACAGCAAAACAGCTCCCTTGTTAGGCAGAACATTTCATAAAGGATTAAGGAGAGCTGACTGAGCCATAAGGGACACTTTTAACTCGTAAACAAGAGGCTGATTATCAAGAGGCTGTGCTTGTTTGTGGAAGAGGTAACTGAGCAGGCTTCCTTCTCTCTCAGGTGCCTTACCTTGTACTTCACCCAATCATTAAATCCTTTTTTTTTTGTTGACACAGCTTGCATTTGCACTCAGTAGATGTTTGGGGATGAAGAGCAATTTTAATAGAAAATAGTTGCTACACTTGGTACGAGGAAGCCAGTAATAATTGGAGTCACTGGTGCAGATTGTCACTCACTGTCTCTTGTGGGTTTCTTGGAACATCAGTTTACAGCCACCTCAGTTAAATTCTGGGTTAAGATTCAAGTTTAAAGTCAGGCTTTCAAAATGCAGACTGTCTACAGTGAGTAGAGACTAGAGGTTTGCAAGAGAGTTGGGGATTGACAAAAGCAGGTTTTGCTTCATAATATTAAATTCCAGGTGTTTACTTGGCTCAAATATAAACTTTTTTAAATTGCCGTTCTTCTGTTATTTTACAAGGCCTGTGCTGCAAAACCCAACAGAATATTGAAACAGCAATCAGATTTGTGGCGTGTGCCGGGGCAGCAGCACAGCCCCAGGAGCTGTGAAGTTTTCTGGAGCATGAGGGGGAGCTCGGCTGAGCTTCCCATCACCCACAATGCAGTCACTCTGATCATCCCCTGGGCACCACTCACAGCTCTGTGGGAGGAGATGAAGGTGCTAGGTTAGAGTTCTTCCTCCCAGTCACCTCTCCCACGCCATGTTGCTGTCTGTCCTGTGCTGTACCAGCACAGCATCCTGCTGTTTGCTGTCATGCTCTGGGACTTGGGCTGCAGGCTGATGGATCCAGTTCAGTTTTGACCTCAGATTTGGTACAGAAAAGGATGCTTCAAAGGATATTGTTTGAATTGCAGAGTCAAACATGCCACATTTTAGAAAGCCCTGCTGATAGTTTGCCTGTACACCCTTCATTTGACTCCACTGGCTGTCATTCTTATGATATTACAATGTTCCCCATCAGTTGTCACTCTTTTCTTCCACAAAATGTTTTCATGGTTCCATAGATGGGAGACTGGGACTGCCTGTATATGTATATAGATATATAGATATACACTAAGCCCTGCACTGTGCATTGGGGGGTATAAGTACCTTGCTCAGTAGGGAGGCACATACCTCCCTTCCTGTGTGAATCAATTCTCTGGATCATCTTGCACTGCAGTTGTTGGGAGTTGGGGAGGTGTTAGGTGGGGATTTTTAAGGCATTGTGTGATTTACTTTTTTGTTTGGTTAAGTACTTGAGAGAAGAAGTAGTAACTGAAATTCAGAATAGAAGCGATGACTTCATTTCACACCCACAATGGCAGAACTATGAAAATGTGTAACGTTTGCCACTTCTTTAAGTGGTTGTCAGGTAATCAGACAGGTTTAATCTGTGTTTTAGATGAGAAATTGTCTTACAGTCCTGACAGTCCTGAAGCTTAGGAGAATAAGAGCATAAATTTTGGCTTGAGGGAAATGGATTTCACATTGCTCTAATCAGTTGTTTCCATGTTTACAATATGTTGACAGAAGTATGGTTCTGGTTGGAACCCTCTACATTCCACTTTCTTGGAGACTGAAGGTGACATCAGGATAGCTACTAAATGTGTGCTCCATCCAGAAAAAAGGCAGGAAGAATCTTAGGAGAATAAAAATTGTATTCCTGACCTAACATGAACTTTTGTGGTTTGTAAAGCAGTTAGATGAAAAGTTCTTTTTTCCAAAATATATAAAGATCTGTTCATGAAGATACGTAATTGTTTGATCATCAATAGTATTTATTCCAAATTTAGGTATCTAAAAAGTGAATTAGGTCCATTTCTTAGCTACTTGAATTTTTTTTGTAGGAGTTATAAGGGGGAGGAGGTTTCTAAGGTAACCTACCAATAAATAACTTTATTTCCAAAATAAGGGAAATTGAATTTCTAGACCAGGCTGTAACTTCTAGTAAGACATAGCTGAAAAACAGTGCCCTGAGGCTTAGCTGTATTACATTGCATTTGTTACCTGTATTGTTTTCTTGGAATGCTATGTATGGGAATACACTGAATCAGGAAATTTTTCCCTGAATTAGGTGAGTAAAAATATTTTTACAAGACCTTTTAAAACACTGTAAAAATAGCCTATTGTTTAGATCAGTAATATCAGCTCAGAGTGTTTTTAACCTGCTTTTGGCTCTTCATGATTTTTGGAAGATATATGATTATTTATAGCAAAATGTATCTGCTAGTGAGAAGGAAGTTCAGGAATGCAGGGCTGAGGTTTTGGATTGTCTCAAGAAGAGTGGAAAATTTCCAAATAGTTTTTTATTAATAAATATTTGAGGTGTTGTGTGTCACATCTTCATTTTGGTGACATCCAAATATCACATCAAGGTTTTGTATGGTCTAGTGATGTCTATAAATTCTTAGATAAATGGTGTAAATTCATGTGTGCAATGTAAAAAGTATCTGCAATTCATGGCACCTGTACCTCATGATATCTAAAGCATTATCATTTACTTCTTTAATACTCCAATTAAAATACTAAATTAAAAATATATTGATCACTTTATTTTATATGTATATGAATAAGTGCAACTCTTTGAATGCCTCCATCCCTAAGGAAGAGTTTGGTTGAAGCAACTAGTCTGTTTGGTCATGACATAGGTGGTTTTCTGCTTTCAAGCACAGTACATTATTTCCTGTTTCTCTTCAGTATGCTAAATATTTTTGGTAGATTTTGGTGGCTTTGATCTGATAGAAGTCAGCTGCATGTGCTTGCAAACACATTACCAGAGTGATTTACCACCTCCCTGTTTTATTCTGTCCCAGTCGAGGTTTCTCAAAGGACCTGGCTTGTGACTTCTAAGAACTGAAAAGCCACTTTCCAGGAGTCACACCTTTAAGAAAGTCTTAGTTTGACCAACTCAGAATGTAAGCTACTACAGTCACAGTTTACTCTTAAAAACCTAATATGTCTTTTCCTGACCTAAGGTAACATTTTATAATGTTTTAGTCCATGTCCCCTTACCAGCTGGAGCAAAGCTGAATTTTCTGTTCTTTGAATTATCCTGGCTCTTCCTCATGACAGGAATTGCCAACTGTGGCTGCCACCCCAAGGACAGTGCGGCCCCAGGGGAGGTGCTGCAGGGCAGGCAGGGCCCAAAGGCCACACCAGGGCCTGGTTGCCATTGAGGTGGCCACAGTATGGCCATGGGAGGAAGGAGGAAGAAGTGACAAGCACTGTGATTCATAGCAATGAGTTGTAAGGATTGAGGGGAGGGGAGTGATTGTTGGAAGGCAAAAGGGGCTTGATTGCAGGGGTTGAAGCTGACACTGTCTGGATGTTGTCCTGTAATGGAGAGGGGGCTGGCATCCAGATCTGTTTGCCGTGTGCAGAATCCTCCTCTCTGCTTGCAATGGGGGCTCTTATGCAGATGAGCAGAAAAAGTACTGAGGAACTTACAGCAGACAAGAGAAGGGTTAAAAACAAGTGTGAAAGCTGGATCATGGTACTTGGCACCTTGAAATGAAACAGGATTTTTCTGGAAAGCTTTAGTCACCTGGGAAGGAAGGATCGAGTAGCTGGCTGTGTGGGAGGCAATTTGCAATCAAGTGTACTCCTCTGCAGTAGATTGGTACATTTTAATGAGGGAAGTATATTTGCTCTGTTTTATGTGATTTGCTTAGGACTAGAAGTCTGGAAGTCATTTTAAATAGGCTGCTTTGAGACATAATGGTCAGGTGGAAATATTTTAAGCATATGATATGGAAACCCTGTATGTATTTGTAGGGTCTCAAGAAGCTGAGCTGAAATGATTGCCTCTTTTTCTGAAGAGATTTTTAAGAGTAAATAAAGCTCATACAGAGGATGTAAAGGCAGTACTGAGGAACTACTATAGCTGTGCAGCTTTATTTTTGTTTGCTTATTTACTTCATTAGTTATATTTTCAGCTGATCTCTGAATCCATGCCACTCTTCAGAAAAGGATACCTTTACACTCACCTCCTCATCCCTTCCCCTTCCTGTAGGCTTTGTGGGGCTGGATGGGAATGGTTTTTACATGTTTATTCCCCTTAGAGATGGCTTTTGGGGTGGGTGGGAATTCCCACCCCAGGATGGGGAGGAGGGAAGGCACCCACACTGTGCTCAGACCCCAGATCTGTAGCAGCAAGTGCCTGTGGGAGGAAAGGCTGAGCTGGACACTGCTCCCATCTGAGGGGATGGAGACCTGGCTCCTTCTGCCTCAGGACCTGACGCTTTTACCCACAGTTCACTCCATCCACTGAGAAGGGAGTGCTTTTCTTTGGCCAAAGGTGCCAGCAAGTGAGAGGCATCAGCTGATGCCCCAGGTATCAATCAAGCATAAGCTTCATATTTGAGGAATGTTCCATGGTTTCTGGTATTTATAATTTTGCCTTTTCCAGTTCTTTCTTTTTCTTGTAGTCATTGTCTCTGTTATGTGTGTCCGCTTTCTCTTTCTACTTTAGTTTGATATCTTGTCCTTTCTTCAGCTTGTTTTTGCTTTTTTCCTGCTGTAGGAACAGAGAGTTTATAATAGCTGTAACATCACTTCAAAAGGTGGATCTGCAGCATTTAAAACAACAATTATATAAGTAATTAAAATAACAAAGACTAAATAAACGTCCTCGCCAAGTAAAGAAATAAATTTCAAGGGCAATATAAGCATCTGTCTATATATGGTGTTGCTTCCTCTCTTCATCCCAGGCTTTCTGCAAAGGTTTCTCATAGGTTTCTGCTTTAATATCTCCTTTTCTCTAACATTTTCAAAACTTCTTAAAGAATGGAATTTTGTGTCTCTCTACATTGTGCATGGTATAGTTGGGGGGAAAAAAAAGGCAAAAGGCTTTACATCCTGAAAAGATGTGGGGAGAGACTGGCAAGCAATTTCAGAAAAGTTTCAGAATTTAGATGTTTATGCAAAATTTTGACAGGATCATGAAGTGAATAGTGGTATTACACCAATTTTACACAGAGCCAAATCAAACTGTGGAAAAGCAATTTGTTAGGTTTCACAAATTTGTGACTAACCAAAGGACTCCACTGATTTATTAGCAGTGTTGAGGTGTTACGAAAACAACTTCTGTGTTTGAGTTGACGTATTGCTTCAACAATTTTTTTCAAGGGAGGAAAGAGCCATATAATAAAGGAAATACTAATTCATCTAAAGATCCTTCATTTGAATTTAGAACGATGTAGCTGGCAAAACTCCGTTACAGTGTCATTTACCAGTAATGATAAAACATAAAATGGACTCCCAGCTTAAAACAAGCTGGATCCTTGAGCTGGGGTTGGAAAAAAGAAGGAACCAGCAGGCAGGGTTGGACCTACCTCTCTGCCCGTGTGTGGCTGTGGCTTCACTGGTACCAAGAACAGCTTTGGTTCCTCTTTCAAATAATTCTGAATTAAGCTTGCTGGCAGACATTTCTGGATTGGGTAGTCTGGGATAGCTGCTAGGAAAAGCACATTGTGCCAGGCAGCTCTTTGGAGGATGCAGTGTTGAGGAAAGACACTGAAAGTCTTGCAATCAAGTTATTATATTGCATGAGAAAACACCAAGTAGCGGAAAGTTGTGTTTTTCAGGAAAAGTTGCACAATCTTTTTAAAGTTACAGGCTGGTTCTTTCTCTGGAAAGCTAATGTTTATAAGCTGAGCCACTTTTTGCGTCACTTTTATGCCTTTTCCATGACAGAAGCATAAATTCAGTTTAAAAAAGTGAACATTCTTCTAGGTAACTTTTGTACTTACAGTAAATTTTATATATGGACTGGCATGAATTTTGAAGATAGTCTTCATTGTATATCATGTGCTGGAAACTCTCAGCAGCCATATGTTTTGTATATTTTACTGCAGTTTTGCTAATAAATGCTTATAGCTTTTCTTCTGTGAGTGTATAATCTATCATTTTGCAAAGCATAAAGCATGAAGGTTGGGGGAAGGAACAGTGCAGATTGGGGATTGAAAAAATTGAGAAATGTTCTCTGATTTATTGCATTTCCAATTTGCAGGAGTTCTTTGAACATGCAAAAAAGCTCTGGGATGATGAAGGTGTAAAGGCGTGCTTTGAGAGGTCAAATGAATATCAGCTGATTGACTGTGCACAGTAGTAAGTATTTCTTTTTATGAAATTTATAGCCAAGAATGTGATCATCTATAACAAGTTGGAAAATATATCAGTGAGATTCAGGAGTTTTGCAATGTAGGAATTAACATTTCCATTCTCTGTATAGGTGGAGCATGTATAGCAAAATTAATTTATTATCATAGTTTGCCATTATTATACAACTAAATATTATGTCTCAAATATTTCACCAAGAAAATCAAATAAGTTTAAGTATATTTATTCCACTCAAAATTGATTTACATAAAAACATTTCAGTTGAAACTATTAAGTTGGAAAAATGTTGAGTCAGTCTAAGGAGAATTCTTTGTTTAAAATTCTGAGACCTAGACAGTGCTGAAATTGCTCTGTCTTTTCACATTCCATAAAAATTTCTGAGACATTTACATAACCAAATGCATACATGCATTACTAATACGTTTTCTAGGTGGGAAAAAATTATAAGCAGTATTTAATTAAAGACAGTGGTACATTTGGTATTCTGTCCTTCAAAGTGAAGTGGTACAGAGATGTATGTAACACATTCAAAATCTGTAAACTGTTTCAGTCTGGTCAGAAATGTTCTGAGAAGTGTAGTAGATTGTGATGGTGCAAATCATAAATACATAGTACAGTGATGAAAACCTATTAATCAAAAAATAGTCTGTTACCATTACAAGTGCTACAAACTCAGCTGTCCTTGATAGTAACACAGGTCTGAGTTAGATTTCCATGGAAAATACACATTTCATGTGAACCGCTGTTGCCAGAACACATACTCATGCAGTTCTATGGGATTTAGAGTTTCCAGAGAACACGCTCCAGTGGGTTACAATTTCTCTAATTGGCAGGATGGTCAGCAGCAATGCCACAAGTCTGTTCTTGCACTCAGTGTTTTGCTTTTCCCTCCTCTCTGCTCTTGGTGCTGAGCCTGAAGCAAGGGAATAGGTCCATGTCACTAAAGGACTTGTCGTGCTTCTGCCACAGTGGGGAATTTCGGTGTTGCGAATTTGTTTTCCCTCTTTCCAGACCATTTTTGGGAAAAAATGATTCATCAGTGCATGGAAGTGAGGAAAAATTAGATATGTGTATGAAGAAACTCATTTGACCTCAGTGCATTTACCAAAACTTGGGCATTTGCTCACAGTCCAGAGTAGATGGAAATTAAAGCGGTGGTTGTACACAGAGAGACTTAGACAGCTGTCCTAGGTTGTAATCAGTGGGTTTCCTCTCTGCCCTCACTCACCATAGTACAGATCTGAGTTGTGCTTGCTGAAAAGTGCAGACTGACTGTTTATCATATCTATTCACACACTAAAACATCAGACCAAGAAAAGAGAATAACAGTACGTATTTAAAATACGTGAATGTCAACCCTACTTCAGTGATCAGTAAAGGTCTCACAATCCTGCTTTGAAAAATGGTGCTGAAAGGGCCAGACAAAACCAGGAGTACACCAAATTGTAGTGCTAATGGTAGTGTGTTTTCCCTTTAAAAAAATTATGCCTCTCTACAGGCTCTGACAGGAAGAATGTTAGGTCTCATGTTGTGTCCAAAACCAAAAAAATGGGATCTAGAATTAAGGCCACTGTCTTGGAGTAGAAAACTAAATCCTACTACCTTTTTCTGTAAAAGGTTAAAGCAAGTTTAATAGGTTTTTTTTCTAAGTTTCTTCCCTCCATAACATCTAACTGGCTTGCTTTTCCTTTATTCTAAGATTATTTGTTAAAGTAGTGAGTGCATTTGCATAATTCTTCACCTTCGAGACCCTTTATGAAGTATCGTTTGATATTTAAATATTCCTTGAGTGTATCTGTGCTTTTCATGTCATGATCTGCCTGAAAATATAACATCTGAGTGACTTATCCTTGTTTACACACCTTCAGTCTTAGAGCAGAAACTTGAAATTCTGGTACAGCTGTGTCAGTGATCTGATCAAACAGCCTTTTTCTCACAGGTATTGATGATTTCAAACACTGAAGTATAATCTTGACAGAAAGATGCTAAAATGCACCCAACTTTTATCTGCCCCTCCACCCAGAAGAACATTTCTGTGCTAGCAGGGATGGATGTTTGTCAGGGTGGTGGGGTCACATCCTCCTCATAACTGAGAGCCTGTGAGCAGAGGCTGGAAATCGAGTTCTTTCATCCACTTAGGAAATACAGAGGGTGAAGGTGCTGTGTTCTGGCTCAGTAAGAGCGTGTGGCATTTCCCTCAGAGCCTGTCCACGGTCATCTTGCACTGGTAAAGGGGAAAAGGGAAGGAGTAATGCTGATACACATGCTTACTGTGGGACCTTGAAACATCTGCAGTGTTTCCATTACACTGGCTTTAGGAGAAAACATCCCATGCCATCAGCTAAATCCTAATCTTTTGCTTGGGAGTGAAGGAAGAACATTATCAGTAGGTCACCACTTCTCAGCTTAAAAAAACACAAAGCCAAACCTAAAAAATCCCAGCATGAGTTATAAATATCATTGGACTACAAGTTGGTTGCCTGGCTTAAGAATACTGAAAAGCATTATTAGCGAATTATAATGTCAGCGACCAAACTTGCTGACTGTTAAATGAGTTGCAAATACAGTGTGTTTTGGAATAGTTTAATTTGGCTGCAATACAGGGCTTCTGTATTTTTAAAACTTAACCTAATTTTCTTTATTGATGTGGGAGAAGCATTTTGCTGGAATGAGAGGTAGTAGAAGGACACAGAGGCAAATGTTTTATTTATGTTATGCCTGAAAGTTAATTTTCCTTGATCCGCAATGCCCCTTCAAATTATCAGGATACTGTTCCTTCACGGGAATGAGAATGGGGTCCTGCTTTTCCCTCATTCTCACTCATTTAATCATTTTAATATTCTTACATGAGTCTTTATGTATCTCACTTCTTTCATTGTTAAGGAATACATTTAGTGCACACATCATGTTGATGCATCGTGTGATATTTGTAGTAAATACAAATCTATGGCCAAGCCAGAGGTCAGCAAAGATCAGGATTGTTCTTTATTACCAGCTACAAAGACATTTATGTAATTCTTGGAGGGGGTATTATTGCATGGCCATCAACCATCTTCTTTCCTTAATGACCTTCATACATTTCTTCGAGATTAATATCATAAAACTGACAGGTTATTGTTTTCCCTGTCCTCTGATTTAATATTTCTTACAAGGTAAATTTCAAGTTTAATCTCAAAAACTGATACTTACTTTGAAAAGTTGATTTTATTTAGTTGTGTCCCCATTTGACTTAGACAGATTTCAGCAGATTTATTCTGTTTATGATGATAAATCTCCCATCTAACTTTAACTTATTTGAACTCTATTCCAACAGTGCTTTTTGTCTGTATTCACGTAATTTAAATCCAGCAAATTCTAGGTCTATGAGGGACTTTCATATTGGGGTTTAGAGAAGTTTTGGCATTGAAGTGTCTAGTATATAAACAATAGGCTGAAATTAAAATTTTCCTGTGATTCTAGGATAGTTTTCTAAAAGTTATTTTCTTGTATGATGAATACAGCTCCATTTTTAATATTTCATTTTCTTTATACTGGTTACCAAATACCCAAATTTTATTGTATCCATGGATGGGAACCACAAAGAAAAATTCTATAAATGTAGAACAGAACAAAACAAATAAAGGTTCAGGTATGATGGCCTTCGATTAAAAAATGAAGAAAAAAAAAAGCTAGTGAGTTGATTATGTCTTTAAAAACTTTGTAAATTTAAGTCAATTAATTTATGTGGCAACAAAGAGGTATAAAATTTCAATTCAGAACATCAGTCATCCTTGGGGGATATCAGGCACCCCCAGTCTGGTGATGTCCATCTGTTGTTTCCATAGAGTAAGCATTGAGCTAACTTAGTTTTGGCTACTCAGCTGTCAGATGGCTTGCTAAAATTAGTTTCAGTGATCAGAAAAAAGGTGTGGGGATGCTTGCAGTGCTCAGACATTGCCAGGGAAAGGTGGTAGTACTAGAGCAAAGGGTAGACCAGCAGAGCTAGGACACTTTGGGAAGGGGACAAAAAAGACAAAAGCAAAACATTCAGTTCTCTTTTTAGGTCACACACAGCTCAAGGTCAAGCTGTTGTTGTTAGAAATATAAAAAAACAACTCCTTTCAGGTTTGTTAGAAAGTTCTAGAATAGAATTTTGTCTCAGGGTGTTCACATGGAAATAGCAGCATGTGTGTTCATGAGTGGCCCTGGCTGGAAAGGGTTTTACTCAGCTCACTGAGTTCCTTGGAATAGGAACTAGACCAAGAATTTAACGGAACCCTGCCCTCAACCAGCACTTTCCCCCATTTTATCAGTCTTCTTTCCCTGACAAAATTTCCCTGACCACTTCTGATATACTTAAGTGTGAAGGCTTAAATTGGTGTCTGTGTGAACATTGGGGCTAATAAAACTTCATTATTCAAGTTCTCAGGAAAGCAAACACAAGGGATGTGAGCTTGGACAAAGAAAATTAATTTTATATTTGAGTTGATATAGATGGAAAAAAGACAGATTTTTTTCGTTGCAGTTATTCTGTCCTAGGGGGGTTTCAGCCAATTTCTGAGATGTCTGTCCTATATTAGGTAGAGTAATAAAAAAAAAAAAACCCAAATATTTGTGTTGTTGTCCGCAGATTCAGCTCTCGATGTGAGAAAAAAGATAATTCTTTCCTCAACAGCAGCACTTCTTAAAACCAAGCATATTTTTGACTTGCCTTGCACTCTTCTAGACATCAGGTTTAATTGCTGGCATGCAGAGTCATCAGTAAATTCCCTCCTATAGGCTGAGGTCAGGAAAGCTGCCTTGGCAGTCTCTGCTTTTTTGTCTAGTGTGGCATTGCAGTCAGGTGTATTGATATACTCTTTCTTCATAAGGGGCAGTGAAGTAGATGTGGATAGGTTTATGATAAATTAAGCTAAACACTATTATTATTGTTGCTGTTGTTATCTAGAGAACATTATTTTTAAAAGCAGTGATTCTTTTTACATTTGTTAAGTGTTTAGTAAATATAAGACTAATACTTTTTACTTATAGAAGCACGGGAAAAGTATTAATATGAAATGCTTCATGTGATGAGATTTTAAGAACTAAATTTTTATGGAGATACAAGAAAACCATAATACTATTTTCTTCCATCAATTCTGGTTCATATATAAACAACTCACTGTGATGATAACGTTTCTTCATTTTTTTCCTTTTGAAGTTTCTCATGCAGTATCACTTTCAAACCTTAAAAATTCATTGCTTAAGTTAGAAGCAAATTTTGTTTGGTTAATTAATGAACAAGTTTTCTCCAGTAACCTGCTCTAAATTATAAGCCTTAACTAACCACTAAATTCTTATTTAATAGTAAAAAAAAAAAAAGAGAGACAGAGAGGTTGTATTTATAGAGTAATCACTTTAGCCTCACTGATGAGTCTTCTAAACAGAGGTGGCTGCCAGATAGGACAGAAGTCATTCTCCAGTGTGTAATGCTTGCATTTTTCACTGTTTACTAACTAATAGACCACACTCTCAAGAGGCAGAATTGTGGTTTCTTAAAATATGCACTGGGAATTCTATGAAATAACCATTTCATGTGTTGCTGTGATTTTTTTGTTGTTGTTGTTGTTCCCCTTTTTGCCTTCACTTACAAAACAAAAATCATTTGATTTAACCAATTCTATCTTAATTTTGGTAATCAAAATGTAACCGTGATGTTACAATCCTAGTATTTAGAAGTACAAAGATATGGAATAGGAAGTAGCTGGAGAAACCTTCAAAGTGCATTTGTGTTTTCAGTTTGGAGGATGAAGCAGTATGAAAATACCATTCAGAAATAACCAGAATGGCATACAGGCATGTGCCCCCCCTGTTTAAACCACTTTGGTTCACAAATGCCTTCTATACCTAGAAAAGATAATAGCACTTCTCAAATATGAAAATAAAATAGAAGGTAATTTATAAACACAGCACCTTCTCTGCCTTTTAAAATTGATATGACAAATACTTTTTCTTATTAACTAATTGCCACTGGAGAACTGTATAAGCTGCCCTCAATGGGCTGCTCAAACATAAATTTAAACAATACATTTTCCCACATGCTTCACTGTGTATGACTGGTTCTGTTTCCTGTGGCTTTAGAACAAGCAAAAAGGTTGAAAGTCAAAGGCAGAAAAACATAAAATATTCCCTAACCTCAGTTTAAAAGAGTAATAAAATCTAAAGACCAGGCAGAGTCATGACAGATGCATGAAAGTACACTTTGACTCTTTTTGATGTTTTATTAGACAGTGTTAGTTTTCTTCAAAAAAATACAGCAAAGCTGGCTTTATTCTGTCAAGGAAACAGTTCTTTCCTCCCCTAGTCATCAAATTTTTCAGTTTTTCCTGAACAATTGATGAATGTTTTCCCTAATTTTTTTCCTGACTGCACACACATGGCAATAGTAGGTGCAGGACATGTTAGTGTAACATGGCAACTCAGCTTCGTTTGGAAATGTAATCCATCCAGCAAATTGGAGAATTGCAAGCAGGTCCATCAGCTGAGCTTGTCTGCATTTAGTTTTCTCTATTATTATCCTGTATTTAATTTGGAGATATATTTTTCTATATCCTTTCTACAGAGTTAAACTACAGGCTTTTGCAATACAACACTTGAGGAGCTTTTCAAGCCTGAGCAAAAGACTGCCTAAGCACCAAGACACTCAGTGTTACCCTCAGCATATCCACTCTTAAAGCATCAATATCCTTTATAACAAAGAAAGGGCCTTCTGTTGCATTTATTATTAAAAGAGAAAAGACTGTGTTTATTTTGCATCACAGCAGTGAGGACAGATGTGAATAGGTGCTGGTACAGGGCTGAATCAGTGAGCTGGCACACTGGGCCAGTGTGACTGGCAAAAATGACCAGACTCTGGGATACTGAGCAGCAAGAAGGGAAGGCTTCTCTGTAAGACTGGACTGCACTGAGGGACAGTTTGTTTGAATTTTGCATATTAAAATCATAGAAGTAGTTCTTTAAACATAAGAAAGGAAAATAGCATAGTTAATCAGCATAATTTGAAATTGCCTTGAAGGTTTATATTTTATCTAGAGTACAGATAACTGCCAATAAAGAGAACCTTAAAAATATGTATATTCCTACTGGCAAGTTAAAGAAAGAGTACAGTAAACATGCTGATGCAGCTTAACTCCAGAAATCCTGATTATGAATCATTGTTCAGGGTCAGCATCTCAAAATGTCTCCAAATGAAGTAAAACTGCTGATGATGGTAATCTAGAATCTGCATGCAGGATTTATGAGTGGATTTCAGAAGGAAGTTGTGGGTCATTCTGCCAATTATGGTGTTATTTATGTGCTGTTCTTGGTTTAGAACTCTTCCAGTGTATGCGTGGGAGAAAGAGTAAACTATGACCAAAGCCAGCTTCATTATATTGCAGGGAACATTGAGAGTCATTTATATCTATTCCATTTCTAAGAATTTAATTCAATCTGTTCATTTACAATTCTTTGCTGAGTGTGTGCATGTTCTCAGCAGCAGAGATTAGTTGGTTAAAGAATACGTCACCTTATTAATCATTATGTAACACAAATGTATTTTAAGTTCTGTCTATGGGAATTTTTTTTTACTATGCTCTGTAGAAAAAGTGTGTTCTATAATCTCTTACTTTAAACCTAACCTACTGTGAAATGCATGTTTACGTACTAAATTTAATATAACAACTGTATCATAGCTGTGAGTTAAATGCTTAAAAAAGAAGTGCATTGAAAATTTAGTGGCAGGTTATATGGGATACTGTCAAATTATTTACATTCGAAGTTTAAGTTTTCTTAAATGCCACGTGCATTTTTTCACTTAGGGATGGTCAGTTTTTCTTTTTTTCAAGTAGTCGGTTTCACATGACAGGATAAAGAAAGGCCAAGAATCATATTTCTTCCTTAAGAAACTGCTCACTGGCCAGACTCTGCATATACAGCCTGCTCTGCACTAATAGATGTACACAGCCTTGTTTATGTTAGGATCTACAAGAAGCCAGGGTTTGGGTGCCTGTGTTTTTCTAAATTAACACTGCACCGACAGATTTGGAAAAAGAAAGATGGTGGAATGCAGAAGTTAAGAAATAAGAAAATTAAATACAGTTGATACTGTGTTGAAAAAGTCTAAAGACTAAGCATCTGTGCTTGAAAAATAAATTTTACACCTCAGACTAAACCAAAATAGAGTCATGGTATTTATCAGTTTGGTTGTAATCCCAGTTTTAAGACAAATCAGACTGGGAAACTAAACAGTTCAAGGGTATCTCTCTACTTCTTTTAATTAAGTTAAAGCTAATTTTGTTCATTTTAGTACAAGACAACAGTGATGCTGCCAGAATTTTGAAAGGTTTATTTGACTTTAGAGAAATTGTTTCAGTTGTGTCTTTTGTAAAAGTATTCTTTCTGATTTAATTAGAATTGTTTGTTACATTGTGGGGTTCAACCTGAAGTTTAATTTGTGCCTAAATTAAGCAGTGGAAAAGAAAATATTTTAAGACATCCTGTTTAATGGACATTCCAAATAATAAAATTTCTGAAAGATAATTAATTCTAGAAGTGGTTAAAAAATTAGATGTTCCTCCTCTTACTACTCCCCTGATAATTCCATTAATTGTAATCAAAAAAGAGAGATGAGTTTAAGCAGTTTTCACATATAAGTGCTAATGCATGGAAAGATGAATCTTGAAATCAGTTATATGGATTTTCTGAGAGCAACCTTTCAGTTTTGTTTTTCTTTCATGAATATGGAAGGGAGGCCGGGAGGTTTGGTTTTGTTTTGTTTTTCAGATATTTGTGTAAATTAATTGGACCGAATATCAAAATAACCCTTAACTATATTTTCTGACCAAAATCTCTTGCTACATTTCTTTATTCCCTGCTTTTGCCCCCATGCTGATTTTTGTCTTTCTTTAAGAAGAATTCGCTACCTTCCATTTGGTTTAGAAGGATGAGTTTGGGAAGATCTGCATTCTGAGCATTAGCATCCTGAAATCCTAGTGATGCAGAATTTGAATAGTTATTCTTTTTGAAGTTTCCTTCCAAACTACATTGTGGGGAAGTTTAATGGCCAGCATGGGTGTAATTTCTTGGCTGGCCTCTTCTTATTTATTGGCCCAACTATGTCAAACATTTGCCAACACTACTGTAGCAATTATTTAAAAACAGTTTATTAAAGAGTGGTAAAATGCTCTAGAGCAGTGTTGCCACCAGATTTTATTCTGTTCAGGGAATGTAGAAGTAAGCCTTATGTGTAAAGGAACTTGTTGGTATGACTTCGATATTCATTTAGTTGGTTGTCCTATTTCCTTACATTGTCAGGATCTTAGAAACCTTTTTTCCCAGCAAGTTTGCCACATAAACTTGCTTTTCACCACAAACATAGTGGGTTTGAAAAGCTTTTCTCTAAAGAAGTGTATGCCAGGAAGCCTTTCTCTACATTCTGCAGAACTGATTGTAGTAAACTATAGTTCATTACATCAGCATTGTTACAATTCTTCAAAAAAAGGGGGTCAAATGTAGTCACTAGTTTCCCCCAGGTTGCATTTTCTTTTAACTACATGGAAGTCTTTGTTTTGGGGGGTTTGGTGGTTTTGTTTGGTTTTGTTCTGCATCAGAGCAGAACTTGTGTTGTGCACTGGTTAGTCACCCCTTTGCTCTGAGGTTTGTAGGCAGCTCCTGTCAGTAGGGGCTGAGGTCAAGGTGGGAGGTTCTCCAGAAGAGGTTGTGGTGCAGAGAACACAGCTAACACAGGCAAAATTAGGGGGGTTGACCTGATAGTAACCAGCAAATGTTATGTGAAAATTACAACAGCAAGACCTCTATTAAAGCTTATTCATAGAAATTTGTTAACTTATTTATAAATATACCATTCTGTACCTGTGTCAGGGAGATCATCATAATATACAGTATGTTGAATTATTAAATTATTATTTAAAATTATTTTAGGCATGCTTTTACTAAGTTGTAAACAAGTTATACCTTTTTAGAGGATGAAAAGAAGATGAAAAGAGAAGATTATATGTGGGTGAAGATAATAAATAAGGGTTCACAAATAAAGCAAAAGTAATAAAGCACCAAGTATTTTTGGCAGAAATTCAGTCTCTTATGTCTCTTTAATGAGGCAAATGTTAAATGTATGGGATTGCACAATGTTGAGGGGGCTTAGCCTATGTCCTGATGGAAATGAGCAGAATGGATATGAGGAGGGAAAAAGAACAAACCATCATAGAAGATCCTGGAAACAACCAAAGAGACATTCCTAGTGAAATTGTTTATTTCCACACCATATGAAGAGCACAGCGCAGGTGAATGTTCAGAAACTTGAATAAATGCACAGTTGGACTCTGAGCAATCAAGGTAGCCTGGCTAAAAGGCAGTTACAATAAACATGAGCTATGGATATGGCATGGATACTGTGAGGTTATCAGAAATACACAGAAACCTCCTTCTTTAGAGAGGAAATAATTGAAGGACAGTTCCAAAACATTTAATTCTAAACCTTTCAGCCTGTGGGATGAGCTTAAAACAAATGTCTTTATTCACAAGCAAGACAGGTTTCTTCATCTCAGCATCATTGTTCCAGAAGATGGGTGTTATCTGCAATAGTAGGCTAGGAGCACAAGTACACTTTTTTTCCAGAGGAGAAATAGGAAAGGCTTTCCAAGCAAAAAGTCTCAGTTTCATTCTGCCTCTAATAGGATTGATTCTAGTTTTCTAAATTGCAATGTGGACCTCAGAGCAGCGAGACAGGTGCTTCTGTTTTAACCAGTGTGGTGCTGTCCTCTTTGCCTGACTGAAAAGTTCCCTACAAAAATGAAGAACCCTGCTCCTTAAGCACAATACTCAGTAATTCCCTGTACCTCCATAGAAATCCATGAAAACCTGTGAAAAAGATCATGGCTTCTTCATGGGAACTTACTGTCTTTCTCCTACCCCTGAAAGGTTCGGCATCACTGATGTTTTATCAATTTTCTCTCTTAAAATGGAGTCAGAAGCATCTATCACTATCGCACTCTTTTGGAGAGATTTCAGCATAAAAGCTGCTTATTTTGTGGAGAATTTTCACCTTCCACATGTGTAACAGTTATTGCAACACTGTCTGAAAGCCTTCTGAGCAGAATCCAGCATGTTTGGATTTTTACTTTGCCTTTTTTCTTCTGTTTCAGTGCACAGACCTATGACTTACTTGTGATCTTGATCTAAATTTGGTGGCTGACATATTTCCCTTTTTTCTCCCCACTTACTAATAACTTCAGATCCATTTCTTTAGCCTGTTTTGTTTGTACATTTTTTATTCTTGATAAATTGATCATTTTCTATGATTTGGGCCTCTGGGCATTTGAGATAGAAGATAACATGTCATTTTTGTCACAGTGAGACATCTTGCATATCTGCCTAGGTGTGTAAGGTTGGCTTATCTATCTGCTATTCCCAATCCTCCTTTGACCTTTTCTTAATAATTTCATTATTTTCTATTTTATGTATCAATGTAATCAGACAAAGCATACCGGCAGAAAAAAGGGGGGGAAATGGGCACTGCTTTCAGAACAGATGTTTTCATCTTATTAGTAAATCCATTTTTCCTTCATGATTCTCAAGTGAAAAGAATCCATCAGAAGCTCTTATTGGAGTATGCTGGAAATTCCCAACTGTTGTTGTGTATAAATAATAAAACTATTAACAAATCAAAGATTAGGCTTTGTGTGCATTTCTGCTTTTAAGTAGTTTAAAAGTAGGAAGGTAACATGCCTATTTCTCATATGATGACAGAAATAAAGTAACGAGTAGAACCTTGGCTTTAGGATACAAACTTTCTAGAAACATAATCCTTTGAAATACTTGTTTGAAGTCCTCTTTGTCTGTAAGAAACTACCTTTTCAATGAAGGAGCATTCCTTCTCCTGTTATATGGCCTCAACAGAAATTTTTAAAGCCTGAACTGCCCAGTTGGATGAAGCGCTTCTGTTCTTTTCTGGGGAATGTGAGGACTCTTCACTTATTTCTCCCTTGCTAAGAGATAAATAATCAGATCCTAGTTGTTTCTCAAAATGTAAATAGAAGAGGGCACTGAAATTAGTCTTCTCTTTGTTGTGCGCTGGAGACCACTAAGGAGTGCAAAGGAAAGGAAATATATGAAATTACATTGAGTTTCAACATACTTAAAACAGGAAAAGCAATAAAAATGCTTCCCACCAACAGTGGAAGGTGTTGAGTGACATGGGCTGTGTCAGGAGACAGCACAGCATGGCTGTGCACATGAGGGGCTTCCCTTTCTTAGCAGCTGTTTCACTGTCTTTTTATTCCATAATGGGGCCCAGTTTGGGTTTTGCATTTCTTCCCAGGAGCTGCTCACACGTTTAAACTCAAGACCTTTCTCAACACGTATCTCCTTTGAGTTAAATGTAATGCAGTTGCAGGTATTAGTTCAGATCTGTGACTCACTCATCTGCATGCCTTGCTTGGTGCTCTGAGCTAGAAGTGACTTACCAGGCGCAGTTTTCTGCAGCAAAGTTCTTTCTGTATTTACAATTGTGTGAGCAGTAGTGCATGTGTTACACGGGTGCTGGTAATACAGAGTATTTCTCCCCAGAGTGATGACTTCCAGATCTGCTACCAACTTGAGAAGGTAAGGGAACTCTGGAAACAAAGTGCTTTCCTTCCCTTTCTTCCCCCTGCATCAGATGGGGCTCTGCCTCATAGTTCCTCGTCTTCCAGTCCCCTATATCACTTCCCCTGTACCATTGTCTCCCAGAGGCACATTTTAGTCTCCAGCTTATAAATATTCCATGGATTATTTGGGGGGGATGCCTTTCAGAAGAGCATGCTGAGATGTGATATAGAACTAAATCTGCAGCTGTACTGCCCTGTACTGCCCTGACACACTATAGTCCGATCATGCCAGAGATATTCTGCAGACTCAGAAACAAAGTGTGATGGTCCAGTATTGTGTGTGTTCCTAGAGTATCACAAACAGCAGTGTTTCACCATTTAAAAAAAAAAAACAGTCCTTTCAGGTCACTGCATGACTTTCTGTTCTTGTGCAAGATGGAATTAGGAGTAAATTGGCTTTGGTTTCTTGGAATGATTGTGCCCATATTGCATTGTGTTCTGTTCACAAAGCTCAAGGTTGATTTTTCTTCTGCCCGTGTTAAGTTTGATTATGTTAAGATAAAATGTTATGGAAACTGTTTTTTCACTGATCTCATTTGTTGGTTTTATGGCAGACTTATTCCTAAGCCCAGTTAATGAAAGTATATAGGTGTGGGGATCTTTTGGCTCTTCCATTTGTAATATTCTGTTCTATTTAAAGAATGAGACTAAATTGAAAGCATTCATCCTCTTTTGTTTGTTTGGATTTTTCTTTATCCCCTGCTCACTGTCCTTTGCAAATTATGGCATGTTGCTTTCTGTTTTTCTTTTTGGTAGAGTTAGATGCCTTTCTAAGGATGAGTCTGAAACTCTGTGTGTGTAATACAATGCACAGTGATGTGAATGGCCTGTTGTCAGCATTGGTTAAAGGAGCTGTGACAAATCAGCAGTGGAGATGAAGGGGGAGGAATCAGTTTACAGCTAGGAAAACCACAATTGTATTGGGCAGTCAGTGTTCTCTTGGTGTGTTTTTTATTGCCCAAATGTCAGTGTTTCTCAATGGCTTGCTCACAGGAAAAGGAGTCAAGGGAATTCTCAATGTCCAAATCACAGAACATGTGCTATTGTTTGAATTCTCTTCAATTTGTGAGCTGCTCACAGCAGGCTGTAATCATGTATCATGCTGATTTGTGGTATCTGTTATGCATTACTTCAGTTTCTTATGACTTTTGTCTTCCTTATTTACACAGGAGAAGCAAAAGGGCAAACTAGATCAGGAAGAAGAGCTTTGAAATGTAGCTTTAATCAAGAGTGCATTACCTGGTTTGACCTTGGGTATTTTATACATGTCTTTAAGTTCAGTGAAAATAAAAAGGGTAGTGCCTTTCTTAAGACCTTGTAAAAGCAGTTACTCTGTTTGATATTAAAGGTTACTGTGGAGGAGTCACAGGCTTTTTCAGTGCAGTGCAGTCATAGATATCAGTTTGTCTTTCTGATTGCAGTGAAGTAATTGCTGGTGCCGCTCTTTGCCGAGGACATCATTATTCTGTCTAGAGAATATCAGGAGAGCTGCAATACTTCCTGGTGTTTGGTGTGGTACAGATACAGATCTGGTCCTTCTCAATTCTCACTGTACAGCACATCAAATGAACTCTGCTCCATTTCACTACAGCTTTACATGAGAGCAAATTAAAAGTTTGTAAAAGCTGGGATATGAATCCTGATAGATTTAGTAAAAGTAAAATAAATGCAGACAATATCTTTTCGTTCCACTTTATAAATTAAATATTTTGAAATTTTGTTTCATATTGCAGATGTTTTCAAGATTTTAGGAAAATATTTACATTAGAATTAGGGACAGAAGTAAAGCAGCATAACCATCTTATCTAATCTGTGATGCAGAGATTGTTGCAAGTTTCTCTAAACAGCAGAGGAAAATTTAGAAAGTGATTGAGGAACATTTTTCCCTAACCAGCTCAACTCTCTGTCCACCCTGACAAAATACACCATGTTGGAAAGGAATTAGCTCACAGTTTTGTCTTTCATGTGCATAAGGACCAGTGTGTAAAATGTGACCAATTCAAACGTCATTAAGAACTATTTTCCCTATCTATAATAACAGTTAAACTGTGTTCAGTAGTCAGTGTGTTTTTACTGTGTGCCAAATGTAGACAAAGCCTGAGTTGTTCATTGTGAAATACAGACACCAAAGAGCTTTTAAATGTGGGAAGTCTATGACCAACATTAATGCTTGTAGAACTGTCGGGAACAATGTAGATACTTATGTAGATATTTTCCAGTAATGGCTTTGAGGGTTATTTGCTTTAGACTCTGTAAAACAAACAAAATACACCCATCCAAATGTCAGATGCTTCTCTTAATAAAAAGAGTGTTTTCCATGAAGGATGCTAGAGAAGAGCCAAGCTGGATTATAAGAAAGCACCCACATGAGTTTAATTTGCCAAAAAATATTATCTTCAGAAGGTTGCCTGGTAGGTAGTTCAGAAGCATTTCAGAAGCATCAGTGAAGGCAGTGGACCAGTGTATCCATCGTATCAGAAGAGTTCATGCAGGAGCTGTTGGGTTTCCAGTGATCCAGCAGCCCAGGGAGAAAGTGACCATTCAGGCTTCTGAATTGTTAGATGCAACAATCTGTCTCTAAAATGGATAACTCAGTGTAATGTGTGGTTACTGCATTTAGAACAGATACAGGAAGGCATCTCTTTTTTTTAGTAAATACAGTGCAGGTAGGCAGTGTTTGAATGGAGTGTCCTTCTGTAGGATTGACTGCTAAGATTATAAATGCTATTTAGTTTCCTGCTGATTGAACTGTATTACAGTTTCATCTGCCACCTGGCCATTTTAGGCATGCAAAGCAATAGACCTGGGTGAACTTACAGAAAGGCACCTGGGTGCCTTACAGAAAGGCTTGGCCTTCTCTGAGGTTTTATCAGAAGAGGAGTGTGAGAAGAGTCACACCCTTCATCAACATGGCTGCATTGATACAGAGCTCTTCCTGAGAGACTTTTCCAGAAAGGCTTTGGAGAAACATACACAGTAATCTCCAACCACAGGCTGTGATGGGGATGACTTTTTGCATTCTTTGCAGAGGAGCAGCCCCGCTGCAATCTCTCTTCATGCAGCCAGTGCAGCCACTCTGCTGTTTGTCCTGTCTACTGCAGACAGTGCAGCAAAATCTTGCAGTTAGAGAAGAAGAATTGCAAAAAGTAAAGGGATTTTTCAGAATAATTGAAAAGCCTATCATTAAAGCTCAAATGATTTTCTTTATTTTGTAGTTCTGAAATATCCTTTTCTAAGCTGGCTTAGTCTTCTTTACTTTTATTTTGTTAGGTCTGTTGCTTGATCTGACCTTTAAAAAAATCTCTTGAGTGGCTGTGATTTTTATAGGGGAACCCATTCTGGTATAAGAACAAAAACAGTGTAGGCATTCACTTTCATGTGTAATACTTCATTGTCTTAAAATAAGTATTTTCTTCTAGTTGCTGTGGTTGGTAGTTGAAAACTGTTAGAAAAAGGTCTGCAGATTTAATTGGTGATGTGATAGAACTGGGAAGGAAAGCAATTAACAATGATAACAACTCTTAACATAAACTTGTTTTCCAGTGGTGAGGCTTAGCCTGTTTTTTTTGTCATGCAGTGAGTAGTCCGAGCATAAATCATGTTTGTATTTAAGGTTCACATTTAAACAGTTTCCAGAGTTGTCACTGGATTTTCAACCAAACTCACCATTTTTAGTGTGGATTTTCCAACTGATACTAGGAGGTTCTGCCTGTGTAGAATTTTGCATGTGTAGTAGCTAGTCCTCCTAAAAGGATATATTAAATTCAAATAATTTTGAGAATGACTTCTGGGGGCTAAAAGGTACAGCATAAATGGTAACATATTTGAATTACACACTAGTTCTTTATGGGAAGTGCTGATTGCACGTTGCAGAGTTGAACCAGCCAACATTTGTAATTCACAAATATGCCCTGTCTTATTTTTAATCTCACAGCATGATACACTACCACTGTGCGTGCTGTACTGACTTGCTTTTATTTTACTGCTTACAATGTGTGAACTTGGAAGGGGACAGAAAGGGAAGTCCTTGGGCCTGCCTCGTGCATCTGCTGCAGCAGCCAGTTTCTTAACCATGTCTTAGCTGCTGCCAGACTTTCTGCTTCTGACAAATGGTCCTTGTTCCTTTGGAACTAGACCCTGACAGTCTCAAAGATGGAGTAAAAAATTACATTCTCTCAGTTGAGAAAACTTCAAATAATTTCAAAAGGTCCTTACACACCCTGGTGCAGGTGATTAAATGAGCCATGGCAATCCTTCACAATTGCATACATAGATAAGTTTTGTCTCTACTTCTTCCCATGCTTGAGCCTGAGATAAACCAAGGCATAAAATTGGTCAATAAAGCCTTTTTCTGGCCCCAAAGGATAGAGATCATTAAACATGTCTCTGTTTCCCTTTTCTTCATCAACCCCAACTCTGCAGCAGATGACCAGATGGCCACAGGGCATGTTTTGTAGCTACAAGTTAAATCTCATGGCAATTTCCTTCCATCAGTTACATCAGACACATGCATAAAAATTTAGATTTATTTCCCAATTAAAAAAAAAAATCCCTGAAAACTCTGTTCATGAAAAACACTGCTTTATGTGCCAGATGGGAGAATGTGCTTCTCTTTTTGTAGTGCAGGGCAGCCAAAAATGGTTTGTGGTTCTAAAAAAGTTGTAGCATTTGAGAAAGTACAAATCCAGTCATATTGAATATAAAAGATCAGGATCATCTTTTTCTTCTGGACTTCATAAGAAATGTGTAGCATTTGGACAATGCCTCCTGTCTGACCTGAGATGGTGATGGGTGAGAAGTAACAGGCACCCTTCCAAGGACTTACAAAAAATACCGGCATGTGCTGTTAAACCACTTAAAAATAAAATCAGACAAGACAATGAATATGATTAGGGAAGTGTGGAAGTTTGTAGAACTGGTGGCAGTGGTTGACCGCTTATATCCACCAGCAGACCTTGTTCACAGGGGAAGTTGGAAGAAAGCTGGCTATTACTACAACTTTGTTTGCTCTAAAGGAAGAGGGCCCAACAGAAGGGAGCTTCAGATAGCAGTAGTGGGCATTTTGATGTATATTTTTAGTACAGCTAAGATAACATTTCTAGAAGTGTAGCTAATGTTTAAACTCTGATTTTGGGGTTCTTGGTTTGTTTCATTTTGTTCAGGGATTTTTATCAGCACTTTCCATGCATTCTTTCTTTCCTTTCCATGGCTTTTCTAGTTGCTGTTCTGGAGCAGTGCGCTTTAGTTTAAAGGTACTTGTAAAGTTTTTTTAAAATGGCTTTTAATTGACTAGAAACATACAGAGTTCAATCATTGCTTATCAGCATGAAGCTGGTTCATTTTTCTTTTCATGGCCTCGTGCTTTTGTTTCCGTTCATCGGTAAGACAAGAGATGCAACTGACATTGCTAGAAATGTTTCTTACCGGACCATGGAAGGTGTACATTAGAGAGTGTGTTGGGGGCTTTTCCCGGGATCTTCCATAACACTGCAGTGAGACAAATGCATCTTTCACCCTAATTGCCTGGAATTAAGTTCACAAAGCCAAGAAGTACCATTTAGTTTTTCGCACATTTTTGAAGGTGCATGTAAAAGATGTGACCTGTCCTGCGTTGCTGTGGGTAGGCCAGAAAATGGTTTGGAAACGCTTCCTGTGTTGCCAACCATTTTACTCCTTAGGATTAGGGGAGGGAAAAGGAAATAAAAAGTGTAATCTGGCCATATTTAAAATGTTGGCATGTTGATCCTGCACATGGTGTTAAAAACTACATTGTCCTAAAAGAACCGAGAATGCCTTTAGAGTTTGGTATTTATGGCCATATTCTTGCCCTTTATCACAGTCACAGCATATGAGCTGGGAATCTAAGTGACTAGTCAGCTGAATATACACATGGCTAGGTTATCTCATTTCTAGCTGCCTGCTTTGTTTATCAAGCACTTATGTAACGTTCAGAATTATATTAAGGCAGGGCCAAGCTTTGTATTCCCATGCTGTTATCCTGCTGCTGATGGGGAGATGAGCAGAGCAGGGTGTGAGGTGGTTAAAGGGATGGCTGCCCCTGCTCTCTCTCTTCTCCTAAGCTTAAGACCTCACGTCTACATCCCAGCTCTCATTTGCTTTCTAGCAATTGCACTGCAAGGCTGTGGGACTCCATGCTTCTCACTTCCATCAGCAGCATAGAGGCACAGAGCTGAGGCTGCAAAGGCAACAAGTGCCAGACTGTAAGCATTGATTTGAATGCTGTCAAACTGATTTGGGGTTGGAGATAGACCAGGGATTTTCAATACTTGTTCATAATTAATAATGTAAACAGAATTTCTTGTTTATATGCCCCAGATTTAAAAAGAAAAAAAAAAAAGAGGCTTCTAAAGCTCTGGTTTGAACTCCTTGAAAAGAAAAGAATTCAGTGGTTAGGGTGGAAAGGAAAATGACACTCCTGCAAGCATTAAATCATACAATTTCCTCTTTTTCTTCCTCTCCCTCTCCATCACGCACAGTTGCACATAAAAACTCCACTGCAGAGCGCTGGTTTTCGTTCTTCTCATAGACTATACCCTTCTTCCGAACACATATGCATGTAACAGGTTTTGTTTGTCCTTTCCTCCCCCCATCATGGCAGGATGTTAAAAAAAGGGTTTGACAAAAACAGTTATGGAAGTTAATAATTGCCTGTTCAATTGAAGACCTTTCTAACAGTAACACAGCACAGTGTTTTTTGCATAAATAGGTTGATATAGACTCACTGTGACCATTACTTAGTCATGTAACTCACAGGCAGCTAACTGTAGCCAGACTAAACTGGTTTCAGGATTCTGTTGGAATTTTTTGGTCAATAACTCATAACCTCTCTTGAGACTTATGAAAATTCCTTTTTAACTGTGGTAGTTGCTCAGTAATGTCCCTACTTGGATAACAGTTTAGACACCAATCCTTAAATTGATAGTTTGCATACAGACTGCTACATTTATGCAGGGAGCCTTACTGGACAAAGCCAGATAGTTTACTTGCTGGTTTTTACAAGAGAAAGCCTTGAAATCCCTGCTTTAGCTGCTGATAGCCATCTGAATTTTCCTTAACTTAAGGTTCATATCTAAAATAAAATCTGAATCCCAATTTCCTTACAGCCTTCATTACTCACTCTAAAAACTTCAAAACAGGCCTTGCTTTTCAATTTTGGAATTTTTATTCATTACTTCAGTGCTTCAGATTTAAACCATTAAAAAAAAGTGCATTAATACAGATACCAGACTTCTGCCATCCCTGTTTCTAATTTGGTTTTCTCTTGAAACTAACTCCAGCTCAGCTGGTAACACTCCTAGACGTGGTACTATGAATGAACATCTGAAAATTTTTGCTTTACAACATTAAAGCCCATTCTTTTGTAGAAAGAGATGTAATACAACCACTTGCTTGAACTTACTTTGATTTTGAGTTTTAACATAAACTTGGATTTTTTTCAGAGAAAGCTCTATGTCAGATTTATGTTGATGCAAAATGTTTCACACAGATTTGAGTTCTGTGGCAAAGTTTGTAAAATTGGCATTTCTTACAGGGCATATTTACATGATGACTTTAATGGCACAGGGAAGTGGTTTGTATAGAACATGTGAAAACTGTTAGACCAAACAGGAGGTTTGTAATCTTACTATAAATTTCTATTCTAAATTCTAGGCATTTTTACATAGTGTAGTCCAACTGTCTGACATTTTCAGTTAAATTATCATTAAAGCACCTTAAAAACAAATTGAGCATATTAAGCATTTTCATTTTTCCCCTTACCCACCAATAACTGCAGGGTAAAATTTTGAATTTCAGTGAAGCATTTCAGGAGGCCAAGTGAGATGAAGAGCACAGGCTGTAGAGTCGTACGTCGCTCACCCACTAACAGGGGCCTTTTTTCTGTGAGTTTCCATAAATTAGATGTGGAGCCAAAGCAAGCAGAAGCTATTTTTAGTGCAGCAGCAGCAGCACTGCAGAACAGAAGCTGGCGGAGCTTCACGTGTGTCAGGCTGAATCAAAGGGAGTATCCCAGCAATGCAGTGTAAACAAAACAAGGGCGCTGTCAAAAAACAAGCTTCAGGTATTGAAAGAACCCAAATCAAAGCCTCACACGAGAGGCAAATGCACCAGTTCTGTTTCTTAGGAGATTTTCCTATTTTGAAAACATGGGAGCCTAATAAGAATTCCATGTTTTCTGGTGTCCCATTGTCTCACTCGATGCAGTCTTTACCATTAGGCATTTTATTTAGAAATGTTTCTCTTTTATATAGTAATTTTCTATCTTTTATCAAGAGTGTAGTCATAGTCTGAAGACGCATGAGTGTAGCAGAAGCCCAGGCAGCTGTCTGTGGAGCCACTGCCCAGGGGATGTCCTTGTTGTGAAAGCACAGCTTTACAGCTTGAGAGATGTTGTTTTTCAGCAAGCAGAAAAGCAGTATGAGCAAATACTTCACTCTTGCACATGAATTGGATTGAAATATTCTTCTATGAGGTTTCCCATTCATAACTGGTATTTTTATTTTGTGGGATTTTTGCATGAAATGCATCTGTGCTCAGAAATTATACATTAACCTGAGTAAATGCTCAGTGAACCTTTCAAAGATTAACTTTTACTTAGTTTACTTTGGTTTCTATGTGTCTGCATGCCATCAGAGGCACAAATACAAGCTAGTTTCAAGACTGTCTTGTCTGTTACTCACAGTCACTTGCAAAGGCCATGCCATGAAAGCTTATGGTCAGTCTGTAGCATCATCCTATTATTACTCAAGCAGCTGAGACACAACCTGTATAAAGGTTAAGAAAGGTGTTGAATTTTTTCATTTCACTTGATAGTTTAAAAAAAAAAAAAAAAACCAACAAAAACCAGCTGCCTCCTTTCTTCCTGGAAACCACCTGTTCAGGTGATGCATCCTTTGTTGATCCTGCACATGCACGTATTTTAATGGACTTCAGGGCTTGAGTTTGTTGGGGTTTCTCTTTCAGGAGCCTGGGAGATGGGAGAGCGATTGTTGCCCTTACAGTAAATGCAAATAGCTGTGGAAAAGGACTTAGGGAAAAGGATGTTAGCCTAAGCTGAATTACATGATTTCCCTACAATAGCAGCCTAGGCAAAACAGGGTCAGATGAGATTAATGTACAATAGGAACATCAAGAGAAATTCAGATATCAAAGCCAGTTGTGTCACCAATGACACAAAAGAGCTCTTGAGTGCCATACGTCCCTCTTGTTACCTCCCTGCTGCTCCTGCCTGAGTTTTCACCCTGGGCTGGGTGAAGAGTCACTCAAGCTGGCATCTGGGTTTGAAATAGTGATATGGGCTCCTAGGCACATCAGACGTGGCATGAGCCCTGTATGGGTGCTGTGAGACTTCTTTGAATTGTGAATTTAGTAGGCTTTGATGTCAAAGAGAAACTGTAGCCCCATCTGACCCACTGGCTGTACATTTTTGTTTATTTTTTATTTTAGGCAAGTTGCAGCCATGAAAAAAAAATCAAGATAGAATGTAATGTTGAGAGTAGGAAAAGCTAAGAAACAAAGAGTAGAAACAGGAAATTGTTAAAGAATGTTTCATGCACTCTAAATTCATTCAATAATGATTAAGTCTTTTTTCATGGAACGTTTTGGGTAACTCAACACTTGGAGCCAAGCGTTTGTAAACTATTTGTTCAGATGTTAATTTATTTTTTTTAAGGAAAGTATTTTGACTTTTTGAGGCCAGGTTTTCAAGTGCCTATAGCCAAACCAAGGGAGCACCCAGCTGAACTCAGAATTCACAGTTGCTGCATGAACTGAGAATCTGAGTGTACCATACTGCCTTACTGGAAGCTACTAAACAAGATATGGCCATGAATATCTCTGAATAAACCCCTAAACTTACTTCTTTTCAGTTCCTTTGCACAGGTACGCTGCCTCCTTATTCCAGTACCCATCTCTTCCTCTTTAAAATGCAAGCTGCAGCACATTCTCATGCCTTTTTTGCTAGAATAGCTTCTACCATTGTAACTGCAAAACACAAATAAGCTGAAAACATTGTGATTTGAAGTAACTGTAAATCACAGGAAAGTAATTGGTTGTCAGCTAGAATTTTTGTGGTGTGTTTAGGTCTCAGAAAAAACAGAATTTGGAGAGCAGGAGCGAATTGTGATTTGGCCAGTACTAGCAAACAATGTTGTTCTCTCTGTAACAAGTAATTTGCTGTTTATTCCCAGCAGATCTGCCACACCGAAACAGAAGTCAGTAATCACCTACATGTTTGTGGCCAAACTAAGTGGCCTTGCAGTGCTGACACTGCTTAGGAGGGCTGGCAGTTGTTTGTATTGCAACCACTGCATTTCCTGTCCCAGCCTGGGAGGAAACCAAGGCAGGCAGCAAGGGTGGGGGAATCTCCTGCTCGCTGGATGCCGTGCTGGCCTTTCACACACACACTTCAGTGTTAGCAGGAGTAAGCAAAATAAATAAATCCGTGTGCCTGCCCGTACGTCACATCCAGCTCACAAATTATAGCTTCTACAGCACAGCTCGCCACTAAAACACCCATAAAATAGATTTTACTGAATGAAGCGTAGAGCAGAGATGGCGCACTTAGGAAGTAATTGCACTGAGCTCTTAGTGATGCAAAACATTGCAAGTTGGAGTAATAGTTGCTGTGAATCTGCTAGCTACAGGGGAACTTAAAACAGATGCTACTTTACTTGGATACTAGGATACAATCTTTCAGTGGGTCAGTTATGACATGTATGTAAACAAAAAATCTATTAAAAGCCATCCTATTAACATACGGCAATATAATTGTAAAGGAAGAAGATTTCTTGAAAATTATGCTGGATTCACATATGACTGCTTAAATTAACTTTGGCAGATAGAGCTGTTTTAATTAGGTAGTGAATTAAATACTACTAGATCAAAGCTGGCATTATTATATATAGTTGCAAAACCTTTGCAAGGACATAATATTTGTAAACTGCTTGTAAGAGGTGTAATTTTCTTGTTCCACGGTCTCTGGTGAAGAAGCTGCTATACATGAGCCTTAACTTTCCACTGATTTACAAAAATTCAGAAGTTGTTTTTTTTTTCTTATTTCGTCTTTTGCCAGCTCTTTTCAGGTTCTTTGAATCTTTTGATACAGACTACAGGTGCAATTGCAGCCCGTGTGGACACACCCAGCCTGCCATTAACCTAACCAGTCTGGGCACCTGTGCAGAAAAAAAAAAGCTTAAATACAGCCAGGTTTCTAAAATACAAGGTTCAGGTGCTAAAGCCTTGACATAGCAGATATACTGCTATCCATAATTGAGCTAGCTAATTTAAATTTCAGTAGATGTCTGCAGTGATTCTTTGTATGCCTATGGATCACCATGAAGATAATGTCTGAGGTATAATTTTCTTAAATACATAGTTATGTACCTATCCTGTGGGGGTGTTTTTTTTTTTTCCTGTAATGTGAGTTTTGTAATAGTTAGTTCAGCATTTCCTCTTCCTTATCCAAATGGTCTTTTCTTTGATATTTATCTCTTTTTCTTTATTCATTTCCACATCTTGCTCCATTATTCTCAACTCTCATAATTTGAAGTAATGATACTGGATTTTAATAATCATTTTTGCTGACACATTGGGAAAACTCTTCTTACTTGTTCTACAAATGTGATGTATTTAGGAGCCTCCACACCCCTTGATGAGCTTCAAAGGTAAATTGCAAAGTGTGCTTGATTTCCTTCTAGGAAAGAAGGTCAGGTTGCTGCATTAATTCCACTGGGAGTAGAATAAGCTGCATGTTTACCTAGACTCATAGAATCATCAAGGCTGGAAGAGACGTTTAGTATCACCAAGTCCAGCCGTGAACCCAACACTACCCCTGTAAAACCCTAAACCACATCACCCAGGGATCTAGACACCTCTTAAACACCTCCAGGGATGGTGACTCCACCACCTCACTGGACAGCCTATTTCAGTGCCTGACCACTCTCAGAAATCACTTAATTCCTCCAGTATCTGAAACATGGGTAGACACTTGTTTCATAAGCTAGACACAGGGCAGAAAAATGCCTGCCCCTGTGAGATTAAACATCAAAAAAACTTTGTTATAAATACCTAATAGAAGGCAAAAATATCCTTATTTTGTGTAAAATAATTGAGTAAGGCATACAGGTGTTTTTCTGCTGTTGTGGATTGTCTTTTGTTTGTTTGAGTCTCTGTGTATTTTCTTAGAAATACTCAGTTATTTCAGAAACTTTAAGTAATACCAGCTGGCTTGCTTTTAGTTGTTACATTCTTCCTTATATACCATGTATAGGAAGAACTACCTACTGCATATGCAACATGCAGAAATGGAGCTGAGGAGGTGATATTTTCTGAGTTGTCATCATGGGTACAAACTACAGCTCATCTGTATCTTCTCTCTAAGCAAAACCCTTGCTGTCAGCAGAACATTCAAAGGGTCCCCTCCCACAGCACTGTCGTGCTTGTGTCCTACAGCAGAGCTGCTCTTGCTGACAGAGGGCCTCCTCCTTGGGGTTAGGTTTGCCCCCTGGTCTTAACCTTTAAATGACAGATGAATTAAAATTGGAGTTTATATTAAGCAGCTATCTATCACTGGTGGATTTAACCACTTTAATGAAAAATATGCATATTTTTTGTTATCACAGTGGTGGTAAGTCTGAATGCTGAGTTGATGCTGATGAACAGTGTTGTATGGTAATGCTTGACAAAGCCAGTTTATCTCCTCCCTCTCAGAGGTGCTTTTTATGCTCACTTTCTGCTTGTTGCTAGGCTGAGATTTGGGCCTTCTTGCACAAATTCAAGTGGAATTTTATGTCACAAAGCAAGACAGGTGGGGAAAAAAAACCCAGCACTCTCAGTGTGCATCCAGCGGATAGTGCTGCTTCTCTCATCTAGTACTTGGCAGGAGATTTTTTCTGTTCTTGGATCCAGCCGAATATCCTTCTCAACAGTCTCAGCTTAAGGTCTCTGAAGAGGATCTTGAATAAATCGTACTCTGAAATACACACCTCTCTCAGTTGTTTTTTCCAAGATGACAAAAAGCTGTTGAGTTACAAAATTAAGATGCTGTAAGCAAGCAGAGGAATCCTGGTCATCAGTAGAGAAAGAGTGATATGATCAAGCAACTTTCTTAGCTGTTGGAATTTTTCTTTGGATAATGAGTGCAGGTTGCAAGGTGGAAGTAGTGAATCTGGATTCTAACAAGTTCTACAGCAGTGACAGAAAATAGCTAGTGGTGAGAGCTGAGGGCCTTTTTTGAAAGGATTGTGAGAGAAGGCATGAACTTAGAACAATAGCGTTTTAGAATAAGACTGTATAATGTAACTTTGAACTATTTATAACACACACAGAGATAGTGCAGGTACTTGTGTTTAGTGTAATTATGCTTATGCAATCAGCTTTTTTAGGAAGATAACCATTTGACTAGTTTATTTTTGGAAATGTACTCCAGGGTGCTAAGATGTGTATCTATATATCTGTCTTTATATAATTTTCGGCTTTGGTTCTAAATCTGTTTTCTGTATCTGTCAGGAAATATCCGTCTACCTATAAACTGGATGAGGCTGATTAATGACTGATGGCAGACAAATCTACAAATACCAAGCTTTTGGCATCATAAGTGAAAATGCCTTGCTTTGTAAGAGGGGGAAGGGGAGAAATTAATTTCCTGTTTAATTTCTACAAGAAAAAACCCACAACCTGACCAGATGGAATTTCTTTTGTACTATAAATAAGCAAACCTTCCTTCCTTTCATGGTTTCAATTTTGATATATTTCTATCTAAACTGCTCCTTCCACAATTTTCTTCATCCTGCTGTGTTCAGGGATGTTCCTTCAGGTGCTCAGTAGATGATGTAAATAACAGAACAAAGCTCTTCAACACTGATAAAAATGTATATCAGTATATATCTATAAAACTCTAAACATGCTATGGGGCTACCTGGGGCAGTCCCAATCACTTGAATGTGTGTTCTGGGGATAGTCAGAATTAAAGATATCTTGTCTAGATTTGGTGCTCATCTAGGTAAATGGGTTTATTAAAGTTACAGAAAATATGGACTGCCTAAGAATGTTGAGTTGTGGCTTTATGGGAAATGCATTTTTTTTCCTCAAAACACTGCATGTGTATTTCATATCATGTCATAATTCACTTTCTCAGTTGTGTGTAGTTTGGCAGTATTATTTTTATTTATTAATGTTAAAACGTTGTTTTCTCATTATATCTTTCATTTCATTCCTTGCCTTAACAATTGTAGGTCATGTTCAATGTTAAGACATTGATCACTTTCATAGAAGTTATGATGCCACAGTGCACTGGGTCTTTTGTAAAACTCTTACTTTGAATCCCTCATGGCACTGAATTTTCAGTGTTGTGCATGGGCACATCTTTGACTATTGGTGTGTATATGGTAGCTATACTAAATTTTAATTGTAGCCAGCTCATTACCAGACTTCTGGTGGTAATCAGTATAGTTGTGTTGGAAGCAGTAAATACAAAAAAATGTCTAGTTGAATCACCAGTGCTGTGCTCTTGTATTCTACTTCCAGCACCTCTTTCTTCTGTCACATTTAAAGACCTTAGTCATTCAGATTCTCAGAGCAAACAGATTTAACTTAAAAACACTTTATGAAAGGATAGAGGTGGGGTAGGGCTGTAAAGAGCTGAGATGCTATAGCTTAATTCACTTTTCTGGTCTATTTTTTTTTTCTTCTGATGTAATTAAGCAGAGCATGCACGCATGATGTTGCATGATGTTGTACTCCTTGCCAGAACAGAAAACATTTTAAGGTGAACTGCTGAAGAAAATCAATTACACTGGAAAGCAAATCCTGCATGCATAATTAACAAAACCTCCTTAGCTCTTGTGAGGCTATTCTTCTCAAGAGGCAAGTTGGGGTTAATGATGGCAAATTATGGGGTTTTCCTCGTTGTTTCAACAGATCAGTGTGCAGGTCTTGCTGTATAAGCAGTGAGTGTCCTGGGGCCACCCCATCTTATGGGCCAGCCCCTGTTCTGGTGTGGCAAATGATCCTGCCCCTGGCAGCCGTCAGGGAGACAGCAGGCACTTCCTGGAAAGTGGAATGACAGACCTAGTTTGTTTCTTTGTTGCAGTGTCCCCATAGGATCATCCACGTGGAGTGAGGAGAAGTGTTTAAAATACAATATACCATACTAAGAGGTAAAGCTGGAGCCTGCCTTGGTCCTGGTGGCTCGATGGAGGTTCCAGAGGAGCCTGTCAGTGCTGGTGGTGGATTGTGCACTGGTGGTTCCCTTGGGTCACATGTGGGCAAAACCACTGTTAGGTAGGGTGTTTTTCTTGCATTTATTATATATCCTGTGCTAAGCATTGGAAGATATGAGAGAGGGCTAACAATCTGTATCTAAAGCTGCTGGATTTTTCAAAAATTACAGGTTACTCTTAATAGCAAGATAATTACACTTGTGGAGAATGACACAGTTGTGATCATTCCCCAGAATAAAAAGCCACCTCTGTACTTTCTAAGTACAGAGACGTGCTGTGATGTCACATGGTGTTGGGCACTAGTTCTGACTGTGGGGGTTAGAGTTGGGCTGCAGTGAGTGAAGAGTGGCTCTTCATTTGCTTTGAGGGAGAAAACCTTCATTCGGGCTTCAGACATCCAGAATTTTGCACACATTACTGATCTTTTAAGCCTGAGTGCTGTCACATTGAATTCCAAGGTCTTGTCACATTCAGTAGGACTACTTACATCCTTAAAACTATACTTATGAGTGAGTCTTGGTAGAATCAAAGTTTTTCTTGCATTGAACTTCTTAGTCCTTCTGTATATCTAAAATATTTAATCACTCTAACATAAAAAAAAGTGCAGGGAAGTTCAAAACTGCCATGTAGTCAGAATATCTTGCCATTTGTTTGTGTTTATTTTATCTACTTTTGTTCTACAGTTATTAAAATTCCCTCTTACTTGTAGCTTCTGTGAAAAAAATGCTCACCCTGGAAATGGTGTCCATTTCGAGGAAAGGGTCAGCAGTTTTTCAGGGCACTTCTGTTACGCTCCAGATTAATTTTGGTCATCATTTCTTTCCTGCTGGTATGGGCTGTCCATGTCTTTTCTAGAGGAGCAGAGGTGGCCCGGGACATCCACAATGGGTGGTGGTGGAGCCCGTCACACAATTTCTCAGTGCTGAGGTGGGGACAAACACAAACACAAGGCATTAAGAAAGGTTGGAAACATCCCCATTTTCTCACTTCTCTGATTTGGCTTTTGTCCACATGAGGTTTTGACACCAAATCTGCTCAGAAGTGCATTGCAGTGCTTGAGCTGAATTTAGATCAGAGCAGCCCCAAATCTAACACGTAACCAATAAATGAAGATATATGTACTAAAGACGTGTTGTTGTTTGTTACTTACATGTCTTGATTTGTTGTAGGGTTTTCAATTAGAAATACTTTTAAAAATACTGAAATTTAGAAACCATAGTCAAAACCATTTCATTTAAATATGAATATTATTTGTTTTCAATTTTTGAATGGGTTGCATTGAGACCTTCTCAAAAAACATCTTGCAAAATAGATGAAGTATCAGTGTCTGCTGAGGTAATAGATGGCTTTTGATTTCAAAATATCACTGTTATGTTGTAAACCTGTACTGTTTGGATTTACTTAAAATTTTTGTCAAGGCACCCCCAAACAAAGTAATGCCCCACAAAGCAACATTATTATTCTTCTGAAGGAATTGCTTTGACACCTAATGCATGATGCCCCATTGCAGTACAGACATTTGTTAAGAGCAGGAGATCAGTATTTGTAGTGCTGGTGTTAGGATTGGATTATGTGTAATCTAATTAAGGAGGTTACTAACAATTTGAAGGGATTATAAGATTGGCAAGTGTCTGTGTGCTTATTTGATTAAAATAAATGCTTGCAGATTTATCTGCCATACCTGTGGTCTGGTATTTGGGACCAGAAATCACGTTTGGTTGGAAGTAGAAGAAACAAACAACAACAAAACTTTGTGGTTTAATTCTGTTTCTGTGATGATTTCAATACAATGTCTACTCCCTAATTAATTTTCACTGAATTGCAGTGAATTTTATCATTAAAAGCCCTTTTGAAGAAAGGGTTCTTTTAGGGGAGGGAAGACCATTTTTAAAAATAATATTCAGTCAATCTAAAAATTAATTTTTTAGGTACTGGTCAAAGACAGTTATTCAATAGGATAATGCCCCCTGCCTTCGCTCAGGGCTGAGGTTTTGTCTGTAACTTTGCAATGTAGGTCTGGTATCACTTAATGAAGCTTCCCAGATTTCTTGTTTGAAAAATGTCCAACTCTGTGTGATTGAGAGTTTCATCTCATTGTGGAGCCAAGATCCCAGAAAATAAAGGTTTTTCTTCTACTTCTTCCTTACACTCGACTTTGCATCCTTCCACCTCTACTTCCTGAGGGCACTCTACTCTCCTGAGCTTGAAGAACTTTTTTATTAGAAGTTTGGTTGAATTCAGACTTTCTGTGAAAGCAATTTAGATTCTTAGAGGTCTTCACAAGAGTCGTTCTCACCCTCAGGACCAGTGCTGGACACTCTCCTTCTCAGAGCATATCCCAGCCTCTGAGCCACAATGTTGTGCACATGGTTTGATGAGGGGAA
This sequence comes from Emberiza elegans, assembly GCA_024865655.1. Lineage (NCBI taxonomy): Eukaryota > Metazoa > Chordata > Aves > Passeriformes > Fringillidae > Emberiza > Emberiza elegans. The sequence continues at coordinate 15,618,989 of JALJVW010001410.1, forward strand.
GAGAACCTGTTAGGGGATTTGTTGTTTTAGGCATCCTTATGTTTCCAGTGAGAAACAAAAAGACAAACTATCAAAAGGCATCTCCTTTTCTCCCTGAAAATACAAAAGTTGCACCTGCCCTCAGAGCCTGACTGCAGGGTGGCCTGCCTATATATGTAGGCAGCTATAAATCATTGCATAAACACGAGTGATAGTTCCATATTTAGAGAACAAATGATTCCTGGTTTCCATTTCCACAGGTTACATTCAAGCTGGAAATAGTATTTTTAATCTTCTCTTTAAAAGAAAAAAAAAAAGAGAGAAAAGACAGCATTTTGAGATCTGAACTGACATGCGGCTTTGGGTTTCTGACATTTATGCCTTATTTGTATATTCCTTTTCAACCTTCTCCAGCTGCTACTGCATAAAACTTTCACGTTTTTTCCACTAACTGCATGGATGAAGAAGACAAATCAGGAAGTTCAGCTTCTTTCTCAGTGCCTGTTTTTAGGAGTTTTAAAAGTAGTCCAGGATTTGAACCTGGCCTCAGTGGATTTTTTTCAATAAGGTAGCTTTTATCAAGTGTCTGCCCTTTTTTGTAGATGTGAACGTGGTACAAAGCAATAGCTCCTAGGAAGTGGCAGGGTGACTTTTCAGCTGTAAAGGCCAAAGTTGTTCTCACAGTAGCACTATCATGCCCTCAGGGGTAGTGATGTTGGCCACGATCCTGCAAGGAGCTGCAGCTGCCAGGCTCCCAGGTGGCTCCCTGCAGATCCTCAGGCTGGCTGGGCCATGCTGCTGTGTTGCAGCACCAGCACAGCATGTCCAGTGCTGCTCAACCCCCTCCCTCCTGAGCTCTCCCACCTCTGGCCATAGATGGTGGCAGCCAACATCTCAGTGTGGAGGCCATGCCAGGAGCAGCAAGGATTGTCCATGGTGCCAAATTCTCTGTTAGCCACAAGCCAAGATCCCTTTGCTCCCTTAGCTTTTCGTAAACCAGACCCAAGAAATGACAACTACCTGTTGGGTACAGGGTAGAGAGATTAAAAACAGAAGCGTAACTTAGTCTTTAAAGTAACTTGAAGCAGACATAATCATGTTGTTGCATAATTATTTTCCTCATTCCTCAAACTCAATTCATTGTATGTTGTTTTAATAGTACAAATGTACTGTGCACTGCAAAAGTCAAGGAAAATTAATGAGAATGTAAAGAAACTTACAGGGAGTGCAGCATTAGGAATGCTTTTCACAAAATGCTCTATTAATAGTAAGCTGTTGTTAATGTGACTTCCTCTCAAATGTACAGTTAGCAGGGTTGTAGGGCTAGTTTTTAACACTGAGCTGTTTAAATAGCTTATAGCTGTTAAATGGAATTAGGCCAATTATTACCAAGTTGGATATAGTCATTGCATTCTTCTCCTTCCATTTTTGTAGTAACAATTCATCTTCTTGCTTTAGCTCCAGCTACCCGAGGTGATCACTCAGCCGAGCTGTAGGTGGTGTGACCAGTTGCCTGAATACATTCAGTGGTTAAATATATTCTGTTCTAAAATGAGCAGGATAATAGTGATTTAATGAAAACATCTCAGCAGCAGCATTTGTAAAGATACAGGAATTTTCTTATGACTCTAATGGTTATGTCTAGCATTTTTATCTGTACTGTTAGACCTCTGCTTGATGTTATTACTTTCACCTGGTAATTTCTAAGGCAAATGATCATATACAGATAGTTAGTTACCTGGTACTGTTTTTCTTTAATAGCTCTGGAGTGTGTTGTGCATAGGAATAAGAAGGATAACCTGTCTTCTCTAGACTACAATTAGGGAAGCCCTAATAAATTCTGGTGCCTGGCATGAGCAAGTTTGGGAAGAACAAGCTTTGAGTCCTTCCCATTGAAGATGAACAGTTGCCATGTCGCTGTGCTTTGCTAAAGGGAAGGCAGCAGGTCTACCTCTGAATGATGGGTGAAGTGGTTCTGTTGGGTGTTGGGGGTTAAACACTCAGGAACTGCTGGAAGGATGTCAGTTCTCATCATCCTTCTGTCCTTAACTCCTGAGCCATTGATTTTTGGCCTGTTGTGTAAGTTTTCTTGCTTTGAACGTTGAAAAGGTAATATCCTATGTCAGTAACTCTGAGAAGAAGCTGGTGAGCCCCACAGCAGCCCAGCACATCAAAGGATTACTCACAGAGTTGTGTCCAGCATGACCCTTACCTTTAGTGAAACATGTCCTTCACACAAGGTAAAGGTATGAGAGTGCACTGTTAAAGCTGGGACAAGGATTAAGGAGTGCAGAACAGAAATTATCTGTCACCACACTTCATAAACTGCAATAAGGTAAAAGAAATTGTTCCAGGTGATCTGCAAGGTCAGCATTAAGAGTTTCTTTTTTCCACTATGCAGAAAGCTGCTTGTCTTCCTGACTTTTCCATGGAAATATTTTTGTTTCCTTAGTTTGCACTGATGGCATACTTCAGGTTTTACATGCAATCCCAGAAAGCTTCTTCTCTGGTAGGATGGTTGTCAGGAGCCCTCATATTCCTTGAATGGGTGTTACCTGTTGAAACTTCAGATGCTGTCTATGTCTTGCAGCCTCCAAGATATTCTCATGAGAGCTGTGGTTCAAATGTTAATCCTTGATGCTACTGCCATTCTCCTGTTTAACACCAGCACTCACTCAGACTCCAGCCATGTCAATTCTCCTGGCCATGTCAACACCTGACAAGCATGACAGGTGTAAGCAAACAGATAGATTCTCTTTTTGCTCAGGATTCTAACATGCTGTTCCTTTAATTTACATGTCAGCAAAACATGTAAATGAAAGCAAAAATTCACAGGTCTGAAAACAGTAAGAAACATGCATGGGTGCTTTTTCTGGCCAGGAGTGTTCGCCGCCCTAAAGAATTCACTGTTCTTCATCTGGGTTTTTAAGAGAGTATTAGCATCCTCTTTGGGGAATCTGTCTTGATCTTAGGCCTGAGAACTTTTGGCAGCAAGTTCTCTTGCACTGGGTTTGGACTGGTGCCACAGGTAAACACAAACTTCTCGTGACTTCCTCTTCAGTCTGTTTTTTTTTACCTTTGTTTCTCCCATTTGGGGATTTTCTGCTTTCTCTTTTGTAGAAACGTCCAGTCAAACTGGTTTTTTTCATTTCTGGCAGTCACCACAACATATTTATTATTCCAAACCACTTCCACCAGAGTGAGTGATCTTCAATTTCCAACAACCATTGCTGTTTCTAGATTTGGCATTCTTCAGGTCTCACAGTATTTGGTGAATTTGTGTACACTAGGAAGATATCTACAGAGCAACCATTTTTGAAAACAAAACCATCAATCAGAATGTGTGAGTTGCACTGAAGTAATTTTCCATTATGAGAGCAAGATAAACTTGTAAGCAACTTGGGAAGCTCTATTTGCAATATCCAGTGAAAATATATTTTGTTAACTTTTGACATCCCCTGGCAATGCTATGGTATGTATCTGGTGCTTGTAAACCTGATGCATGTTATAGCTTTGAGTATTTTCAAGGCTTTTTCCCACAGCTCAGCTTTCCTTTACATAAAAGTCCAAGATCTTTTTGAAGAGTTCATCAGAAGAGAGAGGGGAGGGAGGTCTTCTATGCACTTTAGTTAGTGGGACATAAACCCAGTGTTTTGATCTGTTATTCTGTCAAAAGGCACATTTTGCAGGTCCTGATGGGACAGCTGCATTCTGCCCACGTGTCTCATCTGATGTTTCAGGTATTCTCAGCTTCCCTTCCAGCACCAGTCTGTGTAGTTGCTGGAAGATGCTAAACAGTTGTTTCATTCAGACAGTGGATAAAGAGATCCTAATCTGCCATACATGAGCTCACAAAGCAGTCAGGATCCAGATCTCTCTGGATACCACAATATGAGCTTTCTGTTCTCAGGTTTTTATCTTTGGGTCCTCTATTCAAAATTGCTCTTATGACTGCAGAATGTGCTCTGTGTAGCCTTTACATTGCAGAACTCAAATCTGTATCTGTATAAACACTCCATGGGTGTATCAATATGCACATAACAATTGTCTGCCTAGGATTATCCACTCACAAAGAAGAAGAAGATACAATGAATTTAGTGGATTCAAGCTGGTCAGAAGGAGGGTCTGCATGTGCCAGTCTAAGCTTTAGATTTTATCAGTGCTTCATTCTTAGTCTGTGTTTTGCAGTGGCTCCACCACTTGCACCCCTGGGAATAAAACGTCTGAACACACGCAGTAGAAAAATAATGTCCCTTTTAAAATAAGCAAATAAATTACCTTTCTTCTTTTTTCTCTCTTTGCCTGTCATCTTCCCTGTTCTCTGAGATCCCATGTGGCAGAAGTTGCAGATGATGAGTATCATTTCTGCTGGAGCCTGTTAACCTTTCTGTGTGAATGACAGTTTTCCAGATTTAAGTCTTAGTCAATGTTTATGTTAAGAAGAGGGTTAATGATGATCCCCGTAGGCCTCTCGCTTGGAAAGCAAAAACATCTGCTTAGCCAAAAAGTGGTTAGTTTGCTAAATTTAGAAGGAAGAAATGCATTTCCCAAAATTTGCACTGCTTCTTAACAAATATAGGGAACCAGTGGGGGAAAGCAGTTATGGAAGTCATACTGTTTATTCATTTTTTAGTTTAGTTCATCTATTTTCAGTTAAAAGTGAGATTGTTCTTGTTAAACAGAAGGGGGGTATTACTCATATGTCTGAAACATTTAATGCAATTGAACTCTTTGTGCATTTGTTTAGGTTAATAGCTGGACACATACCAAAGCCTGTGAAGCTTAGAGATGTTCTGCAGTACATGCTTAGCGGTGGAGAAAGTGAGTTTGAAATGGATGTCTGCTAGGAAACTCCCTTAACCAAACCCATAGACCAGGAGAACCACAGGTTTTGGCCATCTTTCTATCTCCTCACCAAATGTGCCCCCAGTTGCCACCAGCAGTCTGGCTCCTTGCAGGAGGTTGCCTGATGAATGGTGTATGAGCCCTTGGTTGCAGCCATCATCATCATCTGTCTTTGCTCTTCATGTCTTGGCCAAAGCTGCCATCAGTCAATGGGGTTCAAACTGGACTTGTCCTGCTTTGTGCGATGGTGAGGGAGCATTGATGGCTGGTACCAGTAAAGCCTCTCATGACAGCAGTGCTCTTGATGACTTACATGGTGGCTGGGACCACAGCTGGCAACAGCCATGGCCAGTGACAAACCAGGAGGGGTTACACTCTCCCAGTAATGCTTGTTCAGCAAACATGGGTGTCTGGGAGAGGTCACCATCAGTGGTCCGAGACCTTCCCAGTCTTGTTGCCCTTCTGCCTGGAGCAAGCACAGTGGCTGGTGCTGCTCTGGGGAAACACACAGCTTTGCTAAAGGCTGTAGAATCCTCTCACTTATCTGTTGTCCCCAGCAGGCTGGTGGACCACGGCTCCAGCTGCTGCATCCCCCTGGCCGAGCAGAAGGCTGGGCAGATGCTTTGAACCGCAGATCCTCAAGCTTCCCTGGGCGGAAAAGGAGCTGGCGGTTTTCAGGCATGACTGTACTTTGCTCTCCCTCTTGGCATCCTGTTTAACCTTTTCATCTCCTGGCACATCTCTTCCTGCATCTCCTTGCTGGCGAGCTGGGAGGTGGGGATGGGTGAAGGATAAATCCCACGGGTTTCTGGTTATCCCCACGCAGCCCTTTGCCAGCCCCGGGCAGCACAGCATGAGCTCTGCTGGGAGCCTGGCCGGCCGTGGGCGATTACGGGAGCGAGAACAGAAAAAGGGGATGAGCAAGGTAAAGCCAGGAGATCTTTGCTAAATTCATGTTTTCCCGTGTTAGAGCAAAAACCTCACGGCGAGACCCACCAGAGCCTCACTCCGCCTGCGGACACGCTCCGGGGAAGGGGTGGGCAGGAAAAGGAAAGGAAAGGAGCGGGAGCCGGGCAGAGAGCGCCCCCTCCCGTGTGTCACCGCCCGTGTGTCACCGCCCGTGTGTCACCGCCCGTGTGTCACCGCCCGTATCACCGGGGCTGGAGGGACGCGGGATCGCGGTGAAACAGAGCCTCCGTGCAGCCGCGAGCAGCCAGGGCGTGGAGCAGCTGCCAAAGCCGGGTGACAAGCACATCGCGCATCCGTGGGGTTCCCAACCCTGCTGGAGCCGTGCTCTGTTCCAGCAGCATCTTCAGTACTCGCGTGTCTGTTTTGGGTGTTCTGTTCCATAACAGCGGCAACTGGTGATTCAAAACTGGGGCACAGCGCCCGTGAGCCAGGGTGGGTCCCAAACAGGTCTGGTTCTCCCTCTTCCCTCTGCCCTGCTGTGCCCTCTCACCAGTGCTGGCTCCTGGTGGGCAGTGGCTGCAGTGCAATGTGAAGGGAGACAAGGGCAGTGCTCCTCCAGCACGTGGAAGCTGTATTTAAAATATGATGATGATTTAAATTCAGCAGGAAAATCGTTAGCCGCTAAATTTTGCCAAACCTTCCAAGGGATTTCTGCTGATATTTTCAGCAAATGACTTGGGAAAATGAATCCTTTAGGGGTTAAAATATTACTGGAGGCTGTTTTCATTATGTCTTTCTCAGTTATCTTGAAATACAGCAGGATAGTGTGAGTTTGCTTGAAGCCCAACCTTAGAGCCTAAGGTATTCAGGTATTCTTGAAACAAAAATCTGCAGTTTACTGTTTCAAATGTTGCTGGAAAAATTAGCAGGATTGTAATAGCTTAGCTGATTAAAAAAAAATATATATATGGAGGGAAGGGGGGGAAAGTGCAATATTTATGTTGGCCCTGAGAACTGCAGCAGAAACTAAAAAAAAAAAAAAAAAAGTTTTTCCATTTCACCTCCCTAGAGGCCTAGAGGCTTGGGGGGTGTGTTTTTCTTGTGAAGCATCTGCCTCACCTGTGACTTCATATCCAAGGAGAGTGGAATTAGAAGTCCTAGTGCTGGGTGGTTCCACATACATACATATATATATATATTGTCATTTGAGCCTGGCTGAGATGTTTGCAAAGCTCTTAATGGTCCATCTGAATTGTAAAGGTTTGCTGACCCCACAACTTACCTGAAGATAGTTTTGAGATTCTTCACTCTGAGAACTTAAAACCTTAAAGATTTGCCACAATATCTTTTCCTTTTAAAGAGACAAGCATTTTGAATGGGTTTGATTGCTTGTTTTCCATGGGAATTTTTTGATGTGAGGCCATTGAAATGTTCGGGTGAGAGCATAAAAATGGTTGAAGTAGATGAAGAGTTATTAAAATGACGAGTTTGTTGTATTGATCTGGGATTTAGCATTTCATCTTTCCAATTCTTTGGATGTCGAAGTACGCTCTCACAAATACAGCATGGACTTTTCTGTCAATCATATTATTCTCAAGACACGATTTTTCTTTTAATTGTCATTTTGTTTGTGGAGTCAGAATATCTACACAGAGCTGTGTAGTGATTTATTTAGTGAGAAAAGAATTTTCATGTACGATTACCTCCTCTTTATTTGTGCATTTATGAATCCTTTTTTCAGAAATTCTTATATAGCTGCTACTGCTGCTCAAATTGCCATGGTTTTTAAAGAGAATAATGCTTATTGATAGTTCCCACATTCACTGGCAGGCACATCTAAAACCTGTACTTTTGTGTTCACAGCTTGCATAATATAAAATTTAGAGATTGCTTGTCAAACTGAGTGTCAGCTGAGTTTCCTAGGAAACTCACTGAAGATATTTATAAAACTACAGATCAGCTTAATAATAGATATAATAATGTCAGTAGCTCATTATTTTTTTAACTTTATTGGTCCGTTTTAGTTTGCTTTAATTTGTCGCTAAACCAAACCACTGCATTTCCAACCAGAGAGCCAAAGAGACCTTCCTTCCAGTAACTTGCCTAATTAATTTCTTAAGAAAAGGGTAGTTTCTGCTATTCCATGTAAGGAAATACAAAACACCCTATGTAAAATTAAAAAGAACATAAATGTCATACTAATTATCTGACTGAATCCTTTATAAGTAAAGCCACAATTGTGAAATATAAATGTAAATATTGTATCATGTTATTGTTTTATTCACTGTTGAATTGAGTATGTGAATTTGAAGTTCGTTGCACATGCATGCAAAACAGTCACTTCAGAATTAACATAAATCCTGAGTATGGGTTTCTGTAGAAGCTATATAAATAGTCAGTATTGTAAAAAGGCATGATTCTGTGAAAATAATTGCATCCCTGAGTTGATTTTAAAAAATCATAAAAAAGTATCTAAAAAGAGTAAGTGATACTTGGCGTCCATTTTTGTTCATTCTTCTGTTACTATGTTTTCCTCACACTGATTGTTTGAGTTGAGACATCAGCATTGCTGCGGTTGATCTTTTTGTACTTTAGGTTCTTTAAATGGAAATTTCAGTCATGTAAATTCAAAATTTGCTGATCTGTAAATATATCTATGTATAAAATCTATATTTTGTCAGAACATAATTATTCAAGACAATTAGGATTAGGTGAAGTTAACATTCTCTAGAAAGCAGTTTAGAAAAGTACTTTCAGGTTTCCCATTTTAATACAGTAATGAGGATGGACTTAATGTGTTTGGAAATGAGGCAGTACTGACTCCTTATCTCATCTGGAATCATTTCTTGTACCCAGTACATACATTTGCCTGTCAGGACTATTTTTTGATGCTGTGCTAATTAGCCAAGCAAGGAGTTCATATGAAGGATATTCAAGAACTGATTTTTCTTTTGAAAAGCTAAGAGTGTAGCTGTCTGTGTTTCTCTGTCTAAGAAATCTCATTGCACAGTTACCAGTGTCATTGCAGAAGAAATCTTAGGAAGCCTGTCCATCACACACTGAAAAGGTTAATTTCCTATAAAGCTACAAAATTTATCCCAATCCTAATAGTAGCTGCATGTGGATTTATTGGATGCTAGTGATACCGTTCCAACTTGTTACAGCAAGGTGGCAGGTAAAACCTTGTAAATCATGGCATTTATTTTAATACAGCTTACATGCAGACAGCAACCTTACAAGCATATAATGGTACAGCTGCTGTGTCAAATGATATTTTTTAAGCCCGTGATATTTGTCAGAGCTGGCTCTCTCTTAGCTGTGGTGTTGCAGTTTAGGGTATTCACAACTGGTCTTTCTATTGGGAGGAAGTGGAAGGTGACTTCAGCTCATAGATAGGACATCTAATTGGGAAACTTGCCTCTTTCCCAACACCATGGACTGTGTGCATTGTAACTGCATTACTCCTCGCTCCTCTGTTCCTTACTATAATTTGCCTGTTTGAAAGTGCTAACAACCAAAAACCTCCCTTAAGTACTTGAATAGGTGAGAAAGGGATGAGTTAGCACTTAATACCGTGTTACACCATTTTGGATAATTTCTGCCAAAATTATCATGATATTGTGGAGATAAGATGTATTGTCTCTGATTTATGCAGCAATTTCACAAGACACATTTCTGCAAGAAAAGCCAATCCACACCGTCTTGCAAGGTTTGTGATGGAGTTGTATTTGTGCACAAACACTGACTTCAGTCCACACTCTTAGGAAGATCCCTTTCTGTGTCAGACATTGTCTGTACTTTGGAACAGACTTTGAAGAACAACCACGTTAAGGAAAGTTGCTCTGATCAGGAAGTTTCAGCCTGCAGGCATTTTTGCTGTGGGCTTTTTTGCCTTCTTTTTTCATGTTCTGTGCTGCAGGCATGAGCTGAGAGTTCTCTCGGTGATAGATGTGTCACTTAAAAATGATCGCTCTGCTCCAGCATCTGCATGGACTGTGGGATAACTGAAGTTAAACTTTGCTCAGTCTAGGTGATGACAATCATCTGATCAAAAGGTTCAGCCTGAATAAAACTGCTTTCCCATGGTCACTGTAGGTGACTATAAAAATGTACTTTTATATCCTCATATAAATTTATAGGGCTTTTGACAAGGAAGGAGGATTTGTGAAATGATGCTTTTTCTTCAGAGGTTCTTCCATATAGTTTTGCTAGGCACCCATTGGGTTGTGCAAAACAGTGATTTTTTTTTTAAACCCTGTGCTTAGCTATGACACCTTGATCATCCAGAAAGAGAAGTTGGGTATTCTAACTGTAGAATCTGCATTTTTTTTCCTTGCTGTAACAATGGAGGCTTAAAAGGAAAAATATTTTAGGTGAATACATATGCAGTGTATTTTCTTTTTCCTTTCAGTTCATATCCGTGGGAAACTGCTATGAGAATTACAAACAGCTTTTAGGGGGCTATTTTTTCAACTGGCCAGTGTGTGTGACCCCTGTGTTTAACAGTGAGTTACATTTTAAGTCAAGAGTTCACTGGTTTTTTCTTTCTTTCCCACTGCAATCAAGTGGGGCATGTATTCCATGCCCACACTCAAGTAAAATTGGGGAAAACTTGCCTTTTGATAAAGTCTTGATAATATTGTAGTGGATATGTCAGCCAATGGGATATTCACTGCCAAATACCAAATAACAATGTAGAAATTCAAGAAAGCTTCTAAATCATACAGGCAGTCTGGGGAAAATGAGCCACCTGGGCTCAGAGGAGATCTAAGAAATGGATGGAAGTGAGAGAGGAGAACCTGCCTCTTTTAGCAATAAATATAAAATCCTATTTTTATGTCCATAAGTGCTGCCATTCTAACACATATTAGGAAAGAATTAAGGCTTGGAAAATCTTTTAAATAATCATAGAATGTAGTTTCCCCCTGATTTTCTTTTCTCTTGCCCTTCCTTGCAGCTGTCTTTCTTCCACTCCGTGCATGTCACTGAGTTTTGGTGACATAAAGAATCAGATTCATTAACTTCCAGTTTTTGTGCTTTAGTTGCAGTGTTGGAGGGGAGCAAGTCAGTCCACAGCTTTTTGTGTATACCAACAAGCATTTCTGCTAACATTACAGAGACCATAATTAACATAACATTATACTTGATCGGCATTATACTAAATAAAGGCACCCCTTTGCCACATTTTCTATATTAAAACCCAAAATATTTGTTAAGTCTTAACAACCATATAATGTTATGATCTGCAGTTAGTTGCAGAATTTTTAGTGGACCTCACAAAATTGTAACATTTCAACTGCATTTTGAACCGCTGGTGAGTACTGCATAATGGTAACTTTGAAAGTGCTGTATTGAAACACAGTCTAGGTAAAATGTTTGTTTGGCTTATAAAATATAACCTTGAGCAATATATGGAAATAATCAGTCTCCTAACTTTACCATTCAAGTTGTGTTTTACTTCTCAGCAGGACTGTAAACTAGAAAAGGTAGTGAAATGTCTTTTACTAGACAGTATTGTACATATCTAAGTGCATGTTTATTTTTCTTCCAGCTTTTTAGAAAGAATTGACAGCGTCAGCATGGATGACTACACACCCACAGATCAGGTTAGTAAAAATAATGGGGTAGGGTCTGAACTAAGACTGACATTCATCTGAATTTTCTGTGTAATTTATTTTAGTCCCTACTGCAGCTGAAATAAGACATATGGCAGAATAGCAAAATATGGTGTAGCAGTTTAAGTAATGGATATTAAAGAAGAAGGGGCATTTTGGTGGTGCAAACTTGTCTTTTACTGTTGTAACATCTAGGTCTGTGATTCTTGTAATACATCTGGTTTGTCTTCTGGTTTCCCATTCTGTGTCCCACAAAAACAAGGTGAATAGAAAAAAGAACAGAAAGCATGAATGTAAAAAGTTATGGTTTCCCTCACCAGCCTTTGGTACAGAGAAGCAGAGCTTTATTTCAGTGGTGGAGGTGACCCTAGAGGGGGACTCCCCATGTCTGTCAGAAGGCTCCTTCACAGGCAAAAGCTTGCAGTGAATAAGGTGTCCAGATTCAGGGGAGAGCACCAGTGGCAGCAGCAGAGCTTGCAAACTTCTCTGCAGGCCTGCAGATTCCTTCTTTGCAGGCTGTGCCCATCTCCTGCCGGTAGCAGAGTTTCTATTCAAGCCTTATTTGCAAGACAGTACACTTTTTTCCCAGATGCTGTGATACATCTTGATGGAGTGCTCTAATGGCAAACACATTCATGTTAAGGCTGAACTGGTGCAGACTTGAAGTAAAGAGGGGCTTCACCATATTTCTGCCTTCCCTGAGCTCAGGCTGTGTGCTTTCCTTTGCTGTCTCTTCAGCAAACATTCTGAAGTTGTTATTTTTTCAGTGCTGCTATCCCACTGTCATTTAGCAATCTCAGCCAGGATTGTGGACCATGTCATAAACTCCAAATACAGGTGACAGAAGAAAATCCCTGCACTGGATAATTCAGTCTAACAATGCAAGGCATGTAATAGGTGGATGCCCTTAAAAAAAAGACAGAGTTGTCAAATCTCACTGTGCAATTAGGGAGTGAAATATAGAGAAATGAGGTGACTTGCCAGAGATCACCCAAGGAAGCATGCAGAGAAGAGCCTGTTCCTTCAGACCTAGTTTAGGACCATAACCACAAGCATGTCCTATAGTTAACCCAATATAGGATCAATTATTCAAGCACTCAGGACATTTTCAGACCAAAGGAATTAGCACTGGGGTTTGCTCCATCTAGACCTCATGGATTTAGCATCAAGGTCACGCACCTGGAGAGAGAAGTCAGTGAAGAAAAGCCTCATTTTTGCTTTCCTTATTTACATTAGTGTTAGCCTGTTTGTTCCTGGGAGGCCCTTCACTACCTGAAGTAGTCTTTCATCACCTAGAAATTTTTCCTGATATTTACTTTGAGGAGAAATGTCTTGAAAGATCAGAAAAGGCCCTTGGTATTTGGCAGGTGGAAAACTTGCTGTCATGGGGGGATTCTGCTTTTGTTTTTGTCCTGTTGCACTGTATCAGTTGCCTTGCTGAATTAACTGGTAAAAATCACTTGTTTCTTCTCTTCCCTTGCTTTCTGTTTTTTGGGTTGGGTTTTTTTTTTTGTTTTTTTGCACCATAACAAAGCCAGCAAGAGACAGAAAATGACAGTAATGTATAAAATAACTAAAAGTATTAAATAAGTGGCCTTCAGCAGAGTGCATGCAGCTGTCAAAGCAGCCAAGGTTTGCCTTGGCTACCAGAAGCAGTAGATGGGATGGTAGGGTGGAGAAAAAAGACAAGCTGTGCCTGCACTCTGCACCACTGGCTGCCTCTTTCCATCCAGGAAGGAGGCATCATAAAATGTTTTTGCCTACTCACCTTGAGAATTCAGGAAATTATTTTTTAATTATTAAAGGAGTTGGTTAAGTTGTAAAGTATTGCTAGTTTAAAAAATAGGAAAGAAATGCCGTATTTCTGCACGACCTAAATTCTGTTCCCTTGTGCTCTGTAACAGAGCTTTAATTACTCAGTCACAAGCTATTATTTCAGTAGGATTCCTGTCTCATTCAGTACAAAAGAGGGCAGAGTTAAGGTTGCCTGGGCAACTGTAAATCTGGAGTTTTCTAACATTTGAATACTTGACTTTACAACATGAATAACATTTTTCTTAGTTTTATGTAACTTCAGAATTCATTATCCTCATGGCATACCAAGGTGTGTAACCATCAAGAACAGGTTTCAGTGGGCAGTAAGGAGAACATAGATGGGGTCTCCTGCTTTCTGAGTGCACAAACCAAATGCAGGAATCATTATTAAATTTATTTACCATGTCAGTACAGACAAATGTAGATTTACCAACAGGTCTGATTGAACTTGCATTAAATGAAACATTTAAGACTTTTCATGGAAAATAATATTCCAAGCTTTCAAGAACAAAATTAGGTTAGAAAAAAGCCTTACTAATCAGCTTCTGTGTTCTCATTTCCAGGACCTATTAAGATGCAGAGTGTTGACATCAGGGATTTTTGAAACAAGATTTCAAGTAGATAAAGTAAATTTCCAGTAAGTCTGTTAGTAATGATTTATGAATGTCATACTCATTTTTAATAGCTTCATTCAGATGTCTGTTCATGTATGCATGGTATAGCAGGCTTAGGATGGGAGTGGGTGGTATTTTGTTGTTTGATTTGGCTTTTTAGCTCTCCTTCCAGAGGTCCTAGTAAAATTACCTCATACTTTGCAAAAATAGCTTTAATTAGTTACATGTATTAGCAATGCCCTATAGTAGGGTTGTGTGTGGCTTCTTGTAAAAACTGGTGCATTGGTGTAGCACTTTAAAATCATAAAATACCTTTGGGGATTAGAGCCCACGGAAGTCAATGGGAATCCTCCCTTCTTCCCGAGGGCTGCAAGCTCTGTGTTTGTCGAAGTTTTTTGCTGTGTGTCTAACACATCCACAGGCAGACTGGCTTTTCTCACCACTTCTTGCCCAGAAGGGTGGCAGTGCTCAGGGGGCTGAGCTGCCTCATGTCCTCCCTGATACAGAGATGCCCTTTCCCCACCACCCTTCAAAATGTCCTGAAACCTGTACTTGTTTTTAGTACAATATTACATGCCACATGCACTGCTGTGGACTGGAAAGGCCAGCACTTGTCCTTGAAGAGTGTATTTCTCATTTTATGGGTTCAGTAGCTTCTCCTGGCAGAGCAGGGCAGGTGGAGCAGTGCATCTGTCTCTGACAGGCAGTGCAGCATCAGCAGCTCTCTCTCCTCTTCAGGCAGTATTTTACTGCCCCTGTCCTTGGGGCTGTTGGATTTTTAAACTGAACCCTCATGCTGTGCATGCTTTGTGTGATTTTTCCTAGTGCACATAAGTGATATAACATCCTATGGCTTTTTAACAGCATGTTTGATGTAGGTGGCCAGAGAGATGAGAGAAGAAAATGGATCCAATGCTTTAATGGTAAGTAAAAACATTCTGTATTTTATTTTAACCTTACCCTCTGAGGTGTGAGCAGCTTAGTGTTCATACCCACACACAGTACCTCACTAGCACAGAGGTCCAGTGTTGCAGATAACTTTTTTCTGTTATTTTTGGCTGATTGGTGAGTAATGGTGGTGTTACCCTGAGGAGTATGTGCTGGGATAACAGAGATGTTCTATTCTCTCTCCTTTCTTTCCTTCTTTCTTTTGTGTGTTCTGCCCAGATGTCACAGCTATCATCTTTGTTGTGGCTTGCAGTAGCTACAACATGGTAATAAGGGAAGACAATAACACAAACAGACTACGGGAATCCCTGGACCTTTTCAAAAGTATCTGGAATAATAGGTAAAACAAACCTCATTCCTACCCATCTTCCCCAGTTTAATTACAGTTCAACTCCTTCAAAATAGGACTTCCCTTGCTGTAGGATCAGATTGTTTATTCAGAAAATAGCCAGGTTGGGCTAGGTCTCAGAGTGTTCCCACCCTGGTGAGGTGACACCCCTCCCTGGCAGGGGCTGTGGCACAGGGACAGTGCACACGGCTTTTCACCACTCCTGCCAAAATGATGCAGGGCATGGGAACAGCTTGGAAAGGGCAAGCCCCCCTGAGGCTGGCTGCTGCAAGGGAGGCAGGAGGGACCCTCTCCTGGCATCACTCTGCTGCTTGGCTGAGACCAAGATCCTCTGAGGAACATTTGATCTCCCCCTCCAAAGCAGCAGCAGGAGCAGCTCGCTGTGCTTGTTCCTTCTGCTGCTCTCGTAAGGGTCAGCTCTGAGAGCACAGGGTACCTCTGCCTTGGGGGGGGATGCTTCTCACCTAGCCTAACTGGAGCTGCCATTAAATTGCCACAGTGCCTGTAAATTGCAGGTACATAACCAAATAGGAACCCAAATGGGCTCCTGGTAGAGAACAAGTAAAAACAATGTGCAAAATAAGGTGGTGAAGTTTTCAGCACATACCTGTGAGGATGCTCTGCACTGAGAAGTGATTGAAGGTAGAGTGAAGGAGGAATGTTAACTGCACATCCCAAGGCACATTGTCACAGTGATGGATTAATTGGGGAAGAAAAGAATCATTATTTTCTTTCCATTCATCGGGTGTCATACAGGCCACCCTAAAAGATGGCATAAGTGTGTGGATGAACAGTAGCTTAGAGCAGTCTGAGGGAAGGGAGCTTTCTAGCCTTTTTTTTTTTCCCATTTATCACAACCAAATAAAGCAGACAGTAATGCCTGGTTGTGAACTATGGTGCTTCTAGAAAATGCCATCAATTTCCTAATTTGATAACTAGAAGAGAATTTAGAAAAAAATTTTGAAAGCTGCTCCCTTCGGTAATGTCCACTGCAGTTTTTATAAATGTATTTACTGACCTTAGAAATATACCCATTGTTCTGCACAGGTGCAGGCTAATCAAAACAATCATTTAGGTCAACTTTTTTTTCTGTTTAAGCATGTTCTACACTGTTTCACTCTCTGTCCACACAGGGATAGCCAGTAAATTTTCTATCAATGTGATAGGTTTTTGTTGAATAACATGTCAGAGGTAACACAAACATTTGGTTTGTTTTTGACAGGTGGTTACGGACCATTTCTATCATTTTATTCTTGAATAAACAAGACATGCTGGCTGAAAAAGTCTTGGCAGGGAAATCAAAAATTGAAGATTACTTTCCTGAATACGCGCATTATACTGTACCTGAGGATGGTAAGGTTTTTCTCCCCATGCTGGGATTGGACCTGCTGGCATGGCCCAGCCCATAGCTCTTCTTCCTGTCTATCTGTCTGTCTGTCTGTCTGTCTCTCTCACACACATTCAGAAGCACACACTGTTCCTTGACATGAGCTGCTGGTCAGGTAAGGAGCATGCCAGCAGCATGGCGCTCACAGGCACCCCATGTGGGTGGAGTCTGAAGGGGTTCCGGCTCCACAGCACCTGCCCTTCCCTTTTGGGAGGAACCCCCAGTCCCAGGACAGCAGAGCAGCCACACATCTCCCCCCTTCCCAGATGCTTCTGCCTGGGCCTCCCACAGTGCTGAACTTTGTTGGGGATTCATGAGACTTATTTTGCAGCCATTCTGCATCCTCCAATACTGTAAATTTCAGGTTTTGAAATACTAATGGGAGCCCAGCAGACCAGTAAGGGAGTTTTAATGGAGGAAAACCACATCAGTACATGGGAAGAGAGCTGTGGTGATGGAGTGGTCATTTAATATCTTCAAGAAGTGCAATGGTTCCTGCACCACAGTAACATATTGCAGAGGTAAACTCTGGTGTTATGCCAGGCAGAGATCTCCCCAAAGGTCTCAGTTCTGCTTAGCAAAAGTGGTAAAACTTTCACTTTCTAACCACTCGCCCCTGCCTTACTCAAGTGATGTCCCTGGCATGGTGCTTGCAGCCCCCTCTTGGAAAAGGTTTTCATTCTCCACCAACCACCACCAACAGCCTTGGTCACAGAGGTGAAGATGGTGATTATCTATTTTCAGCCTTCATTGAGGTCTGGAACTTCATGAGTGTGATTCTGAGTTTCAAGTATAGAGGATAAATGAACTGTCCTAAAATCTGAGTTGATCTGGCATCTGTTTTGTAAGGGTTTTCAGAAGAAATCTTATCTCCATCACCCAAATTTCCCCTTCTTAAACATGCAGCACATAGACAGAGATTGAGTGAATTTTCAGTATTTTTTAATAATAAGCCAATTGTCAGGAACAAGTAGCTTTTGGTATTTCTCAGAGGGATTTCACAGTGGGTATCTAGAGTGATCCAGAATATTCACACATGAGACAGCTCTCTATTTTTAACCTGTAGTTGTTCACTTATTCTTCAATTTCAGCTGACATTATTTAAGGGCAGCACTGAATTCCAATATGCTGTTGATTGTGCTGCTGCTCTATTTTTATAGCAGTATGGATGAAAAATACATTTCCATATTCTGATAAATTCTGGCCTTTACAATGTTATATTTATAAGCATCTGATTTTGGTATCCTAGATGAGAGATAATACTGAAAGGAAATAAATAGGTTATCTCTTCACTGCATTGTTACTGAGAGCAAATACAGTCATTGCATGGCCTAGACAGTGACAACTTCATCTGCTTACAAACAGTTAATATTGAGCAATAAGTCTCCTGCTCAACAAGAATTTAATCCAAGATCCCTTGATGGGCAATATATCTGAAGTATTCTGCTGAATTGGGGCCTGGAATTAAAATACATTTATATATATATATCAAAAGGTCTGTCAATGCTATCATTTTTTCCAAGTGTAATCTTGGACTAACCATTTTTAAACTCACATTCCTGCCTGTAGAAGCTTTTTTCAGGAGACACTGTTCTGCTGCAGAAACTGAACAGCTCAGCTGCTTTTTCTAGTCATATTTTCTGATAAAAGCTAAACCCTAACTCCCACTTGATTTATATCTATATGAACAAGCTTGTGGATGTGAGTAAGCCTTTTTGTGATATGACCAATGACATTGTTGCAATGATTTCAGCAATTTTCAGGTTCCTAAAATATGTTGTTCGCATAGTCGGGTTTTACTGTAACCCTTCATTTTAGAATTACCTACTGGGAATCTCCTCTAGTATTTAACATTTCAGTTTCTGTACTGAAGGGCTTCCTTTTTATTAAATCTTTTGTTACAAATAGATGATTATTTGGTTTTTGTGTTTCTGATGTCATTTGTTTTTAATTGAACAGCAATACCAGATGCAGGAGAAGACCCCAAAGTCACAAGAGCCAAGTTCTTCATCCGGGATGAGTTTTTAGTGAGTAATTTTCATCTTATGTGTGATTCTATCATAGGAAATACTGACAGATGGCATAGTTTATTTAGGGAAAACTGACGGGATTTTGCAGAAAGCTAGAAGGAGAGGACAACGTCTGGCAATTCCCTAGTTCTTTTCAACTGCCCATCTTGCAGAACTTTCCTCAGTGCTGCACTTTTTTATGCCCATTTTGTATAAAGTCACCTGCCATGCTAATTGTCACACAGTAAGAGCTAGTGCTTAGAATGGTCATGTACAATCCATGCATAAACAAGTAGGCTTTCTTACTTTTATCCTGCGTTCCTTCAAGGAGTTTGGCAGTGATCAGCTGATAGCAGAAATTTAAAAAAGAAAAAAAAAGGCAGATTTTATGCTTAAATAAGATTTCCGGTATGTCAATTTACCTCACCTTTGGACTGCTATCATGGCCCTATTGAAGCATCACAATAAAGTTTCCTTGTCCAGTCACATTTTTCTTGCAATTAAGGTTTCCTCTATAGCTGGAGTGAAGAGGTGCAGTTTACGTTTTGAAGGTGAAAGCAATTGTCAGGCACACAGTCACAGCCCAGCCCTGCTGTCAGAGAGTGAAATTCAGTATCACTTGTGGCTTCATTCAATTTGAGTTGTCCCCACAGTGCAGAGCAGTACCACCGACCAGAACCAAAGCTCATCCATCCACCCTACTGGTAGAAACTGTATGGGTGTGTTTGAGACAACAAACTGAGTCGTTAGAATTAAGAATTTTAAAGTCATTATGCATTTACGAGCATTGTTAGGATTTACAGCTGCTGACGCATCAAGAAAGAAGCAATTTACTGTATTCACACTTTGGGGATTTCCAGTTGCTGCTTTAGCCTTCCAGATCCTGAGGAAAAATGTCAGATTGTGCTGTGTTAACGTAAGAGTTACCAAAAAACTCACTTCAAGGCAAATCTCTCCTGTGGTAATGCTGGAATCCTGAAGCAAGTGATGATATCCAGTCTGGAAGGAGAGTGGCTCTGAGGGATGAGTTACAGGGAAATTAGGGTGAAACTCCCCACCTTTATCTAGTTTCATGATTTAAGAACACACATTGAGGACGAGGTCCTTACCTGCCATGACTCCCTGGCATTACAGAAGGAGGCCCCCTATGAAGCAGGGAGGGGAGGGGGCGTAGCCACTGCAGCCACCCAGGAAACCCCTGTGGGTGCTGGGGGCAAGGGAAGCCCCTGTGCTGGGGCCAGCCCCTGCCAGCTGCCAGACACTCCTTGGGGCTTACCAGGCATGGGGCCAGAGCAGCTTCTCCCTCGTTTCCCTGCAACTGCTGCAGGTTTGGCAGAGAGCATCTCCTCTATAACACGTCTGTCTCCTGGCTCAGTGCTCTGAGTAACGTGGCCGTGCCTGGAGAGGGCCAAGTAGAAATGGTCACTTCCAGTTCCATGGGGTCAGACACAAAAAGCTGAGGTTTCAGAGAGGGACTGATAAGGGGCACAGGAGAAATACAGACTGGCAGGGATCTGATGGCCTTAGCCAGGTGCCAGGAAGAAAAGGCCTCTATGTCCTACCTGTGTCTGCCTTGGCTTTGCTTTGTACTTTCTTTCCCAAGTTTCTTGATTTATGACCTTTTCCTTGCCCCACTCTGTTAAATTTTCAGGCATGGTTCAGAAAAGCCTGTGTTCATTATGCTTTATTGGGATTTTTATCATGATAGTAGGTCTGCATAAATCATGGATATGCGTGACAATCAGCACCATGGTGCTGCACTCCTTAAAACTGCCTGGCTCTAGGAATGGTAGTGGCAAATTTAAAGCCTGTAATTTGAGGAATATAAGTAGGAGGTTAAAATTGACCACATTTTTAATAACTATTGCTACACAGGATAGATTAGAAAGGCAAAAGCTGTCATGGTTTCAGGGCTGGTGTGGGAGCTGTGGTCCCTCAGGATTGGGCAGCAGGGCTGGGATCCGTTGTATTTCAGTCAGGAAACAGCATGGGAAGGATGGCTGGGCCCAAGCCCAGCCAGTGCCTGCACCTCAGGGCTGGGCTGGTGAGGGCATCTCCCTTGTCCTGGAAATGTTATCTTGTGGGAAATCCTCTGTCCTGCAGCTCAGGCACATCCTTTCTTCTCCCAGACTGTTCCTGGAGGCAGTGTACATGTGTGCTCCTGGGTGAGGCTGCTCCCCAGCCCTGTTTTGGTGTTCTGTTCACAGGGCTCTCCAGCTGCTGATGTTTAGTTTGAATACATCCCCAGTGTGAATACACCCCCATTAGAACAGTGGCATGACTCCTCTGGTTCCTGTCCTGCTGGTTTTTACAAAACCCAAATCTGGGAGGTGAAGGAGCTGCTGTTCAAACACACAGGCCAGGATTCCTCAAATTTGCATGTCATCCTGACCCCTGCAGTGTAGGGATGCCAGTATTAAATATTCCTGCCTGGAAAGCAAATGTTCTTCCATCAGTGTCCCAGGGGAGTTTTTCTCCCCTGTGAACTGGTGCTGAGTTACACACTACTTTTCAAAGTGAGTGTCGAGTAGGGGTGACAATTCTGCATTTATCTTCAAATGAGAGGACTGCAAGAACTGTCAGGTGACAAAAACAGACGTCCCCCTAATATTTTGAGAATACATCCTGTGGTATGCTGTGTATGTAACCACGACACTGTGGGCAGCTTATTGCCATAGACATGAGTGAAATCAGTGCATGATAAACACAAGCAGACAGTTCTTAGTATTTTTCATGAGGTTAAGCCTCAAACTAGGTATTGAAAATAGCATGGTAAGAAAATAATTTTTAGACTTTGTATGAACACCCCTGTGGAATCAGTGTTGAATGTGTAATATTACCTAAATTACCTGGGAAAAATCTGCAATTGTTTGTTGATCTAATTATGTAAATCATAGCTTCTAAATGCCTATAGTTTTGCATATCTGTAGCTTCAGGTATGTAAAAGGTCAAACCTACATGTAAAATAAATCCTGTGTTAAAAATACATTGTGGTACCTGAGTGAGATAGAACACTCTTTTGTTGTTTAACTAGAGTAATTTATAATAAAATTTAGAAAATAGTTATAGAAATCATTATTCTAAAAACTGACCTTCTGCTTTCATGACATTTTGTTTATATTCTGCAAGATAATGGTCTAGAATGGATTTATATTTGTCAGTCCTATAGTAATACAGAACAAAAATTAGGATATATTTTTTGAATATATATTTTAAGATCTTGGGGAATTTTAACAAGATAACCATGGGAAAAATGATCCTAGACCTTGAAGTTAGAACCTAAAAAGGTTTGCAGTAGCCTTGAGAAAATGTAATTCTGCATGGTTTGATGTTTACTAGATTTTTGCATGCTTTATTACTCTAAGTGAGCCCAGCCACTCTGGTGATAATTCCACCAGATTCTAGGCTCAATTATGATACCAGTCCTTCAGCTGGCTTAATAGGTGCTCTAAGTGAAAGTAACTTGAGGGCCCCACACACAAGCAGCAGAAGCAGTAGAATGCTGTTCTCTGCCACTGCTGCCTCCACAACTGGGAGGGTTTTGGTTTTGTGCTGCTGATGTAAAACAAGAGTTCAAGAATTTGCCACGTGATGGCCCCACAAAAAGAAGAGAAAACAATTCCTGGGGCAGGTGCATGGCAGGCTGCACAGCTGTCAGCAGCACAGATTTGGCTGCACAGTGATGCACAAATGGCAACAGCCTGTGCAGCTAAGGGTGGCATCCGTGGCTCCCACAAAAGACTCCTGTCCTCACCCCAGTACCCATAATGTTTTGTAATCTTAATTTCAGATTTGTCATTCAGACTGACCAGACCACAGCCCTCCCTTCCTTTTGTTTACTTTTTTTAGTGGTCTATGTACAGATTTCCCAGGGTTCCTGGTTCCCCCAAGTCTGTAGACTGCTGAGATGTGAAACTTCTCATGGCACGGCACCTGACGCTTTTTGGTTTTGCCTCCCTGTTTGCACAGAGGATAAGTACAGCGAGTGGAGACGGCCGGCATTACTGCTACCCACACTTCACATGTGCAGTGGACACAGAAAACATCCGCAGAGTGTTCAACGACTGCCGAGACATCATCCAGAGGATGCACCTCCGCCAGTACGAACTCTTGTGAGGGGGATCACCGTGGAACCTGTGGTTTTAAATTCTTTGCTCCTTACTCTTTCTCTTGATACTACCCCACACAGGGTGGAAGAATATACTATAGAAATGTCAGTCTCTTCACTTTGTTTACTTTTAATTGTTTAACCTTAAAGCTGATTTGAAGGAAGTTTGGGTTATTTTCCCTTCATGCTTTTTGGGACTATTTTTGTGCTTTATTTTGACATGCCACTTCTTCGTCATTCCACTAAGCCCTTTGGCTACCTCTGTTCCCTTAGGTTTTTGTTTTTTTAAAACTGAACGTGACCTGCTAAATTTTTTCCAGTGGGTTAACCTCAGTTCAGACCGGTATGTCATCTGGATGACACTGAAGTCATACCTATCCCTCTGTGTGGGTTTCCTTTTTAACATGACATTGAAGAGTACTTGATGGGTGAAAAAAAGATTAATGCACTTTGTATCAGGTTATTAAATACTGTTGAGGAAGTAGACACACAATGTAGCAGCACCACAATATTTATTACTCTGTCACAGTTTTTAGCATTTCTGAGTTGCAGGTCAACTGATAAAGTGACCTCCTCTTTTAAGCCGTTACTGGCACAGGAAGTAGAGTAGATAATGAGAGGAACGGTGAAGACAAAGCAATTTTTCTGGGGTTTTGGAGCTAAGTGTCTCTGCACACCTCAGGCATTTGAATTACAGCTACTTTTCAGCCTGTTGCATCTAGGCAGAAAATTTACCACCCTCACTTATGTTATTTGTGCTGTCCACAAATGATCCTTTTAGTTCTGATCATTCTTGGACAACAGTCCTCTCCCTATATATATTTTTTTGTTTTACTGCTGGTTTATTATATTGTACAGACTGTAAAATGTAATATTATTTTGTACAACTTTATTGAAGAAAAATACTTGTAGAAGATCTTTGTGCCTTGATTATGGCTGTACCTGTAAAATGAGCTAAGATGTAAGTATGTTTTTGATTGCGCTGTACAGCTTGATGTCAACCTTACCTGCAGCAGTGACTGGAGGTAAGAACTTTATCTGTAGAGTTTAGGGGTTTTTTTCTGGTTTATATAAAAATGCTCTTTAGTATAAAAATTATAAATTATGCAAATTAACCACTTACCTTTCCAAGTAAGGTATTACAGTCACCGGATGTTGCAGCAAACATGCCTTTCTCTTTTGAAGTCTCAGCTTTAAAACATTGGAATTCATTCAAGTGTCCAAATTGCAACCTGGTGTTGTTTTAATGGGAAACAAGGATTTATTTTCTTTTTCTTTCTTATTTCTTTTTTTTTTTTTTTTTCTCCTTTATATTTAGAAATTATGTTTGGTAATTCTTTGGTCATTCATAGAACTTCACAATTGCACAGACCGATTGTGAATGTGTAAAGCACCATTATATAGAGCTCTTCAATCTTTGTACCAACAGCGGCTTTCATTGTGCAAGTAAATAGCAAGAAAGAAGATAAGAAAAAAAAAAAGGTGTATAAACCCTTGTGTCTGGCCTAAGAGAATTACAAGATGACATTTTTATTTCTCTTTTAATAAAGAGACACATTAGAAAATTATTTTATTTTAAATATTGTAGAATCAAAATGTGTGAATATTTCTCAAACTTGAATAATTTATGCAAATGACATTCTCAAAACAAGTTGTGGTACAGTACAATATATAAAAAGCAAGAATTGCTGTAGCAATAAGGCATGTCCTTTTTAGTAACTATAACACTGCTTTATATTTTATACATAGGTGTTTTATGTCTGTGACTATATACTTTTCCTGTGTCCAAGATAACCTGTACAAATGTCTAAAATTACAGTTGCAATAACAGAAACCTAGAGAAGTGTTAGACTACATTACTTTATAGAATGTTTTACCACACTTCGGACCATTCCCCCACTTCATTTTAAATTTAGGGAGAGATGAAGAGCTAACACAGTCCCCACACTGGCATATAAATCAGCAGGTTTTAACTTTTTACTGTATTGTTATTAGTTATAAACCCCAAACAGTCATCTTTTTAGAATCAGACTACAGTCCAATCAAGAACTTGTTTCCAGTTGAATATAAAACAATCCCATTTTAGATACTATAATATGACCATTTTCTCTTCCCAGAAATCTCTATGTTCAGTTTACTCATATTTCCCAAAAAGTGAAAGGCTGGGTGGAATAAACTAACAGTAAACAGAATTCTCTTATTTCTCATGCCAAAGAAAGTAATAGAATGAATAACAAAAGATAGGATTTTTTTTTTATTTTTAAGCTAGCCCCAGCCCAGGAGTTCAGGTTAGAGCTCCCAGCCTCTGCAGGAACATCAGCAGGAAAACTGGTCCTGGTGTGAAGTAGTCCCTCCTCTGTTTTTTCTGGGGTGGGTGGGGAGCAGCAGTAGGCTTGTCCCCCACCTTCCCCCACACACTGGAGACACTGAGCTCAGATTTTATCTTTGTGGCACAGCTGGTGGCCTCTGCCTCCCCACAGAGGGGCTAGTGCAGTTCAAAATGTGACACTACACTAAAGTCAACGGAACTTGTGGAATGTAAAATAAGGTGCATTCCTATCCCTGGCTGTAGACTGAGGGCGGAGGCATAGGATAATGTTACTGCAGCTGTATTTGACCTTCCTTCTTGCAGGAGATCAGCAACTGGAGGGCCCCTCACCACAGATCTCTGGGATGCAAAAGGGCCCTCTTTTTTAAGCTCATCATAGCACATCTTTTTGAAAGCAGCAGCTTGAGGTGTCACCCTAATTTTTTTTTAAGTAGTTTTCAAGTGTGTATCAGCAAACTGGATCCTCGAGCTTCTTCCCCGTGTTGTCTTGTAGATGGATAACTGCAACTTATAGTCAGCTAACAATTTACTGTGTCAGGAACCAGAAGATTTCTTGTCCCAAACCACAGTCCCTTACACACAACCACTAAAAAGGTTACGGAAATCTGCATCTCAGTGCTGATGCATCCAGATTCTGCCTGACCCTAACAAACACAAGTATGACATTTGAAGGGCCATGCAGCAATAAAACAGAGAAACATTTCCAGTTTGCAAGATTCAGCCTCCACCAGGGTAAGACACAAGCGCAGACAAATGATGAGGCTATAGGATTTACATAATGTACAGTTACACTTTTAATATACATATTTGATACAAAAATTATAGCAGGAAAAGGACTCATTTGATTGTCGAATACAGTATTTTTGTACAGCATGAAACGTTCATTTCAGTTAATTATTTATCCTGTAGTAGTCATATCAGCTGTATAGGACTTCTATGGTATGTGTAAATGCAACCTGCCTTCAGACTAGCAATCAAATTAGGTCATTTGCTGGCATGAATATAGTCTGATGTTTGACTGTTCTCAGCTTTGGTATTTCAGTGACTGAATGCAGATGTCTGGCTCTTCATACTGCTTTATGCTTACTGATTAAACGCTGAGCAAAATAAAACGGTGGAGTGAGAAGCTGAACATGAGCTAGTACCAGGATCACAAGCAGAGCACCTGCTGCACAGTAGATAGTGAAGACTCTGCTCTCAAATGGAAGGAAGCATTTTTGGAGGGAGAAGTCAGTTGGTGTTATGCTGCCCTGGAAAAGAAATGAAGACTGTCACTTTGCTGTGTTACAGTGGGTTCTGAATCAGGAGTGAACACCACAGCTGTCAGATCTCCAATTTCTAAATCCCCATGTTGGGTGGCAAGGGTTGGGGCCAGTTTCCTAGTACCAGTGCCTTCTCCGGGGGGCTGAAGAGTCCATACCTTGTGGTGCTGGGCACTAACGGGAATATTCACCAGGCCAACATTAGCCCAGAGGCCAATCTTCCCATCTAGCATAAACCAAGGGCTGGGCTCCTCATCTGATTTGCCTTCAAGAGAAGCCTAACTTTAGCTGCTGCAAATCCACCTGGCCTGGAAGGAGCCTTTCCAGGCTAAAGTTAGGTTTTGTGAATGTGCCCCTTCCTTCCCCAAGCCCCCCTCCTTACCCAGTACATGCTGCAAAAACACACGTTGGCTAATCCAAATTAGGAATAGGAACTTGAGCAACAAAGAACTTTGTTGGGTTTTGGCTTGACTTTGCAGTTTAAATTAAAGTTTACAGCAGCTCGAGGCTGGGGAGTTCAAACAGTAGTGAAGAGGATGCCACTTTAATTAGCCAACCTCTTGTTTTGCAGTGAAGATGTGCTGTCTGGCATGTGCAGAGTGTGTGTGCAGTTTGAAGGCAGCTACTCTCAGGACTGTGAAATAAACAGAACTATTTTCAACAACAAATATTAACAATTGCATAAAATGAATTTAAACATATGGGGTTACTTGTGTATTAAGCAGCCTAAACTCAACAGCAGTAAAACATACATAAAAGATTTCCCTCTCTAAGTCACAGACTACTCTGTAAACAGATTGTAGGTTTTGCTTCTTACTCCAAGTTTCTAAGAGTTCTGTTTTATTTTTGAACTGGGGAACTAATTGATTTACCTCTAAGGATATACTGAGCACTGGAACTGCCTGCACAAGCATAACCAACACTGTATAAAATGTGAACTGGCAATGAGGAGGCAGACTGTGGGCACGTCACAAACACTTTCACTGCATTAATGCACACGTTGGAAAACCATGATCACAGTGCAAAAGGGTTTGAGGTGGATACAGTCTTGTTTTCATAGCTGGTAAATCAGCCAAGCCAAACTGGTCTTTCTACTGTTCAGTGCACAATACTGATTATTTTTACAAGTCAATAGTTTACAGTGCACCCTCTTTCTAAGAAAATGTACCCAGATACTAATTAGGTCTTTAGCAGCATTGTTTTGTACCACACAGAACATGTGGCTCCCACAGATGTACTTTATAAAGTGGATGCAGTGTACTGAGTGGGTTGGGTGGGTAGGCAGTTTTTTTTTATTATTTTTCGTTTTTACAGGTAGAATCAGTTTTAAAATATAGCTGACTGCCATGTTGATTTATCTATGAAAGTTATCTGACAAAAATAAAAAAAAAATTAAAACTTACCATGATGAAACTAGGATTGTTTCTATTCCTCCAACTGAATGATGGGACACTGATTTCTGGAATTTTCCCTGCGTGCAGCACTTCACAACCACTATGAGTGTGCCCACTGAGTATCAAACGGGGCTGAAACCACCATAGCAGCTAGAATACAAAATGGTAAAGCACAAAAATTATGTCACAGCTAAAAAGAAATTGAACTTAAAAAACCCTTTTTTTTTTCTTTGAACATTATGGCAATTCTCATATTCTTACAAAGTGCTTTTCGTAAACTTCTGTTTTCCAGTAAGAAATCTGTTGGTATTGCAATATCAATCACGCCCATTTAGCCCTGATCCCAAGTACTGGGCTTTTTTTTTTCATACAGATCAGAACAAAGGCAACAGCATGCTGTGGATATCACAAAGAGAAAAACTTTGGGTTTAGTAAAGCAATGCTATTTTCTTGTCTAAGGAAGAATCTTGTAATGACAATCTTTGAGTGAAGACATTTATGCAGAAGGAAAGAGACAATGACTATTGGGTTTTAAGGGAATACTTTAAATTTTCTTCTAGTTACTAATTCAGCAGAAATTATGCTTTCAAAGTGTTGGAAAACTGTGGCTTCATACCAGATGTGTCAATAATTTACACAATACAGAAAGTACAGAATGCTGAAGTGGAGGTAATGGCAGCACAGCAGATTTAAGAGTGCCAAGACTTAGGAGCTGTACCTGGGAAGCCTGGCAGGACCAAGGCCAGGATGGTGAGGATCCTCAGGGGAGCAGCTCTAACAAGCAGCCTCTCCCAGGCCTCATTAGACAGGAGCAACTGTGTGCTGTTTGTCTCGGCCAACAGCCTTACCGCAATTTTTAAACCTATTTATATCTACAGTCATGTCCCCCTCTCACCCACCCACTGCCACTCAAGTTCCCAAGAAATCAAACCTTTTGTGATGCCTCTTGAGACAGTACATCATACTTCTCTTTAAAGGGGATGTTTTTCTCCTCTGGAGGAGCAGAATCTTCTCCAGTGCATTCAGCATCGCTTTTCCGATAGAGAGGGTAATGCTGGGAGTAATTAAAAGCAAGGATTGGTTATTAATGATCCAGCATTTCTGCAACAGTAATAAATCCACAAAAACAACATGTCAATATGGTGCCTCACCCCACCTCTAACACACCTGTAAAAGGATGGGTTCTGAAGCTGGAAGCTTTTCCACATCACTGCATCTTTTGTTGGAATGACTTGGTTTCTGTGAACAAAATTAAGCCATAGAAGGGGTGACAGTAATTAAGCAATAGCTAGGCTTTAAGGGGTTAGGGAGGGTGGGGTTGTTGTTGGATTTGGCTTTTTGTTAAGCAGTTTAGCTCAGATAATACTACCCACTGTATGAACTCTTAAGTGTTTTACTGTGGACTGGTGAAACTCCCCATTCTGTACATACTGTAAATACATTTCTGACTGTGATGCCTTAAGTTTTAGCTTTTATATTTTTCAGATTCTGTGCTGCTTTAGTGTGTGCTTTTGAGCTTCATCAACTGCAGAAAAAGCAGCAGCAGGATCTCTGCACCAGCGAGGCAAAGGAGTTTGAGGGCAGCCCAAGGGAGACAGAGTCTGGCAATTTTTCCACTGGGAGCTGGTTTCCTGATTGACTGCCAGCCCAGTCACTCATGCTGCCTGCTGTGCATCCTGTCAGCCTATGGAAAAGGGAAGAGGAAGGAAATACAAGAAGCAATTTGATTCGATTTAAAAATACAATTAAAACACTACTAGGGTACGAGGAAAGGATTGCAGTAGAATAAGGAAACTAAACGAACATATTGAAGGGTATAAAACAGAATAATATCCATAAATGTAAATGCAGGATTACATATGTGGAGTCAAAGGGAGGGTTACAGAACTGCCATTGCTTGGAACAGAGGAAATGACACTCTGTTGGCAGCACTGACAAGGAAGTTGACACCATTAGTGCTAAGCAACACTGTTAATAGTTAAGTAAATATGGTTAAGAAGGATATGAGGGGGAGAAAGACTTGCTAACAAGTTGCACTGTGAATTGGAAGCAGATTTTTTCAGGACAGTCTGGTTGTATCCTGGCTGTGCTACAGTATCAGCATTCCCACTGTGGCAGAGGAGGCTCTGGCTGTAATCAGATGTGTTTTCAGTATCTCTTACCTGCTGGGAGCAATTCAGTTTGTGAGAAAGTGCCACAAGTTTTGCCTCTGAGGTACGGCACACAGCACAGCCATCACCCTCCATGGCTACACTGTTCACTAGGACAAAGCTGGAAAATACCAGGGGGTGGGCAAAGAGAAGTGGGGAGGACAGGAAGGCATTTGTTGTTCATGCACACGTGTGGGATAAACTTCATTTTATAAAGTGCAAGTGTTCCTGAGTTGGACATAGCTCAACAAAGCAGCAGAATGTAACAGCTCCTGAAATCAGGTGTTCCAAATCCTCCTCCGAGTATCTGTACCACAGCCATGTCCCTGCCTGGTTGGCTCCTTCATGCAGTTGTTAATTGGGTTGCACAATGTACCTTATGCTTCATGCTTACACTAAAGATTTTTTTTTATATTTTAATAGATACTTAGGTTGTATTCTAGTGGAATGTTAGAAGTTCATCACTAAACTAAACTCTGAGGGAAAGGAGAACTTCCTTCTGTCCCCACACAGTTTAGACATCAGAGATACCATTTGAGACACTGCATTTCTTCACAACAACTGAAAAGCTAACAGCACTGCATTTGGGTGACTGTCCTTAACAAGCTTAGTTAAGTACTTTGCAGTCTCTGACACACAAAACAGGATTTTATTCTTATTAGAAGGTTTCCCTGTAGATTTCAAATCAACTTAAGTTCTGCCACAAGATTCATACCCAAAATGTTTAGTCACACATTCAGCTTGAGATACATCCCAAGTTCAATTCAGTCTGTTTAAAAGACAAAAATAAGCTGAATGCTTCACTTAAGAGATACTAGTCAATAGTAAAACAAAAATTAATTCTCTTTTAGCAAATTAAGCTGCTTTTATACCATAGATTTGTTGTAAAATAGTTTGTTGAGGAATATTTATTTTAGGAATATTCATAGTGCAGCTCATTGCAGTTAATGGATACCAGACATGCCATCTGCAACTGCATAGGAGAATTCTGCTGTGCTGTTTTATCAAAGGAGACATGGAGACGTTCCTTACTAATTATTTTTTAAACAGCTGAAATACACATCTTGAGGACCCCACATCTGCATGACAAGCAACAGCTTTATACTGAGCATTCATGAAGCTCAGAGATCTTCCTAAAATAGACACAACCATTTCCAGACCTGTTCAGAATTTTTAATTAAACCTTTATGTTTGCTTAATTAAAGGAACCAGTGTGAACCTGTAGGTTTTGAATCTCACATTTCCACGAGTGAGTAGAACCCAAGGGCACAGGTGCCAAACACAGAGTGGCAATGGGCCTTCCCTTCCTCAATCTGAGACTTCAAGACCTTCCCACAAACCCAGCACTGCGTTCCCTCTTCGGGTTCCTGCACTGTGCCTGGAGGTACCAGAGCACCCAGCAGCCAAGTGCAGCCACGGGGACACAGCTGGGAGAACAAACTGCACCGAGGTCTGCTCCAAGCCAAAACCAGCTCGAGCATTACTACCCCACCTTGTGGAACAACTGCAGACACACAGCTGCCGTGCTCCCCAATTCCTCACACAAGGGTTAAGTTCTGCAGACTAAAGAAGTTATTAAAATGAATGGAACTCCTAATTTGTAAACACAGAGGGGGTTGGTTCATGTTTCTTTATCCTGCTATGTTTACAGACATGGCTCATTAGCAGCTGCAAGGAAGTATAAAGGCACACCAGAGAAATGGATTCTGACTCCACAGTACTTTTCCATTTAAAAGGAAATTGTTACACTTTACATAGCTCTAAGTACAGCTTCCTGTCCATATCAAACTACAGGTTTGTACAAAGTGTTTGGGGTCTAATACATCATAAGGTAGGTCATGAAAAAAAAGGCCCTAAGTGAAGCATTCCCATACTATTTCATTAGGAAAAAAAATATATACTCACTTTATTCCCTTCCGAGTTATCAGCTTTCCAGAAGTAAAGTTGAAAACCTTTTCAAATCGATTTACCTTGTAAGTAGTCATTCTGTGTGACAGAGCAAAAATACAACTGAGGTAAGAAATTGCCATTGGAACTCAGGTGACACTGTTGCTTTCCAGTTTGCTGACCATTCATGCAGCTTGCTGCTCCATTATCCACCTCACACAATCATTCAGGAAACTCACAGGGATGCTCTGACACCTCTCGTGTCCTCCAGCCCCTCCCACCAGTGCAAGCACCAGCAGAGTGAGGGCACTAACGCCCTCCTGTGCTAAAGAGAGTGGAAATATGCTCAGGTGCCTTCCTAAGGAGGAGGCCCAATGCAACGAAAAACAGCTTCAAGGATTCCATGTCAGTGCAGAAGGGTCAGCTCTGAACAACCCTCATATGGTCAGAGAAGCATAAACCTGTTCTGTGCACAGGCCTTACTCTCAATTACGACCAATTACAACCCTTTCTAATTTGATCATGATCAAAAAGTTTTCTGTATAAGCACAAAACAGGTGCCTCAGACCCAGCACAGTTACTGTGGGCAGGCTGGCACTTCATTCTTGGCACCTGTGAACTCCTGGCACGGCCACACTCACTCGTAATGAAATCCGATGTCGTGATTCCCAGCGATGACCACCAGCTCCGTAAAAACGGAATGCCTGAACATCTTCTGGAACCTCCTGACATCGTCTGCCCAGGCCTGCAGAAAAACAACAGAAGGAGAAATTGGTGCTGTTGCACAGCATCAAAGGGTTTGTGGTGGGTTTGCAAGGTGAGGTTTTGGTACTGGAGGGGTGGATTCTGAGGGAGCATCCCCCGTGTCCTACAGAGCCGATGCAGCCAGCTCCAAATGGACCCATTGCTGGCCAAGGCTGACAGTGCCTCTGGGACAACAAAATTAGGAAGGTGGCAAGAAAGGAAACTCTGCAACTGCAGCCAGAGAGAGGAGTGAGAATTTGTGAGAGGAAGAGCCCTGCAGACACCAAGGTCAGTAAAGGAGGCAGGTCTGTTGGTATTTTCTCTCCCCTGTCCAGCTGAGGAGGGAAGTGACAGGGCAGCTTTGTTGGGCACTGGGCATCCAGCCAGGGTCAGCCCATCACAAGTATATAACACAGAAGCACAAACTCAGATGTTTACATTTTTTAAATTTTATAGGAGACACAAAACTGTCAAGGTACTTCCAAAAATGAAGGAGAATCACAACATTTCAACTCCTATGTGAAAAGCTAGAAACTTCTACCAACAGGACAACTGTAGCAGTATTAAACAAAGCTTTGCATACCTAATCTGCTTCCATTTCCTTCAAGAAATCCTCATTTTTTTAAATGAGACAGCTGATGATATCATACCTGAGGTGAGCTCCATTTTCCTTCATCAAAAACATCTCCCAGAATAAAAACAATATCTGGCTGCAGTAACCACAAGGCAGTTTGAAAAGACCTCTCCATTTGCCATTCCCTGAAAGGAAACACAGAACCAGTTATCACTGCCTTACCTCTGGTCCTCAGCTCTTAATACAGAGACACGGCCTGGTGATAGGAATGGGAAACTGGCTCTTACACACTGAAATATGAAAATATATTAGGAAATCCAAATTAAATACTTAGAAATCAAGTGTAAGGACAGTAGGTGCATCTCACCTGGTGGGTAATTCCACCGTGATACAATCAGGACCAAGACATGCAAGAAGTAATACCAGCTTGTTTATTTTTTCA
This sequence comes from Emberiza elegans, assembly GCA_024865655.1. Taxonomy (NCBI): domain Eukaryota; kingdom Metazoa; phylum Chordata; class Aves; order Passeriformes; family Fringillidae; genus Emberiza; species Emberiza elegans. The sequence goes on from JALJVW010001410.1 coordinate 15,652,349, forward strand.
TTACAGTTCTAATGAATTGCTGTTTAATTGAACAGTGAATTATTGTCCCATTAGCTACTATTAAAAACTCTAAAACTGGCTAGAGATTATTTTTAAAAATTAATAATTACCTTCTTAGCTTATCCAGCCAATGTCCTTTGATTTCACCAAGCAGGTGTGTATCAGCTAAAATAATGGCCTTTAGGACTGAAGTCTCTTTTTCAGCCACGTGAGCTCCACTTTTCACATTTGGCCATTGGCATTGAAATATGACCACATAGTAAATTAAAAATTCACAAAATATTAACACTGAGCTGACAAAGCACACAAGTTTCAGCAGAAAACAGAGCCTCCTCTTCAGAGGGAGATTCTTCACAGCAGTTGAGCTAGAACTCAGCATTGCAGTACCAGCATAAGACAATGGCTCAAGTTCTCCTCTCAGATGAAAACAGCGTGGACTACTCAAAGGATCACATTGGGCTTTTTGTCAGCACAAAATCCCTGTGGAGAAAATACAAAATAAAATATTCATTGAGTCTGCATTCCCTATGGAAAGCTACCATGCAAGGCCTACAGTGTTAGCTTCTTGTCACCCTGAAAGGCTTGGGAATATGTAATTGACCTAAGGAATGAAGTTCTCCTCCAGGCACACAGAGGCCAGCTGAGCACAGAACTGCACTTGCTCCCACCGGCACCAAGGAAAGCAGATTACAGCCAGCCAGCATCCTGGTGCATGGTGCTTTTTTAAGAACTTGACAGTGAAAACACTATGAGTGGGGGTCAAATGTGGGGAAAGACAGAGCTTAGCTTGAACAGCAGCTGCAACAAAGGAAAAATAATCCGTTAGGATCCATATAGAATCCCTGAGGTTGGAAAAGAACCCCAAGACTGAGTCCAAGCCTTAACCCAGCACTGCCAAGTCCACCACTAAACCATGTCCCTAGCTGCCACATCCATACAACTTTTAAATACCTGCAGGGATTGTGACTCCTCCTCTTCCCTGGGCAGCCTGTTCCAATACAGGACAACCCTTCCAGTGAGGAAATTTTTTCTAGTATCCAATCTAAACCTCCACTGGCAAACTTGTGACCAGTTCCTCTTGTCCCATTACTTATTTGGGAGAAGAGACCAACACACACCCCCCCCCCGGCTAAAGCCTAATTTCAGGTAGTTGTAGAGAGCAATAAAGTCTCCCCTCAGCCTCCTTTCCTCCGGGCTAAACAACTCCCAGAGGACATCTTCTGGCACAAGTGCAGAACATGGCTACACCAAATCAATAGCATTACCACCTTTAATATGGTTCATGGTAATCTCCAAGAACCCAGGACAATTCACTAGCCCAGGACAAGTTTACAGGACATTTCCAGGAGCACAGGCACAGATACACAGGTAATTAACTAATGCTGCTTCATTTCTGACAAGGGGAAAATAAGAAACATTTAAGCCTAAGAAAAACGAAACTTCACTGTAGCTGTAGAGAAACAGTTAATGAGCCCAAACTGATGAGATCACTGTATTTACTGTTTTCTTCGGCCCTGGATACCTTGTAACCTAAACAGGGAATTGACTCCTTTTGAAACTCGAGTATTTTTTTCTGTTTCTTCCAAAGCCCTTGGCAGGAACACTTTTTCAGGGTCAGTGCCCACAAGAAAGGGCCCAGCTGAGAGTACAGAGGCACCAGCCCTCACTCTCCAATGAAATCCCTCAGCTTCCAGGTCCAGCCTCTCAGGGTCTCAGTCTGAAGAGCGCTGCAGGTCTGAAAGCCTCACTCCTTAAAGGTAAACTCTGCAGCATGGTCACGGTGAAGGGACTCCAGGGGACCCACAGAGATGCTGCTTCACAGGCTCAGGAAGAACTTCCAGAGAAATCCACAAAATGTGATCCCCCCACCCAACAACAGGATTGCAATTTTGCTTTCTACATTAGAAAAAAATTCCTAATTTAGGACTAACATCCAGGATGTGAGCAATAACTGAACACAGTATTCAGTGATTAGCAGACCAAGTCTGAAATTAGCTAAATCTGACTACAGCTGTGAATATTTGGTACCTTTGAAAATTTATACTCAACATATCAGGAAAACTGGGACAAAATTACAAATCCACACAAAGTTTTTGGGGATTGTCTCTAAAATCTTGGCCTCAGTTATATGCAGAACACAGAACAAAGTTGAATTTCTTCACTGTCCTATGAACTACCCTGTTTGATTTATGTCTTATGGAAAGTGAATATTGACACATGATTATTATACTATTTTTCCAACCAAAGCCCCAATTTGATAATAGCCACTTATTTTCAAACACAAGCTTCCCATATCAGCACTACAAAGTACTTGTTTGAGACAAAGAACCACTAGTCTGCACCATGAAACATTTCTAATATGCATTATCAAACAGTAGCATGACTAATACTTAATTGTATGGAATTCAGTTCTACCTAAACTTGCTTTAGCAGGAAAAAGCCACTGGCCAAATGTCACAATTCCACAATATGTGGAACTACACATATAGACTGATTAACCTGTTTAATACTCATCTTGCATGCACTTTAACTAGCAAACAAAATAACAACACCTTGCTTGTACATCTCACAAGGAGGAAAGATCAAAGCAGAAATATCTGCTACCTGGCTCAGCAACAAGGACAAAAACACAGGCAAATTCTTATCCACAGAATATTATTATCCACAAATTTATATGGCTTTACCCTGCAAAGTAGGAAGTACTGCTTATTTGGAAGTAGACTTTGGTAGTCTGAAACAGTCTCCTTGTCCAACAAAAACAGCATTAATTTGAACAGAAAATGCCAGTAGGTTATTTAACTTACATTAGCTGTAAAATAAATCCAGAAAAAAAATAGATAAATAATTAAATAAATAAACAAATGAAAATCACAGCTTCAAGAGCAAACTGATACCTTCGAGATAAAAAAAAAAAAAAAAAAAAAAAAAAAAGATACCCACACCAACAAACCAAACCTGCAATCAGTAGAATATAAAAATATCTTCAAGGCAGAATTGCCATTTTCAAAAGTCTCAGGCAGCAACAGACACAATCAGCGCCCCCGAGCCGGTCACTGCCACACGCGTTCCTCCCCCGCTCACTGTCACTGGCTGGGGAGCTTGCCAGAGGCGCCCCATCTGCACCCCACACCGCCAGCCCTCCTGATAGCGAAAGGAAAAGCGGAAAGGGAAATAAAAACAGAAAAAAAAAAAAAAACCCGAAGCCAACCTCACAGAAAATCGGCGATGCAGATCGAGCTGAAAGACAGCTCCTACTACTGGCTGAGAGAAATCCCTGCCCACCTCGCTCTGCCACCTCCCAGCCCACGGCTGCTCCCATCCCATACCCCATATCCCATATCCCATATCCCACATCCCATATCCCATCCCAGCTGACCCCCGCCGGGGCTGCACAGCCGCTGCTGGCTGCAGCTCCCGCTCCCCCGCACACGGCTCATTATTCTCTTCAGAGCAGATTTGCCCACCAGAGCCGGGACACTTTAGTTATGAGAAAAGATTGGAGGATTCCTCAGTGCTTCTTGTTCTGCACGACCTTTAAAAAATGAGCCTGTGGACGAGGACAATTACTGCATCATTTAACAACGGGACCAAAATGTAAACATGCTGAAAATGTAACTTTACACCACAGCACCGTGGGGAAAAAGACTCCAGTAACTGGCACTGCTTCCTTCTCCAGCATTCATGTTTATTTTACTCATTAGCAAATGTTACAAATATTTTTGCCCTTATAATTTTCTGTTATATATGCTATCCTCCTTATTTTCTTCCATGAGTTTTACTGGCAACACAGATTTGCATTGCTCCTCTTTTGTTTCCCTTTCCCATCTCTTGTTCAGAACATTATCCAGCTTTCATTTACAATGAGCCAAGAATGAAACAAGGGAAGACAGTGATCTATAGCCAGAGCAGGCACAAGGAGTTCTGGAGCTTTACCCTATCACTTGGTGAATATGCAACTCTGCACACCGCACACGCTTTGAGGCAAATTTCTTTATTAAATAACAACTGCATAAAACTCTCCTAACAAATTAAGTGGGACATGAGAGTCTTAATCCTGCTCCTAGTCCTATCCCTCAGGAGTGTCCATGTGTTTTTATGAAGCTAAAGAAGCTGTATTAATTTATAAGCAAGCTAAGTCTTTCTACCCTAAGCAGTTTTCACTCAACTCTACCAGCACAATGTCACAAAGGTAGAGATCTACACCTTCAGAAAAACATAATTCTGCAATGTAACTATGTTAAACTTTCGTGGCATGTCATTACAAACAAGCTGAGATCCAAATCTCCCAAGTTTCTCCAAGCTACACCTGTAACTTGCAGTTGACTCTTTCCATTCCCTGCTCGCCCTCCCTGAAACAACACATTTCTGCCTTGTGGACTGACTTTCTGCACTCCCACTTTCCTTTTCAGCTCTTCAAATACCAGAGTTCTTCAAGTACCTCACTTTTGAATCAAAAAAGAGCTTCTGAGGAATTCTTCTTTTGATGATGCAAAATGCTCTGAATACACTTTCCAATTCTGAACACTAAATCCTTCCTTCATCCACTATTTTTCACTCATTATTGGATTGAAGAAAAATTCCAAGCAGAGATTTAGCATTTTTCTTTTAAGAAACCCTTCTGCAATAATTTACTGATAGAATTCATTTCTGTTTGCATTAGCACATCCTTAGGACTCAAATTCATGCAGACTGACAAACCTACACAGACACTTTGATTTTACGTAGCATACAGGAAAGGATAAATTGGGAAATTCTGAAAAATAAAACAATTTAATTTTATTCCCATACACACCCATAACCAGAATGTATTCTGCAAGTGTGAAAGAGATGGGTTTGAAACGTAGTTGAAGTTATGCAGATCACAGTTTATTTAAATATATATACAAACAAACAAAATCAAAGTCACAAAATACAACATTTCCAAGCACTTGTGATAATGAGATCACATTACTGAATCTGTATTATCAAACTATGGTACCACTTAAGCAATGCTAGGTTTAAATGTCGCAGTAATTATAAAAAATATGTAGAAACTCTACCTGGCATTAAATTACCCAGTAGTTACAAATGTGCAGTAAAAGGAAGTCCATACATTACACTGATTTGCTTCAAGCACTTTTCATACTCATTGTTGAGTTTCACAGATTCCTGTACAGCATGTTTTAGATCTTCTACCTCTTCAAAAAAATCCTAGAAAAACCCAGAAATATTCACCTTAAACTTTTTTTTTCAAAGACATCCTCAGTAAGAGCTAGTCAGCAGTTCAGTTATTCCAAGACACTTTCTATATTGTACCAGTGTATGGCTGAGTTATGCAAACACAGCTATGGTGAGATACAGCACTCAACTACAACCTTAGGTCAAAATTTAATAATTTCTGCCCTGAACACACAAGCAGAGTTCAAGTTATGTTAAAGGCTGGAATACAGATTAGTAATAGGAAAGATCAATTTTAAAAAGGAAAAAATATGGATTTACCAGACAGCTACAAAATGATGGTCCAATAGGACAAGGGAATAATGTCACATTCTGATTCTTTGTAAGTCAGAAATTGTTGGGAAACACATGGACAGAAAAGTATAATCACCCAAGACTTCAATTCACCAATCCTTGAATGTTCTATCTACCAAAATAACAATGTATAACCATCTATATTTGACATTCTCCTCCCTATTCTTGCAGCATTTTTAAATGAACAGCTACAAACATACATTTACAGCAACTTAAAACTACCTTAAAAAGGGACCATTGCTAAAAAGGCACAACCTGAGGTTTATGTGTCTCTCTTGCAAGATGAAGCTCTCAGCCACACGTTGTCCCTGATTCCCAAACACAGGGATCTAGAACTCACCCTGGCTTAATGTTCTGCAAGTTACACATCCAATGAACTACCACCCTCTTTTACTGTTACCCCTGCAATTAACACCAAAATGTTATTTAGTTTGGGAGAAAGGACTGCAAGGTAAGAAAAGAGATTCTTAAAAAAAAATCCACAACAACAAAACAAAAAGACTTGAGGAACAAGCAAAAATCAGCTTAAACAATTTGCTGCTGAAAATAAAACCTTATGTCACTACATTAAACTGAGTCTTCTATAGTTAGGTAAGAGCTCAGCATCTTGTTACATAACTTAAAGAATTACCAAATGTTCACATTTTCAATTTTTTACACCTATAGATCTAACAAAAAATTCAAAGCCTCTGCCCTCCCTAAACTTGGAGTTTTGTCAGAAACATAACTTTGACATGCTTAAGTTCAAGAGAAAATAGTCCTCCTTAGCTGAGTAGCCCCTCAGGACATGAATGTTTCAAGGAGGCACTCATTTCCATCTCTCTCAGAATGCTATACACTGGTTTCTTTATCTATTCTACTTGATAACAACGTATGTTCAGCCTAAAGAAGTTTCAGCTTAGGCAGAAAAGTTTTTTTCAAAAATCACCTACTGTTAAGCTTGTCTTAAAATAAATTACCTTGTCTAATCCAGCTAATTCATTTTTTAGTGCTCTCTTTTCTGCAGACAACTTTCCATTTTCTTTCTTCAGCTTTTTAATCTCCTTCAACAATAGCTCTATATTCAAATGAAAAAATGTAGAGTTCAACCATTACAGTCAACCTCCCCCTCATATGAATCATATTACAGCTAAAGAGCTGCCTACCTTTTGTGATATTAGAAAATTATAGTTCAGCTTCTTAAGTACCTTTTGCATACATTGATTTATTCTAAAGAACTGACCCTGCATATCCCTGTGAAAGATATTAGGATCTGCCAGCTGGATAATCTGGATCTGCCAGATTCTTAGATGTGGGATTATTTTACAAATAATTTTACAATCCACAAAACACACATCACATGCTTTGATTATCTTTTTCTGGCTCATGAGAGGGTTACATCAGCCCTTGCTGCCACACATTTCCTGAAAATTATGCCTACATTATATGATCCCATCCATCTCTTTTCTCTGCTTTGAAGTGGAAGAGGATCACACCTTAAATTCTGGATTTACTTATGAGAGGAAGAACATACTGAAACCAGCACTGTCCAACGTTTTAAGGCTAAAACCACGTTATTCTGAGACTCAGTGTCTGAAAAGCAAAGGCTGGTGCAGCAAACATTATTACTAAGAGATCTGCACAGATACATCTCACTAGAATAAATACCAGCACTAAATACAGCCAGCACTCCTACCTGGGATTACAACAACAGATCCATTTCAGAAAAAGAGAAAACAGCAAACATTTTATCACAAACAAATGCAGGGAGGAGTCCTAGATTACAAAATGCCATTTTTACACAACCAGTTTTCAAAAATGAAAAATACATTTTAGATATTGCTGGTTGAAGGAGAAGAAACAGCCTGGAGTGGCTGTTTCTGGATCAGAAATAAAATGCATTCTCTCTGCTGGGCATACTGGAAGGAACATCATCAGAATTAACGGTACCATTACCTAAATATCTACTGCAACAGGCTTCCTTCTCTGCAGAAATGTCCTTGTGAGAAGCTACTCCTCCCTCTGGGGTTTGACTTCGTTTTCTAGAAACAGCAGTAGTTTTCCAAGAAACCTTTTTACATTCCAGTTGCTCAATTCTTTGCCTCTGCTCTTGAAGACTATGCTCTAGTTCATTAATTTTAATCTGTCGAGAAAATATTTTTTAAATGCATAGAAAAAATGCAGTTCAACTGAACACAACTGGAAACATTTCCCAAATGCAAACCTAGAGCTTTCAATTGCTGAATTAAAAACTACATTCACCCAAAGAGTCTGAAAGGAAAAAAAAACAAAGCACAGATGAAGAAATTAGACTGGTGAGCTGCAATGCTCAATCCATGCCTGAAGAGGCAAAATCCTCTGGAAGCTTCTAGAACTGCTCCTGACCACACAACCCCACCTTCACCCCAGTTACGATGCCAGACTCTTTGCACAGCAGGCCACAGACCTTGCTATCCAAAAGAACACGCTTTGTCTTCATCTGGTTTGCCTTCTGCTGAATTTCTGAGATAAATCAGCTCATGACACATGCAGAAGAACACCAGGGCTGGTGCAAAAGAGGTCACAAGGTGTATATACAATTGGAAGGAGGGGTAGGTGGATGAGTAAAGAAAAATCCAAGGGAAGGGGAGACATCTTTCTGCTACAGACACACCAATGACAGAGTTCACTTTTAAAGGGAACTACAGGCTACCCTCCAGTATCCCTGTCATGGGAAACTAAGTATAAAAAGAAAAGCATGGTCTCATTTCACAAGTGTAAGGATTACTTTCCAATCTCCCTAAAAGCTTATGTTTGGCTGTTTGACACCAGCTCCAACAATTCTACTTACAGTGAGATTTTTAATTGCTTCGCTTTGCTCCTTGTTTGTTTTGGTTTCTTTAACATAACGCTTCTGTAGCTCATTATACATCTGAAGTAGTCTAAAACAGAAATGCATAAACTACTGTAAAACATGAAAGACAACAAAATGTGGCATCATTTATGGTATAAGTATTAGAGATGCCCCACAGAGATCACTTGGCCTTGTGAAAAATGCCAATCATTTGTTTTTAAAATTTTAAAAGTTTAATAATAATAAAATGGTTATAAAAATAGAAATAAAAATAAAGTAATAACAATTTGGACAATTTGAATTAGGACAATATGAGACAATAGAAACAAAGAGTTACAGACGTCCAGGTACCTTTTTCTGGGCAGCATAAACCCAAAAAAGGACACACGTTAACAGAGGATTAACCCTTAAAAACAATAGCCTGTTGCATATTCATACATCTCAGACATGATGCCTAAATTCCATTTAAACACAGGATTCTGTCTGGTCTGGTTCAACTTCTTCCTCTGAATCCTAACAGCGCCTTCAAGGCAGGAAGAAGTTTGTTTCTCCTGATAATGGAGCAATAAATTCTCTTTCCCTGAAAGATTTAGGTGTCCTGTGGCTGCTGTCTCGCTGTGAGTCCTTTCTTTAAAAAAAGTATCTTACATGGCATTGTTTCTATTTTAACATTTTTTATAGCCTAAAACTATATTTAACACACTACTTAACAGAATTAATACGGCATTACTTTCTAACACAACACATATAATGTTCATTTTAATGTTTGTGAAAAGCCAATCATAAAACACCCATTTTTCACAGCCTGTAGCCATGCTGCAGAGACTCATAATAGAAATATTCAAGATGGCAGTGAATGAAATGTGACTGTCAACACAGAAAGAGAAAGCACCAGAAAATAACAGCAAAGCAAGTTAAAAGAATGGTCTGTATGGATGGCAAAGAATCCTTTTTACTCAGCCAGACTGAGGATCCCGTTGTTTTTGTCCAGCACACACGGCCACACTGATTAAACCTCAGTGCAAATCACTCTTTGAGGGAGGACAGCAGAACAGGAGGCTGGCAGTGACTTTGCAGCGTGTCACATACAGCATTCCTCTACCCATTAGCACAGCAGGAATAGATAAAGGACACTACTAAAAGATTTTTAAAAGTTTTTCCAGCACCAATCAAGAACCCATGATGAGGACACATGAGGCAGTCCGCAGCTCTCTGCGTTGCACACAACATCTCATTGCTTCCAAGTGTGTGGGTGTGAGGATATGAGTGAATGAAATCTATGTGAAAGTGAGTGGGTAAAATAAATGTCAAATAAACAGATTAGGGTTGTTAGCTTTCCCTCTGATATTATTTTGCATCGTGTTCTGCTGTACTAATTTCCTACCATATTTCATAGCGTTCAGCCAACATACACAAGGTCCACAATTTAACTGATGGACATGAGCAGACATTTTCCCTAATTTTTTAGGAACTACAGTAAGAGCTCAGTCATGACTGCAGCCCACAAGCAGGATGAGCAATACTGTAGCACAGCACAGCTTTGTGAAAGAACACACAAACAAATGCTAGGAATAAAAGCTAGGTCGGGTTATCTACATGCAATGTAACAAGGGCAGGTACAGCACTCAATTCAAAGACCAACTTGGACTTCTCCTACGTGAGCACCTAACCAGGAACTCAGAGCCAGTTTGAGCCCAGAGCCAGTCACCCAACCTTCCTGTGTAACTACACAGCTTGCAAAGAGAGCCTGGCACACTGTAAAGATAAAAAAAAAAAAAAAAAGAAGAAAAATGGGTCTTCTACAGCCACCTAAAAACACTAAAATCAGGGCACTTGGCCAAAGAGCAGCAGAGATCTGTGCAAGACCAACATTTATGTAAGTGGACAAAAAGCAGCCTTTGAAGGGGTGAGCAGCAGAATTTTACAATTTAACAATCAAGTCATAGAGGGATGGAGGAGTATTTTACGTAGCTTGCCTAGTTGTTAAAATGTTTCAGTATATTTTTTCTTAAAGACAAAATTGTAGCTTTTGCAACAGAAAAGCAGCTGCAAGAGTTTAATTCTATCACTTACTGGCAAACTACAGTAAGTAGTGGCTCAACTCTAAAATTATTAGACTGAAAAGAAGAGCTGCTTCTCTAGCTTATTTCAAAACCAGTCTATAAATTTTATATGCACAAAACAGTGATCAATATAAAGTGAGCTGAGAAAGGTTCCACAAAATAGAAGTGAAACCACAAAATTCTAGGTTAAAAAATCTTTTAAAAAGATCATATGTGTGCACACAGACACATGAAGGAGGTTCCTAGCTCATCGACTTTTTCTCAATGAGCTACTTGAGAAAGAAATCCAGTTTGCTCTTTGCTATTTTCAAGTTTAACCCAAGATTCTGTAATTATTTTTAAAACATGAATGATTTCCCATTGTTTCAAAGGCTGAAAGCCACTTGCATAACAGCTAAAAAAATTCAACTGACTTAACCGTGAACATTTTCTACACTACAGAGAGGAATAATTCTGTGAAGAAGCAGCTTCCAAGAACTCACCTGACACTGTCACTCTCTAGAACCAGATCCTTGCTGTCTCCACCCTTATGCCATAAATGGGTTTCTGTTTGAACCTGAACACTTAATTGAAACAAACACAACAGCTTCTTAAAATCATATTTCACCAATTTCATTTAATTGAACAAAGCAACTGAAAAAGGCCAAGTTACTTTTCAGTTTGATTTTATGGTAGACATTTACAGGCAGGATCACAAGCACACCAAAATTTAAGTCTTGGAAGATTTTTGTGAACTGGTGTGTAAATCCTGGCAGGACACTCTCCAAACCACTAGCACTATAGTTTTTCCAGGTCCTTAGGTTCTAAATCTTTTAAACAGCATGGATGCTACTCAATTTATCTTTATCTTACTACTTTTTGGTGGAAAAAGGTGTAAAAGCCTTTGTAGTTTGACAGAGAGAGTGTACTGGCTAAGCAGGAGTATTACTTTTTGATATTAAAACTGTTTCTTTCACAACAATAAATTTTGTACAAGATGCCCCAGATGTCCTTTGCTCCTCTACAGACCCCCAGCATTTTCCACCTCACCATCCTGTTCACAGATGGCTCCTCAAAATACACAGAGCAGATAATGCCTAGCTCATCTTAAGGACATGCAAACAAAAGTCCTGAAATGCTGCACTTCTTTTGATGCAAAAGAGAAACATTTGACAATTCTTACTCTCTGCTTGTGCCACAGACATGCATTAACTGCTGCAGATAGAGTTGTTCTTGGATCTGACCCAGATTCCTTTCTAGCTCCTTATTTTTTATGTGTAGTTTTTTCACCTTCTTGACTAACTGCTCATTTTCATCAGTGAGCTGAAAAGGAAGAGAATTGAAAAACAAAAAATCAAGGAACACTTTCAAATCAAATGTTAATTAAGCTGATAATGCTTCAAATTAAAACCCTCTCCCAAAAACTTTACTACATTCTTACTATACCATAGAAGCATCTAAAAGGAAAATGGCAGGAAAAACCACCGGCTTCAAATTTTATGAACATCTTACAACAACAAAGCTCCTTTAACAGGCATCTATTAAAGGTGTCTAATATAACTTCATAACTCATTAATTCATTAAGGAATGTAGGGAACTGGTTTTGCATTTAAAATTAATCTGAGAGGGATAAAGCACCCAAGTTATACTCCTAAACTATCAACACCAGCTCTGCAACCAAGCTGGTGTTTATTTTTGATTTAACCACACCAGGGACAAAATGACAGCCATGCTGGCTGAACTTCTTACATCCATGTCTGCTGGACCTTGCCCAGTAATATGCAGTCATATATATATAAAATGATATGATATGATATTACATTATATTACATTATGGCAATATATATCTATATGCATTTTGTAGATGTAATTATATCTGTATATATATTAATTAATGTATATATAACATATATGTGTATATATTGTATATATAACATGTAAAGCTATATATTAGGCAATATATTATATATATGTAATACATATAACTATGTATTTATAGTTAATATATAACATATATAACTATAGTGTATGCATATATTATATAGCACATAAATGTGTGAGCATGTGTGTATATATATATATGTACATATATAAAATTATTTCTATATATATATACACAAATATATATATATATTATATATATGTATTTTATATATATATACAAATATACATATGTAATTATATTGCTTTATCCTATAGGGTACTGAGTACCCCCGACGCCCTGGGCCAGCGCTGAGCCCCGCGCTGCGCTCTCTGCCGGAGCTCGGCGCCGAAGGCAAACCCGGCCCAGCCGAGCCTGCCGCGTTCTTCGGGCCGAGGCTCCCGGGAGCAAGGGCCGCACTCACTTGGAGGCACCTGTGTACGACGGGCAGAGCCATGGCAAGCGCCGGGGCAGCGGACGGGATAGGCCAGGACGGGGCCCTGAATAGGCCGGGATGAGCCCCAGGATAGGCCGGAACGGGCCCAGGATAGGACGCCGGTGTAGGCCGGGATGGGAGGGATGAGCCCCAGGATAGGCCGGGACGGGCCCAGGATAGGACGCCGGTGTAGGCCGGGATGGGCGGGATGAGCCCCAGGATAGGCCGGGACGGGCCCCGGGAGAGGCGGGGATGGACGGGACTGGCCCCGGGATAGGCGGGACGGGCCCCGGGAGAGGCCGGGATAGGCCGCCGGAGCAGGCCGGGACACGCCCGGATGGGCAGGATGAGTCCCAGGATAGGAGAGACAGGCCCGGGATAGGCCGGGATGAGCGGGATGAGCCCCAGGATAGGCGGGACGGCCCCGGGATAGGCCGGGATGAAGCCCAGGATAGGCGGGACGGGCCCGGGATAGGCCGCGAGCCGGGACGTCAGAGGCGAGCGCCCTGCGCGCCGTGCGGGTGCGCTGCTGCTGCTGCCGCTGCTGCCGCCGCCGCCGCTGCTGCTGCTGCGGGCCGGGAGCGGAGCGGAGCTTTTGCCCAGCCCGGGGCGACCGGGCCTGCTCCGGCACCGGGGAAACATCCCAGTCCCTCTCAGTTGTCATTAGTGTTATTCGCAGGTTCGGCTGGTGCGTGTCAGCCTCAGGGTGGCCTGAGCAGGGCCAGGGCCTGCGCAGCTGGGCTCGATGACCCTGATGGGTCCCTTCCATCTCAGCAGGTTCTCGCGACTTTCTGTGGCGGACAGGCACCGACCGCGGGATACTGAGAACTCTGCCGGCCGCAGATGGCACGGATACACGAACACAGGCCCAGGGAGGGATCTCTGCAAAAGCAGGTTCTGCCTCTCCCCATCACAACCGGCAGAGGCTGTCCCAGTGACATCCCCCGGCAGGAGACAGCAGCGTGCCTGGAAATGCTGCTGCCCTCGGGCAGCACCTTGGAGCTGGGGTGCTTGCTGTTCCTGCTTCTTGCTGGGCTTTGCCTTTTGTGCATAAATATCTAAACGGAGGGTGGCCAAGAGGATGGAGCCAGGCTCTTCTCGGTGGTGCCAAGCAATAGGACAGGAGGCAATGGGCACAAACTGACCGCCAGGAAGTTCCAGTAGGATATGAATGGAACTGTGGGGTGACCACAGACTGGAACACGTTACCCAGAGAGATGTGGAGTCTCCCTCACAGGAGATATTTAAAACCATCTGGACACAATCCTGTCCATGTGGTCTGAATGGCCCTGCTTGAGCAAGGAGGTTGGACCAGATGACCCACTGTGGTCCCTTCCAACCTAACCCAGTCTGTGAGTCTGTGATTTGGATTTTTTATTTTTCTGGGGGGGGGTTTGGCAGACCAAGCTGCAGGGCACACAGGCAGGACAAAAGCATTCCATTCTGAGGACTGGACCTTATGGACACCATACCAGCAACAGGCACTCACCAGCCATAGGAAGAGCAGCTATCACAGCAAGACTGACCCAAAGCAGTGATTACTGCCTGCTGGTCTTCCAGGCCTTTGTCAGTGGCAGTTTAAAACCTTTCCTGTTCCTCTCTCATTTGCTAGGTCTTGAATCTGGGTCTTCTCTTGTTCTCTGCATCTCCTGTCTTTGTACAAAATCTTGCCTCACTAATTTCTTAAAGCACATCACATTTCCTTTTGTCCTTCTTTTCTTCTTTTTTTTTTTTTTTTTTTTTTTGTGTTAAATGTTACCAGATGCCACCTGCCCCTCCATCTTGACCATGTAGCCCACCTGATAGCAGTGCCTGAAAAATTTTTAATAGAACCAATCCCAAAATCATAGAACGCCAAGGGTTGGAAGGGACCTCTGAAGACCATCTAGTCCCAAACCTGCTGCCCTGTGCAGGGATACCTCCCACCACACCAGGTTGTTCAGAGCCCTATCCAACCCAGCCTTGAACACTGTCCAGGGCTGGGGTACCCACAACCTCCCTGGATAACCTGTTCCAATGCCTCACCACCCTCAGTAAAGAACTTCTTCCTAATATCCAGCCTGAATTTCCCCTTTCCATTTGGACTCATTACTCCTTGTCCTTTCACTGCTGTTCCTGACAAAGAGTCCCCCTCTGGCTTCCCTGTAGGCCCCCTGGATTCTGGCAGCTTGCTGTGAGTTCTGAAGAGCCCCAGCTTGCTCAGCCTGCTGTACCTGGGAAGAGGGTGTGGACATGACAGGACATGACAGGAGCTCATCGCTGCCTGCTTGTGAGCCAGCAGTTCACTGGAAACATGGCAGGAGACAGGTCAGGTTGGGCTGCAAGCAGGAACTGGAACTGTAATCAGATTGAGGGAAGTGTCACACACCTCTGGCTCCAGGGCACAGCCTGGCCTCTCTCCTCCTCCCCTCTCAACCCAGTCACCCATCCAGTCAACTTGCTGAACTTCACACAGGGGTCACAGTGAAAGGTGAAAGCCTTGTCTATATTCACCTCAGGCTTTGCTGTGCTGAATGTGCACAAGATCCCAGCTCTGAGGCTGTCAGCAACCCGAGAGTCCATGTGAGGGAAGGACTTGCCTGTGGTGTTACCTGCTGCCAGGAATCCTGCCTGGGAAGACTTCTGCATTGGTTCCATAGAAGCAGCCACCCAACACTGCTAACTGCTGGAGCCTGTGACAATTCACCTTGACTCCAATTGCCTGGTGTCAAAATTGCTGCTTCAGTCAGCAACTGACATGGAATGAACTAGCAATGGACAGTTCATGCTGTGCAAACCACACAGTCACTTCTTGGTAAAAGGTCAGCTGGATGTAACTAGCTACAGTAGCAGCAAGGAAAAAATAAACTTGGGAGGGATAATAGCAGTCAGGAATGCAATGGTGCTGTAGGGAAAGGGAAATCTAATTTTCAGATGAAGTAGCAATACCCTAAGATGCAGTTACTCAGTTTTATTCTGGTTTATCCAATAGAAACAATGTCTCAAGTGAGGAGACTGTAAAACAGGAATAAACATACAGCACAGTGGCATAGAGCAAGTAGACAAAAGGTCCCTTCCAGGCCACCATTTCAATGAATCTATGTTATTGATAAGAAGAAAACACACTTTGATACAATAGAGATTCTGATTTTTTGCAAAACTTTGTAAAATTACTTCAGAAATAATTTTTCCAGTGACAAAGAGAAGCTGAAGTGTAAGAGTGCAATGGAGATCAGCACAGTGGAATCCCAGAGAGATGTGGAGTTTCCCTCATAGGAGATATCTGAGAACCATCGGGACACAATCCTGTGCAACGTGCTCTGGGATGACCCTGGTTGAGCAGGGAGGTTGGAGCAGATGACCCACTGTGATCACTTCCAAACTTGCCCATTCTGTGATTCTCAGAGTGAAACCTGCAGGCCCAGTTTCCCCAGCTCTTCTAGCAACACAACTTCCACTTCTGGGCACACTGCTGCTCTCCTGCTTACCCAGGAGTTGTCAATGCAGCTGTGCACAGTCTTTAAGAGTCAAGTGTTTTCAAAACTCAGAAACTGTTACCAGTAATACACCAAAAAGTTGGGAAATAGACCAACAGAGCTAAAAGGGAAACAAGAATTCCTGATTTCTGACCTGTAAGGCGAGCCATGCAGCCCCCTTCTTTCCCAGTTTTCCATGCCTGGCAGCAGAATTGATGACAGACAGAGGAAGTAGACAACAGCCAGGTTTCTCAACTATGCAGGAGTTTGAAAGATGCAGATTCTGTCAAACAAGCATTGATCCATCCAAATGACACCCAAAAAACCCCTGCTTGTATCTTGCAACTCTTGAGAAAAGCTACAGCTGAAGTTCTTGTTGGTTTAATGATGCACATTATGATCAAACATCTTCAAAATCACCATTGATTTTGAGAGGCTCCACTTCAAAATGAGCTTCCATTCTTCCAAATTAAAGACATTCCATCAATTTGTAAAATTGGCCCAAGGCTGGTGTGTAGCACTGAACATCAGACTTTGAAAATCAAAAAGCTACTATTAGCCTATGTGTATACAAAATACCCCATTTTTTATACAAATGATAAAAGATTGATGTGTACTTGATTAGGAAATATGTTAATTTTCCAAAGATCCTAGCAATACATTATTTTAAAAAACTTCTCAGTGGAAGTGAATGTGTGAAGTGCCACTAAGATACTTTCCACTGTAAAGAATGATAGCAGAAACATTTCCTTACGCTATTGTTCAGCTCATTTGTTGAACACAATCTCTTTTCCTTGCATTTTGTTTTAATGTAGTTTGGTATGAACAAAGACACATTTCATGCCGGCTTACATAAATGAAAATGTCATTGATTGGAGTGGTGCTGAGTCTCCTACTCACTGCCAAACAGCAAGAATGTGACCCATTTCACCCTTTTCCACCTCCATGTGCACCAAAATCATTGATTTGTCAGAAAATATATAAGCATGGGATTGTACAACCCTACAGAATGATGCAACCCTACAATAACTCCCAAGTGTAGCCTTTTTCTACATGGATTATAGGTGAATATGTGTCCTTTCAACCCCCAGAGAGAGCTACCATCCTCATCTGATTTTCCAGGAATGAAAATTTTCCTGTGAAAATCTACATGCCTTTGTAAATCACGTGCAAATTTCACCTGCCCCAAATTAATCTCTTTTATTCCATCCACCCACTGTGTCAGCAGTGACTTCTTCCTGAGTCCCTTTCAGGCTGGAAGATACTAAGACTAAATGTGATTTTTCTGCCTGGTGTGTTCTGTGGCACAATCAGGGCTGCCAGTCTCACACCCAAATACCAGCTGAAAAATCATGGAACAGCCTTGAACAAAATGGCCAACGGATAAAAGGCCCTTTCCCCATCTTTGGGGGAATGTTCAGATCTTTGGTCACAGAGTAATGATCCCATTTGTGTTCAGGAACCTGCCCTGAAACAGGGAGAAGCAGTCTGGCTTTCCCAAGCCTCGGAATGACCACTTTGGCTAAAAGCAAAAGTTCAGAGTTCAGTTCATGAACATTTCCTGCATATCAAGAGAAAAAGCACCAAGACTTGATTGGATTAAAGGTGACCATTTGCAGAACTGGAAACAAAAAAAATGCTTTCTCATAATATATAAGAAAGTCAATTTCTGCAAAACCACAGGCAATATTTATTAAACCAAATTAAGCTACAGGCATCCCTGTCACAGCACACTGACAGAAGTTCTGTATCCCCTTCAGTGACAGGAACATCAAGTTATAATACTAGATTGTTTTCAGTGGATAATGTTCAGTGTTTTCAGTGGATCAAAATACAATACCAGCATGCATGTGGCAGTCTGCTCTTCTCCCTTCAAGGCCAGGGAAAAATATCTTTTTATTTTATACCCACAAATGTGGTCTAGGGAAAGGAGTAACAGCTTGGGACTGTATTACCTTGTCACAGAACCCTCTACAGAGAAGAAAAACATCTCTCACTGTAGAATCAAAGGCACTCACACCTCAGGAAAGTTCTTGCAGCCATACCTCCTGGAAGGGAAAATTTCCCAGGATGACAGAGTCAGTCTGAAAACTCCAGAAAAAAACCAAAGGATGTCATTTTACCAGTAGATAGATCTATCTGTTGTACCTTGAAGTGACAAAAAATTTCCTTGTTAACCTACCCCCAGGGTAGATCTAAAGGGAGAGCCTTGCATTGTATGTTTAAGACAGTTTCTTAGTTTATAGCAGGAAGGAAAACATGGACTGTGTCTAAGCAGTGATCCCTGAGCCTTCTGGACATAAGAAAGATGGTCAGAGTATGGCTCTGCATGATAGAAAGGGAACACGAGAAATATCTCATACACCACTCAGAACAGTGCATTAATCAAGCATGATGCCATAAATAACTCAGTAGCTACCATGCATTATGAAAAACAGTGCCAGTGTTAGGAATTCCTAAGTGTCTCTGATGGAGCAGAAGTAGGATCAGCACAGCTTTTTGGGGGAGTCCAGCAAGAAGAAAGAGCATCTCCTTATGATCTAACTTCCCTTCTTGTAGGCAAAAGGAAAATCTGGGCCAAACAGCCTCTTTCATCAGGTATAAAATCTCCCATTGCAACATTAGGATTACATTAAACTACACCATTGTGGCAGTTTGCACAAACAAAAAGCTGCTTGGCAGGGTTACCACGTAAAAGCTGGCTCAAACTACATGCTTTGTGAGATTCCTGATAAAAGCTCTGGGGAAAAGGACTAGAGATGGTAAACAACAATTTTATATGACTAATCCAATATAATCCTATGCTGGGTAAAAAAGCCATCTGCATGGATTCCCACTGAAGTGCACTTTATTAACAGTGCAGCAAGCCTCTGGCTGTCACACTGAGGAAACGCTCTTTTGCACTCAGGCTAATAATTGCAAAAGATTTCTTCCTTTTTCATTTTTTTCACCCCTCTGTTTCTATTAAAGCTGTTATACGCTTGTCCTCCCATTTTATTCCCTGTTAGGAGATGATCCATCAAACCCCTGAAGTGACAAAGATCTGCACTGGAAGGCATCTGAGGATTCCATGTGGACGGCCGGGTAGCTACAGCGAGGTCACCCTCTCTGCAAAACCACAACCTTTTTATTACATCACTGCAGCCTGCAATTGCTGTCAGAGTAGAGAATGGCAAGCTGTCTGCTGAGGCAGAATTAAACCAATTCCAGCTGCAGCAGCTTCCCCCCGAGTGACCCCGGGTTTTGCTCCAAGCAGAGCGTGGTGGGGACCCCTGTGTGGCACACAGAGCAGCTTAGGGCAGGAAGGGAAGGAGACTGCCACCCCCAGCTGAGCCACACCTAAGTCAATTAGGGCTTCACACCCCGGGAGAAGGAAATCCTGACTAGGCTCCCTTCTCTCCTCTGAGGTCAGAGAGAAGAGGTTTTCCCCTCCACTGAGCATTCATTGTCTCAGGGAAGGAAGTATGACATCCACACAAATCTGCCTGGGGCTCAGGAGGATTGAGGCAGACAAAACACCCAAGAAACACTTGTATTTCAGGTTCATCGGGATGGGCCCATTCCAAGTGGATGAGATTAAACACGCGGCGTGTGTGTAGGTTACGAAAGGCATGTGAGAGGAACTGGCTACTGTTTGGGGTTATGAAAGATCAGAGGTTATGAAAGACCTTGGCAGTTATGAAAGATGAGCCAAGAGTCTGATCCAGCAAGGCAGAGAGCAGCCTCAACCAGCTCAGAGGTGAATGGATAGTCAAAATCAGCCAGCAGCTCACATGAGGAAGCTCACACTGCCTGGGCAGGTCTAGGCTAAGGAAGGTTTGAAAAAATAATGGACAAGGAGAATGAAAAAGGGAAATATTACCATTTAAAGGCCTTACAGGCAGCTGTATTTTTTTGCAAAGTATTTTGGAAGGTCTTAAAATACTAGCTGCAGTTACTGATTTTCTAAGTATTCTTTACTGGCCTTCTAGTTCTGTTTTAAATCTACCTGCACAAGTCACATAGCTGCAGTGAATCTGTAAAAAATGAGGTCTCATTCAGATATTTCAAGATATCTCAAGTTCAGTCTCTGGTGACCCCATTATTACTATTCTACCACCAGAATGAACAGAAGGCTGGGGAAATTCTAGTGTTCAAATGCTTATTTTCCAGACATGACTCAGAAAGAGGACATACTCCTGCTAAGGAAAATATTGAGGAGAGCACCTCCCCCTCTTTGTAACAGTACTTCTCTGTGATGTTGTGTGTAACTTTCTGTAGATACCTTCAGTGTGGTTACTTGTGTATCCTGCCTACTGCATTGTAGTTCACACTGCCTGCTTTTAAAACATGCCTTAAACAGCCTTCCAAATGCCCCTGTGGCAGCCTAATAACAACAAATCTCCCTCCAGGCATTGAGGCAGACCCAAGGCATATGGGAAGAAACCATCTACACTACATCAGAATAGGATCTATCCTGTTTCAGCAACAGGTATAGACTTTACTGTTGGTAAATTCAGTAACTGAAACTTTGTAGTTCAAGGAAAACACAGAAAACACTTCTATCATGGTCTGAGATGCTTCCTAAAATGCAAAGCCATGATTAACTGTACATTTTCTTTTTCACCAAAGTTAAAGCAGTCTATACTACATCTCAGCAGTCCAAAATCTCACCAGGAAATACATTTACCCATTTGGCCCTACACAGAAACTCTCTAGGGAAGGTCCTGAAGATGCCTCATGCTATGGCAGCAATAAAAAGCACAGATTTCCAGATTTCCAGATCCTGGAGGAAACTCAGATTAAAGAAGGATCCAGATCAATTCTGTTCTCAACTAGTCCAAATTATACTGCATGTTTGTAGGATTATTGCACTTATGGAAATTAATCTAACATAAGAACAAAATAAATATGCATTTAGAGGAAACAAGTCACTTAGAACAATCAGTCAGCAGAAAAACTGACAAACATTTGGTGAGGATTTATTCAAGAAAATTTCATCATTTATACTTTTACATTTTGTGTAGTAGTTAATTTACCTTCTCATAATTTGTTTCCCCTTTTTTTTTTTATGATTCAAAATGGGGACTAAAATCATATTTCATTAAGTAGACTGACAGCCTTGCTGTCTTTGTGGCATCTACTGCCAGGGTGCACCTTAGAAATCTAAAGAATGAGGTTGAATTCTTGTGCTACAATCCATGAAGTTCAGTCCCTTGCTTTAGAAGGAAAAGGTCCAAGTGTTTAATTTTACAAAGTGTCTGTTATTTTTGTGACCTGCCTAGGCAAGAGTGTCCCTCTCATCCCAAAGTCATCTGTGTCCTACAAAATAAACAAAAGAAAATAGATCTAGATTTAGGGTCTGTTACATTAAGTAGAATACCCACGTCAATTTAATTTGGCCTAGTCTCTAGGAAATGAATTAATTTTATGCTCAGAGATAGTAAATGGTGGTGTTATGCAATTTTCTTCATGCAAATGTGTTCGCTACTAAAGTATCCCTATTCTAGCCCTGAAAATGAAACTCTCAACAGGTGCTGAAAGACAATAACAAATTTCATGCACTCTATGTACCTAATGCCTCTTTCAAAGAGCTACACTGATGGACTCAGTCCCTGGGCTCTCTTTTTTCCCATTCAATGCCAAGTGTGAATCAGAACAAGTCATTTGGAAAAGCCTCACTCTGACAGATAAAGTGTGTGTTCCCAACACTCACTCGGTGTTTTAAGCACAACAGTCTGGCTGCTCTATTGCATAAGCACGCACTCATCCTGGGCTGCCCTCCTTCTAAGAGGCGGGTCCAGAATCGCTCAGCTCTGCTCCCTGCTCTGCCGGCATGGCAATTTGGCTTTTACGGATTCTGGAACAGCGGGTTCTGAATTCTCTTCTTCTCATCCTTGACAAATCCAAAATGACACACGAAGACAAGGGAAAAATAGAAAGGGCCATGCATTTCTTATCACACACTTGAACACCTAAATATTAAAAAGCTGAACTCCCGAGGCCGCTTTTCCCACGCTTTTCCCCTTTCCTTCCGGAGATGGCCAATGCCAGCCCTGGCCAGCTTTTCCCCCAAAGCCCCGGTACCGCCGACAGCGGGGCCCTCGTTCCGCGAGAGGGCTCTGGGGACACGGGGGCAGCGGAGCCCCGAGGGGCCGCTCGGCCTTGGGAGCGCGGCTGCTCCTCCTTCTCCCGGGGGAAACAGGAGCGCCCCAGCCCAGCCTGGCGGTCCCGGCGCCATGTCAGGAGGGGCGGCCGAGCCACGGCCACGGCGATGGCGGCGCAGCCTGCCCTCCGCATCCCGTATCCGGCATCTCGCATCCTGCGCACCCTGCCCGTCGCATCCCCCCCGCGCACCCTGCCCGCTGCATCCCGCCCTCCCGGCGCGGCCCCGGCGCTGCTCTCCGCGGTACCTCCGCCTCTCCCGGCCCTCCTCCGCCCCCGGGGCTCACCTAAAGCCAGCGCCTAGCGCCCAGCCCGCCTTCCCCATTGACCGCGGCGGCCGCTTCTCTCCGCCCCGCTGCGCTCTGGGCGGGGCGCGGCCGGGGCGCGCAGTGACAGCGCCGGGCGGTGTGTGCGCCCAGGGCATCCTCCTCGGCGGGCGCTCCTGGGCGGGGAGCCGGGCCCCCCGCGTCCCCCGGCCCCGCTCCGGGCAGCGCGGCCGCCGCGATGAAGCCGTGCGAGGAGGAGGAGGAGGAAGGGCGGGCGGCGGCGGCGGGCGGCGGTGGCGGCGGGGACCCCTGGAAGGAGTGCGCGGAGGTGGCGGTGCAGCTGGCGCGCCGCGCCGGGCAGGTGAGAGCCGGGCCGGGCTGCCCCCGGGACGGAGGAGCCGGTCCCGGTGTGAGGAAGGGCCGTGAGGGCGCTTGGCTGGGGCGCAGGGCTGGGGAGGGGGAGGAGGGCGGCGGGCTCGGCACCCGCTCAGCCCGGCCGCCCGCGGAGCCCTCGGCCGCGGGAGGGATGGCGGCAGCGGGGCCCCATCCCGGGGGACCCCAGAACTTGGGGGGCACATCCCTCGGGGGTCCCATCCCACGGGGGCCTCGTGCCGCGGGGCCACTTCCCTCGGGGCCCCAGCCCTTGGGGGTGCTTCCCTCGGGGGCCGCATCCCCTCGAGGGGCCCCTTCCTGGGAGGCCCCATCCCTTGGCGGTTGCATCCTTCGGGGCCAGCATTTGTTTTCCAGCAGCTTGTGCAGAGAAAAATAACCGTGTCAAGGAGGTTTTCTCCTTTGGTGGATCTGGCAGAGTCTTCAGAGTGGCCGAAATTCACTTGCTAGGGACAAATGGCTGTGTGAGGAAGGTCTGTAGCAGCTTATTTCAGATCCGTGTTTTGACACAGCAGGTTAGTCATCTCAGGAGACATCCTGACCCCACTCTGTGCAGCAGCAGAACTTCTAACAGAGCCAAGAAGTGGGATCAGCAGATTGATTGATTGAGAGACTGGGTGAAACACAAATTTATTCAGCAATGTATATTTCTCTCTCCCTTCCATTCTGCTGTTTTGAAACATGCCTTGTACCTATACACTGTGATTTAAGAAGCCCCCTTTTCTGTCTTGAGTGCAAGACCCATAACTTTTCCTTAGGGTGTGTTATTAAATGTATTTTCTCCTCAGTGAAAAACAACTACACAGATGAACAGAGTGCCAGAGGAGAGGAGACTTGTTTTAATAATACAGGGACTAAATGGATAATCCAAATCAGGATGACAGGTCGTGCTCTCACAGAATCTCAAAACAGGAGTTTCTCCGGCATAGTCATTCTGCCAGCCATTTCACAAGAAGAGACTCATGACTTGCTCAAGCCTCCACACCTTATTTCTCAAAATACCAATTTGTGAAGCCAGCTTTAAGCTTCCCCAGTCATTTCACTTGCTTAGAAAACCACAGCTGAGCAGTTTCCTGGAAGAAGTAAACATTCTGTAAGACTAATCCTTGAATCTGAAATCACAGTTTGCCATTGCTACTTTGCAAATGGCAGGAAATAGCTGATTCCCTGGCAGGCCAAATTTCAACCAGCCAAGGATGTTGTTTGAGTAGGACTGCTAAGGAATCTTTTTTGCTACAAAAGGCACTGGAGATCCTTCTGGAAGAAAAGGTGCAGGTATGGCTTTATTTTATTTAAGTGTCAATCTGCTTCCAGCTATTCCCAAACAAAACTAGAGCTAAGGACACCTAGTGCAATGTAACATGCATTTGGTAGGACTGGAATTTTGTTGAAAACTGACTGACAAAAATGGGTGTTATTTTGATCACCAAAAGCAATCAATTCTACTAGTCAAGGTCATTTTTTTCTTCTGCTTCTCTTCCCATCTCTCAGACCTTTCCACCTTCACCTCCATCCCCAGAAATCTGCTTGCACTCTCATTTTCCCCAGACCCAACTCCAGTCTCCATCCCTGCATGAGACTTTGCCTCTTCAGCCTTTCTTTTCAGGGGCTCCATTTCTCAGGACTGTGGCAGGTTCTTCCTAACCTGGGTTGGAGTCATTAGAAAATATCTACGAGAGTCTTGGCCTGAAGAAAAATGTGAACTCCCAGATTTTGGATTTTTAGGAAAAGTCAGCCAGTAATACAGTTTTCTGGTCTCCCCTTTTGGCTTATACAACTACTTGATTTGTATTGCATTGTGTTTCATGACTATAGATAAAATATGTCTTCTTTCCAAGAGATAGGTGTCTATACTCTGGAATAGTTTCTTCTAAACTTAAAAGGCCAATAAAGAAGTGATGCTTCTTTATATGTATATATAAGTACATATACATATACACATATATGTGTCAAAAGTGTTGTTGCTGGAGTAACCTCTGTTACTGGGTTAAAATCATTGCTTCCCCTGCTCATCCTGCTGTTCAGTTCTTATTACTTTCATGAACTATCACAGGCTCTCATTTAATATATATGGCTGTTTCATAACGTGAATGGTCATGGTTTTGTAATGTCTGTAATTGACCTGCTTTAAAATTCACTCTACAAGGCCACAAATAACCGCACTTTTTCAAGCTTCTCTTCTGCTTTTTCTGTAAGTAAGCTGCTTGCTCTGTTCATGAGAGTACCCCTGTAGGTTTGATACGACTTTTTGCCCAAGAAAAGCAGCCATGACTAGTCTGTGCATCTTTGATGCTGTTAAGAGCACTGAGTAATATCTGCACTGTTCTTTCCAATTGCAGAATTGGAAAAACTTCACCAAAATGAGTAAACATACATCCAGGTAAAAATAAGAGTAAGAAACTAACACTAGGACATAGTATGCTGAAATCAAAGCTTTTTTTTTCCTTTTTTTTCTTTTTTCCTCTCTTATTTTTTTTTTTTTTTTTTTTCAAAAATAATTTTATGAGGCATAAGAGACCTAGCAGAATACCACTAAAAAATAAAAAGACAAAACTTTCGCTGGTATTCTAATAAGCCAAGATTTTTTTCCATGATGTTAGGTCCCAGGGGAAATTTTTAGGCTATTTTCTATGTAACATGGACAGATGTTTCAGCAAACCAGATTGGAATTTCCTGAATTATTTACAGGTACTCATGCTTTTTATCTAGATGTTTGATTTTATCAGTGAGCAAATATTTCAGGACAGTACTGCAAGCATCCAGAATCCATCTTTGATCTCCCAGAAGTGTGTGAGTGAGTGCAAGCAGTATGGTGAAATGAAATATCTGACATGAGCACACTACCATAGGTGGCTCTCCTGGCAAGTATTGGGGGAAAAGGCATCTTGACCCTCTGTCTTCTTCATTCTGCTTTGTTGGAATAAATTTTACAAAGGAATTAAGAAAGGAAGAGTCCAGACTGACTGCACTGAGCCCCAGTGTCTCCATTTCCCCTGCTCCATGGGAAATGAAGGAGGGAGCAGGGGGAGCCTGGCTCTTGCTCTGTGGTGTGGTCTCCATGTGATGCTGTAAATGCCCTAAGCCAAGATTTTTTTTCCATGATGTTAGGTCCCAGGGGAAATTTTTAGGCTATTTTCTATGTAACATGGACAGATGTTTCAGCAAACCAGATTGGAATTTCCTGAATTATTTACAGGTACTCGTGCTTTTTATCTAGATGTTTGATTTTATCAGTGAGCAAATATTTCAGGACAGTACTGCAAGCATCCAGAATCCATCTTTGATCTCCCAGAAGTGCGTGGTGAGTGCAAGCAGTATGGTGAAATGAAATATCTGACATGAGCACACTACCGTAGGTGGCTCTCCTGGCAAGTATTGGGGGAAAAGGCATCTTGACCCTCTGTCTTCTTCATTCTGCTTTGTTGGAATAAATTTTACAAAGGCATTAAGAAAGGAAGAGTCCAGACTGACTGCACTGAGCCCCAGTGTCTCCATTTCCCCTGCTCCATGGGAAATGAAGGAGGGAGCAGGGGGAGCCTGGCTCTTGCTCTGTGGTGTGGTCTCCATGTAATGCTGTAAATGCCCCTTGCTTTGCATAACCCCCCAAATACTCCCAAGCAGGGTATTAGGATAAGATCTGCATTAGAGGAGGGGTAGCATGGGCTAAGAGTGTTAAATGGCTCTGCTGTAAATAAACATGCTCCCAAAAATCAGTTGCTTAGAAATTGCTGAAAAATCTCTGTAATCTAGGGACAAGCCCCTAGTACAGGAATAAAGTCTAGTAAAATATATTGAAAGTCAAATTACAGCATCTTGATTGCCAATTTCATTGTACAATGGGGATGAGGTGCAACCTGCTGTTTCTATT
Organism: Emberiza elegans; assembly: GCA_024865655.1. Classification (NCBI taxonomy): domain Eukaryota; kingdom Metazoa; phylum Chordata; class Aves; order Passeriformes; family Fringillidae; genus Emberiza; species Emberiza elegans. The sequence goes on from JALJVW010001410.1 coordinate 15,679,194, forward strand.
TCATCATCCTGTAGTTCCTCTGGTATCTGCTTGCCTGCTACCTGTAACCTAGAGTCGTCCTAGAAAATTCTATGGAATCCCACTTCCATCTGGAAAGACCAGGCAATTGTAGCAGGTATCTACAGACATTATTGTAAGGCTTTTGCAAGGAGAGGAGTTGAGTGATGCTCTCAAAGTATTCTGAGGCAGCAGGCTCTAACACTCCTTTGGTGACTTTTAGGGATTTTTCAGCATAAATTGAATTGTACACTGCTCTGAGCTGTTTGATCATTTTCCAAAGAATAAAAGTTTTTCATCAATTAGGCAGGAAATGTGATCCTTGTGTGGGGCTACGCTGGCTTGGACTGCATACCTGTGCAAACTGGAGCAAATGCATGGGTCCCTTTTGTTAAACCCTTTGTAAGTGGCAGAGAACTGGCAGAATCCGAGGCATCCTTCCTGCGTGCTGTGGGTGAGCCTCCACTGATGTGGTGCCCATTTGGGGCTGGTGACCTCAGCCCAGCACCATGACTTGTCTCCTCCTCTGCTCTTGACCTTCTGCTTGCACAAGAGGTGGGGAGAAGCAGCTCATTGCAGGGCTGGTAAATGCTAAATGTGTGTCGTGGCCACCACTTCAGAGGGCAGGCACACCCTTGGCTACTCCCACCTCAGAAGTGGCTGGAGCCTCATGCTGGCCACCAGAGAAACAGACAGGGTTAAAGTTGAAAATGGCTGTGATAAAACTGGATAAAAGATCAGAAATGAAGAAATATTCATGTGCAAAGGGTTGTACTCAAACTGGAGAGATCAAGTGCCAGTGCATGCAGTGCAATCAGCTGATTGCAGAGCACATCCACAGGAGAGAGCTTTCATCTCTGCTTTTTCTTACCCAGCAAGGCTCAGGTATGATCTCAGTGCCCTGCTGAGCAGTGGCACTGATTTAAATGGCTGCAAAAATCTCAATCTACTATGCATTCAAACTGAATAGATGTCAAGAGAGTGGCATTGCTAAGAAGAAATTCAAATCTTGTCTGTCAAAAGGAGGACATTCCTCATCTATTTCACTATGTGACGTTCCAAGCAGTAAAGACAATGAGAAAGTAGGGAAGAGCAAACAAAATAAAAGGTATCAGCATAGCAGATTTTTAGAATACACAGCTGAGGGTGGTTGGAGTGTTTTGGATTTTGCTTTGGGCTGAAGGGGAGCCCAAAGGTCTTGCTGGAGTTAGAGTTTTATGTTTCTATCATAAATCTTTCAAGACAACCACACAGGGCATTGAGAGGAGTAAAAAGATTAAGTGTGGTTAATATTTTGATATACAGTAATGAACTTAGCAAGACCTCAAACTGGAAAGTACTGCCTGCCCTCACAAGCCCAGTAAATAGGCACAGCTGATGTTTCACAGATCACAGAGCAGAAACATTAGTCCAGATACCATCTATAGTAAGGCAATAGTGGGCCGTATCCATTATTTGTCAGATCATTTAGCACACCCTTCAAATATAATATTTTATTCTACAAAAACCAAGAGTTGAGATGACACCTGGGAGTTTTTTATTCCCTTTCCCATGCATAATGCAGCAGAACTGTTTTCTTTGGTCATCAGGTATTTCTCAATGGTTTTAAAATACTTTGATCAATGGAAATTTAGTTAAGCAATTTAAATATATACATTTTTGATGGGAGTTAGAATGTTGATCTTGTTGCTGCTGGGTTTCAAATAAGTGGTGCTTTTGTTTGGTTTTGTTTTGGGGTTTTTTTTTAATTTTAAATAATTTATCATTTTCACTGATTTAAAAATAAGCAATCTCCTTTTGCATCCTGTCCCTTTATTTTTCTTTTTAATGAAGAAATGAAGAAAAAAAACCAGAAGGAAAATGGGAAAATGGTGAAAAGCTTTCATTAAGTGTTTTCCCATATGTGCATTTGTACTTGAGCTTCTAACAGTAATACCCTGGAGAATCAGATAAAGACATTTCCAGAAGAGAGTCCAGGTTTAAATCATTGGTTTCATATCTAGGGAAAGCTTCCATTTTTGTTCTTGTTAAATATTTGGAAACCAGAGGGTGGTCAGCATTTAAAGTTCAAAAAAACCAAAAAACCAAAAAAAATATGTGTCTTTGTTGGCAAAATGGAAACCAATTACTTTTGCCTTATTGCATGTCTTTTAAATTAAGAGAGCAGTGGGGTATTTGCCCTGTATATTAAAAAAAAAAAAAAAAAAAGGAAAAAGAGCAAGGAAGAAAGAAAATGCGCTTTCCTTGAAAAATGCTTGAGCCTTGGGTTTTTTTTTACCTTGTGTATGCTTTTGGTAATTTTCTAAATCATGATGACTGCCATCATCCTTTTATTCCCTTAGTTGCATCCCTTAATCAATCCTTTTCTGAACTGTCAAGAGTGGTTTTTGCAGAGTGATTCAAAATGCCCTGTTCCAAAAGAGTACTCATTAGCTCAGAAGGATTTTGTGTCAAAAAATTATAACAGCCTCTGGTAGAATTAGGCCTACAGCTGTTTTTGAGGATTAGCTGTATTTTTTTCAGTGAAGATATTATTTTAGTATGCACAGGCTGAATGCCCAACAAATCTGATTTATGAACTTCTGTTTCAGATTATTAGGAAAGCTCTAACAGAGGAAAAACAAGTGTCCACAAAGACATCTGCAGCAGATCTCGTGACAGAAACTGATCATTTTGTGGAAAATTTAATTATTTCTGTTCTGAAAGAGAAATTTCCTTCCCACAGGTGAGTGCCTATAGAAACTATCAGTGACCTTTTTTTGTCCTTTCTGTGCTGCATCTCTGACTGGTATTTAAAGGGAACTTTAAAAGTCTGTGTATCTTTCTTATGTCTCTTTATCTTTCTTGTATATTAACCTGTTCTTCCTACACTTTCCTAGGACTCCTGTTTTTTTAAAAAGTACCATTTCTTTATACTTAGTACTTTATAATTTCTGTGTTTCTTGATACATGTATTTAATAGCAATGTTTCCCCTGTAGGGACATCATGGATGAAGGTTTCATGTGGATCTCCATGATGTTCAGAATACTGGTCTGTTGCCTACTGTATAAGAATTATGCTAATGCTATCAATAAAAATATAGCAGAAATACATGCTAGCAAAGGTCCCACCCTGCAGACCTTTCCTGTTGCCATCACACATATGCATTTGCCAGATCAGGAGAGGTAAAAGTGCATTTAATTACATTTACCTTGTGCTCTGTAGTGAGACGATTAGTGGGAAGCAGGGCTGTTTGTCATCATCATCATCATTATTTGATGCCTGCTCATTAACAGGCTATAAATTACTACATGGGGTGCAAACCCAGGGTTTTAAAAGTAGATCAGGTTGTCAGTTCCTCTTGATTTATTGTGATCAACTTGAAAATAACAACTCAGCTCATGCACAGATTAGAGAGAGGGATTATATTAGTTGCCAGGTTTGGTTTGATGCAGAGACTGACATTGATTTCTGCATTTGACTTTAGTGGATAAAATTCATTTTCCTGCAGAGCCAGTGCAAGGCCTGTGTGTCCTTTAAATAGTGTCTGACTCCCTTCTAACTGGGGGCATCCCTGATGGGGATGAGCCTTGCATTCTAGTGCTGTGCAGAAATGAACAAAGAGCAAAATCTGAGTGGCTCAGCTACTAATCTGATTGTCAGTGATGCTGCTGGGCAAAAGACCAACACCATAAGAAGGAGCAGAAAGCCTATTTTTGTACTAAATATGGCTTTCTAAACACATGCTGCATGTGATGGCATACTGAAGCAGTACTGTACAGCATAATGTGTGGTTCTTGGCTGCAATTCTCAAGAGAATGCCAGGCTTTACAAGCCTATTATTTGTGTAATATTCCTTCTACTATTGCTGGCTGTGCTCTTCTCTCATCTCCACTCTTACGTTAGTTGGTTTTTTTTTTCCTTGAGCAGTCTGGCAGAGAACATAAAACCTACACATTTCTCATAAAATGCAAATCACCAGACACACACAAGTTACTCAGAATGGGAACAAAAGTTGTAAGGTCATCATAGGCCTAGCAACTGAAAAATCCCAGATTTTATCAACTCCATACAGTTAACTTCTGACTTTATAAGTAAATGAAGGAACTGCCATTTCTTCAAAACAATCTTATTTTGTTGATAGTGGTTGTTGGGTTTGCTTTGAATTTGTTTAGATAATTAGTGCATTTAGATTAAAAAATAGATTAAAGCTTAAATTTAACTAGACTAGATTAAAACACATGCAACAAGGAGTCTACAAAACCAGTCAGGGGTTAAATTGAAGTACAATGAAAATATTAAAATATCATTTATATTGTATTCAGTCTTTCCCCTAACACTAGGCTGTTGAAAGCAGCACTGAAGATTTCTGTGATTTCTTTTTCTTCTAAATCGTCTTGATTCTTATGTCCTCTGAATCAAAAATGGACTTTAGGTGTTAGAAAAATTAAAAGGGATCTTATTAGAATCTGCCATTGAGTCTTGAGATACTAGAAATAGTATATTTCCTATATATACTGAAATAGTATATAATACTATATACTGAAATGCTCAGAAGTACAGAGAAATACTAGGAAAATCCATTCAAAAAGTAATTCTGCCCCATGTCTCTTTTTTCTTCTTGGTTAAGTGGTATGTATCATATTCATTCACACTTCGCTCAAGTTTTAATCTTTGCTCACTTTTTAGTACTCTCATGTGCCCCAATGAGTCTTTTCAAAAGGATATTTTTTCAGATGGATCCAAAAGTTGTGGGTAGGCACAGCCAGACTACCAGGGGCTGCTGCTTGCAAAAGACTATCCCAACATTTACCCTTGCTATTATTACACAAACTGTCATCTTTTGTGTTCCTTGTGGCCTTAATTCTGTAGACATTAGTCAGGACACAGGAGTTTGGGAGGGTTACATCCAAATCTGGCTTCCCATCGTTCTGTCCTTGGATCCCCATATGGGGATAGGTGAGGCAGGAGCCCAGACTGAGTCTCCTGCATTTGACTGGGTATCATTCCTGCTGCACATTATGGTGTGTTACAGCATCCCTGCTGCTCCTGCAATGAATATCAGAGTGGCATGAACAGATGTAGTCTAAAGCTTGGCTAAAATTACTAGACTCATTTTCAGTGGGAGTGAAGTGTAATCCCGATTTGAGCAGAGGTCAGCGGAGCTGGCAGGCTGGCATGTTAAATTAACTATTTTAGTGAGGTGGTTACCCTTCCCACTTGTCAAGCTGTTCCTAGAATTTACTCCAGTACTTCACACTGAGTGTTTTGCTTAGTTTGCAAGTTTTTACAGGACACAAAGCAAGACATCTGAGGTGACCTTGCAGGACTCTCACATTTCCCAGTGTTGTATGGCAGTAAGGGGGGGTGGTTTGTTACCCATTAGCCCAGATTTCGTAAAATGTGCACCTAATTTGGTCTACATCCATCTTGGAAAAATTGCTCTTGAGCATGAAGGTTTTATCAGTGGCACTGCTGTGGCCCAGCTCCAGGTTAGCATTTCTGAGCACAGGAACTGCAGCATCACACCCCCACTATGAGGGAAAAGTGAAGAACTGGCTCATGATGCTGCAGGGCAAATCATCTTACCCAGAAATACTCCTGTCTTTAATGAGGCTCTTGTTTCACCTTTCTTTGGCCAGACAGCAGCTATAGTTCAAGCTCCAGCTGGGGGAGCTGGCAGAGGGCTGAAGGAGAGGTATCATTTATGTGGAATATGGATAATCTGAAGTGGGATGGAAGGTGGTCCACCTACAAGAAGATGAACTTCCTCTGCATCCAGCAGCACAGACAAGGCATGGTTGGGTTTGGATGCTGATTACAGGATTTACAGCACCAACAAGACAAAATAGTGGAGCCTGCAAGACAAAAGAGCAAGGAGCCTGCAAAGTGTTATGTTAAACTGAGAGTTTCAAACACCTGTTCAAGTCTCTCTCGTTTCTCAGTTGTGCATTAGCACTTTGTCCTTCAGCTGTTTCTTTTAATGGGGATGAAAATAGCAACAAACATTTCCTAATTCCCTCTTTGTACCAGCTGGGGGTCTGTAATGCCATCAAAATAGTCTGTTTCTGCTTAGGTTGAGGCAGAGTAGCATTTGGAAAATTTAAGAAGTCTCCTCCTGTGCTGTCTGCAGAACATTTTAAACTCATGGCTTCAAGTGTTATCTGGAATCATGAGGTACAAGTTGAAGACAATAAAATAAAATAAAATAAAATAAAATAAAATAAAATAAAATAAAATAAAATAAAATAAAATAAAATAGCTGCTACTCTAGGCCTAGGGAAGGACTCTTTTGCAAAAGATATTTTCTCTTTATTTTATCCTATTTTTCTTAATCTTTGTGTCTTTGAAAGAAGCTTTTTTGTCTTCAAGCATTTGCAGAAACTCTGAATACCACTACCAGCTGTTCAAATGTGAAACCACCAGCAAGATTCAGTACTAGCAGTTGGATTCCACTCCTGCTGTACATAAAGGATTTTATGAAAATCTGTGAGAGTAGCACCTGCACATCTCTTACAGAAAGAGACCTTGGGCAGTTTATGGGAAAGCAGGGATAATTAAGGTTGACGGGAAATGTGCCAGAACTGGATGTTTGTTTCCCAGGAAAAAAGGAGGAAAAAAAGCTACTAAAAGAAACTGGGACAGAACAACAGAAGAGAAGATGATCTCAGATTTCATTTTGTGCCTTGTGCATCCAAACAACAAACAAACAAAAAATAATTTGTTGATTTTTTTCTGGGTCATGGGAAAAAGAAAGCCCAGCTTTGTAGACCTCTTCATTTCCTGAGTCAGATTACTGTAAAAAATAAAGATAGGAGCAAGATTGTGGATTTTCTAAGAGTTTATTATTTCCTTCTGACTGAATTTGACTGCAGAAGAGAAGCAGATGCAGTTTGCAGTTTATATTAGTTACTGCAAGAGACAGACCTAACCCATAAAATTATATTCTGCATAAAATAATCTTCTCCTTAAGTTCCAGGGATGCCGGTTCAGATCCATTTTTGCATTCATTTTCATGGCTTCCTTAATGGTATATTGGGGAAGTGTACATAAATAGAGTTCATTTTTGCCATGTAAAATAGTATGCTGTAGAGTTGAGAACTCTCTCTCAAAGTCTCTATGAAAGTTACCAATTCCCAAATTTAAAAAACAGTATGTGTGTTTACATTTATACAAAAATGTTTTATGGAGAGAGGGAGAAGTTCTCTCTTAAAAACCAGAATGATGGGGTTGTACTTTCCAAGTCTTGTATCTAAGCTAATGTTCTGGGATACTTATTTTACCCTTGCACCAAATGCAGGTTCATTGCAGAAGAATCCACTGCTGCAGGTTCAAAATGTGTCCTCACCGACAGTCCCACCTGGATTATTGACCCTGTTGATGGAACGTGCAACTTTGTGCACAGGTAAATGCCCTGGGAAACCCATCAAAACCCAAAATGTAGCTTCTCACAGTTCCTTGTGATGGTGCTTTTCCCTGGTGGGGACTCACACAGAGGAGCCATCCCTTTATCTCTTGGTACCTGGTGTGGTGTATGTGGGGGAGGCTGTGTTTGTAGCAGTACCTGAGGGCGAGATGGAGTTTGTGCTGCTGCCCCATGGCTCACAGCCCGAGCTCACAGCTCTCGACTCACAGCCCCAGCTCACATCCCCAGCTCACACCCCCATGCCACAGCCCCAGCTCACACCCACAGCTCATCCCCCAGCTCACACCCCTTGACTCACAGCCCCAGCTCACACTCCCATCTCACACCCCCCAGCTTACACTCCCAGCTCCCAGCCCCAGCTCACACCCCTAACTCAAACCCCCAGCTCCCAGCCCCAGCTCACACCCCTAACTCACAGCCCCAGTTTACAGCCCCAGCTCACACCCCTAACTCACAGCCCCTGCTCTCAGCCCCAGTTCACAGCCCCAGCTCACACCCCTAACTCACTGCCCCAGCTCCCAGTCCCAGCTCACACCCCTAACTCCCAGCCCCAGCTCCCACCCCCAACTCACTGCCCCAGCTCCCAGCCCCAGCTCCCAGCCCTAACTCACTGCCCCAGCTCCCAGCCCCAGCTCACAGCCCCCCCAACTCACTGCCCCAGCTCCCAGCCCCAGCTCACACCCCTAACTCACTGCCCCAGCTCACAGCCCCAGCTCACACCCCTTGACTCCCAGCCCCAGCTCCCAGCCCCAGCTCACACCCCTAACTCACAGCCCTTGACTTCCAGCCCCAGCTCACACCCCTAACTCACTGCCCCAGCTCCCAGCCCCAGCTCACACCCCTAACTCACTGCCCCAGCTCCCAGCCCCAGCTCACACCCCTAACTCACTGCCCCAGCTCCCAGCCCCAGCTCACCCCCCTAACTCACTGCCCCAGCTCCCAGCCCCAGCTCACAGCCCTAACTCAAACCCCCAGCTCCCAGCCCCATCTCGCACCCCTAACTCACTGCCCCAGCTCCCAGCCCCAGCTCCCAGTCCCAGCTCACAGCCCTTGACTCCCAGCCCCAGCTCACACCCCTAACTCACTGCCCCAGCTCCCAGCCCCAGCTCACAGCCCCAACTCACTGCCCCAGCTCCCAGCCCCAGCTCACACCCCTAACTCACTGCCCCAGCTCCCAGCCCCAGCTCCCAGCCCCATCTCACAGCCCTTGACTCCCAGCCCCAGCTCACACCCTGCTCCCCCCAGCCACCACAGGTTACTGTGCAGGAAGAACAAGGCAGTGCTGTGAGCACGCTTGGCTCAGCGCCTCCCGTGGGTTTCGCACATTCCTGCCGGGAGTTCTGCCCTTCAGACCCAGGCGCTTCCTTCTTCCTGGGAAGTGCCACCCCTGCATGGCACTGAAAACTGAGCTGAGCAGAGATGCTGGCGTTACATTTCTAAAGTACCTCCACCAAACTAGGGGTCCTTGCTGCAAAAATTAAGACTTTTAATTCACCATTCGAGTGTTAGGAGCTGTAAACTAATGACTACTCATAATATTTGTACTTAGAAACACTGCCTTATAGTTAGCGGGTGAAAATAACTACAACTTTCATAAAGAAAAAAAAGAAAAATTTCCTTGACTACTGGTGCAATTACACAGAATTCCAGAGGAGGTGGGCGGTGTCATGTGGTGATGTTTCATGCAATTAAGTGACATTTCCTCTTTCTGGCAATATTTTCTGGACTTCCAAAGTCCTTTTTGAAATGTGTTTTTAAGAAATGAATTTATTTCATTGTTTAAAATGTAATAATTATACAGTAGTCAAAAGAACCAAATTAAATATATGATCATCACTGAAAAAGGAGAGCACTGGTTTCTTTTTCTGCTGTTGGTCAGCAGCAAGGTATCTCCATGCTACTTAATTTCCATCTCAGATGCAAAGCTTGAACAAAGTGTGTTCTTAAAAGCAATGACTTGTTATAACATTAGTGGTTTTATACTGGATGGTTCAATTACACTAAAGCAAAAACAACCCTAAAATATACTACACGTTCAGTGTAAAAGTTGTGATGTCTTCATGAGTTTATTTCTTGCCTTCTCCAATGTTAACTTACATGTTAAAAGGAATTGACAAAGTTGAAGAGGCTGACAAAGGAGAAATAGAGTTATGTCAAGGGCATTTTGACAAGTAAACTCATGGAGCTCCATGTGGGGTTTTGTTGCCTAAGGAGGTTGCATGAGGAGTAAGTTGAGAGATTTTTCATCAGTACTATCTGATTTCTTATTTTTTACAGATTTCCAACAGTGGCAGTGAGCATTGGATTTGCTGTTAACAAAGAGGTATGAAGTCTGTTCTTTAAGATGGGCACCTGAGAGCTGGCTAGAAGTCGCCAAACCATCTGGGAACTTTAAATTAAAAACCAAAAAATTAAAATATCAGTCACTACTCAGGTTTTCCTATGCTTTTTAAATGCATCTGATCACACTCTACTCATCTAAAATCATAGTCCTGCAAAACCTATTTATGCCAACTGGCAATTTAAAAAAATCTATGAATTATTGAAAGTATTATGGGATTTATTTGGAGAAAAGGAAGTACTGGTGTGAGCAAGGTTTAGTTAGACAAAACCATAATAAGTTCAATTTAGTGCTGCCTCTTCATAATTTAAACATATATCCCAGGGTTTCTGTGTTATTATTATTGCTTCTTTCCTGCTAGCAGTATCTGTGAAAGCTAACTCCTGCTAGAGGTCAATGTAGAGCTGATTTTATGAAGAGGGCAAAATTATGGGCCTAGTTCATTCAATCTGCATTTGTCTTTCTTAATGTAGTAAACTAGCTATATTTACCTCATGAGACCTTGATTATAGTGTGGGTGGGAAGGTACCCTGCCTTCCATTGTGCCATTTTGAGTTTCCTAGCTATAGTCATTTGTGCTAGTGCCTTTTCTCCAGATGTTGCTGGTTTGCAATTTGATATATATCAATGAAATAACTAGTTACTCAAATTGCCAATGAATGTGCCTCTTTCAGCCTAATTCCACAATCTTTAATATATGTATAGCTTTAAGCAAAGCCAGCAAGAATTCTGTGCAGTAACAACCAAGTTTTCAGATGTGCTAGTACCTCTCACTGATTTAAACAGAATAATGTTGTGTACTTCTCTGGTTAGACTTTTCCAACATGGAAACTGCAGAGAAACACTTCCATGCTTTTCTGAAATTTATTCATTGCCAAAGGTTCTTTTGAACACTACATTTTATTACCAGACAGTTTTTGCTGATATTTATGTTTTTTAGAACACCATCATGATTTTGATGCTGCATATTTTGGGTTATGTAAACTAAACAAAGCTGAAACAAAAGTAAAGAATGATGTTAAATCTCCCTCAGTTAAACAATTAGGACAAGCAGAAAAAAGAGTAAACTGAAAAGGAGCCAAAGTACACACAGGGGAACTGGCCTGATTATAAGCCTTGAAGAAATTCCTGCAGATGTCTTTAGGGAAAGAGTCTATAAATAGTGTGTCCCTCAAAAAAACCCCTTGGTTTAGATGGGACCTCAGGGTAGGGAGCCAGGACAGTCTATTCCCTTTAAATTGTCTCTGATGAACACCAAGTGCAGCAGGAAAAGGTTTGAAGTCTGAACATCTGAGATGTTTTCTTGACCTTGTGGCCAACATCAGACACCTCGGGCAAGTCACTTAATTTTTGTGTACCCCTAAATTAAATAATGCTAATATTACTGATCCAGGGGCAATTTCCAGAGCTGACCCTTAAAGTTTGCAAAGTGCTTTAAAGTCTTTTGATGGAGCCTATTAAAGTAATAGAAATTTTTAATACCAAGGGTTTAATTCTGACCCTCTTTTCATTGGTAAACAGAATCTCCCATGAAAAGTCCAGTGTTGCACATTCTTAAGCTTTCATTGAGGGTATTTCTGTCCAAACTCCTTCTCTTAGAGTCCTGTGACTTAAGAGATTTTCACAAAAGGATTTTGCAGAGAAGGATTTGAACAAGTGACTGGAGTGTACTGCTTTGATTGAAAAGGCAGAAAAATTCACTGCACCACCAAAGCTGAGGTGCCTCCAAAAGCATCCACTGTTACTAAAGAGTGCCGTGACTCCTGAGTTTGGTTCCTGACTGACCCTGGGGCTGTAAATCTTTGTGGTCCAGCCAAGGTCAGTGGGGTTGCTTCAAGGAGTAACTGCTCACCAGTGAAAGCGAAGCATTCAGAGTCTTGCCTCAGAGGTGTTGCGTATTTTCAGTAAAAACATTTCAATTGCATTTGAAAACAACTCAGTGTTTAATCCATTCTAATATGAACAGAAACAAGCTGTGAGTAAGGATTTAGAGGATCAGGAACACCTTGCATTAACTTTTCTTTATAAACTGAATTTTATATTACCTATATCTCAATATCACAGTAATAGTAAAATTATTCCAGTTTTTTAGCATCAGTGTAATCTTTATTATGTGTACCAATTAAAATATTGCTGATCTTTTTGCCATTAGTAGTTGTTTATATTTATGATGAGTAATTTGAGTTGCATTCATTTCTTTCCTTTTCAAAATCTTAAAGCTTGAATTTGGTGTAATTTACCACTGCACTGAAGAACGATTATACACTGGTAGAAGAGGTCAAGGGGCATTTTGTAATGACAAAAGGCTTCAGGTATCAAAAGAGACAGGTTGGTCTAGATTTTGTTAGAACTCTAAAAGGAATATATTAATTTTGTTTCAGAGTTGTTGCAAATCATCATTAGGATAATGAACATCATTATCCTGATGGAAAGTATTTCACCTGCATGATAATTTTGTTGTTTTGTGTTTGTTTTTTTTTCTGAAAAATCACTTTCCTCCTTTTCTTTTTAAAACATACATCTGACTATGAACTATTTAAATAATCCTAAATTATTTTGCTTCACAACCACTGTTTAAAATAAGGAAGAATGAGTAGATTCACCAGTTTCATTCCAGCTGAGCCCTGGCATAACTTTTTATAAGCAGGATGCAATGGGAATGGTGAATCAATTCAGAGTATTATTGTGGCTGCTATTCACTTCTTTTCCAATGATCTTTTACGTCACAGAGTGTCTGATGTCTGTAGGCAAATGTGCTAAGAGTGAATTAAAGGGTGCATGCTTCATTAGGGGCTCTTTAACAGCCTGCTCTGGTGTGTGAGGTTTGTTTCCATGTACAAATAGCCAGCAACACTTGGCCAGTGCTTGAATGGAATTCTTTTTTATTTATAGTTAAACCAAGTCATAGACATGTCTGTTTACCTAATGATTATAGAAAATAATAATTTCATATTATTTAGAGAAATTTTCTTTTAGTTAATCAAATTTCAGAGGAGAACATAGCACTCAGTTGTAAATGGAAGCAGACATATGCCAGAAATGTGCACCATTGCACACACAAGGCAGTAAAAATTTCACCCCAAAGAGAGATTTAATGAGCTTAAAACACAGTAAATTCAAGCATTTTGACATGCAGATTTCTTTAGTGCCTGAAGCAGACCCTTTATCAAAATTTCACCTGAAATTTGGGAAGTTTGGCTATTCATCTAAGTTAATAGTGATCTGGGGTCTACATATTTGGAGAGACAGATTGTAAAGTCATTATAAATCTTAAACCCCTAAGATTTTATTTACTGATTATACATCACATTTTTATCAGTGCTCAAATACCTCTTATTCCAAAAAAGCCCATACTGGCAGAGACTATTAGGGAGACCGGGGGGTGGTCCCAGCTGGACTGCATGAGCCACAGTGGAAATGGCCTCACATGCTTTTGCAGTCAGAGTTCTGGTTTCCAGCTGAGCAATGAACAATTTTGGCACATGTCACTTCTGTCTTCCTTTCTCTAGACATCCAGTCTATGTGGGTGTCTAGAATATAGCAAGGGAAATAGACCTTCTGCCCTTCCAAAGGCTTTGAAATTTTCTTTTGTTTTGAGATACATCATTGTGTGGTGGGAAATTTTCACCAGTGAACCTGGATCTGTTTTAATCTCACTCCTACTGATATTATAATTTTTTTTAATCACAGTTGCTCTCTAAGGGCTGTGGCTTCAGTGAAATAAACCAACCCCAGAAGACAGACTTATGTTTCCCTCTACCTGCCACTGGAATTGAAGTGGCCATGCTGTGTTTGAGATCTAAGCTGTCATGTCACTTGCTGCCATTTGTGTTCAGGAAATGTGATTGTTGTATGATGTTGATCTACACTTATACATTCAGTGTTCAGGCTTGATCAGCTGAAATCACAGCCCAGGCAAACACTGTTCTTTATCAACACCCAGTTTTGCGGAGGTTTGGTAGGGAGTCCATGCAGTTATGAGACATTTAAATGAAGGATCCATCTTCCCTGTTATCTTGAGTAATATTTTCTTCTTATGCTTAGATTCATGTGCTTACATGTGCTAATACTGTAAATGTATTTTCTTTTTTAATCTTCTGGGGTCAACAGAACTGATAATTTCCTCATAATTTTATCCATATCACTGTTAAATCTTTTCTACCAAGTCCATATATTGAATTCCTGAAATCTCATAGTGTCTTGTGATCAGTCAGCTCCTTTTCCTAAGCAGAGCTCCTTTTCCTCCCTCTTAGTTGCCTTAGTCTATTCATCCCATTTCCAGCTGTAGCCTTGAGGAAAATTGAAGAGCTCTGTCTATGCATTAGAAATATTTTTAATAACATAAGAATAACTATCTCAGTTATAACCCAGCCATGACTGGCATATTGTGAATGCTTGGTGCATTTCTGCAATGAGATGGACATTAAATGTTCTCTGATTATAAACTGGGTCTCTTACACAAAATAATCTAAGGCAGATTGCTTTCACCATCCAGAATTTTTAGTAGTGGCTAAACAACAAATACCCTACAGCATGCCTGGATTGGTGTTTTTCTGTTTTAACACAGTAATTTTAAAAGCAGCAGTTGAATCTATGTTCCCCCAGTTAATATTTGTGACACCCTGTAACTTGTAATCTAATTGCACACATGTTACTTACTAACCATTTTACCACACTGCTTGAATCCATAAAGGTTCATCTGCAGTAGTAAATTCTTTGGCAGCCTGTTTAATTATATGGTGCCCCACTCCAGCCTAATTTGCTCCCAAAAACCTCCTTCTCCTCTGCGGAGAACTTTCAGCTCATGCAGGTAGCTGTAAGAACCAGGCAGAGGCTGCCTACCTGAAGGAATGCCTCACCTTCAGCCCAGGGTAGGAGGTGACACCTAGCATGGGGCACAGTCCAGTCAGTGAGTTCTCTCTTTTGAGTTTTGCCATCCCTTTAATGCCTTTGAGTTCAGCTGGCACAGCAGGAGCATTTGATCAACCATCTCCAGCTACACTGGCACACTCCTATTGTAGCCTGGCAGTATTCAGGTCTCACATGAGGAGTGCTTCAACACCTCTCAAGTCACTGTGAGTCTCTCCTTTGACTGTACACAAGGCTGGTATCTCCATCTGCCCTAGGACAGATTGCCTCTGCTGAACACAAGACAAATAGAACTTTCACTTACTATTGTTATTATTATTATTATTACTATTATTATTACTACTACTACTACTACAACTACATTATACTGGTTTAATTTGTCATAAGAAGGGTTGGGTTTTTTTTTTCTGTCATAAGGTGTCTTCAGTCTTTGAAATGCCAGAGTGGGCTGTTTCTAGGTGACTGGTGATTTAGGGAGAAACTTTTCTTTCTTCTTACTGGATTCCCAAATGTTTATAATTGGTTAACAAATTACATTAGAATTCCCTATTCAAGAACCATCGTGTTTTCAAATATTAATAGATTAACATCATTAGAAGTTACTAGATTACTGGATTGTTTATAGTTGACTGCTAATATTAGTGAATTTGCCAGAAGGTGACTGGTCAGTGAAATAAAACAATGTATGGAAAGAGAAGTAATGTAAGAATGCATTCTTGATTTTAATCCTCCTGTTTTGGGGTTTTTTTTAAAGTGTGTTTAGAGCAGACCATTTGATAGGAGAAACCTATTCTTGCTTGAATTTCTATGCAAAGTTGTCACTTTAAGAAAAAGTTTGGGGTAGAAAAAGGGGTGTGAAAATTGTTTTTGTGTGAAAAGTCCATAAGTGTTTAATTTAAAAACAAATTTATGGAACCTACCTGGAAGCTGCTGAATTAATGGAAACATCTCTCTACCATTGCAGATATCTCGAAGGCCTTAATTTTAACAGAAATTGGTCCAAAACGTGACCCTGCAACTTTGAAATTGTTCCTTGGTAACATTGAGAGACTGCTCAAGGCCCAAGCACATGGGTAAGATGTTTTACAGCATATGTCTCACATTTGTGACCAAAAAGTCTTTTTAAAAAGTTATTAAAACAAAAAAAATTGAAACAAGTGTGTTGTACACATAGGCTGAAGTCACAAGCATTTTCTTCTTTGTGTTGCTGTGGGGTGCAGGGTCCGTGTCATCGGGAGCTCCACGCTGGCCCTGTGCCACTTGGCGTCCGGCGCTGCTGATGCCTACTACCAGTTTGGCTTGCACTGCTGGGACCTGGCAGCAGCCACTGTCATCATCAGAGAGGCAGGTGGCACTGTGATAGACACTTCAGGTGAGCAAAATGCCCTTGCTTTTCCACTGACTGTTGGGGGACTGGGTCAGTGTCACCCCTGTCACTACCTCATTTCTAGGAATATCCTGTAGAAAGGTCTGTACCCTCCACTAGGCTTGGGCTGGTTATTCAGAACACACTGATGTAATTCCAGCATGGGCTCTCAGCACATCAGAGGTGTTCTGAGTCAAACTGTATTTCCATGACTTTGAGTAAAGTTTCACCTTAAAGCCTCATATTCACAGTAAGGAACCAGCCCAGGAGACTGGCAGGTACACTCAGACACATTCCAATTAGATTTCAACAGAGACATCCTCCCGAGAAAGGAGGACTCTGAGGTACCAGTTTGGACATCTATGACTAGAGACCACTCAGAGACAGTAAAGGGCAGCACAGTCTCCAGATTATTGCTTAATTAATTTAGATGGTGCCCATCTCAGAGTAATGGTTTACTGGTGACGAGTACCTGGATACTGTGGAAAGGTGTAGTCAATTAAGAAGGGTAATGAATGAACTGATTGAACTAATGAACTGAATGAACTAATTTCTGTCCGTTGCTGGAAGAGGGGAATATTGCATTTCTTGTTGGCTACTGAACAAATCCAGGCATTCACTGCTCCTCTTGCATACTTCGGCTCTGTATCTAGAATTTTATAAAATAATTTTTCACTGGAGATTCCATGTAGGAGTTGATGAGTTAGGTTGTTCTTCCCACCCCAAAAGGAGCTACGTATGAAGTTGTTTCTGTGTTTCTGACCCAATCTAATTACAGCATGGCTTGTATTTAAGGCACTTCTCGTTAATCCTCTTGTCCTCAGGGGGACCTCTGGACCTTATGTCCTGCCGAGTGGTTGCTGCAGGCACGAGAGAGATGGCCATGTTCATAGCTCAGGAAATACAAACCATTCACTACCGGCGCGATGATGAGAATTAAACGCTCCTTGGGCGGAGCTCGCCCTCTGAACCGCGTTAACGTTTGTGAGATGGGTGTCCTGAAAGGGTACGTGATTTCAGCAGGATGGTTCCTGGGGAGATTTTCTGTGTCAAATATCTTTCGTAAATTTATTACCATGTGGAAAGGCATAGGGAGATTTTTAGACCTCCTAAGAATCGTGTTTCCTTTTTAATATGTATCTCTTTCAGCAGTATCTTTTTTATAAGATAGAGTATTTTACTTGTAGCAAAATTAGTCTCAAAATTAAGTTGTAATTTCATATCTGTGGGGCTGATATTTAGTCTTTTGTAACACGCAGCTAAAAAATGGAACTTTATTTTTACAGATGCTGATCTCAGGTAAATGAGCTTTAGGACTGTAGTAAAGGAGGAGTAGTTGAGATGTGTGCCTATAATAATACCCCTGTTCCACGATGCTTAAGAATGCAATGAAAATGACATTGTTATTTCCTGACGAGGTCATAGGTCTGTATCCATATATGTACATGTCTGTGTGTCTCTGTGTGTGCATGTATGTGTATATGTGCACCTACATGTGTCCATGCATGTACACACACACATCCCTGGGATGTATCTGTATGTATATGGATACCCTGGATGTTTACAGAAACTTGGAGGATGCATAGAGAGAAGAAAGCTAATATTGGAAGCTCTTTTCAAGTAATGGGTTTTTTTGGGTTACTTAGGTGGTTCCAGTCAGGGCTATCCAAATGGCAAATAGCAGAGCTGACCATGGTAAGTGTTTCATTGTTTTACAAACTGCCCAGCTAGTTTTGTTTCCCTTTGTCCCTCTGCATGGGCATAAATCATACTGTCCTGTAGGCCTCTGTAAGATACTCAAACCTGCAAACAATTACTACCATAGAGTACTTATAGTTAAAACCAGGAATATTGAACTCAAGCTGAGTTATTCACAGTATTAACTATGACATGCAGCAGTAGGAGGCCAGCAGAATAGAGAGCACAGTGTCAAAGAGCTGTTGATTTTAGAGAAACTTCAAGCAGAACAGCAGGATTTGGCCCCTTACAGGCAAGTTATTAAAAATAGCCACATAAGATATGCTTGCAAAAAGTTGTAAATCACATGCCCTTCTTGCACAACGTTGTAATCACACTTTTTGACCAGAAAAGCCTGTAAAATCAGTTACATAGATTTCCTAAATACACAGTTGTTCTCTATCCCTCTATCTAGCCCATAATTTCTATTTAGATTGTCTTTAAAATCGTGAGCACAGGGAAAACACAAGTGTGTCGAGAAAAGCAGTTGATGTGAAATCACTTCTATTTTTTCATTAAAAATTTAACTAAAAGGTATCTCTTTTTTGCAAGAGTGCAAATTGAATAAAGGAATGAGCCAAAAGAGTTGGTTAAAAATCTAACTTTTTTTTGTACACTGCATGTGTAGACTTTTAAAATGTGTCCAGATATTTGCTTAGAAGATACAAACTAAACAATATTTTTGAAAATAACCTTGTGTGTGTTTCTTGCAATGAAAATGTTTTTCACTGAATATAACATGAAGTTCTGTGTGATTTCTTGATATTTTTTCATGAGAAATACAAAACATTGACTGTGTAGGGAAAATCTAAATCCAACTAAGCATTTAAAACCTGATGGTTCTTTGCAGAAAATCAACACTTTCCATCACAGTGGTCAACGTTTTGTCACTGCTCCCTTTTACCCCCTCCATCTCTTTGTACCCCTGTTTGGAAAAGGAGATTGTAAGCCCTCTGGGGCAGGTGCCACAGTAGTTTGGCTCTGGGTTTTCACAGTGCTAACAGGATGAGATTCTGGTCCACAACTAGGCACTGAGGTGCTATAATAATACAAATAATAAATGCTAATGGGCTCACTTGTCTCTTGTTCACTCTCCTCCCACTTCCCGAGCACAGAGGAGATGGCAGTGACAGATACAGGGCTTGGTGGCACCGCTCTGATTCCAGGCTGCTTAGCCCTGGCAGCCTGGGAGCAGCTGGGGCTTTGCTCAGGCTTGTGCCGTGCCTGTAAGCCCTGGAAGGAAGCTTATGCTGGCAGGGAACCAAGTGTGGGGGGAGCTCAGCCCCACTTCATCCGCCCCCCCTCACCCCGTCCCCCCACTGCATCTGTGAGAAGCTGCCTCGTGGCTCTGAGGTTTCCCTGCAGCTCAGCTCCCTTGTACAAAGAGCAGCTCTGACCCAGTTAGGGCTGCTGTGCCCTGGCACTCCCCGAGCTGGGTAAAGCAGGGAAATCTGTGCATCCACTTCAATGGCACATGCCAGCAATTTGCTGAGCTGGGAGCCAAGCAAGGCAGGGAGGGAGAAGTGCAGAAACCCAATCCCAAGTTCTCATTTCTGCCCAGGATGGAGTCTGGGTTTTTATTTGGACTGTAGTCCAAGTATGTTAAACTGGCCCTGTGTGTGGGGAGCAACAATCCTGCCTCCCCCACCTCCTCTGCTGCCTGTGTGCCAGGACAAACATTTCTGAACCCTTCCAGGGGAGCAGATGAGAGAAGTGATCTGCCTGCAAAGTGCCCCAGTGAACAACAAAGGGATTATTCTCGAGGCACACCGTTTTCCCAAGCCAATTCAGTCCCTGCCCACCATGAGTGGCTGACTTCAGGCACCAAAGGGGGTAGCAGGGGGCAAGCAGGACAGCTCCCTTCACAGATGGTGTCACAGTATCCCAGTTCAGAGTTTGCATCAAATTGCAACCTTTAATTTATGTGACTGCAGTGAACTCTATGGAGAGAGTTTGTCCTCTCTTCCTTATTTCTTGGTAGCCAAGTGAAACTTTGCTGAGCATGTGCCCAGCAGCTGGTCCTGTGAGTGCAAGCATTCATAGTGCAGCACGTTAGCCAAAAACGTAAAACCCCCAAAATGCTCAGACACGTGGACTCTTTCCTGCCAGCTGTCATAAAATGCTTCAACTGTTTTCCAGTGCATACATTATGGAGCATGTAATGTATCCAAGGTGGATGAAGATTTTCTCCCTGAACAGCAGCACAACAAAGATGCCTGTGCTCTGAAAAGTGAGTGCTTCCTCTGGAAGCAAATGGTTCCTCAGCTTCCCAGAGATGTTCCAGTTCATGCCTGCATCACTCACCAGCTCACTGGTGGAGAACAACCTCAGTCTGCTGGTCTGGTCTCAAAGGGTGCTTTCTGGTAGAATGAAAAGTGAAAATAGCTGTAAACTCCAGGCAAGTGGTTAGTGGCTGATCCCTCTGCAGTGTGTGTCTTGTTGAACTTGTCAGATTTTGCAGAACAAATCCCAGAATGTTTCAGGTGCTGAAGGGCTGATATTTTCCCCTTGATTATACTAGTTAATCTCCCAGCATTGAAGAAAATATGCATGTATATTGGAGCACTTAACCTGGGGGCCCACAGGCAGCATTCTCCATGCTTCATCTAGAATTTGGTTCCTGTTGGCCACAGCTTTGATTAAAGGAATAAAAATATCACTTACCAGTAGCCATTCTGGTGTTGGAATTAGAGTTTTGCTGTTCCCCCAGCAGGATCTCTGAATAATGAAATAAGACTTAAGCCACCATATCAAATTAACACAGACCACACCTTTTTCCTGGTACCTTCGTAGAGCTGCCAAGACTGTTTAAATTATTATTCTTTTAATGCTAGTAGGGAAGCTGTGTACAAATGTGCTCTGCTTCAGGACTGTATTGTCAAGACTGAAAACGTAGAGAAGTCAAAATTATTGTTCCTCCAGCAGTTTCCATTTTACAGCACGTCAAAGTCAAGTCTTTCATAAACCATCTCCCCAACACCAAGAAGTGCAACAAATCATTCACCAGCAGTGAAAGGAGGAATTTCCATTTTCTTTTAATCCATCCACCAGACATGACAATAGCACTATAGGATGCTGCATTTAATATGCATGCTGTGTTCACATAGCAGAAGAACTAATTCTATTCCAAAGAGAAATGACTGTTGACACTAACTCTGGATTTACATGGGGTTTGCTCCTGAAGTTTTAATTTTAAAATGCATTACAATGGTGGGTTTGTACTTCTGTCCTTTTCATCCCATTATATTTGTACAGTGAATTTTAGAGTAAAATGGAATTTTAGAATAAATGGAGTAAAATAAGTGCGACCTTTCTTGTCACAGAACACGAAGGTGCATGTTTCACAACATGAAGAAGATTAATTCTATATCAGCATAGTGAATGTTACTATTTCAATGAAAAAAAAATCATGTGTGATTTTACACCTTGTGTAGAGCTGTGAAGTCCATGCATATCCTCAAAGGTACCACAGTGCAGCCTGGTAACAAGGCAGCCAGAGACTTCATACAGGTGGTGTGGGAATTGGTCAGTGATCAGAAAGCTCTTTAATTGCAGTCACTTCTATGCCATTACTGAAATCCGTTTTATCATGCTGAGCAATTCAGTACATACCCTTATAAACAGCATTTATACATTTTTCATCCTCTGCACCCTTTTATGCACACTGCTGCTTCATGCTGCCTACTGCACTATGCTTCTTCAGTTAGCTACTGACTTTTACTAAAAGCTAGTATTTTTTTTAGTGGATGCTCAGGGTTTTTATAATATTGCCATTAAAACTATTGTTTCCCAATTCACTGAAACAAAAGGATTCAAATTTGAGGGCTGAGTCTTCCTGCCAACACTTACCAGGATGAATTGAATGATTTGGTGGAGTTGTACTCTTTTCAGGAGAAATAAAATAGCCAACATTTTCTCATGCAGGCAGAATTTTGCATCTGGTGACAGAGGGGGAAAGCCTTCCTTCATTCAGCAATGCCTGGTTTGCAACATGGAATATTCATCAGCTCCAAACAGGAATGTTTTCCTCCTCCAAGCACTAACTATCAAAATCAGTGCTAATGGATATGTGACAATACAATCTGGAAAAAAATACTATTCATATACCTAATACAGTCTTATATTTCAATATTAATTTAATGCTGGAACAATACTATTTTATTTATATATGCATATAAATGTATAGATATGATCGATAAAAATTGAGTCTGAAATAAGTTTTTTTAATACAAATTATTAATACAAAGGTCACAAAAGGCAAAAATTGTCTTAAAATTTTTCAGTGTGTGTGTCTCCAGCCACCTGTCACAATCAAATTCAAAGTGTTAATCTGTGGAAAGAAAAGCATTTATTCAGAGAGGTTTTCTAAGATGAAAAATTTTGCAGACACATTCTTTACACAGAAAAGATTATGTTAGGTATTAAAGAGGTCAGTAGGGAAGGGATAATCTTTATCACATTAAGCTGGAAACCTCTTAAAGTGTGAAAGGTCTGTGTCCTTCAGCAGTGCTTTTCTTTTAGCCAAAAATACACAATGGTGGTGGTATTTGAATTTGAAGATATTTGAGAAAGCAGAACTGTATATGAAAGTGCAGTGTGTCTGTATGAGGGATGCAGCAGGACTTGGAAATACTGTGGCATTGGTGGTCACTTACAAGACCCAGAATTGGCCATATTCATGGGGGAAATACTGGTTTATTCTATATATAAACACATCCATCAGGTGATGCACAGCCAGGATTTCTGGAGACACCAAGTGATTCTAAAGTCCTGCTTCAGGTGGTCAGCCTGCCTCAGAGCCATACTTAACATTTGAGACAGCAGATGTTTTAAGAACTCTTCTAATGTAAAATACAGTCATTATTATACTCACATGTAGAAATCTAGAAATGTGATGTTGGTTTGTCCATGCTTTGCACCTGGTGTTTACTATTTGTAAAATGGACAAGACATGCAAAGTTAACAGAATATTAATACTTTACATTCACTTTTCAAACATAGAAATAAAAATACAAAGTTTCCAAAGTTTAGGAGAAAAGCACTGGAGATTTTTTTTTCAGATGCACTCCATCCCTGCACTATTTAATCTATGCATAAAAGAGCAGTGGGAGGAAGAATTAGTCTTACAAGATGCAACTTGACTTCAAAAGAGATTAAGGCTACTTAATTACACCAGGATATCCCCCACTGATTTGCTAAGTCTGTAGTAAATCCAAACCTAAGTGTACATCTGGAAATGGACAACAAAACATAAATGTCATTATAATTCATGTAGACCGCCTAATAATTAATATACAATTTTTTAATCTAAGACATCCTTCTGTAATAATGATATGGGAAGCTAAGAATAATTACTTTTAAATGTTTTATACAGGCAAGGGAAAAATGGATTTTACAACTAATAAATTCCTCTAAATCAAGAAATCAAAGACCTTATTAACTCATCATATTAGCATGTGCAATTTCAAAGAATGCTCTCCACCCACTGATATCAGCTGAATTTAGGTTCATCTCCATCATACAGAGATTTCATCATGGAAGTATAATTTAGAAAAACAAAAATATCCGTGTTGCAGTCTTGTTTATCATTTGCAACATGATGGTTTGTTCTTTGGAAACTATTATTTCATCCTGTATCTTATACAAGTTAAAGAGTTTCTGGTTATTTTTTAATGAATGCTACAAATCAATGATCACAGAAATCATTAGACCAATGTGTATGTTAGAAACATTCTCGAGTGAAGCTTGTCATTTTTAGAAAAAAAAAAAAAACATGCATTAGCAATATTACCACAGTGATAAAGAAAGACAGAAAATCTATGTGGCTCTCTGTGTAAATAACTTTCACACTGGACACACCTCTCAGTCTAAACAGATTCTGTGAGCACATGAGCTCAAATTAAGCTATTTCTGCTCTGAGTCTGCCAGTTCCTGAAGAGACTGAGAAGGAGTAAATTCAGGAGGCAGAGTACTCAAACTTCACACCCAAAAAGGATGCTCAGATGATATAAACACAAAATGACTCATGCTAGCCATAGAAGAGTAGAATTTCATTAAAACCTGCACATTTTGCACAGTTCCTCCCTTCTCCCTACTGACACAAGTGCAAAACCCAGAGTTTCATTATGGTTATGCCTCCTTTGAATTCCACTTCCCTTTTATTCCTGTAAATCAGGCAGTTTATCCTATTAGCCAACCTCACAAATTCACTGTCAGGACTTTGGGTACATTCCCAGGGGTTTCACTGGCCACATCCAAGGCAAAGGTGATTTGATCTGTTTTGAAGAAAGGTCTGGGAAAAGCTACAATGAGGCTTCTCCTGGTGGGAGCTGCTTGAAAGCTGAAGCTCTCCCTCTCAAACCAGGCACTGCAGGTCCATGGAACCTGATGGGGAGCACCTACAAGTGCAGGGGGAACTGGCTGATGTCAGTCTGCTGCCACTTTTGATTGTCTTTGAAATGTTGTGATCTGGGGACATCCTTAAGCATTGGGAAAAGGCAAATGTCACTCCTGACTTCAAGGAGGACAAGAGGAAGGGCCCTAGAAACAACAGGCCAGCCAACCTCACCTCAGTCCCTGGGAAGATTTCCAGAGTAAATACTGCTGGAAGCCACTTCAAAGCACATTAAGGACAAGGAGGTGGCTGGGAATAGTCAGCATGGATTTATGAAAGGAAAATCACACCTGACTGATCCAATGGCCTTCTGTGCTGTGATCTGTGCTTGGGATTGCCCCAACCCACATGCAGGACCTTGCAGAGAAATAATTCAATGCCAAGCAGAATGTCACAGAACAGTATAGGTAAGACTGAAAGGTCAGGGCTGTATTTTGAAAAAGGTGGTAATTTCTTTCTGAATCTCATGAAAACATTGAAACATCTTCAACAAGGGCTGTAAGTACATTTGATCTATCTCTATCCTAAGCTGTGGAAATGGCCAGTACTATTGAACTGTGGCTAACATATTTTTCTTTTTTTGCCCCTTCTTTACACACTGAAATCTCTCCACAGCCTATTCATCCAGTGCAAGCCAGTTTTCTTTCTCAAAACCTTACTCAGATTCACCATTCTCATAAAAGCTCTTAAATATACTTTCACACAAGATCCTCTCACCTGCTTATGACAGACAACTGCTCCCCACCATTAAAACAAGAAGGCAACTAAAATACTGGGAAAGCACATTCCTCTTGTTTAAATCACATTGTATTGTTTATCTAATAAACTATCATTTCAAATAAGGGTATCTTTTCATATATTCATGGAGCTGCTGCTGTAGCATTTTCAGGCACCATCTCATCTGCAGTCCTGCCAGAGAGCCGCTGGTACAGTCCTGATACTGTGAGGGAATGAGGAGCCAGTCCTACCCCCACGGAATGAAATGGAAAGATTCCCACTCACTGCAATCAAATAGGGAAGATCCTATGTTCCAGTGCTTCCATTCAGTGACATCATACCTTGAAAATAGGAACTTTAAAAAGAAAACAAAAATCCAAACCCTCAAACAGAAATAAAATGCTCGATGCCATACCTTAAAACCTGCATATCTAGCAAAGTTGACATGGCTTTTGTTGAAAAGACCAGACATTTCCTCTAGCAGCAGACTGTTATCATTGCCAGTTTCCTTCAAGCAAGAGTCTCTCAGTGATTATCTTTCCTCTGACCACTGCTGACAAATTATAGGCCTTTATTATCTCCCTTTTGGCTTGAAAAAATAAAATAGTTTGTTTTGAACAGTTTCAGTTCTGTGCATCCATCAAGAACAAGAGCTCACTCCTAAGACAGAGCCACCTGCTGACAGCCAAGTATATTCACACATTAAGTTTGAAGTATCTCTGTTTCTGGGAAAACAACATTTCTTGGCACGATTTTTTTTTCTCTTTATCTGTATCAAAGGACTTCGAGGGACAGAAGTTAAAAAGCAGGTCATTAAAAACAAACATAACTATGCAGAAGCCCTGCTGAATTTTTAAACATTTGTAAATCTGCACAGATTTGAGAGTGATGTTTATTTCTGCTTGGAGCTGGATGAAGAAATGAGAGAGGTGCAAGCACAGGACAGTTCTGTCTCTGTTTATTTCCTTCTCAGAGCTGTAGGGAAGAAGTCTGCCAAAACCTGATGCAGTTATTGACCCAGCAGCATTTGATCCCTTTCTGTCCCAGTCATCCTGAAATGCCTCTGGTGGCTGCATCAGGCTCTCTTGTCTTCCCTCACCACCTTGCAGCTCAGGGGCTGTGGAGCTGTACCTTGCCCTAAATCGAGTCCTTCCCCACACACACACACAAAACAAAACCCTTTCCTGGAGACTGACTCAGGCAGCCTGGCTTGCCAACAGAGGGCAGCTCTAGCTTGGGATGGGTTTCTGTTCCCAGGATCCATTGATCCCCGATGCCTCCTGGATGCACACTGCCAGGAGCTCCCCCCTCCATCCCAGCCAGAGAGAGAAACAGGCCGACCCTGCCCCTCTGGCATTGCTGATGTGCTGCAATATGGAAGCACAAGAGGAGCACCTCAAAGCCGTGCCCTACATCTCCCCTGGAGCTCTGAGAGAGGAGAGCATGGCTGATGGTGCATCTCTCTGGTTAAGGCTTGTCAAGCAACACACGGGCACTGCACACTTAATGCCTCTGCTCTTGCATGAGAAAGTGAGTCAGGAGGGAAAATCTAAACACAGCATCTGAGACAGGGAGGATTCATTGCAAGGGATCGTGGGTCTGCATGTACCCACTGTAAGGAGCAAAGTGCACTTTTGGCACTGACAGGGAGAGCCAGCATCACAGAAAGGCGTGTGCCATGCAGAAAAGCCCAACTATATCACTATATTTAATATCACTATATTTAATTGGGTAAAGTGCTTCAGTTGTATTTGTGGAAATAACATGAAATACAACCAATCTCTACAAGGTTGTGCCAGGGACAGCAAGGAGTTTCAGAACAAAATGTCAGATTGGCCTGATAAAGTGTTTCTAAAAGGAGAAACAAGTAGGCAGTGTCTGGCAGACCTGGGCAGAAAGAGACAAAGTCTTCACAGCCAAGAGCCCTTAGAATCCATTGTGAGCACATCCAAGCTCCCAGGTCTGTCCCAAACATAGCTTGCTCCAAGGACCTCTGCCAGGGGATGCAGCTCAGAAGGCAGACAGAGCATTTATTTCATCTGTGTCCCTCCCCTCTACACTTTCCCTAAAAATTGAACTTAACTGGCATAAAACTCCGAGTTGAAACAGGCTGAACTTTTACCTTGGATATGCTAATGGCAGCATACTGTGCATATAATCTCTCCCCTGATCTCTCCCCCAGTAGTTCCCAAGAGTGACTACATCAGCATTACTTTCTTCTTCTTTTATAAACAAACAAAAAAAGCCCAACCCCAAAACATTCAAAAATTATGATTAGGCCAAAGTTAAGCTGAGAAAACTGTTGAGACAGAGGCCTTGGCTGAGTGCCCACCAAAATCAATAGGAGTCTTTCTATTTACTTAATGGGCTTTGGCTGAGCTCTGAGTGAAGGGGGTGGGAAGGTGGTAGAATCTGTGCTGATTATCCACTAACAAAGACGTGTTTGATATAATCTGCTGCCATCTGTCTTTGTTTTGCTAAACCTGGGCCTAAACAGAAAACCCATCAGCTGAAAAAAGAATTAATTATTGAAAGAGTGATCCCTTTGCATTTCTCGCCTTCTGCAAGATTTACCCCCACTGACCATGTGGGAGATTTCCCTGTATGATTACAGCAAACCACCATGGCACTGAGCCTACAGCTGTCACACACATGTGTGTGTCAGGCAAGCTATAAAAATAAGTACATTTCTTCAATCCCAAAGAGCTGCTGTAAGATTCATGATGTATCTGTTAGGAGGAATGGTTCAGCAGTGGCCATGAGATAAAGCTGGCAGCCCTGTCACCTCCTCCTCGTGTTCCAAAGTGATGAACAGCCTAATTTCTCAGGAATCACCCAGACTTACTATCAGTGCTCTAGCTCCAGCAGAAGTGGAAGGCTGTAGTAACTTCATGCTCCAAGGTGTTGTGACCCACGCTAACTGGGTTTGTTGGACAGATCATCTGATGGCCAGAATCAAACCCAACAGAGCCACATCCGTGTGGGCTGGGGCTGCTGGGGGAGGCACAAGCAGACCTGTCAGGTGTGGGGTGACAAGGACTTTGGAGCTGAGGTGGCCAGGGGCAGGAAGCTGCAGTGGTACAGTGAGACTATTCAGGTCTGGGAGCTATTGGCCCCACAGCACAAACCCATTCTCCTCC
Organism: Emberiza elegans; assembly: GCA_024865655.1. NCBI lineage: Eukaryota > Metazoa > Chordata > Aves > Passeriformes > Fringillidae > Emberiza > Emberiza elegans. The sequence goes on from JALJVW010001410.1 coordinate 15,707,161, forward strand.
TGCAGCCTGACCCACCTCCAGGCAGTGCAAAGACCTGCTAGAGTCCTTGGATATTTTACAGGAATGGGTACAGAGGCAGGCCAGCTCTTGTCAGAAAGCATTTAGCTCCTAAATCAGGCTTAGACACCAAATTAGGTCTGACAGGAACTTGACTTCAGGCTTGCAGCTTCCCAAGAGTGTTTTTGTCCAGAGAGCCAAGTACCTGAGCAGAATCTAAAGTCATAGCAATATTTTTTTTTGGTCTGTTTCAATCTGTGATCCTTAAAAATTTCCTAGTGGAGCTGCTTTGGAAATTTCACATGCACATAGATTAGTGTGTAGCATCTCTGAATCTAGTTCCTGTTCTTGCATGCTTTAAAAATGACTGCTCAAGCTCTCAGGTGAACCCGTAACAGGCAGAAACACATGGATTCAAATGCAGTGGGACCCTCAGGAAAGTCACCCATTAACCTGTCTGGCTATTATTGCCTTAATCTTTGTTTTGGACAACACTGAAGTACAATAATTGTTATTTTTAAACTATGAAAGAATGCCGTGTAAGACATAAAGATGATCCTTGTCCAAGAAGAGTTTTTAATCTAGATTTTGATTAATTAGTGCAGCTACCAGAGAAGCATGAGCTCACAGCTCAGTCTGAGGCCCAGTGGTTCTGGAGTGCTGCCTGGAGTCTGAAGCTCTTGAAGCCCTGCTATGGAAACCATAACTGTGCAGCTGTGGGGCAATTCCACAGCTGACAGCCTCTCATTTTGTAATGAAAAGCCTCATAAAAAAAAATTTCAGTGTTTGTAAAATAAAAATTCATATTTCTTCTTGAATATTTTTTTCTTCTTGTGGGGAATATCACTAAGCAATAAGAAACTGTAAAGATATTAGAAATTAATGAACAAAAAGTGATTTCATTTTATTTAGAACTTATACGCCTTTGGAGTTCCAGCTTTTGAAATATAAAATAAAATATTTGAGATTATTCTTGGCATGATCAGAATAAACAAATAATAAGTTTCTAGTTCATTATCTTCAAAAACCTCCTGGGCAATATTTCTGGTTTTCATTACTGCTGTCACACTGATGCTCTCCATAAGTCAGCTTTCATCTAAATGCTGCCCACAAATATGTGCATTTCATTCATATGTGCATTATTGCAAAGGGGATAAAGAAGAGCAAAGCCTGACATTGGGATTTTAATACTCCTTCCAGATATAATGCCTCCAAATTTAAATTTGTGTGTCAAAGTATTTCACACCCCTGAGACACTCCTGACAGGGCAATTTTTCCGAAGTGTTCCTAAGTTGTGCCCACCCATCACTCTCTTGTTCCTACTGTTAAAGTCATTGAAAACCAAAAGGAACAAAATAAAACAAAATACCCACCCATGAAATCTCAGAATAAAGAGCAGGGTTTTTTCTCATCCAGATGATTCACTGCAGTGAAAGGTTAGTTTTTAATTCAAACAGAGCTTTCAACATCTGGATCTTTTCTGGCCAAAGAACCATTTCCAGCAAATTTCAGAGGATTTTAATCAGCACCAAAAAAGTTCCCATCTTCTTCTGCAAAGCCATGCAGAGCAGCGAGATCACCTTTAGGAGGAGCCTCATCCCTTCTGTACAGCTAACAAAAACTCTCGGTGGCTCCTGCAGAGCTGTTGGAACTTTACCTCACAAAATATGGTTTCACTAGCAAAGATTCTGAAAAAGATGGAAAACAACAAAAAGCAACTTCATTAAATCTATTCCATAATCTTTCCTCAAAACAATCTCCTGTATATTAACCTCCTGTGATGGATCCTTGTCTTTAAATTTGTTCTTTAAAACTTTAAAGGATGGTGCAGTATTGGTTAGCACAAATATTAAGAATGAACAAGAAAATCTTTAACATAAACAGCCTGACAGAAATAAAACAGAACCAGAGGCAGTGGAGATAGAAATCTGCTGAATAGTAAAAGCAGTTTAGAAACAAATATTGTTATTTTGAGGACACAGTGAAGAATAGAAAGTTGGTTCTCTATGGAAGGGAGAAGAAACAAATTTGAGATTATTATTAGGGGTGATCACAAGAGTGCTTCTGACAGAAATCAGGATCTGAATTAACTGAAAGCAGGAAAGGCCAGAAAGCTGAATAGAAGGTCAGCTTTTACAATTTTAAGCCAACCTTTCTAATCTTGCTACTTTTGTTGCTAACACTGCTGTAAATGTGTCTGCTCACTTCTTTCACTCCCCTCTTGGGCCAAGGAAGGTGAGGTAGCACTTCATTAATTTGCATCATTAATGCACTTTATTCTGCATTAATCTCATTCATATTATTTGTCAGAGCCTTGAGAAACAGAAGGAATGTCCAAATTGATCCTTAGTGTCTGGAGCTGTCCTTTGAGTTATTGTACCGCTGTCCCAAGAAACGTCATTGTCTAATTGACTTCACATCTTCAGTCAGCAACTGAGCCCAGCACTTACCAGTCACCTTAGAGCTGAAAAGTTTCTTAATGGACAACCTAATTCTCCTTTCCTACAGGTTAAGCCCTTGTAGGCACAAAGAAAATCTTACTCCATTCTTCTTCAGAGACTTCTCTGAAAATCATTGAAGTCCATGATTGGTATCTCCACCCCATCTTCCCAATTCCCAAACTACATAGCCCATATACCACGTTTTTCTGCATGTCAGATCATTCCCACTTTGCTCTGAGTTTGTTCCAGTCTGACATTATTTTCTCAAAGGGCAATAAGGAAAACCTGGCCTGATACTGCAAGCTCATCAATGTGAAGTTGCATGCAAAACTATTTCAAGAGCCACCTCCTCCTCCCTGTTAAACATGCCAGATGCAAACCTTTTATCCATGGCAGTATGACCCCTGTGAGAGTTACTTAACCAAACTTGTTTGACTTGAACTGCAGTGGAGAGGTAACACCTGTGAAGGCAATCACTGCACTCAGCAAGGGGACAGTAAGAGAGTCATTTAGCAAGAGGGATTAGCATCCTTATTTAACTCCACCTCTAGTATTCACTCCCTTCAGTATCAGCCGTGCACTTTGTGCCCTGCATGATGAATATCTTCAGTGATGTGACAGAAGCAAATGTTGATAAGTTTTCTGGCCTCCTCACCTCAGCCTGCAGTTTGTTTTCTCTCCCTGTAAAAAGTGGAGAGAGTCTACCTCTTACAGCTATTGTATGTATACTGGGTGTTGTCTTGTCAAATCAGTTTTTAATGACATCTCATTTGATTGCCCTGGCCTGCCAGTTTGGGCACCTGCTCCTGGTTTGTATTCTTCCTCAGTAGGTTTTGTGCAAATCCCAACTGTGTCCTGTCTTGCTACTGTTCACAGACGCTTCTTTCTCAGGAGCCCAGCTGCTAGGTCAGTGCTTTTACCCCTCTGATGGTTTTACTGCTGCTTGCAGTAAAAGGAAAAAAAAAAAAAGAAAAAAAAAGGAAAAAGAAGTATTTGTGCAGCTTGTAAAACTACAGGCAATACCCTTCTCTCCTTTTCAGATGAGGACAGCCTTTAAAAGGACATGTTTTTCCTGTTACTCTTGCACATCTATGTTTGCATTAGTTAGGCATCTGTGTTTGCTTTAGTTACAACAACGAATGCAAATTGAAGCACTAATGCTGCTGGAGGAGCTTGTCCTTGCAGAGCACACAGCCCTGCCTCAGAGCTGTGGCAGGCCTTGCACGTCCCCTGGGGAGCTGCTGAGCAGTGGCTGTGCTGGTTGGACGTCTCTGCAGAGAGCTTTGGGGACAGCCAGGTGACCAGAGGAAAACTGAGCTTCTGCAGGACCAAAATTTCCACCCCCTCCAGACATCCGTACCCCAGCCTGTTCAGGAAAATCCCTGAAGTTACTGCAATTTCCATAAGATTTCTAAGGGGCACTCTCCCTTCCTTTCCACAGAGGGGGAGACAAATCATCTGACAAAGCACCTCCTTCCATTTCTCCCTGAAGAGCAGGAAAAGCTGCAGTGTACACACAAATTTGTGACAGTGGACAAACTGTTGTCAAGAACTCCTTAAAAATGCATCACTCTTCAGACTCAACATCAGCTGTGCTCCACAATCCACCACAAGATCCAGATCCAGGGGGAAAGTGGCTGTTTGGAGTGCAGAATTATATACTGCCCCTCACTGCCTGCTCTCTATGACATGTTGTCAGGGACTGATTGCAGGAGAGTAACAAAACTAAATGCCATGGGAAACAGGGGGAAAAGGGGTTAACTTATGAGAAGGATCCCTACAACACCTGCAAGACCTAAGCAGCCTGAGGAGGGAGAGATAAAAGTCTGGCCTTAGCTTCCCAGGGCTAACAGCAAGTTTCTTGGTCTAGGGTGTGCTCTGAGGAAAGAAGCTATTTGTTCATCAGGCTGGAGAGGAGATGTCATCCAAGAAAGCAATCTGCCCTGGACCAAAAAAAGTTGAATTCTTAATAGCTGGCAAAGGCTCCAAATGCTGAGGACTGAAGAAGGCATCTAGCAGGTGTCAGGCTGCCTGCTAAAGAAAACTGGACTGTAAGAGGTATCTTGAGTGGCCCTTTCCACCCTAAACAGGAAAAGCAATTCAGGCAACCAAGTAATAATCGATTGATTATTCCTGACCCTGGGGGTAGCCTGAGTGCTGCTGGCTTCTGGGGTCATTCCCTGATCAGCAGTGGGAAGGTTTCCTGTGCAGATCTGGGCCCTAGGTCAGGCTGTTGCCTGAGGCACGTTCTGATGCTTTTGGCTCTATTTTTCCTGTACAATAATTGCTGGACAGCTGTAAGCAACAGAACCTGGTTCCAGAGCCCAAAAGGACTGTGGAGGACTTGTGTCCATATGAACAGAAAATGCTACCTTTGTTCCTGTGTAGTGAACAGGAGCCACTGCTCCCCTGCCCGTAGGAGCAGCAGTAAATACTCCACTACTGTACGCATTAATCCGAGCTCTAAGCTTATTCACAGGCCCTAAAATCAGCAGCTGAGACACTTAATCTGCTGATTTGCCCTAATGCCGGGCGGCTGCAAATGAGATTGGCTTGCCCTGTTCCACGAGCTGTAAGCAGCAAACGTGCGGAGCGCATCCCCCACACGCTGAACAAAACCTTTCCTCTCCTTACCCAGGTAAACCACAAGGCGCCTCCTGAAGAAACATCCCTTCCCAAACCAAAGCGCGCTGCCTGGCACCTGCTGCTGCATCCTGGGGCAGGGGACAGGCGCTGTCCGGGCCGCGCTCCCTGTGCCGGGGCAGGCGGGCCGGGAGGGGCCGGGGCCGGGCCCGGAGGAGGAGCCGCGCCCGCCGCACTTAAGGGCCGTGCCCGGCGCTGCCCCGCGCTCGGGCGGGCCATGGAGCTGGCACGGGATTGCGTGGGATCGCTGCTGCGGTGAGTAAGGGCACGCTCCCGCCCCCTCTCCATCCTTTCTCCGGGCCCTTCTCCATGCCGGCCGGCCGGCGGCTCCGGGCGGCCCTCGGTGGGCTCGGGCGGCCCTCGGTGGCTCCGGCGCTGCGGAGCGGAGGGCGCGGGGCGGGGGCGGGCGGGGCTGTGCGGGATTAACCCCGATGGACGCTGCGTGGGAGAAGCAGGTCAGGACGGTGCCGCAGCCCGGCTGAGGGAAGCGCAGGCAGGAGCCCTACCTGCCTCTGAGGCGTGGTGGCCTCTCGGTGACCGAGGCTGCTGACCCAAGCCCGGTGATGTTGTCCCCGAGCCGACTGCTCCGACACCCATCCGCTGCCGCCGCGCTTGTGGCGGCTCCGCAGCTCGTGTTTGAGCAGGAGAACCACGCTGCGACCTGAATTCCAAGTCCCCTGACTAATTTCCAACCTCTTTCCTATTTTGTTTTGGTTTTTCTGTTGTTTTGCCTGGCTGTTAGTGCTGCTGTGGTTGCCAGTGAACCCTAACCTAAAAATCAATCCGTGCCGTATCCTGGAGCGCGTTGTGCAATGCTGGTTTTTCTGAGCGAGGCTGAAGACCATTGCACCACGTTCTTAGACAAACATATGGGGCATATTGCAAACAAAGATAAAGAGTGAAATATGTGCACAGGGCTCAAGGCAGGCTTTTAATCCCCGTGTCCTCATAAAGAACTAATTCATCTCTCCCACCAGATTTGACACTGGAGTGAGTGCTTGAGGCAGCGTTTGTGAAGCCCTCTCTAGCAGATTGTAGTTATCCAAAACAAACTGGATAAGATGCTAGGGTCTGAAGGTACTTGATCTTTCAATTATAAAATATTTTTGTATTTTTCACAGATGTGGGATTCCTTCTTCCTTTAGAGAAGAGCTAGGACTTGATCCTTTTGTCTTTAAAGATTAATAAAGCAATAGTAGATTTGTCTGTATTTAACCTGTCACTCAACTTTCTAGTAAAACTGACTGCACCTTAGCTCCTTTCCACCACTTGTTTCATGACTTAGCTAGATCAGCTTTTAATAGGAAATTAATTTTGGTCTAGTCTAACAGAGGAATTCCCTGTATCAGGAATTGGTTTGTCTATGTTTTGAGGACAGCTACAACAAGAATGGATCTTTCTAGGAGCTGTGAATGTAGGCTGGCCTGTTTAATCCTGTGATCTAGGAAGGACAGTGGCACACAAAATAAAAACAAGCTTTCAGCAATAGGCCCAGAAATGGAAGGGTTCACATTCTGTTTGTCTTGCTGCTTTTCATCATCTGCCTTTTGTCTCCTCATTTGCTGAAACCTCAGCCTGCCCTGGAGCCCTGACTCACTTCTTCATAGGCAGGCTTGGTTTAAAGATGATATTGACAGGTTTCATCAATATGTAGGGGAAATGTCACCACTGTTAAATGACTTCTTAACATCCTTCCTGTTCAGTGACTGGTGGCCATAATGTAAGCCCTGATCTATTGATCTGTTTGTTTTTATTGCTCTGACTTTAGATAGAACTGGGCAGCAGTGTGGGGTGGCTGATTCCCATTCCTTGAGAAACTCCTGCTCAGAGCTTTGAAGTAGAGCTTGTAGAGTTGGCTGGGGTGAACCCTGTTAGCCCAAGTCTGCCCACGGACAGTGTCACTAACATTTCTCACTCTTTGTCAGTGTGTATGTTTTGGCTGTTACCCTTAGGCTTTGTCTTTTGTGAATGACAGCTTGGCTCAAGTAGTGGGAAAGAAAACTTTTCAATGGGACTGATATTGACTGTTCTCACAAAAAAAAAAAATTTTTTTTTTGAATACTCACACATATATCACTCAGGTTACTATTCTGCACGCAAGTTTTCAAATTTGTGAGAGGCAATGAGGTGCAATCAGCTGTGAAAGTTCTTGAAACCCCAGTGCTGCACTTTTTGCCATCAGCGTGCCCTGTGAAGTGATGTCACCAGCCCCAAAGTAGATGAGCAGGCTTCCTTCCTTCCTGAGGGAGAGACTCAGTGATTCAGAATGTGAGCTGCCCACGAGCAGTGGGGTGACTGGGGGCCATTAATCAGTCAGCAGAGAGATTGGCAAACAGGGCCTGCCCTGAGCAGCCTTCCCTTCTGTGGGGCTTCAATGCCCTTGTCAGGGCTCTGTCTCCGTGTCCTCCTCCCTGGCCCTCTCCCTTTTCCAGGAGGAATAGTGCTTATTAGCTCTTCAATATGAATCAGTGCTTGTTTCCTGAAAGCCAGGCTGGCTGCTCATCCTCTCCTGCTTTGTCACAGGAAGGACAGAGGTTTCCATCAGCCGTGTGTGTGTGGAAATGCCAAATGGTGAAAGCCACTGTATAGCCAGGACTAGCAACAAACAGCGTGAGCTGGAACAAAACTGCTGAATGTTTTCCTCCTTTAAAAACAGTTAAAGCTCCAATAATGCCAAGGAGTTTTTGTGGAAGGTATAAACTTATTGTTTAGAGGAAAGGTGATAGCCCAGAAGAGTGGTTCAGAATTGGATCAGTAAATGAATTATTTGCTGAAATCTGAATCTGGTCAGGCACAAAAATGACATTCTGTGCTTTCCAAAAATATGCTTATAGACCACATAAGAGGTGTGGGAAAGATATTTCTTCTGTATGGTTGGTGTGGGTTTGCATAAAAGGGATATCGTAAGTCGAGTAACTTTATACCACCTCATTGTATGTTGTTCTATGCAGTCCTGTGTTTACTCTCTGGCTGCAGATGAGGGCTGGCCGTTCACTCTGCCCTCATTGAAAGAGAATAGATTTTACCACATAAAGTTGACTTTTTACACCTATGTGGGAGAACAAAATGGGGACACATCCCTTTCCCACCCCTGAGCAATTCAGCATGAAGGAGCCCAGGGTACATACGGAGGGTAAAGTCCAGGAGTGTGGGAGACAAAATATTGCCTCCCTTTAAAAGACTTAGCAATCAGTCCTTGCCAGGTGTCGGGCAGAGTGCCATTTCTGGCAGGCTGAGTATTGACTTAGCCATTATCATTTGGCAGAAAAAAATGTCACTAGGTGTAGATGAGAGCAGATCTGCACATTGGTGTGGGAGTAGGCTGTTACTGGTGTTGTGTGCTTGGTTTACCAAAGGTAAATATGCAATTGCCCAGAAAAAATTTAACTCTCTTTCTAAAAGTGATTTAATTCTTCCAGCCTTGCTGGCAGCCTGCTCCCAGACTATATATTTATGTACTTGGATGTTAACTTTGATTGCATTTAACTCCTTCTCATACTAGCCTCTTATTTTGTGTTTTTCAAAACCAGATGGAGTTTTATGGGTTGCAGATAAAATTGACAAACAAATGCCTTGACTCTTCGAAGTCAAGTGTAGCTGTATCACAAAGCTCTGCTTCCATTTTGTTGCTGGGTGTTTTGAATATGGGTAATATGTTCAGTCTTCCTAAAACAAACCCATGTCTTAACACACAAGATTGCTTTCAACTAATTATGTATCTCACTGAGTGTTTATCTTGTAAATGAAGAGAATGAGCTGAGTGACTGAATGCAGTAAGAGCTGCTGCCTTTTAAATTCAGTTTTACAACCCATCAGCTTCACTGTGATTGTGACCTTGATGTCAGCTGAGCTAGAGGTGTCTGCTTGAAATTGTATTCATTTTAAAAGTCTTTCCAAATGTCATGGACAAGAGAGAGTTCAGAGGTAACATGTCTGTAGGGCAGTGCAATATTTAGTTTTGAAGTTAAGCTCCAAGAGTGTTGAGGTGATCTGTGGATTACTTGTGTAATGTGATTATGTCAACAGTCTTCCTCCTTCCTGCAGTACTTGCCGTGACTGTTTTTGTAACTCTGAATTTTTATTTATCTTAGATCTTTCATATCCATGGGAGCATCAGTAGGAGCAGTAACAAAACAGACCCTGTTCCCTCCTCTCATGCCTGCAGGGCGCCCTTTCCGTGTGTCCAACGCCTCCCGCAGCAGCAGGAAGGGAATTGTTGCCAGCAGCCTGCAGGAGCTCCTCAGCAAGGTACAGCAAACGCTCTGGCTGAAGCTCATACAGTATCCCAGAAAGACAGCCCACAGACTCTTTTTCTTCCAAAAAAAACATCTCTAGGGAAGTATTTCAGATAAGTGAGTCTCAATATGAAGTGATTCTTTATTTAGAATGCTAAAATCTCCTGGGTTTTTCTTTTTCAGACTTTGGATGCCTTCGTTATAACTGCTGGAATAGTTACTCTGGTTTTGGAGGAAGATGGCACAGTTGTGGACACAGAGGAGTTCTTCAAGTCCCTGGATGACAATACACACTTCATGGTTCTAGAAAACGGACAGAAATGGACACCAGTAAGTATTGGCTGCTTCTCTCTCATTTGAGTAGAAATGGACGGAGGAATGTTTGTGGCTGTTAAAACTGTTGGAAAGAGGGAAGAAGAGGAAGAAAAATTCCTCTGAATAGGCATGGTGTAAACTCCCTGTTGAGCTTTCCTGGATGAAAAATCAAGTTCCTATTTCTTGTTGTCCCTTGTTTGTACATAGATCTGTTGGCAAAATCCATCAGGATTTGAAGTAAAACATTACAACTGAAAAGACTTACAGGGAAAATACCCTGCTTTTGGAGAAGCTCAGAAATATTTGTTCTTGAGCCTTTTTTGTAACATAATTAGGAACTTTGACTCTGTGAAGTAAAAAAAAAACAGTATCTTTAAAGATTAGATTTAGACTGTAAAAATGCTCAAACAAAGTAATATAAAGCAAGTTCTGCCATCTGAAGGCAGTAGTAGTTAATGATAGCTAGAAAAATGCCTTGTTTGATTTTGCAAATAGCCAGAGGTTGGCATCAGAACCTAATATTAGTCTGCATACTTCAAGATTTTAAGAACTATTAAAACTGGCTTGCTTTAGCCTTCTAATCATATTAATTCAGTATTCAATTCGTTCTTTTATGGAGAAATAGTCATCTGTACATTAATAACATAGAGTCAAACTCATAATTCGTGTTTTTCCATGAGATGGTTGTTGCTAAAAAGCTGGCATCAGAATTTTTTCTACCAGCTGCAGAGCTGGCTGTAAGCAGGGATACAGTTTTTGTGCCTGCACATATACAGCTCGATCATGTGGCCCTGTTTTCCCAGCTTCCTGCTGTGGTGAGGGCAGCCTCTACATGTTTCCCCCAAGTACCTCACTGGTTTTTCAAGCAAGAGCTCCAAGGGCAGAAAAGGAGCTGCAGCCAGGGAGTGACTCCGCTTTGCTCCTTTCCCCTGTCTCCTGTCTGGCATTGCAGTTTGAAGGCAGCCCCTCTTCAGAGTGTGCTGAGTGACAGCAGAGGGATTGTCACAGCCTCACCAGTCCCCTGGCGTGCAGCACCAGCCCTGTCCTGCTTTATCCAAATATTCTGGGTGCCAATGGGGAGGCGTGTGGGGAGATGCTTCCAAGCACACCGACTGGTCCTACGTGCCCAGGGCTGTTGTTGATAGGGGGCCCTGTTGCTGGAGCTTGGAGGTTATCAAAGTAAAGCTGGCATCACATTGCTGGCCAATGGTGTACTGCTGTGTTTAACTTTGTCTGACTTACCGTGACACTGGCTGAGGGCTGGCGTGTCAGGGACAGAAAGGCCCAGTCTTACACAACTTCATTGCTTCATTTAGCCTGCAGAAAACAGCCGGGCAGCTGCCGGGTCCGTAACCTTGAGAGGAATGTGCTGAGCAGAGGATCCCGTGTATCCACTAGATGTCTCTGTGAATATGGGTTCTCTTTGCTGTTTTCTTTTTGGTTTTCCTTTCTTGAAGCACACACCCTGCAGCAGACAAGGGCTGCTTGCAATAAAGGAGGGTGCCTTTAAGGTGCAAGATGACTTCTTCTACACTCTCTCTCCTTTGCTTTTCCTCTTAAAATCTCATTATTAAACCCTTGGCCTGATCAGCAGTGGTTCCCTCCCTGTGTTTCTTTTTAGTAGGAAGAAAGTTGTTGTGAGCCAGGTTTTGAAATGAGTGCCCTGACTTTTCTCAGATGTCATATTTGTAGCTGTCTCCAAGGGTGCTCATCAGTATTGTGTTCCTAAGCAAAAGGACCTGATGTCACCCTGGTTTTTTGGTGGCCTAACCTCACTGCCTCAGAGAGAAGCCAGTATTTACCAGGATAAATAAATGGCAGGAACACTGTCCAGTGGTATTACCTGTGCTTTCAGTGTACTCTGAAGAAGCCCTACTACAGAACATAAATATATTCAGGAGGTGCTCTGTCATTCTAGAATTTTAGTGTCTGTTTGGAAAACTTCAGAAGCCTGTTCAGGACTTGAAAAACAATACATGAGCTACAGACCTGATTTTCTGTGTGCTAATGCCTTTTATTCTAGTTTAGAATTGACCAAGAACCAGCCCCAAGACTGAAGTAAGTGAAGGTGCTTCTGAAGAGCTGCCCTGTTAACAATTGTCTGTCCTGTGTCATGGTACAAACTGTCTCTCTCTTTTTAAATCAGACAAAAAATGGAGTTGTGGCTGTGAGAAAAAAGAAGAAAATGGGAGTAGCTAACATCACATTTGACCTGTACAAACTGAACCCTAAGGATTTTATTGGCTGCTTAAACATCAAGGCAACCTTCTATGAGATCTACTCTATCTCGTATGACATCAAATGCATGGGAGCTAAAAGTGTATTACGGTGAGTGTGTTTCCACTACTGGCCAAGTGTACGTGCTAATGTAAAAATCTGTGTTTGCCACTGGTTCTGTGGAGGAGTGGTTCTGTTTATAAAATCAGGATTTTTGTTATTTCTTACCTACTGGCCAATTTGTTGTATTTAAAAAGGGTGTACGTAGGGTTTCTTTGTTCTGCTGAGAGAATTTCCTCACATTTCCTTGACTTGTTTGTCTGAAGAATGCAGGAGGCTGGGGAAAGAAGCTCTTTAAAGAGGAGACTTCAAGGGGATGAAATGAAAGGAATTTGAGATCTGATGTCAGGGATCTTAAAGTTTGCTCAGACATTGCAACTCCTGTTTGCCAGATTCACCACTAGAGCTACAGGGAAGCAAAGGAAAATGGAAGAGAGATGACACTCTGCTCTCCTAACGTGGATTTGTCATCTGTATTAAGACTCTGATCTCACTGTTCTTAAGCCAGCTGGTGTGGTCTCTGGGCTAGCTAAGAGAGCCTGTCAAGGACCACTGTCTCCTGCAGGACTGATCTACTGTGTGCTGTGAGTTTGGTAGCTCTGCCTGTTGGGAAAAGCTGTCTTATTCAGGGCAAAAGAATACCTGTAGAGTTGACTGTTTTCAGCGCTGAGCTGAAAGTTGGTGCCTTGTTCAAGATCAGCTGTGTTCTGCCCTGGCTCAAGGAGACCCCTGAGTTCAGAGCCCTTCCCACACCTGCTGTGTTTTGACAGCTGTTTAAGCTGCAACCCCAAGTTTCTCTACCTGACTTTTAGAGTTCTGGTTGAGACACCATGGTGTGCTGCATTTTATTACTTGAGGACCAGACCTGACAGACAGATGTGTATGTCGTCAGTGACATTTTGTCTTGTCCTGAGTGACATGTGGCCTTTAGATGAAGCAGTCTTTAGGCAGTCCTTCCTCTCCTGATGCAGGTGTGCTGATTAGCTCTGTAATGCTGATCTTCTTCCCTGTCCTTCAGTCCCACTGACCTCTCCACTCTACTTGGGGGGTCCTTAAGCTTTCAGGCTACAGCTGGTGTGGCTGGAGCCAGGAGTCCTCTCTGGTCAGGATGGAATGATTATCCAGCTACATGCTGCACCCACCTGTAACACAGATTTCATTAGGGTTTCTTCAAAGCAGAGGTTTGCCCTTGGACAGCTGCACTCCTCCAGTTCTTGTGTTTGTCAAACTCTCTGGAGCCAAAACAAACTCTGATCTGTGCCTGCCTGCTATGGAACTGAGTATCAGCACTGGAACTTGCGCTGCTAAGGAGAGTTTGAAGTGACAATTCTGCCTCCCTGCCAAGACAGGGCAGCTGGTGAGAAAGGAGCAGTGCTGGCAAACAGCTGAAGTAGCTGTGGGGTTCTTCTGGAAGCTCTGCTATGTTGCAGAGTGGAGCTGTAAGGGAAGTGTCACTGTCAGGGTGGGGTGGCAGTCTGCTAGCAAAGAGCAGGGTGACAGCAGACATAACCTTGGGTACCCTTGAACACAACAGTGACATGGCCTGTCTCAACTTGCTGTTGAAATCAGAGACAGAGGATGCCAGGATCCTGGTGCAGTCCCTCTGCTAATGAGTTCCAGATTGCCAACTCTGATGCCCTCTGCCCGTGCCCACATGCTGAGTATGGAGGGAAAGGACTGAAAATGCTGCAGCTGTTCCGATGGGAGGGGCTGGAAGCCTGCCAGCTCTGATTAGTGCATTTCCCCTGGTGGTGTTTCCCCGTAGTGTCCCACGGAAGGATCAAATGTCCTGTTCAACAAATCACTTGCTCCTGTGGCTCAAGTGGCAACTGCCCCTGTGTGCAAGTGACACACTGCAGCTGCTCAAAGCCCAGCACCAGGTGCAGCTTTCCTTGCAACTGCAAAGCCCCTTGGCCTCCTCTGTGTGCTGGAGCAAGAGCAGGCTGCAGTGGCACGTGTGGGAAGCATGAATAAGGGTGCAGTGTTCTGAGAAGGCTTCACAGGCTCTAAGGACAGGGTATTCTGCTGTGCTGAGGCATTGGATTTCAACTGCAAAGCTTTCATGACAGTGGGGTTAGAAATTAATTTGTAGGAAGAAGATTTTTCCTTCTCTGCTTAAGCCCAAAGGATAAGTGAATAGAAGCAGAGGGTTCACAGCTGCATGTTTTCTTAGACAAGAATTTAGAAAATCTTTTTTTTTTTCCTTCAGAAGAGAGACTGATCTGGTTTCTGAATCTTCAGAAACTGATCCCATTCCAGTTTTGGAATGGTTGCAGGTTTTTTTGCACTGCTTCCTAATGCCTCAGCATCATACCTGAGTGCCCTCCTAACTTCTGGGGGATGAGACTCAAATGTAGCTCTCAGTACTTGTGTCCCTGTTGTTTCTTGCAGAATGGCAGATGCAGTTACAACTAAGTTGAATAAATGACCATTCAAATATGATTATCTCTTCCCCTGTGAAGATCCACAGTTTACATTGTCAACCTCTGATGCTTGTCTGATGTTACCATATGGATTTGTACTGATTCTTACACAGCACTATGTACCTGAATGCTGATTTTATCAAATTTCTAGAAAATAAAGTAGCTGTGAACTGAGAATTCTTATAGCTTGCAGCTTGGCCAGCAGTAATTTTCCTGCTTTGTCTGTTTTGCTGTTGAGTACCCACTGTAATGTGACTGTTCAGCTTCAGATCTAATCAGGTTTGATCTGTGGCTGGCAGATGCATACAGGGTTGTATTAGTGAATGACAAAGGTGAGACATGAGGGGAGTTTATGCTGCAGGAATGCTGCTCCCAGGCAGCAAATCAAACAACAATCAAAGTTGTTTTCTGTGGTACTGTGTGATGGTTTGAGTGATGGCTCTGCAGAAGGCCTGTAAGCATCTAGCAGGATGTCAGTCTGCTTTGTTGAATGTGATTTCTGGTCCTGCCAACATGTCAATAGTTTTCTGTCCATCGAGTATTTTCTCTGAAGAAGATACAAAAATGACCATCTCCTCAGAAGTGAGAAGGAATAAGAGGGGTTTTTAAATATATTGACTTAACTCATCATAATGTGGGTGGAAAGGTGTAATGTAATCTTGCTGGTGATTTTTTTCTTAAACAAATTACTTTTGTTCCAGGAAAGTGCTTCAGCTGCTATCCCACGCAGCACAAATAACTGGACAGTTTCTGCTCTATACTGGAACCTACATGCTGCAGTTGATGGGTGAATATGATGAAGACGACATGTGCGTGAGATCCAGGCGCGAGTAGTGACCACAGCTGCGCCCCTGATGTCGAATCCTTTGCTCTCAGGCATTCTCCTGCCCAGCTCTGATTGTAGCAATGTTATAGCAGGGGGATGTGCACTAATGGGAACTAACATTTTTCCTGTTTGGGAGTGCTTGTAGGCCTTAGTCATGAAGTGTTGGATGCTCACAAGCTCTTAACACCACAAAAGGGTGGGTGCCTAATCTGGAAAAAAAGAGAGAGGGCAGGGTTTTGTCCCAGAAATTCAAAATTAAGACTAAGTATACTTGGAAATTTTAATGCTTTGTAAGCAGTGGGATATTTTTTGCACCAATCAGGACATTGGGGTTTTTGTGTTATTTTTTTTTTTGTTTGTTTTTCATGGCTGTCTACTTGCATTCTGAACAGACTGGGCTGTAAGGTGAGGCATGGGGGGGACTGTGGGGTTTGTTTATTTGTTAGCTTTAATCCTTAACAGTGCTGGGATTAGTGTGAGGCTGACATTGAGGTGAAGTGTACCTCTTTATTCCTGCTGACAATGGAACTACTTAGTGCAACTTCAGTCTTACTTCAGTGACTGACTCGTCTCATGAAGTCTAATTGGAGATTGTGCAAACACCAAGCAGAAGGTTAAAATTTAGCTTTACTTCCCTTGAGACAAATAAAAACTTTTCATTATAGTTCTTTATATTTTTTTCAAATCTTCAGGGTGTTCAGGTCATTACAGCTTGCACGGTGGAAGAACCTGATACATTTTCTTAATGAATCTGATGCCCAGTTCTGCCTGAGCATTGAATAATCTGCTGTGGTGAACATGGTTTATAAACAATCTGCTGAAGCTTTTTTCAAGGGTTAAACCACCACTTCTGCAGTTTTTACTGTTAAAAGATGATACTAGGTGTCAGCTTGGGTTTGAAGCACATGTAAGAGATGCTGGATATCTTGTTGCCCTTGGCTTCGGGGGAGAGCAGCAGGACACTGTCTAGCCTTGCATAACACACATGCATGCTCTAAAGTGAGAATTTGTGGGATTATGATCTCCCAAACCAAGCTGTATTAGAGGACAAAGTAATGCTTCCTGCAGTTTATTGAACTGTTGCTGTGCCCAGCTTTCAGTAAGCTTTTCCTCAACCGTGTGAAAAATTGGAGAACAAGTACCCTTGGGCATCTTGTGTTGAAATGCAGACTCACGTTGGTGAAGGGAAAAAAAAGCCCAGTTTTGGTTGTTCACAGGTACAGCTTTTGAGGTTGTTGTTTGCTTGCACATGAAGAACTTCAGGGAGGCTGAAAGCTGTTAAGGTGACATCAGATGCAGGAAATGTGTCTGTCCTGACAGCAGGCGCCACCTGTAAGAGAAGCTCTGGTGCAGAGAGAACAAGGGAGGCACGAAAATCAGTGGGAGTGAAAGGGACAAGACCACTATGGACCCCACAGTTGTTGCCATGCCTCTGAGACAGGAATCCATTAACTCTGTGCACCGACTGCACTGACCTGATCTGCTAAAAGAGAAGCAGGAAGGTGCAAAAGATGAAGTATCATGGTTGGTGGTGTCTGGTCTGACCTCTTAGCTGGGTCTGTTCACTTCAAAGGTCACTGATACACGGGAAATTGCTCTTGCTTTTAGCTGCAAATCTCACCTTCATGTGCTTATTTTTTCCTTCCCACTATGAGTGTGGCTGTGCCAGCTGGAGCTGCATTTTTCAGATCACCGTTGAGAGGAAAGGCAGCCTAAACCCACGTGCTAAAGGGACTGATGGATATAATTTTTGTTTGGTCTTTGCCCATCTCTTAAATGATGGTATTACAAATAAACAGACAGCTAAGAAAAGCTTTGTCTTCTTTTCCTAATTCCTGTTGTTTCCCATCTACTTCTGAGCATTTGCTGGAGGAGGCAGAGGGCATACTGCTCCAGATAAGGGGAGGACTTGTTCTTTCCTAATTTCTCACAAGAGAAAATGCCTGGAGCTTGCAGCACTGTCAGGTGTCCTTCAGAAGAAAACAATAAACTATTCTGGGAGTAATGAGAAAGCTTCCATTTTGATATAACCTCTTTATGTTTTTATCTGTATTTTTCTTTACACCCCCTGCATAAATGATTGTTGCCATGCTAATAGTTGGCCAAAGTCTTTCTTTCCCTGTCAAGGAATTGTATTTAACTGACTTTACAAGGACACAATAATTTTTTTTTTCCAGCTTTTAAGTACCACCTATTCTATTAAAACAAGCACACCTCTTAAAAGCAAATTCTCTTAAATGCTTCTGTGAGTATTTATGTTGCCTGTGGTGGGAGCACCAGCATTAAAAGAAGTTAAAACCACCGGAATAGCTCTTTGTTGCTTTGTTTGAATTGCTTCTTCAACATCTGTAGTACAAAAGCTTGTGCATGTCTGAACAGTGCAGATCCCAAATTCCAGCCTTCTCTAGCCAGAGGCAATTGTTACAGGACTAACACACCACAGTTTACAGTGGCACTATGTGGGAATCCAGCAGTGCTCTGAAAAGCTAACCTGCTATGAGTGTGCAATGTTTTTAAGCAGCTGCTCCTTCAACAGCTTAACACTTAAAACTTGAGCTGCTGAAGTTCCTGTGTGCAGCAGTCTCCATCTTGGAGCAACTCCCTCTGTTCAGCTGTTTGCATTTTGAATTAAAGTAGCTCAGCTTTGATATTTTCTCAAAATGGGAGAAGTGTCCTGGAAGCTGTGTCTAAAATTGTTTCACTGCTTCTGAAGCTGGATCTTTCACAGGCTTAGTATTTGGAGGTGATGTTTTCTACTGTACCAACTTCCTTCTGAAAATAAAATTTTGGCTTTGAGTCAAACTGGAGGAGTTTGTCATTCTGTGAGTTGGAACCAGTTTCTTTGTTGTTTTTTTTTTCCTTAGCAGCATGCTTCAGAAGAATAGCTTTTACTTCAGCTGCATATTGCATGCAACACAGAAAAACTTTTGGGATTATCTACCTTTTAGAAAACTATATACAAGTGCTGTATGTTGTCTAGCAAGACACAGAAAAACTGAAAACGCAGGCTTTTTACTGCAGGAATGTGGAGTAGCAGCTACATTTTTCCATTTGGCATTTTTAGCTTTAGTTTTATTTTCCATAGATCAGTTAACATGCACCTGTTGCTGCTGCAGACAAGGCTGGGAGCAGTGATGTGCAGGAGGTGTGGAACACGTTTGCTGCCTCCTTGTTTCACTGACCCTTTTTGCCTGTTGCTTTGCATCACTTACTGACAATGCACCAAGTCCTACTCTCTGGTGACCAAAAAAGGAATTTTCACTGAAGTAAGAGACCTTGTTGACTCAGGCACTGCTCATGTTCTGCAAACAGAGCAAAGTTGCTTTCTTCTCTACCAGAATGAAGAATCTAGTAGCTTTCATCTGTGTGCAGTTTATCATTACTTCATTTCCTTCCTTTTCATAAACCCCTGGAAGTTTTCTTGCACCTTCCAATTCTTTCAGGAGAAAGACTTTCTGTCCAGGGAGAGAGGAAAAGCCAGGGTCTAAATTCCTGAACTCTTTTGAAATATGCTGTAGGAAACATTATGAATCCCTTCCCTACAGAAGAGGGAAGATAAAAGGAGGAATATTGGACTTAGAGCTGCAATTTTTTCAGTGAAGTGTGCAGAGAGGTAGGTATTCACAGTTTTGGAAATGTTGCTATTTCTGAATACGAAATGTGAGGAAAACCTCATAGGATAATTCCTAACTGGCAGAAATATAATTCTCAATCATTTCAGTGTGCTTCTTTCCTGAAATCACACTTGAACTAAAGGCACAAGCTCCTTAATTAAAAGTATAGAGAAAAGTTTAAAACCAAAGCACAAAGTGCATTTTTGACTTGATGCCCCAAGGTTTATTAGAGGTCTCATTGTGATTAACATTCCACTTCAGTTGTGTATCAGCAAGTATCCTTGTGGGGCTTAGAGTTTATCACTGCTTTCTCACTGTCATATATGTAACTAAGATATTTTTAAGAGTAAGGATTGTTGCTTTGCTAAGGGAAAATATAGTGTTTTCCTACTTCACAATTTTTAATCTCAGTAGTTAAGCTTGCTGTGAAAACTGAGATGGGTGAAAATTGCATTCAGTGATGGCAGTATTTTCTGCTGTGTGGTGCCAATTTTAAGGAATGTCGTTCATTAATAAATAAAATCATGTAGTGGCTTTGGATGTTGTCTCTATTCATTTCAACAATAACTTATTCCTGAAATAATCATTAATATTAATGAATCTATGGTCTGGCACAAACTGTTTCCAAATGCTGGATTGTGGCAGTGAAGTAACTGGATACTGTTTTGTGGCTCTGAGCTCCTAACTCCCTACTGCTGACTCACTTTCTGGCCTCAGAGAAACTGTGCAAACTGTGTTTCCTTTCATACAAAAGGTTTGCTTTCCTCATCTTTTACAAAAGTTGCAAAAGACTACAGAATACTGAGTAGAGGAGATAGAAGGGTTCAGTGATCTCTGGAGTTCACTAAACGCTGTTGGGATCAAGGACCTCTTTATTTTGCCTCACCAACCCTCTCTGCAGTCATTTACCTAAAGAGAGACATTTGACTGCAGGGAAAAAATTCATTTAGTTTAGTGAAATATCATATTTGTCTAGTTCAGGATTAGCTTAAGCTTGAGGGGGGTTAGCAGGCAAGTGTGATTTGTGTGTTGCTCCTCTACCTAACAAGTACATCTTGCATTTAGCTTAAGGGACAGTTTTGCAGAGCTTGACTAGAGGAGCAGTGCCCCTCTTGTGAGGGAATCATGGTCTGGTTTCTCACTGTGGGAAAGCAGAGAATGGAGCTGTGTCTGGTTCAGTGGCAAGGCTTTGGCAGTGGGAGTCAGAGGGATGCACAGGGGGTGGCCGCTGTGTCATACAGAGCTCCTTCCATCTGGCTCTGAAAGGAACCCACCACTGCCCAAAGCTGAGACCCTCAGACAAGCTGCTGCTGTCTCTGTGGAAACATTATTTAGGAAAAGGTAGAAAATGCTGGGCAGCAGCTGTGAGAAAGGAGTGAAAAGTGTGGGAGACAACCTGCAGACACCAAAGTCAGAAAAGAAGTGCGAGGAAGCGCTACACGTGCCAGACTGGGCTTTCCCTGCAGCCTGTGGAGGAACGTGCTGGGGAAAACATCCCCCCATGGAGCCCCTCCTCTCCCCAGAGCAGGGGCCATGCCTTGGAGGAAGGAGTGGCCTTCTTGGAGGTCATGGGGAGCCCATGGATGAGGAACTGTTCTGGCAGGAGCTGTGGCCAGTGAGGGGCCCGCTCTGGAGCAGCCTGTCCCACAGGCCATGGAAGGAACCCACTGCAGCAGAGTGTGAAGGATTGTACCCTGTGGGAAGGGCCCAGGGAGGAGCAGGGGAAAGGGGGAGAGGGAAGGAACAGCACCAAAGAATGGATGGGGAGTGACCACGGCTCCCATTCCTCTACACTGCTTGGGGACAGGGAGGGGAGGTCGACGAGCCGGGAATGAAGGAGTGAAGTTCAGCTTTGGAAGAAAGCAGTGTTTGGGGAAGGTGTTTTTGTTTTGTCTTTGTTTCTCACCATCTTATTCTATTTTTTTTCTGAAATTAAGTTGATCTTCCCTGAGTTCTGTTTTGCCGATGTCAATAATTGATGAGTGGTCCCCCTGTCTTTATCTTGACCCACAGATTTCATCTTATTTCATCTTATTTTCTCCCCACGTTGGCCATGAGGATGAAGTGAGAGATCAACTGGTGGTTGTCTGGCAGACAGCAAAATTTAACATACCACAAGCACAAAACACTGGAAGTAAAAATAAGCAAAAACCCCAAGGTCCTGATGGTGGCCAGTAAAATGGGAAACAAATCTTTTGGAGTGATTTCTGAATGGCTTTTCACAGCAATGTTTGGAGGAACAAAATACAGTCATATGTGAGACAAAGTTAATATTTTCACTGCACTAAGCTCAGTCTCAGGCATGTTTTCTCTAAGGTCACCCATCAGTCTGAACTGTTCATAGTAGGCCCCATTCCTAATGTATTCTTGATTAGGAATATTTAATAATAAATAGCAATTATCACTGGAAAAAGACCTTTAAAATAGTACTGTTAGTAGTTTCATAAAACAAAACAACTAATAAGATGTAACACTAGAAATAAAGTATGTCTTAATAGACTCCAGAATCAGGATAATGCATTTTATGCAGTTTCAGTATAAAAAATTGATTGACCAACAGTTTTCTAAAAAGTCTGCTTCAATAATTAGCATACATTACATTATTGAGGGGGAGTTTATGTAATGTAATTATTAGAACAGGTTGTTTGTGATTGTCATGCATTAAAAAAAAAAAAAAGAAAAAGCTTAGATCCTCAGACAACAACTCTGTTTAAGAAAACAGTAGCTTAATGATGTGTGTAGTCAGTCTATTACAGACCCAGAGAAATCTCAGACATCTAAGAAGTCCTTTAAAGTCCTAAAGGTAATTTCTTATGACACATTTTTAATTACACCATGAAGTCCATAAACTTTTATGTTTAAACCACTTCTAATTAACAAAGCGTCTTCCCTTGCATAGGTTCATAACTTGGTTTGCTGCTGCTCTTTATTAAGAGTGTTTTCAAATAATCTTCTCCCATCTCAAAAATTGGGAGAAAATGTACAAGAAAACTATAAATAATCTAATTTAAGTAGAAGGACTGCAGGTTTATTACTGAGCTAGACAAACTGAAGTCTATGGTAAACTCTATTTTATCCCCGAGAAGCTAAATTGCAAATGCCATCATTTCAGTGATTCCTGTAAAAAATGTGCTCAGTGTAGGTGCTCTCCCAGCTGCCTCTCTCTTGCTTTCTTGCCTGCTTCGGGAAGTTGCTTAGAAAAGCTGCCTTGAACAGTTGCAGAATATTGTCCCAATTTCCACCCAAGTGATCTTGCTTTCCAAATAAAAGCCACTATCTTCCAGAATAACCTATGTGTTTTCAGAGATGATTGGTTATTCAAAAATAAATCTATTTTACCAGAAATCATAAAGTATTAGAGATCTGCTGCAAATATTCCAGTCTCCCAAAAAAAAGATTTCATCTTTGGATGGGATGATCAAGTTGTTTTTCCTCATTCCTATAAGCACTTTCTGCATACTACATTAGGATGAATATTTCATCTTGATGAGTACTGTCTCTCATAGTTCCACCTTTGTGATCACTGAATTTAGTAAACAGTCCTCTCAATTTCTTCTGGTCTTAGCTGGCCCTGCCATGATACCATGTTCAGATTTCACAAGAGTTGTGATCAGTGAAAACAAAGCAGCTTTTGTCCCTTGCAGCACCAGTTATGGCTAAAGGCAGCAGCAATCTAACAGATAGAAGTCACTTTTCTCTCTCCAAAGGTTGCTGAGTTTGGGTTTGAGGGTTTTACTGGAGTGGTAGGGTGGGTTTGGTTGGTTGGTTTTGACATTTTGGTTTTCTTTCACTAGAAAAATTCCAGCTGTTAAACTCTGTTCTTGTTTTTCTCTGTGCCTGATGTCACCAGCTTCAAGCTATTATTTTATACCTTTGGCTATTTTTTTATACCTTGCCCTGATGGCCCCTTTACACGTGAGAC
Source organism: Emberiza elegans (assembly GCA_024865655.1). Taxonomy (NCBI): domain Eukaryota; kingdom Metazoa; phylum Chordata; class Aves; order Passeriformes; family Fringillidae; genus Emberiza; species Emberiza elegans. The sequence continues at coordinate 15,729,854 of JALJVW010001410.1, forward strand.
CTGTTATGTTGTTTCTCTTCTATTATTATACAGATAATAGCTGCTATATATTCCATCATCTATTCCAGATCTCCTCTGGCCACATTCAAAATAAAAATACTTCATGACTGAGGGGAGAAGGGGGTGGGGTGGGCATGAAGGGGTGGGCAGGTGTTTAAGCAAATACTAATTAAGAAAAAAAGACATTTACACATCTTGCTCTAGTTTTAAGTCTTTTCATATAGAAATGATCAGCCTCCTTGTTTCTGTAGCACTTTCAGCATAGCTGTCTTCCATGCTGACAAGGTGGTGTCCTAAGACACTGCTGATTACTTGGAGCTGGGCCCTATTCCTGACAGATCATCCAGGCCACATGTGGCATAAAGTCTGTTCATTAACAGAGTCCGGACACCACAATGAAATAAATTGGCACAACAGACATGTATCTCTCTGCAAATCTTCCATACACAGGCAACAACTGTGTCTCCACACCCTTCCCACAAAGCAGCGGCATTCAATTGTGCAGCCAGTGTCTATTGCAGCCCCACATCCTCCCCCATTCTGGCTCTCTGTTCAACAAACCGACCGTGAAGTGTGTTATTCACAGGGCCAGCAGTGGGCTGAGTCCTGGCCCTGGGCCAGACTGACCTCCTACATTCCTGGCATTCAACAGCCTTTAGATCATGAATATGGTAATGCTGCTCGTGGCTGCAGTCCCAGGCACGGTGAGCACCCTCAGTGCCACTGCTGCAGTGCTTTCCTAAGAAAAATGATGTTCACCTCTCTCTGTGTGTCAGTGTGGCTCGCTCTCCTCATTCCCACAGGTGACTCCTGGAGCACCCTGCTCACAGGGGGATGGCTCAGCTGCTTTTGTGCATTCAGCTTTGGGGCACGTTCCTTCAGTGGCTGCACCCACCCAGCCCTGATGGAGCTGAGGACTGTGCTGTTAAAAATAAGCCAGGCTTTGTCCAGTCAGAGCTTGTGCTGTGCTGTTTGTCCTGGGGCTTGTGGACTTGTGAGGAATGGTGCTCTTCTCACAAATGTAATCTGAGAGGATCATCTGTGCACCGGGAGAGGAGTGGTATGCTGGTCTGGGTTAGACATGTGTGACAGATGAGTGGGATCTGTGCTGGTGAGGGGAGGGTGGCAGCCAGGAGCCACTCACCACCTGAGAAAACAGGTGAGGAGGAAAACTGTGACTCACCTGAGAAACCCAAGGCCTGACTGGAGCAATTTATAGACGATTTTAGCTGCAAACCTGCTTTTATAGAAGAAGTGTTTCCCACAGTGAGATGAATAATTTTTACCTGGAGAGCTACACTTTTCAATTCAAATACATGCTTTGCTTGGTAAGTGTTAAATAAGTGACGATCTAAATACGATTCCAGCCCTTCATCTTAGAGGTCTATTGCTTTTTTTTCTTTTTTCTCAGAGAATAAAACCAAGAAAAGTTAAGTTTGTGCAATAAAACCTAAACCTGTCTTTCCCCCTTCCCCTCCTGCATGTTGCAGTACAAATCTTTGCTGCAGGAGGTTTTATTCAAGAGTGTTAAGGAGACTGAGTTGGGTGGGATAAGATGCTTTAGCAACAAAAGACAAGAAAACTCCAGATTAAATCCATAGATTGTGCTTGGATTGATCTGCTCAATTCTAAATCATCTGGGGGGGAAAAAAGTACTGAACTAGTAAATCTCCATGATTGTAGAAAAATATTTTAATTAGACAGTTAATCAGGCTGTCAGGTGGACTGAGCTTCAGAAGTATTCCATTATACTAATTTGAATAAGCAACACCTGATGAAATTTAACATCCATAACTGCATTACATAGGAAAAACAACCCCTGTGTTTCCAGTGACAGGATTTAGTTTAGCTGGAGGTAGTGTGAACAGCTCAGTGAAGGAAAAGCTCAGCAGCAACCAAGAGGGCAAACACGAGAAGAAATTATATATTATTAGAAATGATTATATATCAGAAAATAAAAACACGGGCAAGAAGCATCCTATAACTCTGCATAAAACGATGGCCATGATTTAAATACTCTTAGTCCCATTTCACAGACGCTGCAGTAGAGCCAGTAAGGGAGGCTGATAAGCAAGGACTATCATGGGAGGGCAGGGTCACACTCAGACATGGGGAGATTATTTAGTGTAACCCTTTCAGCTCAGAAAATTTTGGACAGATAGGCAAAATGAAGAACAAAACCACTAAAACCTTCCCCTTACACACAGCTACAGTGGTCATTAGGAACTGGTAGTCACTGTTCCTCAAAACAGAAGACTTATGGGGCACTAATTTCAGCTGTCAGCTTTACAACAGAAAGAACTACTCCCTCACAGAATGGGATTCAGTTGTGCAAGGAAGGCAATGCCGAAGGAGGCTTCAGAGGCTGAAAGAGTTACTGTGTTAAAAAGCAATCATATCACTTAAAGGACACTTGAAGCAAACTATTAAATGTGGGGTCCAGATCCTTCCTGTGGTTCACCAAAGGTTTAATCACTGACTGCCAGATGCAGGAGGGCATTTTTGGGGGAGCGTTACCATATTCTTTCCCTAGCATCCATCACTGACGACTGTCAGAGGTGGAATTCTAGGTTAGACAGATCTTCCATCTAATCAGGACCAGCTGCCATCAATGCACTCATCTGGTCAAAACATGCTTTTTTTCCTAATAGTCTTTAGCATGACTTCTGGTGAAGAGATCTTTTGGTCCTTGTTCTGATGTCTCCCACACTCAAAATACCAGGACTTCATTGATGAGCTCTGCATTGTATTGCCATCTATTCAGAGCTGACTAAACTCCAAAAGCAAGCTGTCAATATCTCACATTCATTTTTCTCTTACAGCTGTACCACTCACTCACCACACGGTACAGATAATGGCTGGTATACATTCCAGCTCAGTCATGTTTTTACTCTGTCCTCCAAACAGATTGGTTGCCCAAAATCTTTTATGTGTAGAGAGGCCAGAGGGTTGAACACAGATAAATGCCTGCCTTAATTTTGCATTCCCATAGTCTTGGCTGTAGCTGTAAGGAAACACTAGACCGGCTCCCTTACTGACTCTGCTGAACACAGAGTGCAGCCCATTCTCTGGCTGTTTGTTTGTGTAGCTAAGTGACCGATTAGAATGGAGGTTAAAACCACAGCCACACCAAACACACATCTCTGCCTGACAAAACAAGCAGGTACATGCTTCCCTCTACTCCAGGTGCTGCAGCTATTGCATAAAAATCACTATGACCAACTGTGCAAAAAGTCCTGCACGAGTAATTGTTAGCATTGAGGCTAAGCAGGGGGGAAACAAGGGGCTGAAAGAAAATACTCATTTCCAAAGGATAGAAAATATGTCACAAATCAAAAGACATTAAGTGCTGGAAAGTGCAAAAGCACCTGTACTCAAACACATTAATACTCAGGGTTGGAGTTAAAGTTTTCCATCCATTTTGTCAAATAGTGACAGAAGTGTGCAGTGAAAATGCAGCTAGAAACTCCTTTGGACCAGATGTGGAATTCCTCCAGTGTCACTTCACAGCCTCTTGGACTTTGCACCTGAAGGTATTTTCTCCTAACTTGACTTAGTGACCTTTGCTTTAACGTTACACAGTTCAGACCACATGTTGGGGGCTAAAGCAAACATCAGCAGTATCTCCATTGACAGCCACAGCTAGCAGCCAGATGAGTGGCATTAAAACAACCCCTTGAGTGCTGTGCTTGAGCATAGGTGGCAGTTCATGAAACCACAGCTTCCACAGCAACAAGTTTAATGGTTAAGGGGGGTGACAAAGCAAGAAACTGTCTGAGAACCATATGAAATATAATGGATTTTCTGGGCAGAATACAAACTCCAAAAATCGGACCTAAATGTGCAGTCTGGTGTTTGTCATAATAGACTGTATGCTTCTCTGTCCATGTGTGTCTTGCTGTCTCACTTCCCCTTTGGAATGTTTTTGTTGGGTTCTTGAGCTGTTTCTAGACTCATCTGCAGCTGCAGTGCCTCTGCAACTCATGTGCTTCTTGTAGATTTTGTCACAAGATGGAGAAAGAGGTCATGGTGGAGATCTACAGGTACACACTTGAACAGGAGCATGACTTCCCATGCTTGGTTTTCTCAGGAAGCCAGGTAAAAAAAAATATTTTAAGATTTTTTCCCCTTTCTTAACTTGCATGAAACTCTTCAGACTAAAGAGGAAAGAGGAACTAGACTGGACTTTTCTCCTAAAAGTCACCATGGACTTAGTAGCATTTAATAGCCTGCTATAAGCTGTCAGAGTAAATCCACTATACTAATTATATTTATTGCTTTGGTATTTAATGTAAGTGCTAACAAGCTTTAAAACACATATTCTTAAATATCAAAACACAGCAAATTTATCATTCTGAAAAAAGAAAATAGTAGCTAACTTGTTAAATGTTCTCTTATGCCATGAATTTCTCTCTAGTCCTTAAAAACTTCAGTAAATAGAAATAGTCTTAGCAACAACCCTGATATAAACTCAAATGTGTTTCCTGAAAAGCAGGAAGCAGCTTAACAATCATATCACATGACCAGTTAAATACAGAAGAACTTTGCTGGTTTTTTTCCAAGGTATTAAAGCAAATTTCCATGTGACTTTGTGGGACATGACTGTTGCTTCTGCTGCTGTTACTGGAAAATCCTTTTGCTCTGCAGCATGGGCATTTTACACATTTTGTCCTGCCTGTGAAATTCATCATCTTGTAGAAATCCATTTCTATTTAGCCTGTGCACGAGCAAAGGAGAACATGAGAAAACCTGAAGACAGAACACTGAATGCTCCACAACCCCCCCACGGCCCCATCCTGTGACTGTGTGCAGCTGTTTCAAAGCAGCTGGATCTCACACAAGATCAGTGTGAGCATTTAATTTGCTGCTTCTGCCTGATACCTTGTCAGTTCTGACCAACAGGAACCAAGAATCACATTGCATTGAAGCCCATCACATTTGGAGCACTAGAGAGTTGTCCAGTAGAAATAAACTGTCTTGGGTTTTTACCAGCTAGCAATGTCAGACTAATCCAGATATGGCCTAGCAGTCAGGTCTTCCTCAAACCATATCCCCTCTATCCTAAATGGTCATGCCATTCCCTAAAACGCAAGTTTTGACCTCTTCTAGAATTTAGCCTTTTGCTTTCACACTTGGAAGCAAGAGATACCATGAGGATGTAAGTCATGTAACCTGATTGTTCAAAAGGCTGCCTGGAGCATGAATCTGCAAACTTGAGCTAGTGGTTTGTAGCTGTTGTAACACTTTACTAATTTTTCAGATTAAAGATATTAATTAATTCTTTTTAACAGCAGAAATGAAATTAAAATTGCAAAAGGAAATAAATAAGGAACAACAATGAAGGGAGTAACTCTGCAAAGGAAATCTTAAAGTTTTTCTCCTGTCGTGTGGATAGTGGAAAAAAAAGCCGTACTCTAAGTATTAAATTTACCTCTGGAGTGTATGGGAAATAAAAAAAAGACTATGAGTTATGAAGGCTAGAGGTCAATCTATTTTATAGGTATGTGAGAAAAGATATCTGAGAGAGCCAAATATAACAAGTGAGAATCCATTGTACAGAATTTACAGTGCGTTTCTATGTTAACCTAAATATACAAAAAATGGACTCAGTCAGATGAAGCATCCAGGGAGTAATTTAGATTTAAATTTCCAAGAGGTGTTTAGTGGGGTTTTAAAATACAGCCATAAGTAATCCATAACAGGTGAGTAGCTAGGAGGATTTTGAAACACCTAAGTACCTTTAAAATCTCAAACCAAGTCTGTGGAGATTTAAGAAGAATATGCAGGCTTCTATGGACACAGGTTATAATGGCACCTTCACCTCCTAAATCAGCTGAGCTATTAAGTAAACACAAGTATGGATGAAAAGGATTTGAAGGTACATTCACATTCAGTGACCAACAGGAGTGTCTTTTTTCAGATTACAGTACTAAAACATGGATAAGCTGCAAGCTGATTCAGGTCTGACTGAAAATGAAGTTATTTATGTAACTATAAAATTTGTACATGGAAATTCATTGGGCTGAACTGACCTCCATCAGGCAGACAACTCTACAGCCTTCTGTGTACCTCAGCAGGTTGCTTTGTATGTGTGGGAAACTGGCTGAAGTTTTGGCCTCTAAATGTTGTTTGACCGACAGCAGACAAACCTTTCAAAGGTTACAGACATTGGTAGTGCAGCCAATACAGCTCTACAGAAGGCACGTGGACTAAAGGCTCTATTACAATACACTCTCATTGCTTCTTTATTCCCCTTACTGCCTACCTATGTCCATTTTCTCCATCTTACTTTTATTCTTAAAATCTAATTTGATTCAGATGATCATATGGGTTTTACCTTCTGCTGGGTTATGTGATTCAAGGCTTATCTCCACAAATGGAAAAGAGCACAAAGGAGCAGAGGCAGGGCAGAAATCCAATGGCACACACAGAGAAAAGGAGCCTCTGGCGTGGCTCCTGTCAGTGAGGGCTCAGCCTGGGGTCTGGTGTGACACCCATCTCCACAGTCCGTGGGAGAGCTCCGTGGGTCACTCTATAGAGAGGAGCTACTGCCTGCAAGGGGCTGGGAATCTCTAGGGAATGCAGGGGAAGAACATCTCTGGGATTGTACAAGACAACTTTTGGAATGTTTAGAGGAGGAACCAAAGGTGGGAGGGGATAAAGAGGGGATAAGGACAGTTTGATATAGAAAAAGAAGAGGATACGGGGCTAAAGTGACTCAATTGGGCGTAAAGAGGTTGTTGGTGAGTATGCTTGTCTGGCTATGCCTTGCACCTGATCATCTCAGTCTGTCTTGTCTTTGTAGACTGTAGTTTAATTATTTATTGTCTGTGTGTGGTCATTAGTAAACAGCAGGCCAGGGCAGGTGGGAGTCAAGTTTAGGAGTAGCCATGAGTCCAGGAAAGACAGTGAAGAGACCAGAGGATCTCTGAGTTGGCTACTGGAGAGACAAGGGGTCCTTCTGAGAAGACCATGGTGGGGTCAGCTGCTGGTGAGGCCACAGCTCTGGACTAGCTACCAGAGGAACTCGTTTGTCTGTTTGTATCTCTGTGTGAGGCAGATTTGTATCTCTGGGGATCCAGAGGTCAGCTACTGAACAGGTTGAGTGTCCTAAAGCCAGCTCTGGACAAGGGAGCCACCATTCATAGCTGTAGATCTGATTACCAGGAACTGGAGGGGAGCTGTAGGCCTCTGGGATAACCCCTCCACATGCCAAAAACTGGAAAGACTTGGGATTCAGGTGTAAACAACAGAATAAGATTAGTGTCTCACACCAGCTATAGAGGGATTCATATTGTACAGATTTATATTGTACATATAAACATATGCAAATACATGTTTATTTTCCATTAATGGGCTTCTGTCCTGATCAGCCAGAGAGGGGAACAGGATGGGGCCATTAATGCTGTTTGGTTTTTTTTGAGTGCTGTGTTTTCTGCCTGGGTCAGTCAGCATGGCCAGCCATGTCTGTATCTGTATCTGTATGGGTATGAGCCTACTGGGAACACACACCCAGCCTTGCCACTACCTGGATCTGGGAACCTTTTGGATTTTAAGAACCGGCACACCAGCAGCAGGCAAGAGGATAAGTATGAACTGTAAACAGGAGGGTTTGCAAGTGTGGGGAAAGCCAGGCCTGGAAGGCACAGTCAAGGACATATAGAGTCAGGCAATGTCCAAGCCAGCCTCACTAATCAGGCTGCTGAATTATGCCCTGTTCATGGATCTCTTCCAAAAATGTAGCTCACACACAGAAGGACACTCATTTTGAGTCCTTCAGCAGAGAAAAAGGCACATAGTATCCAGTCCTCTGCTAATGGCTGCTTGCAAGGCAAACATGCTGATCCTGATCCTCCAGCTGCTCCCCTGATGTCACAAAGAGAATTGACTCAGCCTAGCATGATGCATGTGGGCTCCTTGGAGGTGATTTGCAAGATGCTGCAAGCCCTGCTGACAAACACTTGTGGAAAGGCAAGGCTGGAGCTGGGAGCACAGAGCTGAGATGACATCGGCCATGTCACAGCAACCTAAGGGCAGACAGGCAGCGGGCGGCCTCCCAATGCACAGATTTTGGGTTGTTTGGAGGTTATGTATTGTTTGGTGGGGGCTACCTTGGCTGTGTTCAAGCTGTAGAAAGCACCCAAGACTGTTCTCCAGAAGAGCCCCAGCTGGGCCACCTTTCAACAAGTGGATGAGGAGGTTCTGTAACTCTGGCCTCAGGGCTGCTCTTGCACAACAGCAGAGACTGGGTCGGGCAGCACTGATGTGCATGGACAGATGGATGCCTCCCACCAGGACTAAATACTGGAATAGGCTACATGGACAATGGCATCCCGTGGAAGAGTCATGCTGGCATGACAGCAGGAACCCTCTACTTGGGAAACTCTGCAGCAGTTACCCAAAGGGGTCATAAAGCAGATTCAGCAGCTGTGGGAAAGTGGCTTCCTCTCTGGAGGGAAATAAAATCCCTTTTCTATTAAAAATGAAGCCATTTCAAACCATGCATATCCTAGGGCATACTCTGTATGGTGGTGACATGAGCTGTCAGGAAAGTTTCTTCACAGACTACTTGACATCCCAGTTACAATTTTCAGGCAGAAGCTTGTCTTATTAACAAGATAAAACAAAAAACCCAAACAAACAAACAGAACAAAACAAAAAAAACCCCAAAAACTCCCAAACCAAAAAAACCACCAAACAAACAAACAAACAAGAGCAACCCCACAACCAACCAACCAACCAATCAAACCACACAAGAAAACCACTCCAAAAAAACAAAACCAAAAAACCCATCAGGAAAGAGCTGTGTGAAGAAGATGACAAGGCACAGAGAAGGGCTATCCATCCTTTTGGATGCTGCCCCTTCACAGAATCACAGAACCACAGGATCAGTTATGTTGGAAAAGACTTCTGAGATCATCCAATCTAACCCATGATTAACACTACCGTGTCACCGAGACCATGACGCTAAGTGCCACATCCAGTCTTCCCTTAAACATCTCCACTGCCTCCCGGGCCAGCTTGTCCCTATGTCTCATCTCCCTTTCTGGGAAGAAATTCTACCGAGGCAGAGCTGTGTAGCAAAGGCTGCGATGTGCGCCCGTCGGGCCGGGGGCCCAGGAACAGGAGACGATGGAGACGGCGGCGATGCCCGCACGGGGGTGAAGGTGCCGCAGCCGCGGTTGCTGACCTGGCTTTGGGCTGAGCAGCAGCGCACCAGGGACGGGAGCTGCTGCTGGGGCAGCAGGACCCCCGGGACCCGCTGCCGTCGGGGACAATGCGGGGCCGGTGTCACCCAGCGGGCCGGTGTCACACAGGGGGCCGGTGTCACCCAGCGGGGCCGGTGTCACCCAGCGGGGCCGGTGTCACACAGGGGGCCGTGTCACCCAGCGGGGCCGGTATCACCCAGCGGGCCGGTATCACCCAGCGGGGCCGGTGTCACCCAGCGGGGCCGGTGTCACCCAGCGGGCCGGTGTCACACAGGGGGCCGGTGTCACCCAGCTGGGGCGGTGTCACCCAGCCCGGGGCGGTGTCCCCAGCGGGCGGTGTCACACAGGGGCGGTGTCACACAGGGGCAGTGTCACACAGGGGGCGGTGTCACCCAGCGGGCGGTGTCACACAGGGGGCAGTGTCACCCAGCGGGCCGGTGTCACCAGCGGGCCGGTGTCCCCAGCGGGCGGTGTCACACAGGGGCAGTGTCACACAGGGGCCGGTGTCACCCAGCGGGCCGGTGTCACCCAGCGGGCCGGTGTCACACAGGGGGCCGGTGTCACCCAGCGGGGCCGGTGTCACCCAGCGGGGCCGGGCCGGTGTCACCCAGGGGGCCGGTGTCACACAGGGGGCCGGTGTCACCCAGCGGGGCCGTGTCACCCAGCGGGCCGGTGTCACCCAGCGGGGTCGGTGTCACACAGGGGGCCGGTGTCCCCCAGCGGGCCGGTGTCACACAGGGGGCCGGTGTCACACAGGGGGCCGGTGTCACCCAGCGGGGCCGGTGTCACACAGGGGCCGGTGTCACCCAGCGGGCCGGTGTCACACAGGGGGCCGGTGTCACCCAGCGGGTCGGTGTCACCCGGCGGGGCGGTGTCACCCAGGGGGCCGGTGTCACCCAGGGGGCCGGTGTCACCCAGGGGCCGGTGTCACACAGGGGGCCGTGTCGCGCCCCGGTGCCGAGGGCGGTGCCGGGCGGGGCGGCCGCGGGCGGGCTGAGTGCGGAGCCCATAAAGCACCGCCCGGTGGGACGGCGCCGCGCACAGCCGGGCTGGGCGGCGGGACAGCGGGCGCACGGCGGGACAGCGGCTGCAGCAGCCATGAGGGAGATCGTGCACATCCAGGCGGGACAGTGCGGAAACCAGATCGGGACCAAGGTGAGCCTGAAGGGGAGCCGCCGCCTGCCCGCCGCTTGCGGAGCCCCTGAGCGCCCGGGGGACGCGCCCGGTGGTTCCCCGGGGCTGCTGGAACCCCCGGGGCTGCTGGAACCCCCGGGGCCGCTGCACACCGGGGGCTGGGCCGGGCCGGGCCGGCCGCCCCCGTTCCCATGGCCCGTGCTTGGATGCCGCCGACGAGCGGCGTCGGGCGCGCCCGGGGCACCGCGCATCGCTCCGCTCCCCGTGACCATAAAAGGCCTTGGGAAGCACCGAAACCGAACGGGACAGCTTTAAAAAAACTGTTTTAAAAACTGTTTTTCTGTTTGAGCCGGCCAGGCCGCGGCTGAGAGGCGGGGAGGGCGGCAGAGCCCGGGCGGGCCCTGGGGCGCGCAGCCGGCGCCGCCCGTGGGGTTTGAATCCCGGTGCCCGCCCGGCTCCCGCTGCTGGCGGGCCGGGAGGGGCGGCGGGCACGCCTGGAATCCGGCAGCTGCCGCCGCACCGCCGCCGCCCCCGGCCCGGGCTCGGCAGGGAAGTTCCCAACCCGCTTCTCGCTTTTCCTCCCTTAGTTTTGGGAAGTGATAAGTGATGAGCATGGCATTGACCCAGCCGGAGGCTATGTCGGTGACTCAGCGCTGCAGCTGGAAAGGATCAATGTCTACTACAATGAATCATCTTGTAAGTGTGGGATGGGGACCGGGAGGGGTGCGGGACAGGGGGCTCCCTGGGAAGGGGCACAGGAATCAGAAGATGACGGGCTCATAAACCATAGTGCACATCTGGCCACGCTCCTCACATGCCACCAGCCCCCCAGCTGCGCCCAGCTCAACAGAAAATGTTATCTGCTTTCTTACAAACTATTCAGATGGCTGGGTGCTATCTCCCCAGACACAGAGAAGTGGCACAAGGGGCTGTCCTTAGGGTGGAGGTTTGTTTATTATTTAACATTACGGTAGGAGTTTGTTCTTCAAATATGCGATTACTTCACCAAATGCATTTCTTCAATTACTCCAAATTAAACTGTTGGTTACATAAGCCCACATGTGTACTACTCTCTCTTTAATTTTCATGAATGAGAGGGTTGGGCCACAGGTAATGGAGAACTGTTTCATTAATGAGATGGCAAAAGGCATCCAAGTCCTCAGAGTCCTCTGCTGTTGGAAGGTGCTAACAATGTAAAATGGGGATCTGGAGTCATGAACCTGCAAGTGTGAATATTTCAGCTTTTGTCCAGCTGGGGTTAAATCATATTGTTTACCTGAGTTTCCTTGAACAAATTCAACTTGACACAGATTGTTTGTTTTGTGCTTTGTGGTAGATCTGCTGACTACTACTGTTTGCCATGTACACCAAGTAGCTCTTTCAGTGGAGGAGAATCCTTCAAACACAAAAGCTTGTGGATAGCTTGAACATAAGCTCTTCACTCACCCTGATATTTACAGAAAAGATTACCTACTTTCTTAAAAAGAACAAGTAAACTATTTTTTCTAATCAGAAAACTCCTTAATATCTCTTGCTAATAAAGAGCTTACAAAATATACAATTTATAGAGTCCAAATTATGTCAGGCCTGTTTTCCAAGCTGAATTGATTTATTCCTGTGGAGGTGGGGGTTTCACCTCCACGACTTTCTGTATAGGAACTACTTAGATATGTATGAACTTTGTGTTAGACTAACAATATGAGATGTAATAGATTTGTGTATTAAAAGCTATAACCGTGCTAGCTTATTTCTGAACACTAAGGGCATGTTTACTTTGTGTTGTAGCCCACAAATTTGTACCAAGAGCGGTCTTGCTGGACTTGGAGCCGGGAACCATGGATAGTGTGCGCTCTGGTCTTTTTGGTCAGCTCTTCCGGCCCGATAATTTCATCTTTGGTATGTGGATGTTTCTCTGTAAAAAACAGACTTCTACAACAACTGTTTGATTACCAAGTGAATGGTCAAAAAGCATTCAATCTCCCTGTTCCAAAGAGATCCTACTGAGAAATCCTAATAGCTAACAATGGAACTGCAATTATTATGTAAGCCAGTCAAAACATCCTGTTAAGTGAAAAAGTCATTCTTTTGTTGATCATTCCTTCGGTTAGCAAACTGCTGGAAGTTTCCTACAGTATTCAGAAAAAGTACATTTGCTTTCCACATATGTGAACTCCAGAGAAATCCTGAGGCCAGTTCTTCACAACAAAACGCACAGAAGTTCTTCAGAGAATGGAGGGAGGAGGGAAAAAACTCAACCACAAACCAACCAGACTACCCTTCACTTAAATTCACATTAAATGCTTGAGTACAGAATTGGTTTTAGGCTGTGTAATTAAACTTTCTCAGTATATCCTTGCAGTGTAGTAACAGTGGAAGAAGATAATCTGTAAAATGGAAAACACAGATGTAGCCACAGTTACTGGGTTAGTTTCTAGCATAACAAGGAACAGTCTGAAAGTATGTGTTCTTGCAGAGGGTTGTTTTTGCTTTTACTGCTTTACTTTGGACTTCTGCAGTACTTTGTATCTAAGCCTAAAAATGCACATTACCCTTTCAGAGCATCCTTATGGAGCACAGAAGCACTGTCAGTCCCTTGCACTAAAGGAGGAACAGCATGTGGAAGTTAAGCGAGCCACTTGCTGAACCGGGAAGTCTGAATGAAAGCTACCATGAGAACTTTTATGTCCTTTTGGTTTCCAAGCCTGCACTAGCCACAAACACAATTTCCCCCTGACAAGGCAAGCTTAGGTTGGAACTCAGTTTGGTACGTTGTGTTAACATAAGGAAGAAGTGATGCCAGGGATAGTCAGAGGAAAGATAAACATAGTTTGGACAGTATAAAACAAATCTGGGTTGTTGGGTTGGAGAGGGGAGTGAAAAAGCCATACAGAATTCCTTTAAGAGGAACTTAAAACTTTCATGCCATCCATGTTGTTCTCCTGTGAACTCCATGGCAGTGATGTTAAGGGTCTCTTCCAAAGGAGCTGTAAATTACAACATGTAGCTTCAGGAGTAAGCTTAGGGAGAAAAGCCATACACACAGGCAAGTTTATGAAGTCTGTTTCTGTGTTCAGGTTTTTCCTTTCATTCCCCTTCACCTGCACAAACCACACAAGCCCTCTGAAAGTGAATTCACCTGACCTATGGAAATACCTGAACTGGAGCTTTACAGTTTGGCACAACACCAGTAAAACCAGAGCAAAATCAATTCAGAATGTCTTCAACAATAGCCCAGTTTGCTGTACTCCCTTCCTGCCAAGATAACAATGAACCCACAGCATGTGATCGACTTGTATCTGTCAGAGGCCCCTGCATCAGGCACTGTTCTCCCAACCTGCTGAATAATGTAGGATGGCTGAGCGCTGAAGTAATGAACTTCTGTGTCAAAAGCCAACAAAGCATTTTGTTTTCTCTTTTAAAAATCTGGCCTGGGCCCACAAAGGATTTTGTGGCAGGAGCTGGCAGTCCCATACTTGCTGTAGCCCAGGCTGTATGGGCTCATTCTGATGGGGGTGTTTTCCACCTCTGCTCGTATGAACCTGCATGTGCTCACATCTCCATAGCAAATAGCCATGGACCAGCTATCAGGATTTCATGCAGGTGTATTGAGTACATGGTCACACACTCCAGATACAGGAATTTTATATCAAAACAGCAGGAAATTTGAGATGGACACAAAATAATCCTTATTCTTTAGTGCCTGTGTTGACAAGGCAGTGATTGAAAAGGTGAAGAACTGCAGGTGGAACAATCTTGCTGTATGAGAGCAGTAGGCCTCCTGGCCTTCTGACTGCACACAATTGCCCACCAGGAGCTCCTGGAGTCTCATCTTGTTAACCAGTTTTCATTTGTACATTTTTGCATTTGCCGTTCTTTTCTTGTGTACACCCTTGCTAGATTTGCTACAGAGATACCACTCCAATTTAATTTGTATGAACTGATGGGATGGGGGCAACCAAAAAATAGCTGTCCAGTAGTTAAAGGCAAGTTCTGCAGCAGGGCTGATCACATCAGGCTCCTAAGTGTTAATGTGCAAGCTACTGAGCTCTTTTACCAAATTTATCTTATATTTTGAGCAGTGAAAACAGTAGAGGAGTGAAAGAAGATTGTAGGAAACAAGTGCCATTTTAGGGATTAAAAAAAACAATAGATTGTTAGACAAATGTGTGATAACCCTACAGCATATTGGAGAAAGAAATATTCATAGAAGGACCTGGAGGTTCCAGGAGTGCTGATAAGTTGTGGGATTGATTCATGTAGGCTTCTTTGGATCCTGGCAAATGACAGACACAGGATGCTGGAGCTGGGCTTCCAGGATGGGCAAAAGATTTGCCAGGCCCTGAGTTCTGTGGGCGCAGGCTCATTTTCCACCCAGAGAGTTTAGCCCTGGTGAAATTTGATCATTTCTATGTGTTAGATTTTCAGAGGTCAGGTAGGTAGGCACCTGATAAGTGAAGGGCATCCAGCAGAGTCTCAGAGGATCATGATCAGGATTTCCAGATTTGCGGCAGCCTTGTCAGGGCCTCCAGACTGTATGGTCACGGGGTAAGAAGGCTGGAGCTTCCAGGGCATGTTTACATGTGCTGTGTTGTGCAGTCTTACAGTGCTGTAGAGCCAGTGGTTCTGGAAGTATTAGATAACTGGGTGTAGAAGCAGGAAATCACCAGGGAAAATGCTGGAGACCCCAGGCACTTGGCTGACTAGTGGATGGAGTGTAGTGTTGCCACAGGAGTAGCTGAAAGTTGTCCTAAAATCAGAATTCATGTCCATTAGGAGATAAGTGCCTTCTGCTTTTTGGAGAGATGTCTGCTTGTTTGTGTGCATCCCAAAGTGCTTCCCTGTCCATAGTAGGGGATCTGCTGAAGCAGGCTGCAGGTGTTACAAACATATTTAATTCTGGAAGGATATTGCTTTGTGCTTTGCCCAGCTGGACAGGAAGTGCTGAGCTCCCTAGGCTCAAAGAGAGAAAAATATAGCAACATACAGAACAATGTATTAGGTAACCAAATACACCATGAGGAAACCAAGCATTTATGCAGTGCAAAAAAGTACATAGGATTTCAGAAGTGTCCCAGCCAGCAGTTTCCCTTGTTCGTATGTTTGGCACCAACATGGTGCTGTGGGAATTGAAATGAGAAATGGTAATAGGAAGGGAGGGGAAGGTTTTGGGGAACAGCACAGAATTTGCCAGCTCTACAATTAATTCTGAAACCATTGCTCTGTCTGAATACCACTCCCAGGAGTACCCTAAGTCAGTTCAGCTGCACAATGTATGTGTGTAGTAGACACTGAGGAACAGGAGTAGTACAAAACTGATTGCCCAATTTAATCCTCCTCGTTATCTAACCAATAACAAAACAGTGACAATAGCAAATGATCCACACTGTTTATCTTAATAAACTGAGTGGCACATAAAACAAGAACGGCCTTGGGAAGAAAAGAATGGACTCATCACTTTTCTGAAATGTCAGTAATCCAATTTTCCAAGTCGTTTTGCATATCCTGAAGAATAGTGAGTTTGTAAGGAAATCAGTAAAACCTAAAAGGCACTTAACTTCTAAGTTTTTTTAATAATGTCCCTGAAGCTTCTGTCGATCACTATTTTCATTCAGGCTAGGTAACCATGAATTAAAAAAGCTATTTCTCCTGATAGAACAAGTTAAATAGGATTTTGAAGCCCAGCTTTATTCTTGAATGACAACATTTTCTCTTTGACTCACAAGAACAGTCCAAGAACCTCTCACTTTCACTGAGATACATATATCTGTGATTTAGCTTTGCGTGCACCATGGTCCTTACAGATAAAAAGCATTTAGATGTCAAACAGTCACCTTGTGTTTACAGAATCATCAGGACTGGGAGTGTGAAAGTTTCCAAAACAAGGAGTTAAGGCTATCTTTGCATTTATGGAAGGTAAAATGACAAAAAGAAAAAAACCCTAAACAAACAAAAAAAAATCCCCCCAAAAGGAAAAAGAAACTGCACACACCCAAAGGCATTGATGAAAGCTGCCAGAGACTATATAGAAAGTTTATGTTGATACTTACAGAGATATTTGTAGGCAAAACTGAAGAGCACAGTTATCTCCCTGTCAGATTTATAACAGCCTTTTTTACAGATGTAAATTGATTTCAAGTGCAAGTATCAAACCTTGCTAATAATTTTGTGTATTTTCTTTCCCTGTTGTATCTCACTTTAGGACAAACTGGTGCAGGAAACAACTGGGCTAAAGGACACTATACAGAAGGGGCAGAGCTGGTTGACTCTGTGCTAGACGTAGTGAGAAAAGAGAGTGAACACTGCGACTGCTTGCAGGGATTTCAGCTCACTCACTCCCTGGGAGGAGGGACAGGGTCTGGCATGGGAACCCTGCTCATCAGCAAGATCCGAGAGGAGTTTCCAGACAGGATAATGAATACCTTCAGTGTCATGCCTTCTCCGAAGGTTTCTGACACCGTGGTGGAGCCGTACAACGCCACGCTTTCGGTCCACCAGCTTGTGGAGAACACGGATGAAACCTACTGCATCGACAACGAAGCTCTGTACGACATTTGCTTCCGCACCCTGAAGCTCACTACCCCCACCTACGGAGATTTAAACCACCTGGTCTCTGCCACCATGAGCGGGGTGACCACATCCCTGCGTTTTCCGGGCCAGCTCAATGCCGACCTCCGGAAGCTGGCAGTGAACATGGTCCCCTTCCCGCGCCTTCACTTTTTCATGCCGGGCTTTGCCCCTCTGACGGCGCGGGGCAGCCAGCAATACCGGGCACTCACGGTGCCAGAGCTGACCCAGCAGATGTTCGATGCCAAAAACATGATGGCAGCCTGTGACCCGAGGCACGGCCGGTACCTGACGGTGGCCACCGTCTTCCGCGGCCCCATGTCCATGAAGGAGGTGGACGAGCAGATGCTGGCCATCCAGAACAAGAACAGCAGCTACTTCGTGGAGTGGATCCCCAACAACGTCAAGGTGGCGGTGTGTGACATCCCTCCCCGTGGCCTCAAGATGGCCTCCACCTTCATTGGCAACAGCACTGCTATCCAGGAGCTCTTCAAAAGGATCTCGGAGCAGTTTTCCGCCATGTTCAGGAGAAAGGCCTTCCTCCACTGGTTCACAGGAGAGGGGATGGATGAGATGGAATTTACGGAAGCAGAAAGCAACATGAATGACCTGGTTTCAGAGTATCAGCAATACCAAGAAGCAACAGCAAATGATGGAGAGGAAGCATTTGAAGATGATGAAGAAGAGATCAATGAATAAAAAAATTAGGTGCGAGATTTTTTCCAGGCCAAATTCTCAAATCTGGATTTCTGATAATTAGGCTTGTAAATCCATACTTACGTTTTAAAAATAATAAAAAAGGGAGCATGAATTTCAGGTGTTAGAAGGGCTCTTCAGAGTCCATTTGGATCACTGAGGACACTCAGCATTGCTGGAAATTGGGCCATTTCATGAGACAAATGTAAGGCATTCAGTTAAGACTTTGGCCTAAGAGTCTGAACGTGGAGGTAGCTGGTTTGGGATCTTTTTTCTTTAGGGCTGTCATCCCTAAAGCTGCAGAAGAGAAGATGTAAAATAAGCATGAAAATCTACAAATTAGAGCTGCACTATTTTCATCCAATTATGAGTAAGAAAATCTTGTGAGCTTGAAGTATTCTGTACCAAATGTACAATACTAAACTGCCAGAAACAAAATTTATTCATAATAAAAAAAAAGTTCTTAGATATTCTGTACAGTAACTGTTAACAGTGATATTTGATTCCAGTCCTCTAAAAATAAAATAAAAATTAATAGTACCCTCTCAAGCAGAAGTGTTCTGGGCAGTCAATGCTACATAAATACCCAGTAAGCTGCAGGCTAGAGGCTGGATTTGTGTGATGTGACTTCATCACTTGCTGCTGCTAAATGATCACAGATGATATCTGTGATATATAGATGAATCTGATAGATGTATCTGATATATAAATTAAATCCCTCCGTTTATGATGTGTTCATCATAAATCCCTGGGGTTTAAAGTGGCACCCCAATATCTTACTGGTCTTCCTGGATATCACCAGCTGCTAATGCTATTCCTAACTCTATTTGACCCAGCCCATGTAGCTGAAATCCAGATATTCCACAGATCATAGTGGGACGGGGGACATAGGCTGACAGATCTCACTACCTGGGCTTGTAAGTTCACCACACCTACGGATGCTGTGCATGTCTTGCTACCAAGATAGATTAAAACAACTGGGCAGGTAAAGGTTAAAGTACAAGAGCATTTATCCACTATACTCAAAGCAGTTGGCAAAATGAAAGATGAACAACAGGTTTATCTGCCCCAGCTAAAGCCAAGTCAGAATGGTCTCTGCCTAAGCCAGCTGACAAAGTGACTGCTGGGCATTTGCCTTCTGTGCATGCTTTATGTTTCTGCTCATATCAATTAAACAGCCCTTCTCCATTAGAGAGCCTCCACCAGAGAACACTCTGTCTACTTGGAGTCTCTTATTTAGGCCAGTTCCTAGGCAACAAAGCAAGCAAACAAAGGAGAAAACCTCTGGAAATCCAAACTTTAAATGTTTCAAGAACTCTTGCTTTTTCTTCTTGCTTTCAGAAGCACTCCCCAAGCAAAACTGTTGCTCAATACTTAAAAAGGCACTTTACAAACATAGTGAAATTTCCAAAAGTCTGCTTCTCCTGACAAGATGCTTTGCAAGTTTGGGATCCAGGGAATGAGACAGTATTTTAGGAAGTATATAAACCAGGCAACTGTTAAACACATAACCTGAAGCTGCCTGCCCAATGCTATTCCACACAGAAACTGAACTAAATTAGCTTTAATCAAGTTTTTAACAGAAAGTGACTTCAGAGGTTGAGACAGTTGCTGGAACTTGGCACGGAGGCAGAGCTTGGGAGGGCCCAGCTGACTGTCTTTAGAAGAATCATAGAGGAGACAGCACTCACAGGGCCATGTTCTTGCTACGTCTAGTGACACCAAAAGGATTTATGAATGGCCATAGAACAGCTTTAAGTATGTATTTTATCAATGAGAGATGTGGCTATATATTAATTACAGCATGAGATAAAGTTATAACACAACATACATTGAAGAGAAGTAACTGTGCAGGACAATACACAGCAAATTCCATTGGGAGTAAAGCCATTAGACAAAGTGAAGTTGATTCTTTGTCAACGGTTGACTATTTGCTTTGAAAGGGAGGAGGATGCCTTACAGGCTCAGAGCCTGCCATCACACAGCTGTGCCACAGGCTTTCCAATTAAAGCTCTAGCATAGTTTCTGCTGAATGAAATAGAATTAACCATCTTATTGTGTGTGAAACTGCATTTTGCTGTAACACAGATTTCATAACTAAGTCCAAGTGATTAATTCTGTTTTTTCTGTGAAAAAAAAAAAGTTAATACTTCAAAAATGCCAGAAATCTTGGCATTGCTAAATAATGGAGTTGTTAACTTTGTGAACCAGCCTGTTCCTTACTGCATTTCATACACTTGACTCAAAATGCAGAATGCAGGCTCTGAGGCTGTGGAATTCGGCCCTCACAATGATCCTGCTTTGACTCACCCATTCTTGCACATGTGTTTACTTGCAACT
The DNA here is from genome assembly GCA_024865655.1 of Emberiza elegans. Taxonomy (NCBI): domain Eukaryota; kingdom Metazoa; phylum Chordata; class Aves; order Passeriformes; family Fringillidae; genus Emberiza; species Emberiza elegans. The sequence continues at coordinate 15,749,797 of JALJVW010001410.1, forward strand.
GTTTGATGTGAATTTCTAGAATGTGTGGAGGTGGGAGAGGCAAACTAATGCTCTCTTTGGAAAAAGAGACAGCTCTTCCATCTGATCCTAGGGGGAAAAAACCCCTCCCACCATAATGAACCCAGGACCCTGGAGTAGGATGATCATCAGAGGAGCAGCTTGTGCATAAGCAGTGACAGAGCCACAGGAAGCACAAACACTTCCTGTTTCTCTTCAGTCAACCAGCTCTAATCACCTTCCTTTCCTGACAAACAACTGAAATTTGTTTTAGTAGCAAGTTCACTGAGCAATTCCTTCAGTTGCACTTCCTTTCAAATAACTTCCCACCTTTTCCTTGGAAGCTTCTCTCTTATTTTGCAATCTCCATGATGAGTCCCACCTGGCTTTGTTACTCTTCTTCTCAAAGTCCTCACCTGTGTTTTTCATTTCCCCTTTAGTTTTTCAACCTAGTCTCTGGCTGAAACCTTTTATTTCTGTGCCTGGCCCATCATATTTTTCTCTTTTTGAAGTGCTTTGCACCTGGCCACAGAGCAGTGTCTAGCAGCAGGCTGCCAGGACAAGCCAGACCCCGGGGGTCCTAGAAGTGCAGCTGCCACTGCTCAGACACAAACGCGTGTCAATGCTAGGCCGGGGAGAAAAGATGGCAATCTACACCACTGACACCACTTGCAAACTGGGACTGGGTGAGCTGCTGCCTGGGAAGAAGGTGTGGCATCAGGACAGAAACTGGAATCTAACTCCATAGGGCAGCAACTTTGCAAAGCCATCTGGACAAAGCCAGCAAGGAATGGGGCAGGCCCTCAGCTCACAGTCAGGAGAGTCCTTGCATGTGCTGCCTTAACCATGTCAGGCTCTTTCTTTCTCTGCATCCCATGATTACAGCTCAGATTATGCTCTCCCTTCCTTCTCTTGCACTTGTATCCCTCAGGAAAATGTGGTCAGCCCTTGGGAACGGAGTCAGGTTGGGAAAGAGGCTCTAGACCTGCTCCTTCTCCTGGCCTTGGGAGAAGCGGGGAACTCAACTCCTCCCTTGGTGCTGCACAAGTCCCTGGTAGCTGAAGCAGCACTGCTCACTGTCCTTGCAAAAATTAATCTGGCATTATGGGCAGTCACAGCACAGACTAAACTTGATTTTCTTGATTCATGTTCAACCACCTGACATCCTAAATTTGGGAGTTGAAGGAGGCTAGCAATCCTCTTCAAAGAAGCAGGTTGGGTAAACAGCTTTTTTTTGGTTGTTTTTCTGTATCTTTGATTCTAAAATCCAACACTGTCAAATTCTGCCATTTTTGGCACAAAAGATTAAGCCCTGCTAATGTAAGGCATTAGCAAGCAAGTTAATGCTCTAAACAGAGGCAAAAGTAAAGGAGAGATAAGGCCATTTTCATACATCTATTAATTACATGCTGCAACTGAACAGGAGTGGAATTTATTAATAGAAACAAAAGGGAGTAAGAGAAACCATCCCCTGGAGATTATTTTTTTCAGAGTCTGGTACTGTGGAGAGTCAGGTTAAGGGTTTGGGTTGTTGATTGCTGAGTTTTCTGTTGGTTTTATTTACCAAGGAATGAAGAAATGCAGAACTCTGACCTTTACTGTATAAGCACAGCTAGTCCTCAGCACTGGCTACAAACTGAATATCCCAGACAAGAAGTGTTCAGCTAAACTGGAGGATGAGAAAAGAACAAACAAGGCATTAATGAAGAATACATAATAAGCTACAACACTAGAGCATAAGCACAGAAATCAAGCACTGCTTAATCATGTGTGCAGGATTTGAGTATTAATGAAGAATTTCACTACTGCAATAAATAATTCTAAACTTTAACTCCAAAAATTAGGGAAAAGAAGTTTAGTTTTTTTCAGGCTGCTTTCCTGTTTATCATCCATTCTTTACCAAATGCAATAGAGAGAAATAGAAGTGTTTAGCAACTAAAAATGCCTAGCAATTATGCCCAAAATAGACATATTTGCTCTGTTTTCCTCATTCATCTTCACTGTGAAGCCAGGTAACATCACAGATGGAAAAAGTTTTGTCATGAAGAAAAAGAAAATTCAAAAGAATAATTTCCATAAATAATTTAACTCAAATACATTTAGAAACAAGGGTCTAAACTTTCAGATAAACTTTTTTTTGTCATCCTACTCGTTTCCAGTATGTTGTAACATACAGATGGAATCAGTCACTAGTTATCCTTTTAACCTGCCCTCTGACTCATTACCCTTAAAGGATTTTTGGTCCAGCAGAAAAGAGTGGTTCATTTTCCTTCTCCCCCTTAACCACCACTCCACCCATGCTTCCCTGTCTTCTGCTGGGATGAGGAGAAAGCCATTAATTTTTGAACAGCTACATTCTCCAACTAATGAATTGGTAGCAGCAGACAACTGCCAACATAGCTTTTCCCCCATAGCTTTTTTTGTTAAGCAAATGAGTATGAAACTCTAACAATCTGCTTTATGACCTCTGGCTTTGGTTACTGCTTGTATTTGTGATCACAACCATTTTACCCTATTTTAACAGAGTTTTGCACTGCTCTGAATTCTATACCCAAAAAACAGAAAAAAAAAAAAAGGGACAGCTTTGTTCAGAAAAGTACTGTTTTTATTGACTCAAACTGTATTTACACATCACATTCATATGTTCAATAGTTTACAGAACTCTGTAAAAAACTGACTGGTAAAACTGCAGGAGCCAAACAGTTTCAGACTTAAATTAAGACACTGAACCATGAGTACATTTTAAGATACTTAAGCAAATGTTCAGTTTTCACTGTCAACTTACATGGCAGTTCTCTGTAGACAAACTCTAAAATCAAAATGAGGTGAAGGGGAAAGTGTCAGATGAAAGAGCTGATAGTTTTGCAAAGCTAGTACTTTGTACAACCAGAGTCCACATTTGACAATGCACTTTGTATGATTCTTTTTCTTTTTGGAAACAGGTCATATACAGGTATAGTTTAGATAAATAATCAAAAAACCCTTTGATTTTCATAAGCTTACAGATGTTTGAAAAAAACCAGTGCCACAAAATCTGTGCATGAATCTGAACTGTTCCAATGCTTGAGAGGCTCAGTTCTAGCGTTCCACTGCAGCTCCAATTGCTTGTATGCTTCTCCAGCTGGCAAACAAAAGATGATCACCTTTTACCAACCAGTGAACTGATGATCTCACACATGTACATCAGAAGCAGAACGTCCTTATCTCATCCTAAGAGATCACTCTTCCATCCATCACTAATACAGTTTGGTTGAATAAATATTTTTTGTTTTGAAGTACAAACTAGGTGAGTTTGTTTCTCTTCCAGAGTGCAAGTCACCATGGGCACACACTTCACAGTTAAAATGGCATCCCTCCTCTGATCTGCCTAGCGACCTGTTCATCTGTTGTCTCCTCTTTTTCTTTTTCACGCTCTTTGTTCCAGTCTTTAAGGCCTTCTGGTAGTGAAGTATCCTCATCCAAACTTCCTGTGCCTTCCACAAATTCTTCATAAGTAGACTTTTCTGCAAATGGTCTTGGGCCAAGCAACTCTAGCATGTCGCTTTTATCAAGCACTTCCTTCTCCAGCAGTCGCAGGGCAACCTGGAAATAGCACAACAAGTTATGTCATACATATCAAACACCTGAGATGGGTTTCTGAAGGCAGTTAGTTTGGCATTGATTAATTTTGATAGAAAAAACAGGTAGTTCAGAGTTCATCAGATACAGGATTCTTCTTCCCCTTGAGCACTTGTAGGGAGCACAAATACAATTTTATTTTTAATCCTGCTTTTAAGACTATGCAAAGTGTCCTCATGTGGGTCACTGTTGCTTTTATTGTTGCTTCAGAACAGCAGCTTTTTGCTTCTGCCAAAAGGCTCCTGATGCAAGACATTAAGTGGCAGCTGAAAACAAGTGTTCCCTTCCAATCAGGCTGCTGCTGTGTTACAAGCTCAAGAGCACCATAAAATACCAATGTGTGAACACTGCACCAGGGGAGTTTGCAGCCTTGGGTCAGTGAGCTCATTGTTCAGCACAAACCACATTCAGTGATCTCTTTCGGGATGCTGACCTGCTACAACAGGATTTATGGAGCCCATACAAACTTGCCTCCTTGTCAGTAAGCCTACTGGATGCCTGTCCTAGAAAATTATCCTTTTGATGTACCAGGTTTGGTGGCACGAAGAAAGAGAATATGCACAAGCTTAATCTTGGCTGCAGTGAGGCAGATCACAAGCAGCCAAGGGACAGAACAAAAGAAGACAAAGATATTTTTATTAACACTAAAAAGGAATTCAGAGAAAGGAAGTCATATGAACTTCCCTGGTTACAAGAGCTTCCTCAGCCCAAGAAAAACTGGGATCCTGGTATTTAATCTTTGGGTTTTTCAGTTTGCTTATCACATTTACTAAACCCTACGTGAGCAAGCAGTCTCTTCCCTCCAACTTTCCAAATGAATATTGACCATTTAAGCAGGGAGGGATGTTAAATCATGCTTGTGAGATGCTCAGAGGTGTTCCAACACAAAAGGAGATTTCTCTTAAGTCTTGTGACACACTGTCAAGATTACATCAAATGGGTTTTGAGCAAACTTCCTCATATACAGTTTCTATTTTAAATCTAATTCAGTTCAATTCAGATTTTGGCTTACCAGTTAGAACTTAGTGGCTACAAACACTGTAATGCTCACCTTCTCCACTTCTGCTTTCTTCTCAGTCAGCAGATTTAATGTCCTTTCATAGGCAATGTTAATTAGTGACCGCACTTCTTCATCTATCAACCTGGCAGTTGCCTCGCTGTAAGGTTTCTCTAAGACCATGTCTCCTTGGCGAGGGAGATCAAAGGAAATCTGCCCCACTTTTTCATTCATACCAAACTGAACAATCTGAGGGAAAAAAAATTCAAATAAACAAAGGAGAGACAGCAAGAATTTAGGGTATGTTGAAGTAAAATATGGTCAAAAAAAAACAGAGGAAGAATTTTGCTATAACCTATTCTTTTCCTGTAACATCAACCCTTCCCTGAAAACTCAAGTCTACTGAAGCTAACACATGTGCATTGACTTTCACTTACTTCTTTTTACTGATTAAGTGAAGGACACAAACAACACCATTTAAAAGTGGTTGCTAGTGGTATGCATAGTGCTTTGCTGTTCAAATTCTAAGATATTACACAAAAAACACTTCAGCCTTCCTTAAGCAGTAAAACCCTTCTTTACCAGAAATAGAAGTGCTTTGCCAATCAAAATACTTCCAAAGTTCAGCATATTCTACTCACCCATAAAGATAAGCTGACTTAAGTATAAAGTAGAGGGTCTTGAAGGTTTTTTCTATCAAGTCCAAAAATCATATGCTATCCCTTATCCCAAGACACTCCTCTACAAATGTCAGACAATTCTTATCTTGCTTCACTCAGTACTGAATACTGACTTGTCCAGTTGCCAAATGTGGATGTTTTAGTTGCATTTTCCTCCAGTGGAGGCAGAAGCAAGTTCAAACTGCTATTTATTTATTCACTCCATGGCTACTATCAATTTGATGGTTACTAAAACAGCACTTCTCAGTCTAGCAAGATCCACACAGGTATGACAACAAATATTCAGAATTCAAAGAGATCTCACCATTAGAACCAAGCATCTTAGCCTGCATTCTTAAGAAAAGTTTGATACTTTTTTTTCAGTTGACATGTACAAAAGTCTGTAAGTAAACTTATTTTATAAATTTAAAATTGAGCAAGAGCCACTGAAGATCTCATAGAATTAACAAGATATCATTACACATTGCCTTCCAGTACTGAGGCAACAAAAAGCACACTTGAGAAGAGGAAGAAGGTGGGGTTTGGGGATAAGCATGCAGGGGAAGATAAGTGTACTCCAAAACATCTCTTGGTCCTTGTGAGTGTCTTATGAGATGACACCCTTTGTCCTGATGCAGGAAATGTAGTAACACACCTGTGTGTAGCCCACAGCTACACTTAGGTGAGTCATTGCATTGATAAGATTTTAAATTATGCATCTACATTAGTTAATGTGATACAAACACAAACCAATGTCTCAATTCCCATAGGCTTAACTGACATCAAACAGTGCTTTCAAACAAAGTTTCTGGATTTCAAATGTGAATCCAAATTGAATCTTCACACTGGGCAACTGTAAATGTAGGATGATATGATCAAATCTGAGCACTAAATTCCATTTTAAAATAACTCCTCACACATGTGATCCAATGGGATCCATGTGTATGTTCCTGTGGGCAGATGTAGGGCAGTAATTGAAGCCTAATGCACAGACTTGTTGTGAGACTGAAATAAAATAATTGGTCATCAGCATCTCTAAACAACACCATGATGTTTACTCATACAGTGTTTTCTGGAACAAGGCTTCTGAGGGATGCACCTGATGAAACTGCATCATAGCAAAATATTAGTTAGGTCAGAGATAAAGAAAACAGTAAAGGAAAAAAAGAAGTCTCACTGAAGTCCATACCTGAGCATATGCACTCTGGGTCACCTTCTTCAAGTCATCTTGGGCACCAGTTGTGATTCTTCCAAAGAAGATTTGCTCAGACACACGTCCTCCCAGAGTCATGCACATTCTGTCCAGTAGCTGCTCTTTGGTATACAGATACTGCTCTTTAGGCAAATACTGAGCATAACCCAGTCCTTTACCACGTGGAATAATAGATACCTACAAACAAAAGTAACAGGGCTACAACTAAACAGTGTTAAAGACCATAAAGCATCCTTCAGTTTGACTTAGTTTTAATACCACAACCTACACCATACTCACCCTTGAGGTTTAATTCAGACATTATTTCCGTTTACAGTTTTGCCCCCATTGTGTTTTATCCTTAAAAGCCCTGGCTAGCTCTAAACTGGGATAACAACTACTAGAATATCTGGAAAAGAAAGGTAAGACCACTGTCATGTCTTCTCTAAAAACTGCATCATATTTTAGAAATTTTAATTAAAATTAATAAAAAAATTTTAATTAAAAGCCACAATTCCTTGAATATTATTGGGCATTATGTACTCTGTAACAGGTTTTGAACAGTTTAAGGAATTTCCACATTTACTAATGACCTTTCTTCCAGAAGTAAATCATACAATATTTTTAAGCCTGAGATGAGATGAAAAACACAGCTATGCAAAATTATGAATGTTAAAGCAGGTTTGGGAGATTGGGGTGCTTGTTCCTCTATGCTCAACTTGTCACGCTGTGAAGCCAAAAGAAAGCAAATTGAAACTAAAATTTAGCTTTCTATATTCCTGAAGTATACCTGTGTAACCTGGTAAGAGTTACTTAAACTACTGATCAGTCCTGAAAGCCTCAGAGAAAAAGCAGCCATCAAGGCTGGCAGATTCATGAGAAGAACATGTCTCTCATTTTCAAAGGACATTTATACTACAAACTATGCAACAGCTAAGTCAGAAAACAGTTAAGAAAGTTACAAGAAATGAACCAAAATGTACTCTAAAATTGACACACTTACACTGTTTTCTAATATATTTTAATATCTTCTTAACATTGGGTGGGGGGGGCAGAACCACAAAGAAAAAGATGTTGTCCATCCTACTGTTAAAATTAAAAGTTCATATTAGCCTTCTTACCTTTAACAGGGGGTCAGCATGTTCCAAAAACCACCCTGCAACTGCATGTCCTGCCTCGTGATATGCTACTGTCTTTTTCTCTTCTGGCTGGAGTACTTGAGTTTTCTTTTCCAAACCTTTGTAAAATAAATAAATTTGATTAATAGTTTCAGACTCAGCTTTCTCCTCTGAAATCCTTTACCTCATTTGCAAAGATGGGGAGCAATATTGAAAAAATTTAAACCCCCCAAAACCTGCAAGTTTTAGAAATCCACATCTTTCAGGTTCCACTGTAAGCTTGTCCTTCCTCAGACTTTCTGGTTTCAATGGAAGTTTTTAAGAATATTCAAATATTTAAATAAAACATTTGAACTTTAAAAATCTTTTGTAGACTATTTCAGGCTAGCAGCAGTTAAAAGCATCCCTAAATCCATTTTCTTCCTGCCGTTTTGAAGAAGAAATTAGAGACATGTCCTGATGAAATTTGTCTTTGTACCCCTTCCTCTATTACAGAAGTCAGCAATATAAACAGCATACTTCTTTTCTAAATCTCAAGTGTGTTTAGGAGAGAAAGAAAATCTTGAAGAGCAGGACAAAGATTCAAAAGCATGGCTTCCTACACATACTAAAAGGGAGCTGCCTATTACAATTTTTGAGAAACAATTGGTGCTATTCACCTACCTCCAATAACTCTTTCAATTGCTTGCTCAAAATGCTTTTGGTTTATAGCATCTGAGAGATGCCTTGCAGCAATTAAAGCAGCTTCATTACAAACATTAGCAATATCAGCACCTAAAAGAGAAGGCAAGAATTACTGATCCTCTTCAACATTTTTCTCTGAATTTAGCATAAACATAATCTTACCTACAACTGGTTTGCTATAAACTCTCACTGAGCTTGAAAATTAAAGGTAATATGCTCTGAAATAGCTTAATTATTTAAGACATATTTAAATACATGTACTATAGTTATAGGCTTTAGGAGTTTTTCTCATAGGTAGACAGACAGCAAATAAAGTTTATTACCAGTGAATTACTTGTTTGATACATCCCACCCTCCTTTTCTGTCTGCAACAGATTATACTTAAACTAGTATATATTTAGCTGCACGCATTTCCTACATGTGAATTCTGTATAGTTCAGATATTGGCATATCTTTAAAAGATATCCTTTCACATTACTGATTTCAAATTCTCCACTTCCTGTTAAAACGGTTTGCAGTAGGGCTGTTGAGGTAACAAACATTGAGAGTCAAATCACAGAAAACCAGTTTTACATAGACCAAAAACCAGTGAAAAATTCACAAGTGTTGAATTTGGAATAGATGTGAGAACTCTCATTACTGGCTTATAATCTAATTAATTTCAAATCTGTATTGACCAGTAGTTGAATTCTGCACTGGGTTTTTTGTTTTTACATCCAGAAACAAATTCCCCTACAGAATATGCACACAAACTCCACAAAACCCAGGTCTTCTCCAGAAGTGTTCAAGAATGAAACAAAGAAAGGAAAGGACAAACAAAGGAGGAACACACACGAGTGATAACAATCAGAAACCTTTGAATTGCTTGTACTGAAGACAGAAGAAACTCCCTCTTCATGCCACCCTGACTGAAGCTGACAAAATTTGATACCCTCAGAAATCTCCTACTTGCTCTAACAGGCAAAGAGAATTTCATGTTGTGCCAGTAAATACAATGAAATCAAATGCCATCCAGAAGATCAGGTACAAGAAAACCAGAATTAGTAGGGAAATCAAATATCTAAAGCTTAGAGAATAACAGTGGCATTAGGAGTCACTTACCAGAAAACCCAGGTGTTAGTGATGCAAGCTTTCTTGCTAGGTTGTCTTTATTTAAGACAGTGTCTAATTTCAGAGGTCTAAGGTGAACTTTGAAAATGGATGCTCTTCCTTTTATATCTGGGGGTCCTTTAAAATAGAAGACATACGGTTTTACTTTTCACACACATACATATTCAAATTGAGTGTGTGCAAGGAAATTACATGTATAAATAGCTGCAGTGACTTCAGCAGTGTGCTACAAACACAGGATGGTGCAGGCACTCAGGTAAAACTCACCAATGTAAATCTGCCTGTCAAAGCGTCCCGGCCTCATCAGAGCAGGGTCTAAAATATCTGGCCTGTTAGTGCCTGCCAAAATGACTACATTTGTGGTTGTATTAAATCCTGTTAAAGAAAAGTGACAGAGAACAGCTGGGTAAATATAATTTCTAGGGAAAAAAACCTACAAAAACAGAAATAAAGACTGCCCACTTTACAGGGTCATGTAAGAACTGACATTCAAACAAATGATCTTAAAGCTGAAAATATTTATATTTATTGCTGCATTGTCCAGCTTTTTATAACAAGCAAGAAAATGGCCTTGGGCTCTGCTTTGTGAGCTACTATATCAAATCCTGCTTTATCTTTGAAGTACAATAACAGATGAACTGCTCAGGAAAGCACAGAACCAGCATGGCTAGCTGTATTTTTTTACATTGGTCTCATTGTGAAGAATTACTGATCTCATTGTGAAGAATTTTTCTGACTATTCAACTACAACAAAGAGTTAGGAGATACAGAATTAGGGTTCTTTTTCTCTGAATGAATTTCAGTAAAACATCAGGCTGCAGCAAAGTGAGTCACCATGCTTTGTTTTAGGAAACAAGGAAACAGGGTCAATTTGAATTTAAGCTATAATCCAAATCTTGATTAACAGGTCTGAACAAGCATACTCTTTCCAATATCCTTGTTATTATTACACAGTATTAGGCATTAAATACTCACCATCCATTTCTACCAAAAGCTGATTGAGTGTGTTCTCTTGCTCACTTTGTCCTCCGAAGTTGCCCCTTCCTCTCTTCCTCCCTACTGCATCTATTTCATCAATGAAGAGAATGCACGGGGCATTCTTACGAGCCAGAGCAAACAAGTCTCTAACCTTAACAAAAGAACAGAGAATGTATCAGACTGGTTTGTAACTCTTTTGAGCTGGGGGGTGGGGAGGGGTGGGAAGAGGCACACCAGTAACAATATCCCTATAACTGGGCATGGCTCTGAACAAGCATTCACTCTAAAACCTTCAGCCAGCCCTCAAGGCAACGGCAAGTTACTTAATTCCCCTCCAAATATTCATTTGGAAGTTAAACTAACTTCTAGAAGTCTAGAAAAAACATCCAGGACATGAGTAGATAGCTGAAATTTTTTTAGTCTTTCCTATTTTAAGCAACATATTACCTATGTGGTAGTTGCAGCGAAATCTGATTTGAATTTTAGATGCAACATTGCAATGTTGCTCTGCTTGCAAATCTGTCAGAAGGACCTCATTAAAACCAGTTCAGTGAGTTAACAGATCTACAACCAGGAATCCAACTGGAGCAAACAGGAAATGAAAAATTAATGGAGAATTTTGACCTGAGTGAGAATTAGATGCAGCTCAGAGCTTTACTACTTTATACATTATTGATGCAATTACAGAATGCTTCTGATGACAAAAAATGTGCAGCACACATGAAGAAATGCAAATTTTGGACAGTAGGCTGTACAACAGAAAGTCACCTAATTTTTTAAAAAAAGTACAATGAAGGAGCAAGATAAACACATGTCAGATGCTTGAAGTGAATTCTCTTTTCACTGGAAGATACAGAAATCCAGAATCACACAACTATTTTTAGTGTATATGCACTATGGGAATTAAAGGTTTCCACATGCATATACACTAAGAAGTCACTAAAGAAACCAAGGCTTGTAAGTAGTTTTAGTTCTAGCACATTCAATTTACAAATGATCAATTTAACATCACTAACAACTGCCTTATTTAATAAATTAATAGGAACTGAAAAGAAAACTCTTTCATGCTGTTTTCCACAGGCACCAGAAATCTTCAACTGTGTTAAAACCTCAATTCCCAGCCAAAGTTATATCAAAAGATTTCATTGGATAGTAAAAGTACTTTCATAGACCAGTACAAAAAAGTTAGGTCATTTTGCTTTGGGGCATTTCAGGTATCTATTGACAATAGAAGTCTGAATATCACTATTTTTTTAGGATACCTAATACTTTCCCAAATTTTAATTTCCATAAAATACCATCAGTAACTTGTTTATACCCCTTCAAATGTTTTTAATGAGCTTTCTTAAGACAGTTAAGGCAGAAAAGCACAAAAAAATATCAGACATATAACTGGTTATTTAAAACACCTGATCATCAAAAATCAGTCATTGGACTCCTATTTCAATCAGAAGCTTATCTGTGTGTCTTAGACAACTCTTTACAACTGAGTTTCAAAAACTACAAAGAGAATAAAATTCTTCTTAGAGCAGGAGGAGGCATTCCCATAGCAGTAGTCGAATGAGCTACAGATTTCTGATCCAGCTAGTAAATTTACTTCAGATCAGAGCTTAAAGAGTGTTGTTTTGTGCTCTCAAGCACCTGAAAGAGGCACATCCTTTATGGCCTGAAACAGTTCACTGTTTCAGGCTAGTGAAATTAGCTAATGAACTGCCTTAGTAACTTTTACTAAAGGTACACTGTTGATTTTTGTGTTTAGACATGCATCTGGCATCACTTGTAAGAAATCTGCATAGAAGAAACAACTTCAGCTGTAATCAAACCATTTGTCTCCCAAACCTGACAACATCCTTTCAACAGCCAATACTGAAAGAAAAGAGCAAGGCCAAGGACTTACTCGTGCTGGACCCACACCAACAAACATCTCCAAGAACTCTGAGCCATTGACGGTGATAAATGGCACATTGGCTTCTCCAGCTGTAGCTTTAGCCAGAAGTGTTTTCCCAGTACCTGGAGGACCTGTTAGAATTGCCCCCTGCAAGACAAACAGGTGTATTTTCCTCATGAAGAAAACATAACATTAAGCTTATGAAATAGTATGTCAATGATATTGAGCCCTCCGGCTTTTCTTTCACCACAGTCAAAATCATGCATGGAAATAATTTACGATTAATCCCTCCTTTAAGGGAGCAAAAGGAAAAATAAATTAGATCCAACACTACCATGCTGTCTTAGAGTTGCAGGAAGAGCGTTTTCTTTGACTGACATATTAAGTAAGAAAAATTAAGGTATGTCATCAGGTGGATCCCCTGCCAGCACAGCCAAAAGGCAATTCTGTAATAACCACTTCCATGATTGCTGTTATATGTGTATCACTTCTGGTCCACGTGAACAGATAATGTATTACAAAACGCAAGTCTTCTGGCACCACAGTTACACTGCTGACACTTAATGCTTGCTTTTTTTTTTTCTGATTGGAAGACAGAAGCTGGAAAGCATTGCATATGTAAACAATCATAGTAGAGTTTAGAATACTGAGGACTACTAGAAGAATAAAGTCTAAGTCATCAATCCCTTACCTTTGGAATTTTTGCTCCCAGATCCTCATACTGTTTGGGATTTTTCAGGAAGTTAACAAACTCCATTATCTCTAATTTGGCCTCCTCACAGCCAGCTACATCTTTGAATTTAACATCTATTTCATCCTTGAGGACTTTGGCAGTAGTTTCACCAACACTGAAAAGTCCACCCATTCCACGCCCTGCCCGGCCCAAGCCTGCAGGACCTCTCCTTAATGTGTACAGCAATGAACCAATAATCAGAATCGTAGGCAGCAAACTGAGGAGAAATGATCTGTGGAGAAAAACAAAAAAAGACAAACCTATCACAAAAATCCATTACTGCAAATAACACATATAAGATATTGGTTCCATTATAAGCAAATTCAGGACTAATACTCTATTAACTTGCAATGTTTGTACTTCTGCAGGTTGTTCACACTGGGAAACCATCAAAATAAATTTGAGAACAAATTGTTATACTTATAGTTGCTTGTTTTTAAACCAAGCACATCAAGTAACATATTTGAGTTTTGCAGAGGAAAATTTGTACTACCTAATAAACAGAAGTAGCTTGTTTTTCAAAGGTAAATTTACAGGTTATATAAATGGTTATATTCTCAAAGTAAGTTGCATTAGGTAGCATACAGACAGTGTATCCTATTACTTCAAGCAGAAATTTCTCTCGAAAATGCTCTTCTTCCCTTAGGTCTTTCAGCTTTTAACATTTTTTTTTCTCCTTTCTATGTCCATTTTCATTTTCAAGGACACAGATTTGCAGGGGGAAGGAGTGGTTTCTTGGGGTGGGGTTTTTTGTTTCTGTTTTGTGGTTTTGGTTTTTTTAAATTATTATTCATTGTCCATTGTCCTCCAGCTTTCTAGCACAGCTCTGTAAAAGCCCAAAACCCTAACACAGTCCTCTTTATCATAGTATCTGAGCACTGTACAGATTTTTCTGTGAAAAGGAACAGTTCAACAAACAGCTCACAAGACGTTCCACCCACATTCAGCAAAAACAAAACGCAGAAAAGAAGGACAATCATAAAGCACAGGATTTCCAGGCTTTACAGATAACCCACATTCCTGGGATAAAGAGGAAAAGAAGGATTTTTCCCTCTACTGTGCTATTCAGCAGATTCTGATCCAACAGGAACAGCAGTACTTTGATTATATATGGCTGCTCTCTCCTGTTTTCTCTGGCATTCCTGGGGCAGAGCAATATATATCAATATCTATATGAAGAACAGACACTGAGGAGGAAAGGATCAGAGCTGTGTGAGGGAGAAGGATTCAGGAAGTAAAGGTCTGTACAAGGCTGAAAAAGGCATAGGAACTGATCTACTTTTCCCAGTCTGTGGTGAGAAGCCTCAGGCCAACATGCAGCCTTTTCACACAAGTGCTGTATTGCCCTGACCACCACTTTTCCCCAGGTTTGTTTAAATAAGGGCTCAACAGGTTTATTTATGGACCATCCTTAAGATCATGCTCCATTATAAAGAAACAGAGAAATGAGGCAGGCAGTGTATAGAACAGGGAAATAAAAACATCTGTCTGAATTTGCAGGATTGCCCAGAGTTAAGGCCACCATTCTTGTTGCCACCAAACCAACAGGCAGCAGCAGCTTGGTAACACACACTGCAGTAAAACCAAGACATTCTCCTCCATGCCCCCAAATCAAAATAAATACCCCCAAGTATGTAAACACAAGAGAGGCAGTAAATGAGCCATATTCATTAGTCGCATCAGCTACTACAGCCAAAACAGAACTTCCTGATGATAAAAAACCTATCTGACACATCAGCAGGAGTAACTTCTAAAGTAAGAACTTAGAACCAAAAAGAAACTAGTCCTTGGGTTACAAGATTACGTTTGTCTTCTAAGCCATTTGGAAAAATACATCAGAGAAGCACTTTTACTGTCTTCTAAATAAGGTCAATGAAATCCAGCTACATAAGGCTAATACAAAGAACACAAATCTAGTATCAGAGCTATTATTGCATGATGGGAAGCAACAGTGCTGTAAATCTAATATCAGTACTATTTTTCTTAAAAATTAAGAGCATGATCCATCTTCCAGTTTCTGTTAACAGGCAGATTAATGTGATCTACTTAATCACTCATTTCTTGTTTTTTCCCAAGGCCTCAAAATTTGACTTATGCTTAGTTTTTGGCCAAAAATTGATGCCCAGAATATTTCAGCCAATATATTGTGGTTCTATGATATAATCTGTCTGCTCAAAAATCTACATGAGTGTCATCTCTGGAGCTCTGCTGCTGTGCCCGGCTAACTCTTGCTCTAGCAAAAGTCACGGGAAGGAAGGACCTAAATGAAGAAAGGAGTTACAGTAAAACATTTATATAATAAGAAGCTATATTTAGAGTAAGAGGATATGGATTTCTTCATGGACAAAGTACTGAACAGCTTCTCTTACACATAACACTCAGAAACAAACCCAAGCTGATTGTTATTCTCATAATGCTGCCACCTAGTGAAGCATAAGCTATGCGTATTACAAACCTACTTCTCTACTGTAAACACAACCATTTTTTTTACCAGAGACTTTTTAAAGCAACTTCTTACCCATCACTCTCTGTGGAGTAGACTACAGGCAATCTGTTCTCCACTTCTATTCCCAGATCTTGTTGCACAGTCTCCAGATTCCGTTCAAAAGTGTCCACACTGCCGATATTAAACCAGACATACTGCGAGGAAAAAAGCAGAGATGACCAAGTGCCCTCTCTTATTTCACCTTCATTACAAGCCAGCTTCTTCTAGTCCGGTAATTCCTTGTGTATGTGTTAAATTTGGACCAAGTTTAAGTTGCCTTGTCAAGTGTGTAACTGATGTAAGAGGCACACAACAAACCTGAAGCCTCCCAACCTGAATACACTTGTATCTATCACTGCTTCTGCAGAGATGATAAATCCCAATAGTTTTAGGGCACTTTAAACAGATGGAAATCCTGGCATTTTTGTCAGAAAAAAAAAATGGAAGGGAGTAATAAACAGATCTTTAAATGGACCTATATAGTCAGAATAATACAGAGCACTGAACCTGGAAACACAGCAGTCATACAGCTTACCATTTCATTTGAAGGTCTCAGCCCTTCTGATTAAGAAAGGTTTTTGCTTTTCTTAAGAAAAGCTTCTGCAGCTTATACTAGCTTTAAAGTCAGCTGTGTTCACAAAAAAACCCCAAAAAAAAAAAAACAACAAAAAACCCAAACCAAAAACCAGCAAAAATTCATCACAGACCAGAAAGAAAATTCCAGCCATTACTTTCAAAATGTGTTGAGATCTGGTCAAGAAAATCTCCCCTTTTGCACCCTGACCTGCTTGACTTGTCCCTCCTCGCCCTAACATTGAAAAAGAAAAACCAGAGCAGTTAACTGATTGGGAAACAAAGGCAACTGGTTGTATGTGGGCTAAAGAGTAGGTGTATAAATAAGCCACAATGAAACCCACTGATTAAGTAATTGCTGCAGATTTCACTTTACCCAGGAGGGACTTGCAGACCTTGCTTCAGCAAGACAGTTAAGAAAAGTTCCACCACCTAAGAAGAGGTAACCTGATAAAGCTTTTCTAATGCTTCTTTGAATTTTCTATGAAAATTTTATATATTTTTAATAGGTCTCTGCCACTGGGTATCATTCTTTGGAAAACTTTCACCTGCATCAGCCTATTCCTCACTGTGCTACTAGAAGAGCAACTCCATGAAATAAATACTTTGGAAACAAACACTTCTTTGTTTTCTCAAATAACTGGCTAAAAGCAGTCTGGAAGAGAAAAGATTCCTAACTATGTGGTCTTAAGTCTGGGATTTTCTTGAGCGATGGAAAACAGCAGTTAAAAATACAGAACCTTCAGCAATTTCTTCTCTTCCTGTTTAAGTATCTGTATTAAAGAGCATAGTGCTGGGAAAGGAACTACTTGTCATTGTTTAAAGGTTATCTATGGCAAAAATAACTGATACAGTAAAGTGAAAAAAACACACAACATAGGATAATGTAACAAGAAAATATGGTTTTGATTAAGAAATTATTAATAATCGAGACCAAGTTTCTGCCTCAAACTTTACATAAAAAGACTGTTTTGCTGCTTCTAATATCCCATGTACATGTATTAAAACATTTACCCATTCATGAGGAGACTTTCCAGGAACAAAGATGACTCTAACAAAGCGCTTGTTCACCACTTCAAGTCTGTCCACCTGTAGGAGGAGAAAAGAACAAAACCTGAGTGAAGAGTGTACAGTCACTGTGCTTCCACCACAGCTTTCACCAACAAATGTGAATCTTTCTGTTTTCCACTTAGGAGACTACAATTAATCATGTACATCAGGACAGTTCCACAGTCTACAGTTTGCCATTAGGAATCATGTATGTAATCACAAAAGAAATACTGGCACATAGGAATTTAGATTGAAATACTGACATCATATCCTTTTCTCAAGGAAAAACTCAATGCATGCATCAGCAAAAATCAGTTACAGTAAAATAGTTAAACAGTAGTTAATTGTCTCAGTGGTCAAACACCAAAACCAGTAAGTTATATGATTCCAAACTCTTAGAGCAGCTTCCAAAACAAACCAAACTGAGCAAAATGAGGGAAATCTGAACTTTGTTCTTACAACTGTTTTCCCAACTAGAAAGGACTTCCTGTGCTACAATATTAAATACAGTAACATCAATTACATAAAAAAGTATTTAGCTGGGGTAACAGATACCATATAAACCTAGGAACTGTGCTACAGGTTTAGCAGATATATACCATTAAGATCTTTTTACAGGTCTCCTCCAATGGTTAGATTCTTGGATTTGACAGGGCCTTTTTAGAAGTCAACTAAAAATTTTTCCATGTTTTCTTCCCCTTTCCATAAAATAACTGGTTTTAACATTTTTAAAGCATTTAAAACTAGCAATCTAGCTTTGTTGGGCCTGAACTGCACACAGGTTAGTAAGGTTGTTCCCTGAACTGAGTACATGTGGCCATTTCTGGTAGAACTGAAGGAAAACATGAGCTAGGAAGCCACTCCAGAACTAACCTGATTTCACACAACACTACCTGAACACCTTTGTTTTGAAAAGCACATGACTCCAGTAGTGCTGTCTTCTCCCCTCCACTAAGGCAGCCAACAGCATTTGATAGCTACACATCTAGTCTGTCTGAATATCCACACTGTATGTTACAAAGACACAAGAAACTTGGTTTTGTGCAACAGCCTCCTTTCACACTGCTCTTCTGCAAGGAGGCCTCAGGCCTTGTTCACTCTAACAGCTAAACAAATATTTTTAGAGATTTAAGTGTCTTACTGCTTCAGAAATTTAACCAGTATGGGTTTTTTTCAAAAGATGTACAAAACCACCAATTTAGAACAGGACTGATTGTAAGAGAGTCTGGGCAGAAGCATACAGAGCAGCTCTGCAGAGATCAGTTAGAAAAGAAAGGTAAGATACACCCTGTTCAGCAGCTTACCAAAGGTAAGGTAATGGAAGGTTAATTTTGTGTTAACAGAAAATCCCTCTAGGTCTGAAACCTAGAGGACAAAGCAAACCAATGCTTTCCTAATCTGTAGGGCAAAGCTACAAGCAGGGAGGGAACAGAGCAAAGAACTCATGGTTCCTGAAGTGGAAAAAGCCTGTGCAAGACACAATCTCCTGAACTTCAGGGCATCACCAACCTATTACTCCAAGTATGGAATGCTGCCAAGTTCTACAGAGAGATAGGATATTGATGATAAAATTGATTGCTCCAGTAGTGGCTCCAGGTAAGAAAAAATGAGAGGAAAAAACAAAGAGAGGAGTCTACTTTACAACACAGTCAGGGATGAAGGGATGCCAATGTATTGTCCTTGAAAGGATTCTTCCATTCCCCACCCATTCCTTTCTGTTCTCACTGCTGCTTCTCATATTCCCCAAGGAACTGATTTCAGACATGAAACAAGCAGAAAACCTTTTCTTTTCAGAGGGATGTGCTCATGCAAGTGATAAGGCTAGGAGCACACTTCTTCCAAAGGCAGCTGGCATGTCTCTTTAAGCCATCATGTCAGCTTACCTTACTGCAAAGCCATACCCAGAGAGAGTGTGGCTACACTGCCCAAGCACCAACAGGAGTTATCCCACCAAAGCTTTGTCCTGAGCTGCTATTCCCTCTCCTCTCTAGAAATGACATAAATCTTCCTACATCCATCCAGAACATCAGATCTAGGAACTGATTTAAATGGAAGCTAATTCCTTTCCCCCTTGAAAATTACACTGAGCCAGTTCTCACTCTACAGGCACACAAACACAAGCCTAACTGGGGAGGCAGCAATGAGCATCTTCAGCACTCTGATGTTTCACTCTGACTCCCCTCCCCACTCACCAATCCTTTAGAAAGGTAGTTGTTGACAAAGTCTTTCCAGGTGATTTCTCTCCCAGGGACCCTGAAGAAGAAGTAGTACACAACCATTGTCCAGAAAAAAGAACTTCCCACTACATACATCCGAAACTCCCTGACATCCCATGGAATGTCACCCTAGGAAATGGAGAAGGCAAAAAAATAAATTAGAGTCTGTAATACAGTAAGCACATAGGAAATAGGTTCTGGTATTTCTTTGTAGCTTCTATTCCCTGCCCTCAAGGTTGCCACAGAGAACATTAAACAAAGGTCTGTTTTGTTGTATGAACACACTTGAAAAATTTCACACAGAACAGAGGAATTACAGCAATAGAAATGCATTAAGTGTTTTACAAACAGTAATTGAAGAGTTTTGATCCGTGAACTACTGTTGTTAGAAAGAAAAAAAAAATCACATGGCCTTTCTGCCTCCATTCTAAAACAATTATCCTTGGTCTCCAGGAGTACACGCAAGATCAACAAAAAATGAAGGAAAAAAACTAACAGAAAAAAAAAACCAAAACCAAAAATAAGAATGAAAAACGTGCACAAAAAACATTCTTTATATACATACAGGAATATTTTATATATTTCTGTACTGTCAGGTGCTATCATCTTTGTGTTACACCTGGCAATAAATGGCAATAAATTTCAAAGGGAAACTCACATCAGTATTCCATCAAGGTCAGAACATGTAAGAGCAAACTACATTTAATGACCATTGCGTGGTCAGAAAATTCTTCAAATTGCCACTGAAACAAAACACGAGGCCTTTAAAGGTCTGAGGCTCCCCTCTAAGAATACTGACTACTAGCAACCACATTCACACAGCTGAAACTTCATTAACATTCCTGAACAGAGGTAGATGCCTCTGGAGTTATGCACAAAATAGTTATTCATGAAAGGCACTGAGTGGGGAGCCATCTAGAGCCAGTTGCCATGGAAGGCCTAGCACAGGAGGCTTGAGCAAGATTTGGGCAATCAGAATATGGCCTTAGAAGGCAAAATCATGCAAGATCATTTCATGAAGACAAGATAGTGACATAAAGAAAGATATTTTAAAGTCAAAACCTTCTGTAATCTGGTCCACCAGTTAGTTTCTTCTTTCTTGCCTCCTTTTTTTCCACCACTCCCACCTCCTCCACTACTAGTTCCACTGGGTTGTCTGGAAGTAGCTTGCTTTGTTTCTAAAAAAAAAAAAAAAATTTATTTTACATCTTATGCTAATCTCACATTATCTTTTATTAGTTATATTAAGGAGATGTTCTGAAAAGTATAATAGTCTGCAATACTACAATAATTAGATTATGTGAAAAACAGCTTTTTCGATGAAAAAAACAGATATGTAGTCCATTACATGGCAGAGAGACAGTTATGACCAGAATAGAGGTCTGTTAACTTATAGTTGAGGGACAGCACTCCAACAGAAGCATAAAAATAAACACTATTCCAGAAGATGAACATTATTTTGCTTTCATATCATGTATAATAAAACCATATCAATTTGCACTTCTAAACTAATTGGGTACAAATACATCTTGCCTGAAAAATAAAGAAAAAACCTAAAACCCAAACTCACAATTGTTATGCCAAAATCTAATTTAATGACTACACATTCCACAAAGAACTGAAGTCAAGCAGCTTTTTGTACCTTTTGTTTCTCCAGGTGTACCTTTAGTTCCATTAGATTTCTTCCCATTGGGAAAATACTTTTCAAATCCTATTGAGAAAGAAAATGAGCTCACAATTGGTTTTTATTTTGCAATTCTTTCATCACGCTTCAGTCATCACAAGCTGAATGCATACACCAGAAAGGAAGCTAGGAACATACAGACTGCAAAACCAGCTTTCTTCTTGTCTTTTTGTTGAAAAGCTCTACCTGGTCTCCATAAATAAATCTGCTGTGTTGACAAGAGAATATCACATCTATTTAATAACCTGAAGTAAAGCTATGTTTTAACCAGAGATAGAGAAAATTAGGTCAACAGAAAGCTCCACTGCACAGTGTTGAGCAAACTGCACTATTCTTTAATAGCTCCTAAAAATCCCACAAATCAAATGCTCCATCTCAGTATTATAGGCTGGTTAGTACAAGAACTGACTTCCCCCCAGACAACAAAGCTAAATAGCATATAAGTGCAGTCCTCAGCAAGGTATGCAAGCAGCCTGCTTCATTTCACAAATCAAAGTTACAGTCACCTTTGGGAGGTTGAGAGAAAAGCCTTCTGCAAGCAGCGATTACACTTGCCAAAACAGTGCTTCTATCAGCAGTAACTCCAGGGGTAACTTGGTCACAGAGCTGAAAGATGAAAAAGAAATATAAAGCAACAAGAACACACCAGCAAAATCTTCAAGCTCTCTAGTATAGCCTTGCAGCTAGTCAGACAATACTTTACAACTGGAACTTTACAACAGATATTGTAGTAACTGCTGTGTGCCAGAAAGTAAGAAAACAATGAAAAAGAAAAGTTCATCAAATGAGTAATTTCTACAGCAAGGAGATTTTTATCCCAATCATGTTTTGTCTGCAATCTTTTCACAAATAGTTAAGAAGTTGTAGCTTCTGAATATGAGAGGTCTACTTGAATCCAAAAGAAAGGGATGCAGCAGACAATGCTTACATCCAGCTAAGAAACTGGAACAGACAAGGAATCTCGGTTCAAAAAGAAGATCTAAAGCCCTATGCCGGTAAACATCCAGTTATAAAACCACAACAAACCTAAGCCTTAACATGGCTTGTTCTTGTCCTTGCTCCTTGTTCTAAGGCTGTTTACTGTTATTCATCATTTAAGTGCAATGAAGGAAAATTAAATATTTAAACTCACTAGTTCTTAATAAAATTTTGTTACTGCAGCTGGATACTTCAAAAAAGTATAAACTGCAATTTTATTCAAGAGAAATCATACCTGATTTCTTCAAGAAGGACATCTTTTCAATAAATTCCCCTTCATAAGCTTTTCCAACCCTTCTGAGAAACAAAATATTGTCCATGCCAAGATTTCCCCACAGACTGACTTTCCTTTTGCCTCCACTCCCTTCCGCCACATAAAGGCACTCAGCCTCCTGTTCTTTTTGATTGGAAGCTATTTACCTTAAGAGCCACAGAAAGAGTAAAATGCAAAACCAAACACTAACTGAAAAGAAACAGGTCCTGAAAATATGACTCTAAGTATCCTTGCAAGACAGCAAACATCCATCTGGGACTAACACCTCTAGGACTATTTCAGTGAAGGGAACCTCAGTGCTATAGTCACGGTACAATGGCTGTAAACAAATTCCATTTTTGCATATTGAAGAAACTTTTGATTACTTGGTTGCACACTAGAACTACCCTAGGCATCCTGTCATTCATTAACTGAATGCTGTAACTCTGCTGAAATCTTCTGTCTGGAGCTTCCCCTTCCACCCCTTATTAAATGATGAAATACATTAGACTTATTTCAAGCATCCCTATAGTTCCACCTGCTGGAACAAAGAAGAAATGTTCTCATTCCTTGCTTTTGCTGTGGACTGAGCTAAGAATTCTTGGGCTGCTTGATCAAGATTAGTTTTGTGCCACCACACGTCTCTGAATAAAATCTGACACTGAAAATCCAAGAGGGGATTTCACTGATTCTCAGAAGCACGGGCAGTGCAGACAGTCTAGAGAGAAGCTAATGTAGAGAACAGCTACTAAGTCAAATACATTATGAGCAATTCCATCTGTGCTCCTAGAAGTTTTAGGGCAAGAAGGATGCAGCCACGTGGGCAATAAAATAAAAAGATTTTGCCAAAGATCATGTATAGTTCAAATACAGAGAGGGAGCAAATGCTGCAGCAACTGACAAAACTCAAACAGTGGGGTTTTCTCCTATGTCAGTACTCCCCTACAACACACAAAATTAGGGACTTAGTTCTTCTGCAAACTCAGATTACTTTTTATTAGCAAAGAGACTGAAATATCTGAAAGCTTTACTCCAACTAAGAAGAAACAACTGCTCATGTTTAAAAGAAAAGTTTGAAGTAAGCCAAATCTAATTGCCTGGCTCAGCCAGACTAGCACAGGTTTAAGTTACTACAGACTGCTACAGAATTAAGTTATAGTTTAAGTGAAGGAGAGAGAAGGGTAAGCAGACAGAGCTTTGGGGCAGACTTGAATAATGGGATTGCTTCTTGCTGGGTTGTCTCTACAGATCCTAAATTCCATGACCATACACAGTCACCTGTCAAGTTAATATGCAGAGAGCTGAGTGCTTTGAAGCTGCTTTGCGAGAAAAAGGAACAAGTGACTCCATGGCACCTTCAGTGTCACCTGACTGTCTCGAGAAGAGATGGCTGAGAGGGGATCTCATTATTGTCTTTAAGTATCTGAGAGGAGAGTGCCAGGAAGGTTGATCTCTTCACAGGACAAGAGGCAATGGGCAGAAACTGATGCACAGGAAGCTCCACCTGAATGGGAGGAAGAACGTCTTTACTGTGTGGGTGACTAAGCACTGGAGCAGGCTGCCCAGAGAGGTTCTAGAGTCTCCTTCACTGGAGATATTCAAGAATTCTCTAAAACACCAGCACAAAAACTGATCATCCTGATACAGGGTCTGTCCGGCAATGGGAATGCCACAGCAAGCTTAGCTGATATAAGCACACCCACTGCCTAAACAGAGAGAAAGCAAACAGAGCACATTTTGACTGGATGCTGTTTCAGGCTGTATACCAGGAAACTCTTGCCAAGTATCTCCCAGTCAGAGGCAAAAAATTTTACTGCATGTAAAACAAAAAAAAAAAAAAAAAAAAAAAAAACTCCCAAAAAAGCCAAGCCAAACAAAAAAATCTGATTTTTTTTTCTTTCTAGCAAACCTTGTGACACCATCCTAAAAATCAAGACTTTTTAAAATGTAAGTTCTAGATAAGCAAAACACACAAAGGTCAGTTTTAGTGTTAAAACAGCCCATAAAACGTTACTAGTCCAGAGTGCCACATAAACCCAAGACCACAAGCAGAACTACTTAAAAAGTTTACAAAACTGAGGCTACACAAAGCAGGAACTGAAAAAAGCTGGAAGTTACAGCTTTACCCATTATCAAGTTCCAAATCAAAGCAAAATTAAACCAAAAGTCTTAATTATCCAACAGCCACCAAAATATTACATAAGAACATAAAGGGAAGAGGGGACAAAAAGCTGGTAAAGAAATCTACCTGAATGCAAGTTACTTTCTACATGGGCAAATAGTGATAGGACAAGGGGAAATGCTTTTAAACTAAAAGAATAGATTTGGATTAGAAATTAGGAAGAATGTCTTTACTCCCAGAGGGTGGTGAGCAACTGGAACAGGTTGCTCAGAGAAGTTGTGGATGCCTGGAAGTATTCAGGGTCAGACCAGATGGTGCCCAGAACAACCTGGTCTGGTGGGAGGTGTCCCTGCCCATGGCAAGGGGGGCTGTGACTAGAGGATCTTTAAGGTCCCTTCCAACCCAAGCCCTTCTAAAGTTCTATGACTCCAAGCTACTCACTTTTTCTTACAGAAGGATCAATTTTAAAAAGTAATGGCTTTTATGGAACAAAGATCGTTGTTTTCCTGCCTACACACAAAGCCAGATGCTAGAATGAATACAAAGTCCCCTTCCTAAGATTGATTCCAAATAGGAACTCTTTAAATTTTGTTGAAAGTAACAAAAATTAGCTTGCTGAGAGATCAGCAGCACTGCTGACAATGTTTTATTTATTGTTGAAATGATGTTCAGCTCTTTATTGTTGAAATGATGTTCAGATGATCAAACAAAACCAAATTCACCTAGAAAAACAAGCCACATATTCATGCTGACAACAAAGCCACTAACATCCTTCTGTGTGTATTCCTCTTACAATTATCATTTAGATAATTGTGGTCGTAGGTCTTAGGCACTTAGGTCTCAGAGATAACCTTCACAGCTATAAAGGTGTGGCTGTTCACCACTCTATGCTACAGGAAAACAAAGCAAAGCAAGATGCCCATGAAAGAGAGAGGAATTAAGCATCTTCCTTTTCCCACAGGCCTGTCATTCCCCAATGTGTTAGAGCTGTCAACAAGTGTAATACACATCTTGTAACAGCTGACAGCAAAGGCCATTTTACTAAGAACGAACACAGAGACATCATGCTTTACCAGTCAGTGCCACAACTGCAGGTCCATGGCATCATTGCACTGCACAATCCCAAGATGCAAAGAACCAGGCTCCTCTTTTCCAGAACACTGACACCCAAAACAAGCTGCTCAGTCACTAATCTTTAACATTTCAGTCTCTCACCCAGCCACAAACCCATCTAACACAACTCATCACCCTGAGAAAGCAATGGAAGAACTTTGGAATCAGGTGGGACACAGCACATGGGAAACCAGTAGGAACCTGGGAACCCTCCTCTATGAAGAGAAGCTGAGAAAGCTGGGGCTGCTCAGCCTGGAGGAAAGTTGCATGGAGAGCTCACAGATACCTTACAGTATCTGAAGTGGGTCTACAGAGAAGTCAGAGAGGGATTCTTTATCAGGAATTGTAGTGATAAGACAGGAAGGAATGGGTACAAATTCAAAGAGGAGAAATTAAGTTAGATATTAGGAAGAAATTATTTACTGTGAAGGTGGTGAGACACTGGAACATGTTGCTCAGAGAAGCTGCAGATGTAGTGTTCAAGGCCAGGCTGCATGGGCTTCTAAAGCAACCTGGTGTGGTGGGTTGGTACATGTCCCTGTCCCTGGCAGAGGACTTGGGAAGAGAAAATCCTTAAGGTCCCTTCAACCTCCTAACATTCTAAGTTTCTACGAACAGCGACGGGATGCAGCACCAGCAGCAGCTCTGGGGTGTCGCCTCCCTCTGCAGGAGGACTCTGCTGTGCCGAAGGAGCCCGAGGTTCTCCCGCACGGAGCCGGCTCCAGGCCGGGAGGCGCGGCACTCCAGCCCGCCCGCTCGCTCACCCACCCATGGGCCCTCGTTCTTCGCCGCCCGGAAGGGCCGGTACCGAGCAGGCCGGGGCTGCCTCCTGCGGACGGGGTGAGGACGAGCCGGGGAAGGCCGTGGGCAGCAGATACGCGCCCGGCTCCGAGCAGCGGGACGCCTTTCCCCGCCCCGGGGCCGCCCCACCGCCACCACGGCCCTCCCTCGACCCCCGGCCGGCTCGCTGCTCACCTGCGCCAGGCAGGGCCTCGCCCCGCCGAGCGGGCCCCTCCCGCAGAGCAGCTGCTGCAGCGGGGCCCCGGGCAGCCCCCGGCGGCCGCCGCCGCCCCGCGCCAGCAGCAGGTACCGGTGCGCCATGGCCGCCCGGACCCGCCGTCACCGCCGGCCCGCGCCGCCTGACGTCACCGCGCCGCCGCGTGCATTTCCCCTACGGCCGAAGGGCACACCTGGCCCCGCCCCCTGGTGGAGGCCACGCCTTCAGGGGGTCAAGCTCCGTCTTCTGACCACGCCCACTGCCGTCACCAACGGAGCCCCGCCCCTTGGGGCGGACGGGTTTCTCCCGATCCCGGAATCCATCGGGTCGGAAAAGATCTCCGGGATCATCGAGTGCAGCCTGTGACCCAGCACCACCACGTCAACTAGACCATGGCACCAAGTGCCACGTCCGAGCTCTCCTTGAACACCTCCAGGGACAGTGACAGCACCGCCTCCCTGAGCAGCCCGTTCCGATATTTAATCACCCTTTCTTGAGGAATTTCTCCATAATATCCAACCTGAACCTCCCCTGGCGCAGTTTGAAGTTATTCGCTCTCGTCCTGCTTGCTCGGGGGAAGAGACCGACCCCCACCTGCCCAAAACCTCCTTTCAGGCACTTGTAGAGGGTGATAAAGTCGTTCCTGAGCCGCCCCTTCTCCAGGCTAAACATCCCCAGCTCCCTCAGCTGCTCCTGAGTTGTTCTCCAGACCCTTCACCAGCTTCACTGCCCTGCTCTGGGCACGCTCCAGCACCTCAATGTCCTTCTGAGCTGAGGGGCCCAGAGCTGAACCCAGTATTTAAGGTGTGGCCTCACCAGTGCTGGATACACAGGGACTATCCCTGCCCTGCTCCTGCTGGCCACACCGTGTCTGATACAGGCCAGGGTTCCACTGACCTCCTTGGCCACCTGGGCACATGCTGCCTCACGTTCAGCTCTGGTTGACCAGCACCCCCAGGTCCTTTTCCCCACTGGGCCACTTTCTAAGCCCTATGACCACAGCCTGTAGTGCTGCATGGGGTTATTGTGGACAAAATGCAGGACCCAGCTTTTGTTTTTCATGCCATTGGTCCCAGCCCATCTTTCCAGCTTGTCCCGGTCCCTTTGCTGACTCAAGGGCGGGGATGAGTCAGCAGGGCAGGCTCAGCCCAGCCCAGCCCAGCCCAGCCTAGGCTGGCCAGCCTCACTGAGAAGGGCGGGTCTCCCTGCTGCCTGGGCTGGTTTAGCCCGCAGTAATGCTCTACAAAGCCTGCAGGTAGGAAATAAGGAAACCTGTCTCCTGGTTTTGCCCCATTATGTAAGGCATTTCATATCAATGTGTTTGCTGTAGAATGACTCTGTGCAAAGTTCTCTAGGTGAACTCAGGCATTTGGTGTTATCACTGTTAAGGAAACATCCCAGCCTGACCACTCACAAGACTCTCTGTCACTCACATTCCCAAGGCCAGAGACTTTCACTGGTGGGAGCAGAGCCCCTTTCCAGCAGGCAGCTTCAGTGTCCCCACAGGTGCCCCACTTGACCCCCCTCACAGAGTCAGGCCAGGTTTCCTTACTGGATCCACCCCACATTCCTCATGGCAGAGTCTCAAATGTCTCATTCCATAAAGCAATTTATTCATGGTGCAGTAACACAGAAACAGCCCCAGCTCGTGGCTCTGAGAAGGGACCCCAACAAAGGAACCCCTAGCTTTTATACCCCCACAGTCCTAGCCACATGCAAATCTCACTGTTACTCTTGAGTCTTTGCCCCTGCTGTGTCTCCCAGGGTCCATTCACCTGGCTGGCACCACCAAAGGGTTGGCAGTTCATGGCCTCTTGTCTCAGGCTCCCACCGAGACCTCCACCTCCATCTCCATCTGCAGCTTGCAAATTGAGCTACTGCCCCACGTGTATTCCTCAACAATCACTTCATCCCTGGGCACAGCCCTGCACATGATGTCCCTGGATTAAATACCCTAATAACCCCTATGGCTATTATTAGGGTATTTAATCAAAACTCCTGGTTTCATTAAACCAAAACACTGGTAGCTCACAGAACCCCAGAATCACAAAATGGGAAAGGAAGGGACCACAGTGGCTCATGGGGTCCAACCTCCCTGCTCAGTCAGATTCATCCCAGAACACATGGCACAGAGCTGCATCCAGAGGGTTCTTGAATATCTCCAGTAAGGGAGACTCCACAGCCTCTCTGGGCAGTCTGTTTCAGTGCTCAGTCACCCACACAGTAAAAAAGTTCTTCCCCATATTCAGTTGGACAAAGCTTCCTGTGCACCAGTTTCTGCCGGTTGCCTCTTGCCCTAATGCTTGGCACCACCGAGCAGACCTGGTATCCACCCTCTGAGCACCTCCCACTCTAAATACGTATACACATTGATGGGGTTCTCAGCCATCTCTTCTGGAGGCTGAACAGGCCTGGGTCCCTCAGCTCTTCCTCGCTCATGAGAGAGGTGCTCCAACTCCTTCATCATTTGCAGCTGTCCACCAGGCCTGCTCCGGGAGCTCCACCTCTCCTTTGCATCGAGCAGTTGGTGCTGAGGGTTGGTGTGTGAGGACCTGGGGAACAGCCCGTCAATGGTAATACAGAACTGCTTTCTCAGGATGGACCTTTCCAGCGCGAACTGGAAAGAGGAGATTTAGGCTGGATATCAGGAAAAGGTTCTTTACATGGAGGCTGGTTGAGCACTGCAGCAGGCTCCCAGGAAAATGGTGACAGCACCAAGCCTGACAGAGTTCGAGAAGCGTTCGGATAACGCTGTCGGGCACGCGGTGATTCCTGGGGCTGTCCTGTGCAGGGCCGCGAACCGGACTTGGATGCTCCCCGTGAGTCGCGTCCAGCCCGGGACACGGACACCAGACCCAGCCGGCGCGCACTCCTGCGCATGCGCGTTGCGTCGTCTCTTCCGCGGGCGCGGGAGGGGCGGGGCGATGACGCAGGCGCGTGACGCGCGCGCCGGCCTGTGCACGCCCCCCGCGCCCCTCCCGGCGGCCGCTCGCGCTCGCCGTGCCGGCGCGAGGCTGTCAGTCAGTCGGGCTCTGCCGCCGCGCGCTCTCCCTGGCGCCGGGCTCTGAGGGACGCACCGGGAGCGGCCATGAAGATCTGGAGCTCGGAGCACGTGTTCGGGTGAGGGGCCGGGCGGGGAGGGCTCGGGGCGACCCCGGCGCTTCACCGAGCCGGGCCGTGCGGGGCGAGCCGGGTCCCGCCGGGATGACGGCGGAGATGGGAATGCTGCGGCGCGGCCGGGGGAAGAGGAGGGAGGCCGGGAACGGGCTCCGGTGGTGCCGGTCCTGCGTCGTCTCGAGCTGCTTCTTATGCGGCCGGACCCCGCGCCTGGTCTTCTCCTATCTCGGGAACAGCATTCCAACGGGATGGAATGGTGGAGCTGGCCCCACAGCGTGGTGGCTTGGTGAAGGGCTGGGTGTTTAGGAAAAATAACTTTCACACCATAACTCAAAAATAAATCCCAAACTGCCGATGTAGGCTGTGATATGTTCCAAGAGGTGTGGACAGAGTGACGGTGTCCCTTAGCCTCAGGTGTGCCGCTGGGTGCCCAGCAGCCAGCTCTGAGTGAGTGTTCTTTCCATCGGCGCTTTTCTGCATGGAACGCGGCTCTGGCCCTCCGCTTCCACCTCCGCCTAACGAGGAAGCGACAGGGAAAAGTATCGGGAGATTGTAGCGAGCTGTCCCGGGAGCTGGCTCCGCAGGGCCCGTGCCGCCCTGGGAATGCCACCGCCGGTGATTCCTCTGCTACAGGTGTTCCCAACGGAAGAGCACCGGGCGTGATAATTCCTAAAATATTTTTAAAATATCCCAGATGAGTTGCTCTGAATTTCCTTAATTAGCTCAACACAGCTGAATTCCTTGCACTGATGCAGGTACTCGGTGCTCCGCTTCAGCATTGGTCTGGTGCAGGTGAACTGTGGTTTCTAGCCGGAAATATCAGGCAGAGGCTGCTCGAGCATGACACAATTCCCGAGTCTGAGATGAGTATCTGTCACCTAGGGAATGCAAAAGCTATTTTTATTTGACATTTTCTCATCAAGTTCTGTATTAGAACATCCACATCTTATGCCGTAATGTATGTGGGTGTAGGTAGTTCATTTGAATGGTTAATAAAACGTTGTCGTGCCTTATCAGATCTCTGACTCAGTCCCTTAGGGACATTTAGCAGAATTTTGTCATTTTCAGTTTGTGTATCTACTGTTGATGGAGGTGTAAAGTCACCAAAGATGGAACAAGGAGCAATCTTCCAGCTCTCCTTCTGCTGCAGGAATTGAGGACTCTTATTTCTCCTGTTTGCACCAGTAAAGCCTTCTGACACTTTTCTTGTTAGAAAAATAACTTATTTTTCCAACTTTCTGTTTGTTCTTGTAGTGCTGTACTGTCAGTGACTTTCTGTACCAGTCTATTTTAAGACTAAAATAAAATCCATTTAGGGCCCCAAGTGCAACTCCTAAGTACAAGTTGGCACCCCTAAGAGCCTTCTTAAGTTAGATGCCAATTGTTGAATTTTTAAACATACCTTTAAAGGCTTTAAGGCTATTATGTCAGGACTGTCAGTTATTCTGAATATAGAAATAACTAGGGACAGAATTTCTCTGTTGGATCAAGTCCATGGTTTCTGTAGCCTCCTCTGTTTCAGAAGAAAGTATATGAGGTACCTCAAGAGCTGTGTGGACAGTCTGGCCTTGAGTAGCAGGACTGCTCCAATCCCAGGAATTTGAGGTTATCAAAATTTGTTTTGTAAAAAACAGTTCTGAGACGAGTATCCATAAGTGGAATTCATGCTAACAAACTGCTGGAAGGAGTAGTGTAGGTGCAGACATCAGGCTGTGAGCTGGTGGGCTTTCTGAAAATCTGTTTCTTTCCCAATCATCCCCTTTTTAGTAGAATTTAAGGTTTTTTTGTTTTTTGGTTTTTTTTGTTTTTGTTTTTTTGGTTTTTTTTTTTTTGCTATAAGAAGGAGCAGAAGCTAGTGATGTCCTCTTTAGTTTATTTGGTATGCTTAGAATTACAGAAAAATTTGTGGTGGAGTGGACTCCTGGAGGTCATGTAATCTAGCCCTCTTCTCCAAACAGGACAAGCTTAAGTGTTAGGTGAGGTTGCTTTCCTGGTGGAGTTCTGGAATGAGCTGAGATTCCCACCACCTCTGTGGGCACCACTTGGAATGTCACTTGTAGCAGTGAGTGACTGTTGCCCCTTGCCTTCATTTTTCTTAGTCTTGTGTTAACAATTCCTTGCTTCAGTCTGGAGAGAAGAATTTATTTTTCTTCTGTTCTTGTATCAGTATTGCCTTTCCAAGCATAACTGTATTCCAAAGGGACTTCTGGGAGCTACGAAGCTGCACAGCCTGTACCATATTGCACAACCTATATCCTGATTTAGTATCATGGGATTATTTGCAATTCAATATAAAATACTTACAGATACTCTCACCTCTTCCTTTCTCAGGCATCCCTGGGATACTGTGATCAAAGCTGCTATGAGGAAGTACCCCAACCCCATGAATCCCTGTGTGGTAGGAGTAGATGTCCTCGACAGGAGCCTGGATAACCAGGGGAGGCTGCACAGTCACCGTCTGCTCAGCACGGAGTGGGGATTGCCCAGTATTGTCAAAGCGGTACGTTTTTGTAGCCTTCATTCTTTATGAAGGGTGTGATCCCTTTTATGTCATCCTGTGAATTAGAGCTGACTTCGAAGTAAAAGCTGAAATTTGTGTGTGTCTGTCAATGCCTTCCAGGCTGGTCTGTGCCTTGCTCTGTGGCTGATACAATCTAGACAATGAAGTCTTGCCACTGATCACAATCCTCTGATATCCATGGATTTGTGTTTATTTGGGGTCACTGAGAACTTGGCACTTATGTGTTTTAAGGTTCAGTTTGTCTGTTGGACTTTGGTACTTAACATTTTTTTCCCCTTCAGATATTAGGAACAAGTAGAACTCTGACTTACATAGAGGAGCATTCTGTGGTAGATCCAGTGGAAAAGAAGATGGAGCTTTGCTCAACTAATGTGAGTAGTGGCTTAAGAAGTTTCTGGTAATTAGTTCTGGAAGTTGGATGTTTTGCTCTTAACATTTAGATTAGAAGTGTAGCTGTGTCTTTCATTGGAGGCAACAATTTACAGGTCTTAATCAGTATTTTAGATGACTCTTTTTCCCCTCCCTTTTTCTTCTTCTCCTAATTTAAACACTTCATCATCAAACATTTGTGATTCTGATTTTAATGTAAGATTATTTCTTGGAATGCATGTAAAATAGTTTGACTTTTAGATGAATGACTTCTGTCATTTCCAACAAAAGTTTTAATGTGAAATGCCTTTTTTCATGTGAATGAAAGCATTGTGCTATATTTTGGTATCCTGGTAACTCATAGATCTCAGATTTAACGTGGGATTGTCTGTAGGAGAGCCTTGTCTCTGTACAAGAGGCCTTGTCCTTCCTGAGTATTAATTTTCTGTCTAATCCAGGTAGTGCTCTGGGCGTCTGGAAGAGCCTCTCTTAACCACTGTCCATAAATCAGACTCAGCATTCAGGGAAAGCTGTTGGTGCTCTGTCCTGTGAATGGGAACTTTGGTATAATTAGATCTAAGATAGGAGAAGATGCATCACCCTTTATAGGTCTTTTTATTGACTGTGTTTTGGGTTTTATATTCTGTGTACAGTATTTTGACATTAAATTGAGTGCTCTGCTATTGGGTATTGAGTGCTGCTGATAACAGAAAAATGAAAGGTGGGAAGTGAGGATTTCAGCTCTGTTTTTTTTTTAAGATTACACTCACAAACTTGGTGTCTGTTGACGAGAGACTGGTTTACACACCTCATCCAGAAAACCCGGAAAAGTAAGTAGGGAAATCTGTGTGTGTCTTTGTGTCTAGGAGACAATTTGTTAGTCCAGTTCAGCTGAGGTGTTAACCTTTCCTTATTCCCTTACAGAACTGTGCTAACCCAAGAAGCAATTATTACTGTTAAAGGCATTAGCTTGAGCAGTTATCTGGAAAGCTTGATGGCAAATACCATATCTTCTAATGCCAGAAAGGTACATCTTTATTCTGTTTTCTCCCTCTCTTCCCCACCCAATCACTCTTTCTTTTGAAATAGTAATTGTCAATGGTGTATATTGAATGTTATATTTAATTTCTCCAGATTTTGTGCGCAGTGTTTCAATAGATTTTTTTATAGAACCTCAGCAACCTATTTCTAGGAGCTAGTGCTAGTAGAAAATGTAACTTCACATTCAGCCTTTATAATGTGGATTTATCAGTTAATATCAGCATATTTTCTATGCTGCTTTTGTAAGTTGTTCCAGTTCATATCCATCATTGAGCTGTCTCCTTGCCTTTGGCTAACAGTAATTTAGTGTAAGTAGAAGCATATTCTTTGAGGAGGTGAGACTGTGCTGGCTCACCTGGGTAACACTGCACTGACTGCTCTGTCCTGTGCTTGCTTTTTCTATTTGGCCTGCAGCTGTGGAGCTGCTCTTCAGCCCAGGCAGAGCTATGGGAGTGCGTATTCTTGAGCACTTTGTCCTTATTCTTGGAAATTTTGTCCACTTTTTTGGGGAAAAAATGGAATTGTGAGAGAAGCATAGGCCTTGCTGCCTAACAGCAGGATGAGTGCTGTTAGGAGTTTGAGATTGTGTTCTGCATTGCTGGAGGGGTTCAGCACAGTGGGAATCTGGCCCAGGTAACTCCTGCTATGCCATAAACCCTGTGCTTTGGCCACCCCTTCATCCTTGTGAGGGATGCTCCTTGACCAAGCCAATGTAAGCCAACTTGGTAGGACCAACTAGATCAGAGAGGAGAAAGCCTCCTTTGCCACCCTTCTGTGTGCTTCTCCTAAGGTGAGAGGAAAATTTGTTAAAATCATGGCATGGGGAAGGAATGATGGATCGTTTCTAGACACTGAAGAGTACCTTTACCTAGCTGGGTGCTCTCTGCTTTATGGAAGGTATTTCAGTTAAATTCCAGTTCTGTTCTGATCTGGTTTCCATTTAAAAGTCTGTGTGGAGTGCGTATTCTTGAAAGAGAGGAAAAAACCCTGACTGCCAACCAAATTTCAGGCTGACCCAGAGGTAGCAAAGCATTGTGTAGTTGGCTCATGTGCCAGATCAAGTTAGGCACACTTAAAAATGCTGGCAAAATTCCTCTTGAGGCATTGGTTACATTTACATATCTCTTTTGAAATCAGAGAAACTGTAAATATTTCTTGGTACCTGCTGAGGTGTTGCCTGTGAGAGAGCTTAATTTCTTTTAAAGATTGTTCTATTCTGCCGTTTTCAAGGAGCGCACTGGCTTACAAGCTTCTTGCAAATCAGAAAGATCTTCTTTTCCTGAGTATTTCACTGAAAAGTCTCTACAGATTTTGAACTTGGCAGGAATTTGTAATTGCCAGCCCTTTCCTTGCTAACCAGTACCTACTGTGCTACTACTGGCTCTTCTTGCATGCTGTGCTGTGTCTCTGTGCACTAAACACCCCTATTAAACTTCATGACAGTTACTGAAAAATGTTTTGTTATTCTGAAGAAATAGGAATTATTGGGGCTTTGCTCTGAGGTAGCAGTGGCACGTGATGCATTGTTATTTTTAATGACGATGAAAAAGTCATTTGCTGTTTGTTGTAAATCTTTTTGTGTTACTCTAGGGGTGGGATGCTATTGAGTGGATAATTCAAAATTCTGAGAGCGCTCTAAGCTAGCAATTCTCCACACCTGCAGTTTGTACTAACTAGTGGTAATGCCAGCATTCTTCTTCTTCTTGGTACAGCATTTCAGCTTTCTAGCAAATATCTGCATGGACTGTTGTCACGTGGACTTCATAAATGACCCTGCATGTCTGTTTCACACACCTTGCACACAGGAATGGCAGAGCTGCTCCTTGCCCTGCTGTTGTGGAGGGTGAGCGAGCCCCAGTCCAGGCTGGATCCATGAACCCATGCTTGTGCCACTGGCAGCCAAGGTGCTGCAGCCATGTGCCACACAGCCTTGCTTATGGCTTGAAGACTGCAGACAGCTAGGGATGGGGGAGTCCCTCCACTGAGTGTTTGATCTGGTCCTAGTTTCTGTGATTTTTAGGATATAAATCTGGTACCTAGAGAAATTAATAAATTGGCTAGTGAGTGGAATTGGCTTTTACAAAATGAAACGGAACTGTGTTCTTAGGATATAAAATTGATTTCTTGAAGCAGGTTGCCCAGCAGGGACAATGTGTTTCGTAGCGGGAGACAATTTGTTAGTCCAGTTCAGCTGAGGTGTTAACCTTTCCTTATTCCCTTACAGAACTGTGCTAACCCAAGAAGCAATTATTACTGTTAAAGGCATTAGCTTGAGCAGTTATCTGGAAAGCTTGATGGCAAATACCATATCTTCTAATGCCAGAAAGGTACATCTTTATTCTGTTTTCTCCCTCTCTTCCCCACCCAATCACTCTTTCTTTTGAAATAGTAATTGTCAATGGTGTGTATTGAATGTTATATTTAATTTCTCCAGATTTTAAAGCAGTGTTTCAATAGATTTTTTATAGAACCTCAGCAACCTATTTCTAGGAGCTAGTGCTAGTAGAAAATGTAACTTCACATTCAGCCTTTATAATGTGGATTTATCAGTTAATATCAGCATATTTTCTATGCTGCTTTTGTAAGTTGTTCCAGTTCATATCCATCATTGAGCTGTCTCCTTGCCTTTGGCTAACAGTAATTTAGTGTAAGCAGAAGCATATTCTTTGAGGAGGTGAGACTGTGCTGGCTCACCTGGGTAACACTGCACTGACTGCTCTGTCCTGTGCTTGCTTTTTCTATTTGGCCTGCAGCTGTGGAGCTGCTCTTCAGCACAGGCAGAGCTATGGGAGTGCTTATTCTTGAGCACTTTGTCCTTATTCTTGGAAATTTTGTCCCCTTTTTTGGGGAAAAAATGGAATTGCGAGAGAAGCATAGGCCTTGCTGCCTAACAGCAGGATGAGTGCTGTTAGGAGTTTGAGATTGTGTTCTGCATTGCTGGAGGGGTTCAGCACAGTGGGAATCTGGCCCAGGTAACTCCTGCTATGCCATAAACCCTGTGCTTTGGCCACCCCTTCATCCTTGTGAGGGATGCTCCTTGACCAAGCCAATGTAAGCCAACTTGGTAGGACCAACTAGATCAGAGAGGAGAAAGCCTCCTTTGCCACCCTTCTGTGTGCTTCTCCTAAGGTGAGAGGAAAATTTGTTAAAATCATGGCATGGGGAAGGAATGATGGATCGTTTCTAGACACTGAAGAGTACCTTTACCTAGCTGGGTGCTCTCTGCTTTATGGAAGGTATTTCAGTTAAATTCCAGTTCTGTTCTGATCTGGTTTCCATTTAAAAGTCTGTGTGGAGTGCGTATTCTTGAAAGAGAGGAAAAAACCCTGACTGCCAACCAAATTTCAGGCTGACCCAGAGGTAGCAAAGCATTGTGTAGTTGGCTCATGTGCCAGATCAAGTTAGGCACACTTAAAAATGCTGGCAAAATTCCTCTTGAGGCATTGGTTACATTTACATATCTCTTTTGAAATCAGAGAAACTGTAAATATTTCTTGGTACCTGCTGAAGTGTTGCCTGTGAGAGAGCTTAATTTCTTTTAAAGATTGTTCTATTCTGCTGTTTTCAAGGAGCGCACTGGCTTACAAGCTTCTTGCAAATCAGAAAGATCTTCTTTTCCTGTGTATTTCACTGAAAAGTCTCTACAGATTTTGAACTTGGCAGGAATTTGTAATTGCCAGCCCTTTCCTTGCTAACCAGTACCTACTGTGCTACTACTGGCTCTTCTTGCATGCTGTGCTGTGTCTCTGTGCACTAAACACCCCTATTAAACTTCATGACAGTTACTGAAAAATGTTTTGTTATTCTGAAGAAATAGGAATTATTGAGGCTTTGCTCTGAGGTAGCAGTGGCACGTGATGCATTGTTATTTTTAATGACGATGAAAAAGTCATTTGCTGTTTGTTGTAAATCTTTTTGTGTTACTCTAGGGGTGGGATGCTATTGAGTGGATAATTCAAAATTCTGAGAGCGCTCTAAGCTAGCAATTCTCCACACCTGCAGTTTGTACTAACTAGTGGTAATGCCAGCATTCTTCTTCTTCTTGGTACAGCATTTCAGCTTTCTAGCAAATATCTGCATGGACTGTTGTCACGTGGACTTCATAAATGACCCTGCATGTCTGTTTCACACACCTTGCACACAGGAATGGCAGAGCTGCTCCTTGCCCTGCTGTTGTGGAGGGTGAGCGTAGCCCCAGTCCAGGCTGGATCCATGAACCCATGCTTGTGCCACCGGGCAGCCAAGGTGCTGCAGCCATGTGCCACACAGCCTTGCTTATGGCTTGAAGACTGCAGACAGCTAGGGATGGGGGGAGTCCCTCCACTGAGTGTTTGATCTGGTCCTACTTTCTGTGATTTTAGGATATAAATCTGGTACCTAGAGAAATTAATAAATTGGCTAGTGAGTGGAATTGGCTTTACAAAAATGAAACGGAACTGTGTTCTTAGGATATAAAATTGATTTCTTGAAGCAGGTTGCCCTAGCAGGGACAATGTGTTTCGTAGCGGAATTGTATTTGCTTTTCTTCTGCCTGAGGAGTAGTGTTGCCCTTCTGAGGAAATTTGTGCAAAGCTTGAAGCTGTCAGGATGCCAGACTATTCCTAATTTTCATTGGTCTTGTAGTTATATTCATTTTGGTAGTGACATGTCCCTGCAGTTAAATAAGTATGAACAAATCCAAGTTCAGGGTTAGAGAGCTGAGTGTATTTGCCTCTATGAGACCTCTGCATTTTATTTTTCTTCCACTAGTCAGTGTAGCCTGTCCCTGTCATTCCTGTATTGGCTTCTGCTTCAACCAATAAAATTTCCTAAAAAGAAAAAAAATCTATTTTGCTGCTTCTCCTAGCTAAGAAAGTTGGGCTTTTTACACTGCTTACTTTGAGATCCATGTATACCATGAGTGTTTGCTTTTACATTCTCATTCCACTAAGCTTTTATGGCTGTTTTTCTGGAAAACATCAAGTACAAAGGCTCAGCACTTATCAGTCATTAAGCTCTACCAACAAATCTTCATATGCAGCGCTTGTCCTGCCAGCCACGTCATGCTGCTGACACCTGCAATAATGAATAACACACCGTGCATGCCTGGGGAGGAGTGTGCTTGCTTAATGACTGACTGCAGAACTTGTTGTACAGTATGACACTTTATAGACAGTCCTCTGTCAGATTTTTTCTGATAACTGGGTAGTTTTGTGGCACTTGGAGGCTTTGGATCTGGTTGAGATTTCTGACTTAATTTCCTGTGCGGAATGTTCCTGAAGTCTTCCTTGCCAAAATCATGAGTTTATTCTTAGCTGCAAAATATGGCATATAGTGTATACAAGTCTAAGGAGATATACACATACCTATGTACTCTCAAAAACTGGAGGAAATATCCTGGTGCTCCAGTTGAATGTAATGGATTTTTAAAATTAATTTATCTCATCCACAAAGATATAAAGTGAGACACAATCATGTGATTGTTTCAAGTCAGGCCCTGAAAAGAATCTCAGTGTTTTTCTACTGGTGGTTTTCTATGGCCAGTGTGTTTTACCTCCTGACAAGTCTTCTTTGAGCAATATAACAAATGTAACATCCCAGCTGTTGCTGTCTCAGTTCTGCGTGTCTGTGTCACCTCAGAGAGGGTATTTAAACTTGACTTTTAAAGGTCCAAATGTCTGCTTACTGAAAGATGATTCCCCCTCCCTGCCCCCCACTTCTTCCTCAGTGAGCACTCATCTCTGTTAATTCACGACTGGTTACA
Source organism: Emberiza elegans (assembly GCA_024865655.1). Taxonomy (NCBI): domain Eukaryota; kingdom Metazoa; phylum Chordata; class Aves; order Passeriformes; family Fringillidae; genus Emberiza; species Emberiza elegans. Next base: position 15,789,033 of record JALJVW010001410.1, read on the forward strand.
ACTTGTTGCTGTGCAGTAGCTTGCCCATGTCTGGGTGCTTTTATTTGTGCTTTGCTGGCATTCCCAGGTGGTGCACAGCCTGTGGAGAAGTTGGAAATTACTCCCTGCCGAAGAACAGTCACTTTGGTGCTCAAATGGAAGGCGCCCAGAAGTTAAATCATCCCTTCTAAGGTCTTCTATCAGCAACCTGTACTTAACGTGGACAATTTCAATCATGCTTTCTTGAATATTATTAGTATCTTTTAAAGACATCTCTTGAACAAGTTAGCTTAGACATCCTAGTTCTTGAGGTAATTTGGGGTGAAGCTTAATCTCCCTTTCTGAGCCTTGACCAGGAGCTGAACACTTTATTGTGATACCTGGCTGACTTTTCTCAGTTTAAGGACTGCCTGCCAATGCAGAAGTAGCAATTAGTGTTTATTCTGTGAGTCCCTGCGATATGGAAAACCCAAAGAGAAACCGAGTCAGCCCTTCACTGACCTTAGTGAGTCATCTCAAGGGAGTCTTGAGATAACTGTGCTCCTATTCACAGTAAAACTTAATTTCTTTTAATAGGTTACACTTTGCACTCTGGATCTGGGCTTTTCATATTATTCCAGACTGATGTTTCTAGCCTGGCAAAAAAAATCTTTGAAGAGTGTGTGAGCTTTCTTCTGACATTCTTTTTTCCTTAGGTTTTCAAAGCTGCTTATGCAAATTCTTGTTCATGCTTAGTAGTTCATAAAGGACAGCAGCAGGTTCTGGACATTGTGATATTTCTGTACGCCTTAAATGAACACAACAAAATTAGCATATCACAGTTTGGAACAAAACACTGTGCAGAGGAGGCTGTGCTTGTCCTTTCTGTCAATGTCTATAGAAGGCTTGAACACTGACAGCGGCTCTCCTGAACATTTATGACTTTTTGGGCTCAAACCTTTATCTCCAGAATTCTAAACTTGGCCACAGCCATGTGGCTCCCACTTACTGCTCTCCACTGTTTGTATTTCTTATTCTTAGTAGAGTAATAAAGGTGAATGTCTCTTGACTTCTCTCCAAGTGAAAAAAGGCCAAGTGTTCTCTTGGTCTGATCCTATCTGCTTGCTTTGACAAAAGCTGCGATTCTGAGCTTGCAGAGTTCTAAAATCCTGACTTTTGTTTAGTTCAAGTCTTTCTCTTTCTTGGCTTCATTGTGCCACTGGCTGCCTCTTGTGCTCATTGGGATGCAACTGCTTACAGAGCCTTCTTCAGGTGAAAGGTTTTTGCCAGGCTTATTGCCCTGGGTTCTCCAGCTGTTACTGAAGCACTGGCTGTCAGTTCTGAGCTTGAGACATTCCCATACCTTGATATAAAATGTGCAACTCTCAATTAGTCTGATTTAGCTGCTGTGTACAAGTGTAGAATTCAGTGTGAGTCCACTTCTAAACTCTTGATTGGTATCAGATCACTTAGCTGCTACTTCAAAGAGCACTGGAAGACTTTCATTGCCCTGGATCTTCTCAAAAACTTTCTATAGAACTTGGCTAATAAAGGTGAGAACAGTACCTGGATTTTGCCATAATATTCTTTGGGTGATGGGAGCAGCAAACAGCAAAACCAGCAATTCTCTTAGGTAAGGAAACTTGACTGCTGAATTAGGCCTTGTGCTAGGCTGGCAGCTCACAGCAGCATTTGCTTCTGGCTTAGGGGTGAAGCAAATGCCTCTGCAGTGAAGTTTCCATAAGATGCTAAGGAATGATCAATATAATCTGGTATCAAACTATACAGAGCATGGCATTGATTTTAAAGCAAGTTTCATGTCTGACAGAGGAAGAACTATAGAAGCATGAGCAGTGGTGGTGTGTCTGTTGTGATCCTAAATCCTGGTGTTTTTCTGGCAGGGCCGGGATGCCCTGGAGTGGGTGATCAGCAAACTAAACACAGAACTGGAAGAGCTGAAGTCCACGCACGAGGGGATCAAACCAGCCATGGCAGCAGCGTCCACAGAAAAATAAAGCCAAATATTTGGGTTCACCAAATAAAACCAAGTAACTGACAGAAAAGTCTTATTCTGCAGACTGCTCTGTAGAGCTCCCTCCCAAGGCTGATCTGCAGAGGATTTGTCCATTTATAAGAATACTGGATCAGCGGAAAAGTAACCTCCTCCATCATCTCCACAGCAGCTCTTGTTGCCTACTGAAGTTTAAACTGACCTCCTGCAGATGCTCTTTTCATTTGAACAATTTATGTTTAACACTGGAAACAAAATGTTTAGCACATTCAAAGCAGCCTAAATGTACCTTTTAAAATAAGGTAGAGGGCATGTTATATTTACAACATCTCAAACTGAAAAGCTTGAAAAAAAAGCATGTCTGGATTAAGTGTTTTCTGTGTGAACTTTTGTTCTGTAAAGGGCTGATAGGTCTTAGAGCACTGAATTTTGTCTGGTTTGTAATCTGATAATGTCTTATGGCCAGTTAAAGGGAACTACATGAGTCAGAACATGATACTGTAGAATCTGATATTTATCTAGAGGATCATCTTGAAAGGCTACATCTTGTGTGGAACTAACTCTTCTTAGGTGCTGCCTGAACATGACACACAGATACTTTACCTCTTAGATGTTTGTATCCAAACAAAGATAAAGTTTCTATTGATGTTAATAGCCTAAAATAGTTTTTCTGGTGGGAAGAAGGGTATAATTTATTTTCTTATTTATTAATTTTTCCTCTTCCCTTCCCCCTGTGGGGACAGGGATTACTTGAAGGTGCTGGAAAATACTTACTTATCTCCAAGAAGGGTATTTGTAGGCTGCTGGAATGAAGAGACTGTGCTGTTCCACTGGTCCTTGCTCTTCACATCACATCTTAACTGAGAGAGAAATTGATGCAATAACCAGAAGAGCTGAAATGAGAAATGAGCAGAAAATTTTAAATCTAAATGATAAGGTTTCATAAAGGGAAACTTTTAATTTCCTGAGTGGAGAAAACAAGAGTACAAGAACCACAAATGGACTCTCATTTCTAAATGCTTTCTGTTAACTACTGACTACCAGTGTAGCTAAATCTTTTCAACTCTTTTCCACGTGGGTCCAAAATGGTTTTAAAATCCTTTGAAATGCTTCTCATTATCTGGAAAAATACTCCAATAACTGCAGAAACTTTCCTATTAAATATGCATAAATATATATTGGTAATGACTCTAGCCTTGTCTGATGTTTACAGAATTGTCATGCTTGGTCCAGATGTAATATGTGTTTCTCTGACAGAACCTTCTGTTAGGGCATTTTAACTTATTTCTTGGTGTGCACACAAAGTGAAACAAATGTTGCAAGGATGTTTACTTGTTCAAGTGGCAAGCATGTGCTCAGGAAGCTGTTAAAGAGCATGAGTAACTTCTGAAAAAAATTGAAGAGTAAAATGTTGGTCACTGTTTTGATCTGATAATTTTAAAGTGTTTGTAGCTTAAGGGAGTTTTCAGCATTCATATTCTGGTTGGTTTGAAAGTAAACTTTAACCTCGGTGTAACTAAATTACATGATCCTAATGAATAAACCTACTTTAAAAAATATGTCTATTAGTTGAAAGCAATGAAATGAATAGCAGATATATACATTGCTCTTTTTATGTGGACTAAAGCCCTTCCTATTTTGGAACAGAAATTTAGAGCTTTAAGCAGCCCATGTCTGGAAAATAAGATGGATGGCTTTGGTGCAGGTCGGTTGTTGTCCCCTTTTCAGGAGTGATGTCACTTCCTGGGTGAGGAACACAGAAGATGTTCTAGCTCCTGATGTTGTTCTGCTAGGCAGGGGAGTGCAGCTATGGCAGAGCTCTGCACATAAAGAGGGAAAAGTTGGATGGTGTGAGTACATTTGGAAACCTGGGCTGCAGCATTTCCATGCATGCCTACTGGAGGGATGAAAACATGACTGTCAGCAGGAGTGGGAAAGCCTTTGGAGAGACTCATGTATGGCTTTGGTATGGGGGAAGAGTTGTCTACAGCTGCTCCTTGCATCAGAAATGAAATATTTACTTAGTATTGTCTTAGGGCTGGCTGACTTGTGCATGGCACTTCCGCAGAAGTCACCACAAGCTCTCTGGAGCTGAGCTCCGCTGCCACACCCTCGGGTCACTGCCAATTACATGTCAGGTTCCTGGATTACTTTCTTGACACTTTGTTTCCTTCTTGAAGGAACGAATCCCTATCTTCTTCTTTCCCTATCTCCCGTCTGTTTCATTCCTCCCTGGTTTGGGGCTGCTTTCACTCCACCATTTCCACCCATTTAGAAAGTATGTGGCTAAATGCTTGGTTTTCCAATCTGCCTGCTGCTCCACCTGGCAGGCATCAGCACCTTTCCTACTTGTGCTCAGTCCTTTATTGCTTTTCTCGAGGCTAAAGGAGAGTGGGGACACATTGGGTAGAAAAAACCCAAATTTTTATGGAGGTTTGTTCCATCACTTGGTTCCCTGTCATCCTAGGGGTAGGTGCCAGTTGTGCATCCATGGGATTGTTGATCTTGCTGTGGCTGCTCATTTTGCCAGTGTGTACAAAGGACCTTGCAGTGGGTCACACTGGAACCAAGTAGGCTCCAGTGTTCAGCAGATGAAGTGGTTCTTAATTTCCCACAAGCTTTCCTGGGCATTTTTTACCCTGCTCTTTGTCCATATTTTTGGTCTATGGGGGTTCAATCGTTCTCCCTTGGCCACGTGACTATTCAGATTGATGGGATCTGGTGGGATCTCTAGCTGTGCTGTGCATAACATTGTTTTTGAAGCATCTCAATTCCCATTCCAGTTCTTAGACTGTTACAGACTGAGCCGGCCCTTGAGGCAAAAAAACCCCTCCTGCCTTTGGAATTGTTTATTTTCGTTGCTCCCTAGAGAAATTCCCCTATCTTCGCTTTCTTTACTGGAAATGGCTAAAAAACATTTCTGAAGTCGATTTTATGTCACATGCATTGGCTGAGGCGTCTCAAAGACAGAAAGCTGCATGTGAGGGAAAGTGTTAGGCTGTTTGTGGGAGCAGCAGAGCACAGCTTTTTGGATCACAGCAGAAGGAGGAAAAGGGATACGTAGGAGGAAAAAAATGTGTAAAGCAGAAATGGTGTAAAGTCAGTGCTGATTTACTTGGAGGGATGTTGAAGTGCCAGGGGCCAAGCGGAAGAAAGCTCAGAGCTTGTAACAGTGTTGATTAATAGGCAGCAAGTGCCATCTTGAGTAAGAATTCTGCACTTGGAGAGGTGAAAGTGGAACTGAAGTTGGGTTTTGTGAGCTGTGGGAGGGAGGTTGTGTACAGCAGTTGTTCAAGCTGCAGTTCAGTGTTTCTCAGCTGCCAGGTTGCAATTCAAGGGTGTGATGTAGGGAAGTGGTTGGATTTTAAGAATTTGGTGCCAGCACATCAGGTCTCCATGCTGGATAGAAGTGTGGCTGCTCTCCCTGTCCCTACAGCTGTGTTACCCACCCCTGCTGTGGAGGGCAGGAGCTGGGAAAAGCTGGTTCCTGTCTGCAGGGGAAGCAGGGAGGGGAGATAGCAGCAGTGGTTCCCAGAACGGGGCAGACTGGGCATGGTGGTTCTTGGCCTTGATGGATTTTAAGATGTTGAAGATCCCACACTTGAAATAGACTGGCTTCTGGTTGATGTCTAGTTTTTTTGCTGGTGCATGCTCATATTAGCTACAAAAGTATTGACTTAAAACAGCATAGTCAAATGGTCTGGTGTGTAAATTAATTGGGTTTGTTTAGACTATCCTTTCTTTTTCTTAATTTGGCCTTGTGCCAGTGTGAGTCTTCCATACTCCCCCATGCTTCTTATTTCTTTTCCTCCATCAGGTCAGCAAGCATGCTGGAGGAAGAGTCACATTTGTTGGGACAACAGGTAATCCTAGTGAAAGCTCTCATATCCTTTAAAACTTTGCTTAAAATAAGCAAAGGCATTGAGCTGCAGTGGGTGGTTTCAGGAACTGCTGAAGAGCACAAACTGGGCACTGCTGTACTGACAATGTAACAACCTAGCACCGAGTAAATGACCAGCCACCTTCCTTGATGAGACACTTCTCATTCAAATCCTCAGGTGAAGCAGTGGTGGGCAAGCAACACCATTCCTGCTGCTGCACCTCCCTAGACTGAGAGCTGTGTAGTGTCCATGTACCTGTTGGATATTTTGGTGCTATCCAAAATAAATGCCATGTGCAGTTTAAAGAAACACATGTGGGTGTAACTGTGGTAATATCTAACACACTGTTGGTTTTCTGAGAAAGCTGCAGAAGAACATTTTCCATTAGTCTGTGCTGGGTTAGTCAGCAGGATCCAGTACCAGTGTCCCCGGAGCTTGCTGTAAGCCACACTGCTCAAAAGCTCTGCAGTGGTTCTCTGTGCCTGGGCTGCTAAGTGCATTTGGGACTGGCAGCTGCTTCATTTTGCATTAGAACAGGAAAGACTCATCTAAAATGACTAGTCTTGATTTGTAAATAAGACCTTATTTATCTAATAAATTACCTTCTGACCCAACCAACACTACCTGCCACCTGTGAGAATCATGCAGGTTGTGGGCTAAGCCTTTTAATTGCAGCTCCAGGGAGCAGGTCATGCTTTCACTATGGATCTGTTCAGTGAGAAGGCATTTCTGTGAAACACAGAAAGTCCTTTTTAATTTTTCCACAACTGAGGTGATTGAGGTATGATTCTCATTTTACTGGAAGGCACTGGCAAGTGAAATGATCAGTAAGGGCTCCTAATGTGGGGCCCTGCTGGTACAATACCTTCTCTTTTACTTTGCTGTAATTTTGTTTCTGACCTTGCTAAGACCTACAGCAGCTAAAGCTCAGAGCTCTGCCTGACCAAACAAATGTGGAACATGGCCTTGCCACATGTGCTCTGTAGGAAAGTGTGCCCATGGTCTTTAATGTTCCCTCAAGAAAGTGAGAGCAATGCAGTAATTTTAAAGAGTTTTAATGAGTAATGCATGAACAAGAAATTGCATTTCAGTACCACGTAACATGGAAACAAGCAGAAGACAATTCTGTGGCCTTTTGCTGTTAGAGCTGATGCCCCTGGTGTCCCTGAAGATGCGCAGACAGTACATGCACAGTGACAGCACAGAAGCAGGGGGAGCTGGAAGGGGAAGGGTTTGTGCTTTAGGCCTGTTCATGTCCAAAAAGTGCACCTCCTGTTTGGGATATATTTTTTCTTTATTAAAGAAGGGGGTGAGGGAGATGGAACCAGCTTTAACTGAAATACAGCTCAAAAACCCTTCTCATTATCCTCATTTTGCTTTTGAGTCACAGGTAGTGTAACCACCAGCCCTTCAAAAGGAACATACCTACCTTAAATGTCTCAGCTGAAGCTGGGCCCTGAGAGTGCTGCCTCTATAGATCTGTGCCAGCTGAACTGGTGCTTATTTCCACCAAACTTTGGAAGCCTACCTCCTGCAGGACTTATATCAACTCATATCCATGTCCTTTAATTCTAGATTTAGTAGATTTGTGACCTCAGATTTCTGAAATCCAGTTTAAAAAATCCCACACTGCACTGTCTGGCCCAGGGGCCGTCCTGCAAAAGCTAAAGCATTGCTGGCTCCCATTTCTAAGCACTGGTGTTGCTGGTTAGAGAAATGCACAGAAGACCTGAAGCTTAGTGGAAACACCTTCAGCTTCATTGGTGGGACCAAGAATGTTTTTCTCATACTGAGTGCTCTTATGGGTTGGTTTTTTTAAAAATCAAATATATCAATAATCAAACAGGTCCCTTTTAGCTGTGAGTTTACAGTAGTAGCCTGGCACCATGAAAAACTATCTGCTTACAAGTGTATTTTTAAATTAGCTATAGTAAGGCCTGTTCTGAAGGGTCTGTTCCAAAGGGCTGTTCCAAACATCTAGAAACATTCTAGAGAACCCATCTTGCTGCCCTGTGCAGACAGCAGCAGCTCCTGTTTTCTCAGGACACAGAGCCTGGGCTACCTCACACCTCACGCTCAGTTCAGGCAGGCACTGCCACTGCAAAACAGCCTGACCAGGGAAGAAACTGGAATGTTACTGAATTGATTTATTGCAAATAAACAAACTAAGCTACTACTGCATACAATTTGAAGTCTATTTAGCTCCTTCTCCTGATTATGCCCCATGGCATTTGTTGAGTGCAGACCTACCATAGAAAAATTCATTCACAAGTCTTTGCTTGTCAGAGTATTGTCAAGTTTCATCTCTCTGGAATTTGTTTCACCTGGAAGTAGGGCTAATTGTTTTCAAATACTGAAAGCAGTTGGAAATTGAACTGCAGGATCCTTTCAGCTCTGACACTGAGCACTCATCTCTTCAGCAGCAGCTCTCAAAATTCGTTGAACAGTTTGTAACCACTTTGAAGTGTCTTTTTTGGAGCTGGGGACTCTGGGACACAAAGCAGTTCACAACTTGTGCCAGGGCAGCTGGGCAACATGGGCAGCTCTGGGATTTTTCAATGTCAAGGTGAGGGAACAGGGAAGGCCCCCGTCTGCCTCTGCTCTGGGCTGCAGGAGCCCACAGGTCCTGCTCAGCACAGGGGTTCTGTGCTTTGTGTGTCACATCAGCCTGAGCTAATTCTCTCTGTCATGGCTCTCCTACAAGGAAGTTCTGGGGAACAGTAATTACAGGTACCCAAAAAGTCTGAGACACAATAGTAAAAATCAGAGAGAACAATGAAAGAGGTTTCTATAGCTGGAATTGGTATTCATAAACATTCTCAGACTGGCCTTAAGATACACATATACAAAAGAAGAAATAAACCAGAGCAGCTCCAAGTTATCAACATGGCAACAGTATAAAATTTTCTGGTAACATGAACATAATCCATGTGCTGTAGCACCAGAGTGTAGAGTTGCAGCACCTTTCTCTCATGCCTGTGTGCTGTCACTGTTTCACAGATGAGACTGAGCTGTAAGACAGACATTCCTAAGTGTTGTGCAGAGCTGCTGGATGAAGTAAAGCAGGAAGGTAGCAATCAGGAGTTTAAAGTTTGAGGTTCTAAATAAGTTTTAATCTATAGAGCATGCAGCCAGTAATGAACCAGGGAAGCTGATGCTGAACTTGACTGGGGAAAAAGGGATGCTCAGGAGAGAAGGGAGAACAATGTGAGAGTTGTGATAATAATGTTCTCTCCACTTATGGTTCAAAAACAAAACCAAATCCATCAAAAACCTCTCCAAAAGACTGTCAGCATTTCTCTCCCAATGATGAGGGAAGGATGGAGATTTCCCAAAGCCTGTATTACATGCAGGACAAATGTGCTGCCTCAGGTACAGCCCGCCAGCGTTGGAAGAAGCAGCACACTGGTAACAGAGGGAGTTGGCTGCAGATCATAACAAGGAGTTAATCACATCACTAGGGTTACACAAGCAGTTTTTATTGCTATTCTAAAGGTACTTCGACAGGTTTTCATCCCTTCATGCAGCCCAGCCAGTGTTCAGCTGTTATGCAATCATTTTTGTTAACAATTCTTTGCCAAAAGAAACATCTGACTGATCTTACAAAACTATAAAAACATGAAAAAGAGAGAGACAGAACCTTTAAATCAGCTTCCCCATGAATAATTAACACAGACAAAGGTTATAATGGAAAGACATTTTATTTTTACCAGGTAACACCCCTCTCTGTATAAAGGAAGTAATGGGAGAAAAAAAAAACCCAACAACCCCTCAAAACACTACTGTCACCATGAACACTTGAAAGGTCAGGTCTGAGAGCCGCAGCAAAAGCCTGCTCACATCTTCCATCACCACCATGAGGCAGAGCTGGTTTTGCATTCCCCACAACCAGGTTCACATACAAAACAAGACTGATCCTGCCAGAGGCATTTTTAGCTCCTTGGGTCTCCGTGATAAATTTTAATAGATCCTTGGGCATACTAATAAAGCTAAAAAAAACCAAAGAAAATAATTTTAAAATTCGTGGAAGGAGTTCTCTGTGCTAGTGCTGCGTTCTTTTCAGCAGTAATTCACTCTAAGTGTGCAAACTGTATTAGGGGGCTGAAAGCGTTAATTCTAAGAAAAAATAACAGCCAACACACATATAAATAAGACTCATTTCCTTTTTAAAACATCATGGGGAATTCAATTCCCATTGCATTATTGATGGAGACTTCCTAAATATTAATAAATATATTACAGATATTTACAAGCTTCTGATTTCCCCCGGTGACGCTGACGTGAAGTTCAGCCCGTAACTAGGACATGCTGGGCAGCACCACGGGCTGCTGGGCCAATGGCTGCAGTGCATTTGGGATGCTGGTGCAGGCAGGGAGGAGATGGAAAGCTAAAAATAGCCCCCTCTGCAGAGCCAGGCAACCAGCGAGCTGAGCTCCTTCAGGCTTCCCGCGATGAACCCAGCCGCTGCTTCTCCGCTCACGGAATGAAATGCCGGGATAATGCGGAGCGACTGTGCCAGGGAGGAAGGGATGGAGCCAAGGGAGAGGCAGCCCTCCACACCGTGTCTTCTGGAGCCTGCCACAGCACGTGTCAGCAGCCTGGAGGGTTTTTTCCAGGGAAGAAGGGAGGTTATCCAGGCCCTGGCCCATGGCAGCTCTGTGTGAGCACCAGGGTACAACACTGTACAACCACTACGTTGTTTTTCATTGTTTGTGCCCTGCTCAGCACAGCAGAGCCCACTCTGAGCCAAGGACTTGTGGGACCTCAGGGAAGGCACAGGCTGGATCACAAGGCTCTGCCACTGCCCCAGAGCCACCCCCAGACACTGCCAGAGTGGAGCAGGGCACAGGCATCAAAGACTTGTTTGCCTTCACATGCTCAGGAGCAACTTAGTCCTTCATCCTGCCTGGTCTACAACATCCCAAATTCCTCTCCAGGAGGAAAATAAATGTGCTGGATGCCCTGCACCTCGGTGGCTTGAGGACACCAGGGAAGCAGACTGAGCAGAGGACTGTGCAACTGAAACATGGCCAGGGCATCTCCATGAAAAAATCCTGACAACAACAGGATTGGGGCAGATGCAAAGTGAGAATTCCTGCATTTGTTTCTGTCTGGTTCCCTGGTGCACTGTGCAGCAAACACGGCCTGGTTTTGGCACGGAAACAAGACAAAGTGCTGATGTGACTGAGATCAGACAACCCTTCCAGCAACAGCAGAACCTTTCCCACCAGCCAGCCTGTGCTGCTACCCTGCAATCCTACATCCCTGTCCCATGCCAGTACTCCAGGTGCCTTAACATGCAAGACACTTTTCCAGAGGTACCATGAGGAGAGGGCTGTGACACCTGACCTTAAATGGGACAGCAAGGAGGGAGAGTTAGCATTGAGCCCTGCTTTTCCTGTTTGCATTGGTTCAGAAAAAAATAGAAATTATTTCAATAAGTCTTACGTATGTGAAAATTCTCATTTTCCAAGGGGGCTTTTAAGAAAAAAATAAGGATGGCTGACTCCCTGGGAAGGTTTACAGAAACTTTTGCATGTGCTTTTCAAATCAGCCTAAAAGAGACGATATGGATGGCTGCTCCAAAGGCTGCCAAATGGGAGCCAAGCAGCCCTGGTCCCTCCTAGCCTGGGCACTGAGCCTTGCCCAGGCCAGAGGGGCAGTCTGCCTCTTGGGCTTTTTGGACAAAGGAAGCTTTTTTGTTTAATACATCTTTAAAATTATGCTATGGAAGTCCAGTCCCAGCTACTTTGGAGCAGTTCTGAGGTATCTCTCATTAACTCGAAGAATAGAAATGTTAATAAATAGATCTGAAACTTTTCTGCTATGTCATTCTATAATACACTGCTATATCGATATTAAATATGCCTCAGGGTATTAAAAAATTTATGAAAAAAGTTACAGTAGTTGATTTCAAGTATTAATAACTTGGCTATGTTAGCTTGTTTTTAAATACCAAAAAGATCTGGCCCCAAATCATTGACTAAACTCTGGCTATGACTGAAAAAAAAAAAGTATTTTGAATATAAAAAAAAGTGCAAAAAAGCATGAGAAGTCAGTTAAGGTTGTAAAATTGTTGGAACTTCTAAACAATTAGTCTAGCACTCCCTTGTGAGTGAATTGAAAGGGGGAAAGAATGAAAAAAATATTAAAGAAAAAAAGGAGATCGCTCCCAGTCTGAGAGAGCACTGTCTCAAATTTCAGCTGAACACGAATTTTTACAGCCAAGTTATAAACCCCAGAAAAAATGGGGTTACTAGTGGATATGCTGTCAGACAGAACTCTAGCAGTATCTGTGTGCTCCATTATAATACAAATTTACACCTTACTCACTGCTTTCTCTGAGTAACCATGAGAACAATTTTACAGGTATTCAGTTAAAATTAGAAGCCTCCCTTATTTCCCATCCTCCCCATAAACTGTACAACTTTGTCTACTACTAAAATTCACTGCTACTAGTAGTCATTATCATACATTCAAGATAGAAAGTGAACTACTAAAACCTGCTCAGGAGTCACTCAGAAGGACACTAAGGCTTAAGAAGTACAGCAGCTCAGGGGTATGACCGACCACACGGGCCAAGAGCTTTGTCACCTGCTTTGCCCCAGGACACTGACGCTGCAGAGTCCCGTGCTGAGCCGTGATCTCAGAGCAACCAAATGGGTCGAAGGAAGATGGATCTGACTGGAGCTGCTCACACTGGATGCCTGCTGGGTGTGAGCATTCCGAGGTGGGAATGCAGCAGGACCTACTGTTTGCAAGTGTGCTAACGCTGACACTGTGCTAGATCTGGCTCTCCACCAGACATCTGCTCTCAGCTCATCTCCTGAAAAATGATTCAAAGCATGGTTAAAAAAAGACTGAAAGCGAGAAAAGGCTTTCTCATTTCGACGCACACCTACAAAAGAGGCAACAACTTCCAACTGTTGATCTCTCCCAGTGCGAGCAGCTGCCCTGTCATGTATCGCCCTGCACAGATCCCAACACAGCTCTGTGTCTCTGGGAGCTGCTGGAGCAGGAAATCCTGTGACCGAAGGCAAACCCAAGCCAGTCAGGAGGAACAAAGCAACGGGGTGACGATCCAGACCCAGTGACCTCACTGATGGATGATGGCCTCGTGGAGCTGAAGCAAAGCAGAAGGCACAGGCTCAGATCTCATTGATCGTCCTTTCCGAGGGGCAGTACTCCGAGGTTCCTGCTGAGGACATGTAGAAGGACTGCGTTTTCCTTTTTAACCTGGCTCGCTTGTTGGCCAGGGACAGGCTGCGCCGGCTTGAGTTGATGATTTCTGAGATGAACTTCTTGCAGTCCACACAAACCTCCATTGTGCTCCAGTCCTCCATTAATTCTTTGGGAAACTCTTCGTGCGACTTATCCACAGACTTGGACCTTGAGGTCAACCTGAAAGGCAAAAGAGCAGGATCTGTCACGTTATTTGTCAGCTTGGCTGCAGGCCCCAGAAAAAAATCACATCAGAAAGGTCTGGATTTAAATTTTCCTTCCTCCCGTCCCAAATTACTCCAAACACTGGAGAGGACAGCTTCTGCCTGGATTGGCAAGATTGCAGGGTCACTGACTGAGGGCGTGTGTAACATTTACATCCTGGCAAAAACAACCTTCCTAGTAACTAAAAATAGCTGATGTTTTTGGCTAGTCTACACAGCACCATAGCAATGGTGATCTGTGTAGAGGGTTTTTACAGCAGATTCCCTCAAAAAGGAGCATTTCTTTTATATTTGATTAGCTTTGACAACCATCCATGTATAAGATATAAAGCCAACAGATAACTTCCTAATATTAAAATGAAAAAATTATGAAAATTGGAGTAAGAAAAATTAGGGGAAAAGAAGATAAATCTGTGCACTAGACATCACTGAATTCTCATTCAGTGGGTAATTTCAGCCTGTAAGATTTATCTCCAAAGAGTCCATTCACACCAGAAAAAAAAGACATTTTAAGGATATTTTCTCAGAGGCCCTACAGAAATACAGTTGTCCCAAACTCTCATTATTTTTCAGCTGTAATGTGAAAAAGGTTTAAGACACTGTTAGGACACTGCTAGGCTTCAGGAAAGTTATTACAGGCATTAGAAGCATGGCCAGCTACAAAACAGGTGAGCAGCATGTTCATGATTGATAAGCCAGCATGAAACATTCGGGGAACATTTGCAACAGACACAAGGGGGCCAGGCTGTCTCTCACCTGCTCCGCAGGGAATGGTGGTGACTGGTAGAGGGTTTCTCTGGCCTCATGAAGCTTTCTCCCCTTTGCAAGGTTGAGGGTCCCAGGGAGAAGATGGGGAGGGTGGAGTATGGCTTCGAGGGCAGCCGCATCTGTTGGGAACAGCACAAGGCACGTGCAGCATCATTACAAAGGCTGCAGCTTTATAGAAAGGCTCGAAACAGAAGTTTCCTTACTTACTTTTTTGCAACACTGTGAGCATACAGGCCTGTGTAAAAAAACAAGAGCATGAATCAGTCCACTGGGAAAAATTATGTTCAAATCAAGAATAAGGGATTTCAGGAGATAGAAACCCGCCCCCCTCCATCCTCCCCTTAAATGAATGTATTTATTTTTAAAGCTTCTTCATAGTAACTTCAATCAGAACATGAAGCCAGAAGCAAGGAGAAATGCTGAACAAAAATGTCACCTAAATAAAAAAAAAAAAAAAAAAAAAAAAAAAAAAAAAAAAAAAAAAAATAAACTGGTTTTCCTCTAAAGAAACTTCTTCTGGTAAAAGAGACCAAAACTCAGTGATTACATAGACCTTCTGACTTATTGTCTCACTTTTAACTTAAAATGTATCATTTTGCCTGCAAATATTCCTTCTTGCATTTCCCCTGCCCCAATACTCAAAAAATCACCCAAAAAATAAATTGCCTTGAAATGTTTTCCCCAAACACAGAGGTTGTAGAACTGTTGAGTGGGGAGCCTGAGTAAATTCCATGTTGCTTTCTCATAAGCATTAAAGGAAAAAAAAAAGTTTCTCACTTTTAGTTTCTCTCACTTTTTTTTAACACAGACTGTTACAGAAATAAACCAAACCAACAGTATGCAGCAAAATTTTTGAGGGTTTCTAATGTATAAATCAATAATTTTTCCTATGAAATTGTACTCATTTATTAACAGACATAAAATCTTTACCTCTTGCAGAACTGACAAGTGTAAGACCAGGTAAAGAAAGAAAACCTTCTTGTTCGACAGCAAAAGCAGAGCTGGAGGAAGAAGAACAGAGGAATGCAGAGTGTTAAGCACAGTCCCACACAGTGATGGCTTCACTGACCAGTTGCTGTTGGCAAGGTCACAGTGGCAGGGCTACATCCAGTTCTGGGTCTGTACTTCTAAGATGACATTGAGAACAAGGTCCAGAACTGTATCTTCACACATTTGGAATTAAGCCTTTAATTGTTTTGCCTAAATTAAATACTTGCTCATTAACTAGATAACTTTGGTTAGAAATTAAAGCAAACAATTTTAATAGTGGGGTAAATTAATTAAATCCTCAACCTACTTTGAGATTTGAGAAAAGCTCATTACTAAGCTTTATATGTCATGACAACAGGCAACAGCTGAATCTAATGAGGGACATTATAAGATTATTGTTCCTCTGCCTTAAATGTATTAAACCTTTAAAATAAATCTGCACATTAGACACAGGTAGGCCTGTCAGTGAAGTCAAAACAGGCTTTCTGGAGGTGTCCAAGAAGCACAAATTAAAAGTGGGAGAAAAGGATGCTGCTTCTTTTGGGAAGTACCAATCTCTAATCTGCAGTTTACAGAAAAATGCATTAGTTAAGGGGTCTCTAAAATTAAACCTCCTTCTGCTTGCATCACTTCTCTGAAGGCTTTAATTCCCTCTGTGCTAGATAGCAAGGGTTCATATATGAAGAACTTGTTGTTTTCTGTTGCTATTTGTAATTCTATGTTCTGGACCAGAAAAGGTAACCAAACCTGCAGAAGGCGTGGGGACAGAATCACCTCAGTCAATGAAGTTCAAACGAGACGCATACAGATACACTCTGATAATTGCAAATGCTAGTGAATTTTTATAGGCAGTCTGAACAAACCAGGTATTTCCATGAAAAGTTTTGATGTTTCTGGACATCACTCAAGGAAGTTGACCCATGTGTCACACATTCAGGGGGAGGTTTGGTGGATAACTCTTCTTTCTCTCCAATAGAGGGTAAGACACAAATGTGTAAATGGGAGGCTTATGCAACTGGCCTCTCTCAGTACCCTTCAGAGCCTCCCCAGACTCAGCCCTACCTTTCCTTTCTTGAGAGCAGTGTAGACATCTTTATATTGCTGGTACTTCTCCAGCTCGGCCTTCACAAGCACCTGACGGATGTGCATGACCTCCTCCACTGTGAGAGCCAGACATTCCACGGGGTAACAGAACTCTTCCTGGAAGCCAAAAACCCCATATTATTTCAAAGACAAATGCCTTCTTCCAGAGCTCAACTTAGACAACCGGCCACCTGGGTTAGTAACTCCAGAAACAGGGGTATCTCCCATCAAACTGGAATAGCACTGGCTCATTCATGGGCATCACATGAGTCTCAAACCACTGGAAGCTGTATAAACATGATGTAAATGATTTTATGTTCAGCCTTCACAATGATGACAGTTTTCTTCATCTTTCCTCCTCAAATAACTTGACCCTTCTCTCCATTTGTCTTTTATTGTCAACATTTGTTTCAAGCCAATCAACATTCAGATTTATAAATTGAAAGGGAAAATGTAATATGGTAGATGGCATTATTTTATGTATACTGTTTGAGGTATACATCAAATAATTTCCCTCAGACTTTGTGATGCCCAGAGTGGCCAAGGAAAGTTGTTAGTAGCCCATTCTAGCAAAAATTTTTATTCAGTGGTACCACATCTTGGTGCTCACATGATCAGAATCACACCAAGACTACAAAAACTTACATCAGCTCAGGCAGAAAAGTTGTCCTTTCTGCCCCAGAAAGTAACAGCAGCAATTTAAGCTTTACAGAATAATGCTTCAGTATCAAGCAGGTGAACTGGTTAGCCAATGTTGCATTATAAATGGTAGAGACTCAAATAGAGAATTAACAGCACAACTTTCCACTTACAAAATTTTGAATTTGTTCTGTGTTGCGGCATTTAGGAGAATATTGAGTGCAGAATTCCTGAATTTGGTACCAGGGAATAAAAAGCACCAACCCAATTTGTAATTCAGCCCAGTAGTTGATTATACATTTCCAAAAGAAAGACAGAAACCTCTGTGGGAACTCCCATTGCTTAATGCTTAGTGAACCTTTTCAGTCAGCCCAGAGGGGCTACTGTGCAGTAATGACAATGACAGGCACTGCTCTCTGAATAAACGAAGGAAATTTCTCCTGCATACACAAAGACGTGGCTGACAGTTTGGAGATCTCGTTTACAAATTGAAGTGATGAATCGGATTAGTACGGAAATGCTCCATTTCCATGTACTCAGAGTTCTGTCTTTCCATCAGATTAAAAAGAAAATCCTTCTACATTGCAGACCTGGCAAACATTAGCATTTAGGAACCACCACATTTTCAAAAACCGTTGTCTTACCTATCTAGAAAGGGAACACAAAGAAACTTCACTCTGTTTAGGGTACCCCACAAAAGACTAGAATTGAGTTAACTTTGTTAGATTTGCCAGCTAAACCTTTGGGATATGGAAAACTAGTTTTCTGGAAAAAACAAACTATATCAAAAACAGCTGCAATTTGCTCTGAGGTGTAAAACTGCACAGCCAAAACAAAGTATCTTCTGTTCCTTATGAGCAACTTTACAGCTAACCAGCAGCTCTCAGCAGTTGGTTCTGGGTTCTTCCCATAGCAACTGCCTTGTTATGGGGAGGCATGGCTGAAGGCTGGGGCGGCACGGGAGAGGAAGTGGGTGGGAAAGCGGGATGCACACAATGCCAGCAAACCCCCCAGTCTGCATCCTGGGAGACTGAGGGAAACTATCCGAGGTGAATGAGGCTGACTGAATGCTTGCAATCAACCAGAGCTTTAAGTCCTTTAGAAATACATTTCTTACTTGAAGCTCTTCCTTCCCCCTCATGAACGCCCATTCCTTTAATTTACAGAACGATGACGTCGGGGAATGATTGCTCCTTTGAAGAAATTCTGCGGATCTGCTATAGGTGTAGAGCACGTACTAGGGGAATAGTGTGGGCCTGTTGTTGTACCAATCAAAATGAATACCATTAAAATAGAAATAGCCAGCAGGCAGCAGGGGAAACACAGAAAATATTCACATGTTTAAATGCTAATGTTTTAATTCCAGTGGTTACACAAGGACAACAAAATGTTAATGCAACATTAAATGAAAGATAAATAATCTGTTTTCAGAAAACTGCTTGCTTTTTTTTTTTCCCTTTTCAGAATATAAATAAGTACACAAGAAAATATTTTTTTTCTACACTATCTCTAAGGCATTGAAATTAATTAAATTTTGCTAAGCACTGGCTAAACTTCATTGAACAATAATGCTTTAGAGTTACTGCTCAAACTTCCAAACCTGCACCCAAATTCAGCAGCTGCAAGTGAGAGTACTCTCTGCAATACTTGTCTATGACAAAACACGGCAAAGACAAAATGTGGTTTGAATGGTCTTGATTTTCCAGAATTACACTCAATACTCTTTTTAATATTAAACACAAGCCAATATGCTTATTTTTAAAGGGAAAAAATATTATTTGCAAATACTATTTTGAACTTGAAGTCTCCATGATCCTCTTGGGGACCGGCTTAACTCTGACTATGCAATCATTTTATAAACACTATACCTTAAAGTGTGTATGTATAATTTTTTATGCAGGAAAAGCAGGTACTAAGACTTGCATAACCATAATGTGCTTTGTAGGTCATTTTCAGTGTACACACACCTAATAGGTTCTTATGACTAACACATTTTTACTCTAATGTATTCCTTCTTCTCATTAAAGAATGTCACTAGACATTCAAATGAGTTGCATTAGTAAATTGCAAAATGAATGAGCGCCAGAGTGGCCTCTAAATTCTGCAATTCACAATTGCCAGGCACTGTAAACTCTTGCTCCTTTTGCAGACTAAAAGTTTCTAAAAGGTCAGCTCAGTGTATCTCAACTATAAACTCTCCTGCAAGAGGTTTCACCCTTCCTCTAATTGGTTGGGACAACAAAATGAAGGAAAAATTAAATAATTAGTGTTCAGTTAACATAGGGGTAAATGAATTACTTTTTATTTTCAGTGGATTTGCCTTCCCTTATAGATGGATATGAGCTACTCTGCAAGTTCTGATACATAGGTGTGCTGAGGACCAAAACAATATATGGGTTTTCAAGTAAAGCAGATGGCAAATGCCCTCCCATTCTACATAGTGTACCTTGGGAGAAATATAAAACCTCATTCTTTTAAACATAGTCCAAGGATCACAATAGTTTTGCTGGATTTTTGCTGCAGGATCTTCATGTGCTGTAATATTTAAGGTCTGTCCCATTGATAATCTGGTGATGTTGCATTTTTAGTTTGCTGTCCTTTCAGAACTGATTTCTTTTCCCCGTGAGGTGATTGAAGACACACAAATATCCTACACACATTGAAATCAAAGTCAATCAGGTGCAATGTCCCAGCCTAAGCTGTAATTCTTGCCACAGCTGAGGAAGTGCTCCCCTAGGAGGGAACATGCTGGTGAAGGTGATTTCCAAAGCCAGCAAAAAGAGGCAAACCTTTGCGGGTTTCCACCTGCTGGCAAAAGCTCTCTCACAGAGATAGTACATAGCCCCTGCCACCCCACACATGGCTGCTTCAATGGGATGAGAGCTGAGCAGAGAAGCTGTTTGCATAGTTGAAAAAAGTGGTCTGAAAGTCATCCTTGGAAATAAACTGGTTATCCTAGGAACCTGAACAATAGATAGGAAGCAGAGAAGCGAATGCTGTGTATAAATGAAACCATTAGCTTTGGTCCTCTGGTCATGAAAAAAAAATAATGATAATAAAAATAATAATTAAAAAAGTAAACAGACTGAAAAGGCACCCACAGGTAAATCTCAGGACACTGAATTGATCTCACTGATTAAGCACCAAATCAGCTCACTACAGCAACCACCAGGGCTGACCCCCCAAAATCACTGAGCCACCCTGCCTTTTCATGTACCACTGGCAGGGTGACACGTCAAAAGGACTATGTTTGGCACTTTTCCAAGTTAGTTTCCCCTCCCCACCTACTTGGGCCTAACTACCTCTGTCTGATGAGATGCCAGTTCACAAAACCATCATTAGTATGCAAGACAGAGCAGTTTCCTGCTAATCCTGCTAAGAGACTGTAGCAAACCCCTGCCTGGTTTCACTGGCATTGACAGCTATTTGCTGACAAGGCCTCTTTCACCTTGGAGAGAAACCAGGGTCACAAGAGCTGGTGATAAGAAATGAAACTCCATCAATCCTGGAGGAAGGGATAAAGAAGTGTGAGGTCAAATAAAAAATAAATAATACTCTGCACCTATTGAGAAGCACTCACTCTGGGAATGGCAATTTCACAGCTGCAACATCTGGCGCAGCCCCTGGAAGAGGCTGGCATCCCTCTGGGAAGGAGAGAGTTGCAGAAAACCAAAGTGTGGAACTGGGCCAGTGCCAGCATACCAGAACACATCTCCCAAAATGAAAACCAAGAGTGTTGAGGGAGGTGTCTGTTACACCCTAGAGGGCACTATTGCCAAGTTAAAGAATTAGCTCTCAAGGCGTCAAATAAAATAGGTTCTTGTTAACAGAACATCATTTCGCTACCAGCTTCCTTTTCATTTCAAAGTCAAAACCAAGCTAGGTGACAGTTCTCTAGAGATTAAAAAAAAATTAAAAATACCAAAACAAATGTAAAAAAAATTCCCTAAGCACAAAAGAAACTAGTAAAACCCTTCCCATCTGTTCCCAAATTAGCCTGACTTATCTAATGGCTTTTTCTCCCTTTTCCTTTAGTATTTTTCAGGGGGAATGGAATAATTGAATTCGTTTTTCTGCAATGGTTTTATTTTTAATGTATTTTTCTAGGCATATGTCAATGAACAGACTGACAGAGTGAGAGCATGTATGTGGTCAAGAAGATTCTGGTAAGAATTTGGTTGACCTATTTAAAACAACAGCCTCATATGATTTTAAGTTGCATGATCCTCTGAAATACACAAGATTAATATTACAATGTAGCACACTCAGATACACTAGAAGTGTGATGGCGCAAATGTCTCAGTACAACCCAGGATGCTTTCTGCCATCCTCCCTTTGAACTATTTGGCTGTGAATGACACTGGGCTTACCAGGAAATAAAGTCTGGGCTTCCACCTCCTGCAGCAGGAGGTGCCAGAGCAACCCATTTTACGTGACAGTGACTTCAAACACATGCTGAAGGAGCTCTCCAGTATGGGTCTGCTGCAATACATCCTGCTCCAAGTTCACTTTGGCAGCAGATGTCCACCTGGGCCATGCATTTATCAACATGTTACTACCTGACCTGCACCTGGAATAAAGAACTACATTCTACTTGGAAGGATGTAATAAAATCCAGCAGACCTCTGACAAGGAAAAGCCCATTGTGGGAATATTTGGAGGTATTTTCCCTAGAACTGATCAGCTTCATCATCTAATAGGTTTGGATCCCGGCTGTCATCTCTTGGGCTGACAAAAATACTCTTCAAAGCCCTTTAATACCACTGCACTAAAAGACAGGGCAAGTGAATATTCCCTTCCTTTCAAAACTCAGATGTGTTTATTGATTTCTCTGTTCACCAGCACCTCATGGGGCATACTCTGAAACCCTGCTGGTAGGAAAAGAGACAAGGAACATACCCTGCATGAAGTTACAATGCACTAATCAGTATGTCAGCACAAACGAACCAGGATTTCATACCCTCTGCTGTTTGTACTCTGCTGGAAAACAGTTCTCAATTAAAGCTAATTGATCAAATGCACTGTACTTTCTTTTCAAGCAGTAAAATAGGTTTTTGCCTCAGTAACTTCCACAAAGCAACACAGACAAACCTTGATTTGGATTACTGAAAGAGCTTTCGAATGGATAAACATTACCAGGCAAGTTCTTAAGGTGGGAAGAAAAGAAATCATGCAATTCATCCAGTTATTAGCTGCAATACTTCCAACAAGTAAAAAAATTCCCCCAAATCCCAAAATCGATCCACTGCTTTGGAATTGTCTCTATTCAAGTGGAACATCAGTAAGGTGAAGTTCATCTGTTTTGGTAACATTCTGAAACAAAAATCAAGACACGTGGTTTACCCGGAGTCCTAATCACAGTGCAAATGTTTTCTGAGGCACCTGCACCTGGGATTTTGGATAAATATGTTAGAGAGACAAAGTTCAAATCTTGATTTCAAAACACCTTTAGTGGCCAAGAGCTGTTTCTGAATTGAGGAGTTTTCTTTGGGTCATGTTCTAATCACACTGAAGCCAAGTTTTAATTTTCATTATACTCTTAGCATTCCTCTTTTTCTCTCTCCTACCACCCACTCCACTTACAAGTGACCTGGAGCTCTGTTTTGAAGGGGGTAGGAACTGTCTCACATTGGTTGGTGTTTCCTTTTCAATGGAGTGTCGTCTCTGAGGCGGCTGCCGTCTCTCGGGCTGCGGCGTGGACGATATGGGCAAGAACTTTGGAGGCACTAAGGATTCAATCAGTACAAATAAGTTAGTTCTTCTGCAAGAGGCTGTTGGATAACATTGCTCAGTACTTCATCCAGCCACTGATTTGCTGGAATTCCTGCTACTGGTGGCTGAAGTTACATATCCATAGTGAGGTGTTTCAGGATATTGTTCTCATTATTTCACCATCATACACAGAAAACACATGCACAGATTACACAGCTCACAAAACCTTCCCAATGAAACTGAAACACTTCAAGCAAATTAAAAATATTGTAACATACTAAAACCTGCAATAACTGTGCCTGAAAAAAAAAAAAGGCCAGATCTTGCCCCTTTCCCAGTAAGTATTTTTGGGAAATACTGGTGATTGCTAAGTGTCTTTCAAACGCTGCCACAGTGGCAGAGATGGAGGAAACTTTTAAATTTGTCTTAGTTTAGAACATTCTTCCATAGCAAAAAATCATTTTATAAGATGAGCATAGCTAAGCCATCCCCTCCGTTCACTTGTGACTTCCTCTACAGTCCTACATAAACTTCAGGGATGAAACCTGTTTCACAAAGATATGCACCCAGAGTGGAGGCTAACGCCTCCCAACTGTTTATCACACTTGACCCATTCAGCAGGGTTCAGCTTTAGAAGTTTATTCCATTAACACTCAGCTTCAGCATTCCATATAAGTGTGAGACAAAGTTCATAGAAGACAAGAAAGGTGAGTAAAAGCAGCCACTGGGCTCTCTCATAACTCACTCTTTCTGCTGCTGGTGCCTTCTTGAGAGGGGTCTTCCACTTGTGAGGGGGAGATGCTGCTGCTGCTTCCTGACTGGTGCACTGATTCCTCCTGTGTGGCAAGAGGGAAAGAGACAGAAATCCTTAGGTACTGTTTTGGTTCTTCTACTGCTTTTTAGCACATAGAAAACACAAGCTATCAAAGATATTTTGGACCATTCAGTCACTCGAAGTCCTGAAGTCTTGAGAAAAACACTGACTCTCCACAGTACTGAGCAAACCGAATTTCAGTGCTTTGTTTTTTTAGAAAGCGAAACAAATGGTACATGATTTGAATTCAGTGTGTTTAACTACTGCAGGAAAGAACAAGATCAGGAGAGAGGTGCATGAATCCACTGTAAACTGTTAATTTCCCTTGTTGTATTTAAAGACCCCTAGGGATTTGCAGCTACAGCAGATATCTTAACACAGCTTTATATCTTGCATTAACAAGGAATTAGCATTTAGATTTCTCTGGCCTCCAAAGGAAGGAGAGCCACTCACACAAGTGACTCAGGTGAAGAGAAATTGAACTGAATTTGACTGTACTGTTCCCTAATTCCCAGTCCTGGTGTGTTTTTCCTTTCTTCTGTACTTAAAAGAAATCTCATTCACTGTATCTGCATGCTTCTTCCCAACAGCCAAGGGCAACTCCTGTAAGATGAAGGAAAGTGAAATGGGCTTTGACTAAACACCTCTCAGCTATCTAAAGCTTTATGCCACCCAAATTATTAAATCCTTTGCTGTCACCTAAAGCCTGTCTTCAGCCACCTGCTACCAGCAAAGAAAGAGATGGTCACAGAAGCCTCCCAAATGAAGAGTTGAAGGACTGAGCTTGAACGCTCTTTACCTCTAACATGAATGCTTTCAGCCAAAAAGACTTAACATCATTTAGACTGCCAAGATTTACAGATCAAACAAGTGACCTGCTCTAAAATCCAGCAAGTGGCTAAGCTTCTCTCTCACAGATTTCCTTAGCTGAAAATCTCCACTGGCTGAAAGATTGCCTTCTTTGGTAACAGCAAGTCAGAAAGAAAAGCTGGCAGGATCACCTCAATGAGCACCACGCATCACAGGACACAAGCCTCTACAAACTCCCGTCAGGTGATCTGTCCTTCAGGCTTAGCCCAGGGGTAGGTGCTGTATTTGAGGAAGCTGTTCCCACCTCTTTGCCACAACACAGTACTCTGCAAGGGGTCTCAAACCAGCTCACATCCCAAAACAGTATATTCACTTTAACATTTCAGTTGGGACGACACAAAACACTTGTGATGGGAAGCTTGCAAGGAAGCTTGAGCAGCACATTGAGCTACATCAGCTGTTTTACTTGCAGAAAGCAGTACAGTTCAGCTACAGAGCTGGCTAGGACAGCTCTGCATATTGCTGCATGGTTGCCTAAAAAGACCAATGGAGAACCTCCATGACAATTCAATGCACTGTTCTTTAGAAGGGGTGCAAGAGTGTTCACAAGCCTGGAGTAAAAAAATTACATTTTGAGAAAGAGAACAGCCCTGAACAAAGGGAACTACTTAACTTTTCACTTTCTAGAAGTCAGATTGTTCTGAGTGGACGACAAGTTTACCATCGCCAGAGAAGATAAAGAGCGAAGATGAAGAACTAAGTAAGCTCTTCTGCTATCTAAAGAATGAACATTGGAGCCAGTGGGTAAGTATAAAAAATAATAATATAAACCAAGACATGGATAACAGAATCCAGGAGGAAATTAAATTGGACATAAAATCCCACTTAGACAACAGGTGCTCAAGGTTAGTAATTTCAAATTACTACTTCTGTGCACAAACACATGCACTGACAATGCTATTTCTGTCCTACAATTTCTCAAACATAGAGGACTTTCTTTTGAGAATGAAATCTTGTGTAGGAAGTCATGATGAACCACTGCATGAATTCCTTCATATCTATACAACAGCTGCTGTTTATTATTTTATACTATTTGACATTTTACATTTGACGTTGAATCAAACCAAACATCCAGAGCTCTGCACTTCTCCAGAGTGTCAAACAATTAGAATTTTACAGTTACTGAGAAAGCTGCAGTTTAAAACATCTAAATATATTACAGACACAATCTGTGGCCAGATAGTTGTAGCTTCATTAGGAAGTGACAATTTTTTAATCTGTATCAAAAATGACTATTAGATTACAACTTCTCTTAGCCACACAAACCAAAATGGCACTTCCTGTTCCATGCCCCCTGGAATCTGTGATTTTGGTGGTGATGCAGAAAAAGCAAGGACAGAAAGAAGGAAGAATTTATATAATATTTATCCTTGATAAAAAATGGGCATAGGACTGTATAAGACCTTGCCTTTCACCTCTGCCTGGCCACACTGCATATTGGGACACAGCCTGCATTGCAACACTGATGAAAGAACCAAGGGGACGCATGGGGGAGAAAATGCATCTGCATCACAGCTCATTTGGAGGTCCACAGCTCAGCAGTGCAGGCATTTCCAGCCTGTAATTTAGGGCACAACACAGTAATAATTTCACTCCCAGTGAGTAACTCCAAATAGGTTAAGCCCAACTCAAACTGCAGACAAAGAGGTGGCTGAGTCATTCACAGGCAATCCGAACAACACACAGACTCTTCTCTGTGTTACATACAAAGTAAAAGTCAGGGAAGAAATAAAACATTTGGACAGAGCAATCTTCACTCTCTTCCAATGTTCTATGTCCTTCATCACCTTGAAAAACTTCACCCAAACTCCCTTCAGTTTATTTTCACTACCTTAGCACTCTTCCTGAGCCCAACCAGTATTCTGCTGAGCATCTTTATCATCTCAGTTGCTTCACCAGCTATTTCTATTGACCCAAACTAGTCCAGCATCTGTTCTCTGTGACAGCCCAATGTGGTTGATTTATTTTCAATTTATCTTTTGCTGTATGTTCCAGAGCTTGTTCCATACCACCTTGCTTGCCTACACAGTATTCCCTAATCAAGAGTCATGTGTAGACGTTTTACTTTTCCCCTTCTACAAGAAGCATTTCACATTCCCCATTACACAATTTTCTTTTACTGACTTCTGCTCATTTTCCTGTGTGAAATAGCATGATGCTTCAGGATACACAGAGGCACAGGCTGTAAGACTCAACTCTCCCTGACAGATCTTAGTATTCCTGCATCCTGCCCAGCTTCATTCATATTAACAAACCACATATAGCCTCTATTGTAATTTTAAAGACTGATGAGTGATCTCAGAATGCAAATCTCTTCTCCTTTCAGAACAGATGCACCAAATTATGCACCCACACAAGTCACCCACAGGATAACCCCAAAGAGGGCCAACCTTTCACAGATCAGAAACTATGCAAAGAGATAAATTTCTCCCCACATATATTTCTTCCCAGCCTCCTATCTTTCAGCATAGACGCCTTTGTAACCACCCTGTCAGGAAACCCCTCCTTTCCCATTTACAAAAGAGAAAAAGAGTCAGGGAAGACTGCTTTCCCCAGGCTAAAATTATCCTCTGTGAATAAAGCCTGCCTGCATGTGCTTTCCAGACAGCTTAACTTTCAGAAAGGTCCAAACTCAATTAATAACACTACTGGTCCAGAAGACAAAGCTCATTCTTGAGGATGTAATGTTGGTGCTTCCTGAGGATCATATATAATGCAGCTTTGAAGATAAAAAGCTTTTTAAGGTTTTCCCCTTCTAATGCTTTTTAAAATCTTTAACTCTTCATTTGGAGTGGATGAATTAAAAATTATTTCTCCAGCTGAGTGGTATTTGCTTGTCCCTATCCGTGAAACGTTTTTGGGGTGTTCATTCCCAATCTTATATAGCAAATTAATGCACTGACATTTGCACCAAACTGCAGCCCCTCTGGCACAGCTGCTGCTCTTTATTAACAGCTTTTTGGTGAGGCTAGCCCCACATCTGAGTCCTTTAGCAGCTACTGCATGAGTGCCAGAAGGGTGCTATGTACTTTCCTGAATTCCCAAAAGCATAATTGCTACAAACACACTGCGGACAGATACTGGGCATTTAGGAAAGTAAGTAAATGTGGATTTAAGGCCAAAATTACCATTTAATCTTTCAAAAGAGTATTCTCCTTTTTTTGGGTCTGATCTAGTATTTTTGAAGTTCTGTGGGCTGACAAAGCAGCCATGGAAAATTTGGGTTATAATTTGCACAGTCACTTCTCATCTGATCAGTTCAGCAAACTAAGAAGCAAGACTCGGATCTGACAGATTGAGAATCAAGTTGTGTCCTGATTTTTTACCTCTGAATCTGAGCTGTCAAGCTCAGCCAATGTGGGAGCCTTAAGGAGTCTCTTGCGTTGCGCTGTCACCTGTGTGGCCCCGTTCTGCTTTCCTTGGGGTGCCGGGCTGCCGTTCACTACAGAGGCATCCGCTGCTTTTCTGCCAGCCTCTGGCGTCGGTACATCTACCAAAAGAAACAGAACAATTGGTGTTTGCACCTGAAATGCATTTTGCCTTCTCAAATCTTACTGTCAAGGCAATACACACAAAAGGAAAAAAATTATTGTGATAGTTGTATCTGTGGAATTATTTTGCTTTTAGTGATTCACTGCTCAGACAATTACAGGCAATGGCTTGCAGTACAGAAGCAGTATGAAAGAATGAAAGCAGTGCAAAAAGCAGCATTGCATAATGCTAAAACCAACCTCCCACCAACACCAATCAGCTTTAAAAAAATTGTCTGTGTTAAACCTGAAAATATTCTTCCTTCAAGGTACAGTCTGTAATTAACTATGCAACAAGGACCAGAAGAATGCACAACCATATCTGGGCAAGTGGATTTCCAGTGAATCTGAAGACAACACCACACAGAAATTAGGAGGTTTAGCATGGAGTAAACCCAGTTTTTCCTGTGAGGACAGAATTGCACTTTACTCTGCAGGATACAGAGAAGGAATGAAAATGAGGTAAATAATGAGTGTTCATCAAACACATGCACAACTCTTGGGCTTGCTTGGCTGTTTGTATTAAAAACAGGTCTGAGAGGTCAGACCTTCATGGAACAGCAGGAACATGAGGCATGAGGCTCCAGCTCCATTTTCATCTACATAACTTTTACAAGGATGAAACTCCACTGAGTAAATTACTTAGGATTTCTGCCAGTGTGCAATGAAGATGCATCTTGGATAATGTAAGCTTTGGGTCTGCTGTGCTTAGCCTAGCTTAGCTTTAGACATTAAGATAATGACCTAGCCTTTGATATTTTAGGAGAGCTTAGAGTTTGGTCTGATAAATCAGTTTTATCCCTGTAGAAGTACAAAGTACAGTATTCCAATCTGAAGAAAATTATGTTGGAGGGACAAGGAAGAGAAGCTTTTAATCTCCCATCTGCATGTATGTCTAAGCAGCTGGTCTTTCTGCAAATGTGTTTTTCTACTCATGTAATTATAGGACTCCTTCCCCAGCCTTGTAATAACAAGGTACCTCCAGGTATTACAAGGCTAGGGTAATGATGAGTAATTATTCCCATTTTTATACAGGGTGAAAAGAGGCACAGAAGGTCAAGTGACTTGTACCTTAGGTTACTGGGAAATGTTATCACCCAGATATTCACAGTGCCAACAATGCAAGTACTCACACATCATTTGGAGTTACTTACACAGGTGCCCTGGTATAACAGACAGTCACTCCTGCTACAACACCATTTGCATGGATAAAGCCATCCTTGCACCAGGTAAAACAAAGCTACAGACTACACAAAGCACCAAAGCACAGCTACAGAAGTAGGTCTGTTTAACAACATTCTCACCACAGCACCTATTGAAACAAACTAAGAAAATGAGTAAGTTAAACCAATATATATATTTTAAAAAATCATCCAGGTTGTTGTTAAATGCTGGAAACGGATCTAAAAAGGAGAGGAGGTGCATTATAGTTGCTATATAAATCATATCTTCAACTGGGAGTATAAGAAAAGGCAATTATTTGGGCTAATAAAGTCATGGTGACATTCCAGGCCTATGAATCTGTGTACTACAGTGTTATTACTGCCTTCAGGTCCTTCCTACAAAAAGCTGCAATCAGACTTAGACTCCCTAACCCTGACTTCCCTATCTTCAAAGGCTTTGCTAATGGCCGTCCTGACTACCACAGTGGCTTATAGGTCATGGGTTTTCTTCCTCCTGGATTTCTGTGGGCACAGCATGGGCGTCCCCCACATCAAATGCATTCCTGCTCTGCCAGCAGCCCAACGCAATTCCAGAAAGGGACAGCAGGAAAACAAAACACAAACTGCCTCCCCTCCCTGCTGCCAGTGACACTTCTGGAGACCTCATCACTAGCTGGCATGTAGCTGATTGAAGAAGTTCTGAGTCTCCCAAACGAGCAAGAACAATCTTTGATTTGTCTTTGGACGGCACAGGGCGGCTCCTGAACAGACCATCCAAGGAAGCAGCTCCAGCACCACCCACACAAGAGCCAAAGGTGGTGCCTCTTCTCCCCTAAACTCCTGGGTGGGGACTCCCCTGCCTGGTGGTAGGGAGGGTGAGGAATGCTCTGTAAGCACTGCTGGACTCACTGGGAGATAAAGGATGGGAAGGCCAACAGCACTGCCCTCCTGCCAAAAAGCAAAACACACAATAGGCACAAATGGGGAAAGGACGAAGAGGGGACACCACCAGACACCTCCTATGGCAGGGGATGTAATGTGTTTTCACATCAGAAATTGTTTTCTGATGGTTTATGTTTGTTTGCTTGCCTTTTTTCCTCTCTAGGAATTTAAGCCCAATTTCTTTAGGCTTTAGAAATGGAACTCTCTGATCCATTTTGAAAGTAATTTATGTAGCCAATCATTATCTAGGAAGCCTAAACCAGCTGTTATTTAAAATCAGGCACATGTGAGTTGTTCATACATATTGCTGAGTTGCTCATATGTTGATTCAAGACTTCTTGAAATACCAAAGAAATTTTAGGTGAATCAAGAAGACAATCCATCATAGTACTTGTTTTCAAGGTTTCTTCAGTAGGAAATGTGATTTATCACCATTCTTTCCTCTAGAGAAAAAATAACCAGGGAGGTTTTGCAACTTGCAAACACTAAAAAATAATAATAAAAAAAGAATAAAATTAGAAAACAGTCCAATCTATAAAATCCATTTGATCCATCAAGTTCAATTTATCATTCTTACATTTACAGTACTGGATTCATGTGAATAAGTGGACTATCATAATTTAAGGAAAAGATCATGAAACACTGAAATGTTTCAACTCAACATTTGAGATCCAACAAACAGATTTCAAGGAAAAAAACCTTGTTCTAAAATTAAAACCAGAATCTGTTAGCAGACAAAAAAGGATTCGTTTGTTTAAGCTGTTTTAGTGATCCGTTTGGACAACAGAAACATTCGCAGGTGACGAATAATCGTACACTGTCATAAACAAGATAAAATTATTTAGGACAAACAAGTCAGAAGCAACAAAGAGACTAAATCTTATAAATATGAACATGACAGAAGAAATCAGTGGACAGTTCTTTAAAACAAAACTTAGATTTTTAAAAAATCGATAGTAGTTTACAATCTCTAGGTTCACAAAACACTTAACCATTTTGAAGATGATTTCAATGATATTTAAAAAGGCTTGTGTGAGTTATAGCCTGGGGTTAAGAATTTATTAAAGAGTCAGACCAGACACGCTGGAGGGGTGTCATTTCTCTGTGCTTTCAGGCAGCAAGTCATTGAACAGTACCTGAGAATTGGATGATTGTGCTTGGTTTCTTTTGAGATTTTCTCTAAGCTTTCATTACAACAGGCAAATGAAAGAAGGCAAAGTCTTGATTTGATTACTTGATCCTTGTGTTGGGCTTCCCTGACCAGCCTTAGGAAGGGGGACACAAAAAACCCCCCACTGTAGGATAATATGAAATGTGCCTTTATTTACATGTAAGATTATGTCTTGTGAAACAAGGAATTAAGCAGACCACAAATTACATGCAAACCTCAGCAGCCATGTAACCATATGCTGTCTGCTTCCTAACCAGCTCTCCTCGGCCAAGAGTGACGACAGAAGCCTGAATTTTCCTCAATACAGGAAATGCACTCCTTGGGATTACAACTTTTTACACTGAGTTTAAAAGAAGGCTAAGATGGATTTGCAGAATTATTATATGTTTGCTTTTTGCTGGCTATTATGTCAATAATATGGTGGGACATATCACATAATGAGTAAAAGTAACAGAGATGTGCTCATTTCACTGGACTTCAGATGTTGAATTCAAACTTGAGAACTAATAAATCAGTCTTTTGCTGTGTTTGCATCCCATGTATCACTGTGCTATGTAAACTAAAGAGTTTACAAAGACCTGGTGGAGCTCCTGCCTCACATTGGTCTGAGACAGACATAATCTAAAAGTAATAATCCCCATGAAATTCTACGTTAAATGCTTCAGTTTCCTCTTCTCTCCCTGCCCACCTCCCATTTCCCCCCTTCCCCCAAAATGTACAATTTTTTTCTGAAATAACAACTTCAAAGCAGCAATGCACACAGCTCTGTGGTAAGAACTCAAGTGTTAAGAGTGGCAATGACTGATCTTTTGAGCTGCATTCAGCACTGCACTGAAATGAAGCTGCTTTTCAGCTATTTTTCTATTAAAGGAAGTGGTAATGACTGCCCTGGTCCCCAGTTGTTATCTGAGTACCTCTCAGGTAACTCACTACAGGTGGCTACCACTTGCTCCTTCTATTCTACCAGAAGGAAAAAACAGTGTGAAAGGAGACCCCAGGAGGCTCTCCTCTCCTCTTCAGGAGAACAGCAGGCAGATGTGTGGAGCTGGGCACTGTGACACACCAACGACACTGGCTTGGGGCCAGCAAAAGTCTTCTCAGGATTCTGCATCCTCCCCATCGCAGGCAGCATGAATAATAGAAACCTGCACCCGTCCTTTAGCACTTAGCAGGAAACACTTCTCTTTCTCAGCTGGTTTGGGGGTTTTGTGACAGCAATTCCATCAAGCAGAGTGCAATGAGAGCAGTGAAAAAGCAAGTGTGTGGAAGCAGTGATGAAAGCACAGTACAGCCTCTCCGCCTCTAAAAGAATGAAAAAAGTAAAAGCACGCAAAGCAACAGCATCCAAAATTACTGCTTATCTGCTTACTATCAATATCCCAACCCATCTAATCCACTTCACTGCTCATCTGGTGTTTCACATCTACCTAACTGGAATGTTTTAATCATCCTGAATTTACTTCTAAGGACACTTTATCAGATCACTCAGTCACACCATATGATGCTACTTGCTGAGAACCACATGACTTGCAAAAACAAAACCAATCACATTTGGGAGATGGATTAAGAAACCAGGAAGAGTTCTTCAGTGGTCAGTCAAAACCAGCAAATCCAAGTACAGATTTTTAAAGCTACTTCTTCAAAATAAAAATATTGTGGTTATGAATGAATGGATTACAAAACATTGTTTGGATTTAAACAAATGAGGATGTCTCAGAATTCTTAGAAATGAAAGGCAAAAGAAGAAGCAGACAGACACACATAGAAAGACAGATCTGAACATTTCCCTTCAGCTGGTCACTGGCATATTCATTAAAACTAGAACTTTTGGCACATCTGAAAGTAGCAACACTTTTTGAAAGCATTAAGTTTGCCTGTTTATGCTTCTATCTGAGGCCCTGGGGACCCTGCAGCTTTCAGGGGAGTAAAATATGATGCCATGTACATATGTAATGTGAATCCCAGCTGACAGCTGTAGTAGCTGCACCACACACCACGAGTGTAAGGTTTCACAAAAAGGCTCGAGCTGCATTAACAGCTTGTCACCACCTCTGACAGCAGAGCCTGTTCCTTCCTCCCTTCCACCCCTGCTCATCAGCTGCCCTCCTCAGCCAGCTCTGATCATCTGATCAGATAGTAGGCAGCTTTCAGTCACTAAAAGAGCAGAACAACAACCTGGTAAAAAATATTAGAAGTATTTGTTCCTGGGTTACAGGAGTTTAACACAGTCCTCCTGTGAATAAATGAGCAGGACTGACACAGAGAAGGGGGAGAATCACTTGTTTAGAGGGGAGCCTGGGGAGGAAGGGAGCAGCGACAGTCCCTCCTCCCCTCTCAACAGTGGCAAGCTGTTTCCTTGGCTCAGCCAGAACAGGGAGCCACGTTCACAGATATGTCACCTGTGAACTGTGTTCCCATATTACATAAATGCTGTATTTTTTAGGTAAAACTTCTGTGTGGTCTTTCTGGTTCACAATATGCCAGCATTTCAGTCAGATGATGCCTTTCTGTGGGGAAAATAACCAGATGAGGCTAAAGATGCATGGAAGAACTGAGGATCTCTCCTAGATGAGATGTTTCTATCTGTAACTCAGAGGAAGGAGGGGAGGTGGTACAAAAAGCATGCATTTATTTGGAGACTTTTTTGAGAATCGCCTAGGGGAAATTAGATAAGAGCTAGCTATCTCCTCTGCCAACAAACCTGTGAGGCTGATGTTGAATATTTCCAGCATCAATGATGGAAATTTTGGGCCTGATCATCCTGGAATGTTAGTGTATAATGAAGAAAAAATGAATTATTTTCTGGCTACTAAGTTATCTGACATTGCAGTATACAAAGGGCAGCAGGTTCATACAGCTGCTGCATGTCCTAACTAATGGCTCACCAGAGGAAACCTAAAAATTTATATTAGATACTTGATGAAGGTCACCTTTGGATTCTCTGTATTACCAGCAAACCTTATTTTTCTAACAAGTAAAGGAGGAAGGTTTAGCCTTTTTGTTGGTGAATGTCTTTGATTTCATACCTCACAATAAACACATTTCACCATAAAGACACTGTAGAACTGACAGTTTCTTTCTAGATCAATATACATAGGTATATTTCATTTAATCTAGAAAGGTAGACGAATTCAAATCTAGTTTTAGGATCCTGGTGAGACATGAAGTGCTGCAAAAGATGGTCTAGTCAAAAAGTGAGTGCAAAGACACAGAAGTCAGATTTATCAATAAATAAATCAGACTTGAAGGCAATGCTGAACTCTGCAATCATTTTAAGAGTCTGGAATAGCTCTGGATCACCTTATTTTGTTTATTAATTTAAGCAGAATTGCAGCATTCTGGTGAATACACTCTGTATTTCAGGTGAAATGCAGATGTTTCCTGTACCTAGGCACCCTTTTATGGCGAGGGAAATGTAAGCATTAATAACTAATTTATCTATTTTTTTTATTTTCACTGACCATATATTGGAAGAATCCCTTCAAGTTTCTTTCTTAGATGGGAATTCAACAAACAGATGGAACAAATTTCACAATAAGCACAACAACCACGTCAGGTGGTGCAGCACATTTTACCTGACAAGTCAAAACTGTAAGACATGCTAAGTGGCCGTATTGCTGTAAAAAAAGAAACAAACACAACAAAAAAAGAAAATGATTCAGCTCTTAGAAAAGCAGAGGGATAACAAAAACAAAATATTAACTCCACTTGAGACATTTTGGACTCTCTTGCTTAGATCCAAAATGCGTCAGACATACGACTGCTTTACTGTAGTAAAGCTCAAAATCGGAAAACTACAGTAGCATAAACGGGACTTGCAAACAGAGCAATTATATTACTAGTAAATTAAGATTTTTGCAATTCAATAAATCTAAACAATCTAAACAAGAGACAAATATCTAAAAAAATTAATACTTTAAAATAAAATCACCACAGAAGAGAAACAGGAAAAAGGGAAAGAATGAGAGAAAGAGAGAGAGAGAGGAGAGAAAGAGCTGGAAAAGAAATTGAAAGCACAAAGCCACATTTCACACAAGTTTCAGTGACCTGAAATAAAGATATTTCTAATTTTTTTAAGCATAATCTCCAATGATTATAATTAAACTAATAAAGAGAGACACCCAAGCTAAGCTTGCGCAGTAGAGCAATCCTCCTTGAAGAGGATGGGAAAAAAGGCCAAACAAAATCTGATTTGTGCTGATTTCTGTTCTTTTTAAAAACCTTAGGTGCACTTAGCCTTTAAAATGCATCCATAATATTATTCTCTTCTTCCTGGGCCTCTGATGATTTTATTGTTAGATAAGAAAGTGGTCAGATGTTCTTCATTTCTGGAAAGACCTATCCATATTTCTAATTAAACACTGTATTCAGGAAGCAGACCCTCAAAATATTCTTCAACTGAAAACACAATTTCAGTGCACTAATCCAGATAAGCAGGCCAAGCCCAATGACAAGAATGTGCAAAAATGCATCAAAATTGAAATCAGCTTATGTGTCTTACTTGACAGGTGATCAATCTGCAAGCTGGTAGAAAGAGTCTGTCAGACACACATACCACTGCCCTAAAATATGTTTATAAAAAGGTTGTACTGGGACAAGTTTTGCTCATGAGAATAATTTAAAGTGCTGCATACAGTAGGTGGCTGACTCAGAGCTAAATTTGGGAGTCAGGGAATTTTTTCTGTATTCATTAACTAGAAATTATGCATAGGTAATAGCTACAGTAACAGTATCAAAATTTCTGTCCATACTTAGCATAAAGGCACATACTTCTAACAGCAGAAGGGTGTTTATCACCTGATGCTGAGACATTGATAAAACCTGCACATGAAACAAAGCTTTAGCCAAGCTCCATTAGCTCCACCTTCCTGAGTCACAAACCCATGGTTTCAATTAAAAGCACACGTACCTCAAGGCTGTGCTTGTCTCCATGGCTTACACTGATGATTTTATGGGGTCATTTGAAAGCTCACTCCAGCTCCTCTACTCAAACCTCTCCCTTTGTGAGCACAGCTCAGCCCCATTTCCAAAGAAGGTTTAGACTGAGACTGGCCAGGGCAGAGAAGATCTTACCTGAACCATGTGTGGTGCCGAGAGAGGGACAGAGCCTGTGGCTGCTGGGGAACACATGCCATAGGTACAGCCTTATCAGAGATGAGGAACTGCAAGAGTACAGCCCACTCACCCCAACAGCCAAGTGCAGTTGTGCTCTTGACTGCATAAACTGAGCAAAAAGGAGTTTGGGACATGTGAAACATGTCTGGGACATGTGAAACACACCTTATGCTCCTGGATACGTCACTGTAATGTGCTATTTTTTTTCTCCTTTTTAATAGCAACAAATAGTTCTGTCTAGATGGTGCAAGTGTCCCACATGGCGTTTCTACTTAGATTTATAATCCTTAAACCTCATTACCTTACATGTTGTTACACTAAATTTCATTCAGTGGTCATTAAAACTATATGGCAGATCTATTTGTGCTATACTGAATGCCACTAACGTTGCTCTGTTCCCAAACTGCACAAGCACATTCTTTTTTAAAAGGAACTTAAAGTGTAACAATCATTCCAATTGTGAGAAAGAATGAAACCTCATATGTCAACATAAGGAAAATTATCTTAAAGGCCTTTGGTCTTTTTAGTTCTTCATGCCAGCAATTAATATACACTTGGAAAAAAGCTTGCACGCATCCACTTTTACCCCTCCATTAATGTGGCATTTAATCCAGTCAATTCACTGGACTTAAGAGGAATTACACAAAAATTTAATGCTCTAACAAAAAGGGAAGAATAAGTGGAAGACAGGTATTCCTCATTGAAGGCAATACCTTGAAATCAGTCCAGGAGTCCTAAACAGTAGTGGTTCCAAATTAAACATCAGTTTTAGAAACTGTTTACTAACTGGGTTTGATGCCATTTATATCAGTTAGAAATTGTAAAGGTTTGTTAGATCAGGTTTGCTGTCCCTGAGACAACACGGTAGTTCCCAGACACACAACATATAAAACACTAAAACCGAATGTCTGAAAGAAAAGTAAGGAGTTATGCCACATTTCCACAAGCCTCCTACATTTGGAAAAAAGTCTAGGCCTGTGAGAAATGTTAATTGATACAGCAAACATAAACTGAATCCAAACCAGAAACTGGAAGGCCCACAAAAACCAGTATTTGAACCATTGTTCTTTTACAAACGCATGCAA
The DNA here is from genome assembly GCA_024865655.1 of Emberiza elegans. NCBI lineage: Eukaryota > Metazoa > Chordata > Aves > Passeriformes > Fringillidae > Emberiza > Emberiza elegans. Next base: position 15,826,210 of record JALJVW010001410.1, read on the forward strand.
GCATTCCCCAAACTCCATCAAGCACTTCAAAAACAATGCAACAAAGCAAGACTGATGGAATTGTTTTTCTCCAGAAACAACAGGTTGTCACTATCCACTTGAATCTGGACCAGTGCCTTTGGGCACACGTGGCAAGTACAAATATCTTTCAAAAAGCAGTGACAGAGAGTACATATGGGGATTTTTGGCAGTTTTCAGCCATAATATTCCACATTCCACATTTGCTCTTTAAAAATTTAGCTACTTCAGTTTTTCTGATACAGATAAATACAGTACACTTAAAGCAATCTAAATCTCTATGTAAGCCTGTATTTGTCATGCTTTTGCCATCACAACCACTGAACTAATAATGCAAATGGGTGACTGCTGCATCACACAGTATTTGCATCATTCCATAGTGGTTTGCTGAAAATACACTGCAGGAATTAAATGCTTTGCAGGGCAAATCTGAATTCTTTTCCCATGAAAAGACCTACAGACACGTTTTCCATAACTTGGAAAAGGAAGCAAAGATTTGGATACAAAATAAATGCAACAGATTCATTAAACAAAATAAAAGCCAATTTTAAATTAAAATAAATAAGTTGATGATGCTAACAACAGGAAACAAAGAGAATAAATTAATTAAAAATCAACATGTAAAGAATACTTGCAGATAGTCAAGGCATACTGCACTAGAGACAAACAATACCTGTTCCATTTTCAGCAAATCTAACATAAACTGTCACGTGCAACAAGCAATACAATATCATTCTATTTATCTAATACACTAAAAACTTGAATGGAATCAAGGTAAACCATTCCGTTTCTTATTTTAAAATATAACTAAGCACAAAGATTGCACAGCCCTAGAAAAGCCTGTAGGCTATTTCTTTTTTTGAAAGAGTAATTTTATCTTTGGTGACATCTGCACAGATGAGGCTAAGAATTGCTGCGTCCTAAGTGGGAAGTTTTCTGGGGATGCTGCAGGGAAAAACTGGCCATGTGCTTACCCAGCCTGCTCCGCCTTATCTCATCAGGGGAGACCGGACGTAACTTCCTCTCCGCCTTGATCTCCTCCAGGATCCTCTCATGGAGGCTGCGGGGCCGTGGCGGGGTTGGTTTCAGTTTCCTGGCCGAGGCCTTGGGATACAGAGATAATCACATCTACATTAAAAAGTGCATCCTTGAAAGTAGATTTCACACTTTTTTGGAAAAAATGTGGAATGCTGTGATATGATTTGACATACACTCAATTTCAAACCCCAGCATAAATTGAAAGAGGGTTTTATGTATCGTGGTTCCCTAGGGATAAAGGGCTGCTGGCAATAACAGCTGTTAATTGGTAAGTGCAACATACTACACACTGTTCTTTTAAGGGATCCTGTTCTATGTACAAAAGACAATATTTTTGAAAGCCCTGGCAGAAAATATTATGTTTAGGTATTTGCTGAAACCAAACATACTTTGAAAAGCCACTGTTTTGTAAGGAATGAAGGCCACTGGATTACGTACAGGATTTAATGGAGGTCGTGATCGGATGAAATCCAGGATTATTTCATGGGCACTCTTTTTTAATCGAGGTGGGATGTCACCATTGACCTGGAAAGGAGAAAGTGAAATATATATTGCTGTCTTTCACATTTATATTCATGCAGATGAGATCAACTGGAAGCTCACAACAACCCTGACAGAGCTGTAGTGTTCTGACACCTGCACCAGACATAAAACCCCACCAGTCCTGAGTGGAGCAACAATCCATATGCAGAGCACAGGCAAGCAAAAAAAAGGTACTTAGCAGCTTTTCAGTTTTGCTGATAGCTGCAAAATAATTCCAACTGCAGCAGCTTTAAGCAGAAATACTGAGGATTTTGAAGTAATGAAATCAAACATCAAGGCTGCAATTGTGTCTATGGGAGAAGGAGGTTTCCTCACTGTAAATCAGATATTTCTGTAGCAGAGGGGCTGGGTGAGGGTTGTTTGCTTTTTTTGTTTGGTTTTCTCCAGAAACACTTAGACATTTAGATGTAAGATCATATACAAAACATCACAGGGAAGAATCATCAATTCACTATATGTACAGGATTTAAAGAAGGCAATGGAAGTTTTCATAGCATATGAAGAATGTATAAATTGTAAGCTGGGAATTAGTGTATGGATTTGCTTTAAAAAAAAACACCTGTCAGGTTCAGTCTTCACAGAGTCCAAGCACGCTGTCAGGGACAAGAGACCATCCTACGTCATATATATCCTTCTGCTACCTCCTCTCACTGCACGGTAGCTGGCCATCAGCCCTGTCCTCCAATTTGACACAAATTTCCATGACACTGTATTGCTTAGACCAAGTATTCCATATTTCAGACTTCTTTTTTCTTTTTTAAGGGTCAGTTGCCTCTTTTTAGTTTTTTGGGACTCTATTCATGCAATCTCTGTAGCTACAAAACCTATGTAAAGACACATGTCTGGTTTGCCAAATAACATTCCCTTTTGCTAACCAGAAGGACCGCTGCCATCACAAAAAGGAGTTTAAATGCCCATAAGGTCACCTGAATATGATGCTTAATTGAACTTCAGCAATGCCAGACAGCTTACATACAAGCTCTTCTCACCTCAGGCATGCCCTGTGTCCAGGCTGAGGCTGAGTGACAGCTTCCTTGAGAAGATTCACCCTTGTCCTCTAAGAAATCAAATGCAGAGTCCCTCCTGGGGAACATTTAATTGCTTTCCTGAGGACTCTTTCTGGAGATATCCTATCCCAGACACTCTCCAAACTCTATTTGTTCCACCCTCCCTAGTTTCCTTAGAGTGAATTTCATGTTGCTTGGCAAAGAATTTCAAGCTACTAAACTCTGCAACATGTCTTCTTAAAAATAGTGCAGAAAAATTAAAATGGAAAAGGTTTATACTAAAGCATGATTTGACATTTCCTGATGAGGAGAATACTATTTTAAGGGGTGTGATTGATTTCTTCTGTTCAAAGACTGAGCAGTTTTTTGAGGCCAGCATGCCCTGGAAGATGGTTAATGAAATGAGAAGTCTCTCTTCCCTGAGCTACTGTTCATCAGATGTCAAAGTTGACGGCTGAAGTTGAGAATTATTACCATCAGAACAGCCGTTTTGTAAACTGATAATCTGTGCTGGAGCCTTGGGGAACAACCCTCTGTGTGACAATAGTCAATAAATAATACATGGCTCTGAGCCTTTCACCTCAGGGCACTTTAGGCCCTGACTTAATGTCACCAGGGTATAATTAGTATCAGTATTACCATCTGATTGGAAAAGAGAAATGTAGGATTTGCTTAAGTGATTTTCCACAGGGTACATGGGGAACTGGTGGCCAAGCAAGTGGATGTTTTGCAGCCAACAAGCCAAAAGCAGGAGCATCAGTGGCAGATCCCACCCCTGTTCTATGTACAAAAGACAATATTTTTGAAAGCCCTGGCAGAAAATATTATGTTTAGGTATTTGCTGAAACCAAACATACTTTGAAAAGCCACTGTTTTGTAAGGAATGAAGGCCACTGGATTACGTACAGGATTTAATGGAGGTCGTGATCGGATGAAATCCAGGATTATTTCATGGGCACTCTTTTTTAATCGAGGTGGGATGTCACCATTGACCTGGAAAGGAGAAAGTGAAATATATATTGCTGTCTTTCACATTTATATTCATGCAGATGAGATCAACTGGAAGCTCACAACAACCCTGACAGAGCTGTAGTGTTCTGACACCTGCACCAGACATAAAACCCCACCAGTCCTGAGTGGAGCAACAATCCATATGCAGAGCACAGGCAAGCAAAAAAAAGGTACTTAGCAGCTTTTCAGTTTTGCTGATAGCTGCAAAATAATTTCAACTGCAACAACTTTAAGCAGAAATTCTGAGGATTTTGAAGTAATGAAATCAAACATCAAGGCTGCAATTGTGTCTATGGGAGAAGGAGGTTTCCTCACTGTAAATCAGATATTTCTGTAGCAGAGGGGCTGGGTGAGGGTTGTTTTTTTTTTTGTTTGGTTTTCTCCAGAAACACTTAGACATTTAGATGTAAGATCATATACAAAAACATCACAGGAAGAATCATCAATTCACTATATGTACAGGATTTAAAGAAGGCAATGGAAGTTTTCATAGCATATGAAGAATGTATAAATTGTAAGCTGGGAATTAGTGTATGGATTTGTTTTAAAAAAAAACACCTGTCAGGTTCAGTCTTCACAGAGTCCAAGCACGCTGTCAGGGACAAGAGACCATCCCACGTCATATATATCCTTCTGCTACCTCCTCTCACTGCACGGTAGCTGGCCATCAGCCCTGTCCTCCAATTTGACACAAATTTCCATGACACTGTATTGCTTAGACCAAGTATTCCATATTTCAGACTTCTTTTTTTCTTTTTAAGGGTCAGTTGCCTCTTTTTTAGTTTTTGGGACTCTATTCATGCAATCTCTGTAGCTACAAAACCTATGTAAAGACACATGTCTGGTTTGCCAAATAACATTCCCTTTTTGCTAACCAGAAGGACCGCTGCCATCACAAAAGGAGTTTAAATGCCCATAAGGTCACCTGAATATGATGCTTAATTGAACTTCAGCAATGCCAGACAGCTTACATACAAGCTCTTCTCACCTCAGGCATGCCCTGTGTCCAGGCTGAGGCTGAGTGACAGCTTCCTTGAGAAGATTCACCCTTGTCCTCTAAGAAATCAAATGCAGAGTCCCTCCTGGGGAACATTTAATTGCTTTCCTGAGGACTCTTTCTGGAGATATCCTATCCCAGACACTCTCCAAACTCTATTTGTTCCACCCTCCCTAGTTTCCTTAGAGTGAATTTCATGTTGCTTGGCAAAGAATTTCAAGCTACTAAACTCTGCAACATGTCTTCTTAAAAATAGTGCAGAAAAATTAAAATGGAAAAGGTTTATACTAAAGCATGATTTGACATTTCCTGATGAGGAGAATACTATTTTAAGGGGTGTGATTGATTTCTTCTGTTCAAAGACTGAGCAGTTTTTTGAGGCCAGCATGCCCTGGAAGATGGTTAATGAAATGAGAAGTCTCTCTTCCCTGAGCTACTGTTCATCAGATGTCAAAGTTGACGGCTGAAGTTGAGAATTATTACCATCAGAACAGCCGTTTTGTAAACTGATAATCTGTGCTGGAGCCTTGGGGAACAACCCTCTGTGTGACAATAGTCAATAAATAATACATGGCTCTGAGCCTTTCACCTCAGGGCACTTTAGGCCCTGACTTAGTGTCACCAGGGTATAATTAGTATCAGTATTACCATCTGATTGGAAAAAGAGAAATGTAGGATTTGCTTAAGTGATTTTCCACAGGGTACATGGGGAACTGGTGGCCAAGCAAGTGGATGTTTTGCAGCCAACAAGCCAAAAGCAGGAGCATCAGTGGCAGATCCCACCTTTTGTAATTGGCACCCAAACAAGATACTGACATGAAAGATACTGCAGGGAAACTTTTATCCTCTCTGTTGAGACTAGATTTATTTATTTACTCAAACTAACTCTCTCTGTAGTGAGCAACTTCAAATACATCCTTTACTTTTACTTAATTAAAATTCATGGCTCTTGATTAAAGTCTCAATCAAAGACATTGCACAGATGCAGCCATGATACCCAGGCTGCAGGGGAAAAAACCCACCAAAACACCAGGGAAAAAAAGTTTTGTTTTTTTTTTTTTCCTCTCCACATAACAGGCTGGGCCCAACTACAAACCAGTATTTGAATAAATACCTCAAAACACAGCAGAACTACCCTAAGCCTTCATGTGTGTAAAACAGTTTTTGTGCAGCAGTATGCATTAAAACAGACAGTGTGAAGAAAGCCTAACCAATTTTTATAAAAATCAAACATAAATTTAGAGATCTAAAGAGCTAATGCACAGAAAAATTAGCATGTCATCATCTACCAACAACCTGCTAGCATCACATTTTAATATATAAATATGGATTTGCAATTAAAAAACTAATGGCAAATGGTATTAGTTATCTCTGGCTGAAGCTCAAAGCTTTAAAAATGGTGATCCCAAACAAGTACATTGCTGATAGTTTTCACCAAAAAATAACATCACCTATCATTGACACTCAATTATCTTAGCCATTTATTTGTTCAGTTATAAAAGGTGTCAGCAGTAAGTAGGAGAGTGCTATCTTTAAATAATAGTCAATGGGAAACTGATATTGTTGTACTATCTAGAAATTTTCATTTAAAAGGAAATTGCATGGGCACTGAAACAGAGGGGACACACTACATCATTTCCAAAACAGCTCACAATAAAGTTCAGTGGTGAATTAAATTATTTTAAGTAGATATCTATTTACCAGCTTTTATTATGCAGACAGTATAGTGTTTTAGTCAACACAACTGTTACACAGTATTTTGACACCCCACAGCAAGCCGAAGCAGCAATGTCCAAGAATGAAGTGCTCTGGTATTTCCCATCATGAGGCACTGTACTCACACTGCTGTTCCTGCACATCTATTGCAGAAACAAGTTGATGGTACCACAGGGTAACCACAGAGTCCCTCCTCTGAATACCCCTAAAGCATGACTAGGAATTGCAAAGCTCCCTGCTCTGCCCAGGATGACTCCTACACTTCTGTAGAAACATGTGATGAAGGTGTAAAATGAAAAGCACAGTTCTGCTGAAAGCTACTCACCACAACCAAGTCAGACTTGTGTGTAAGGGGACAACAAACTCTACAATGTCCAGCTGGATAAAGTGCTCAAAGTCCTGTGCACAGCAAAGCTCACATTCTCTATGTCCTGCTTGAAGCATATGAACTCATGCTTATGAAAATACCGTCCATGCACAGCTCTTACTGCAGTTAACATAAGTACTCTAAGATGATAAATACTGCAAAGAAGTAAATGAAAAAAAACCCCATGCCACAGGATTCTCAGCTTAGATGTTCAAATTACTGGATATTTTTATAATAATGGCTTCAACCTGTACGTTTAAATTCCCCTTCTGCAACACGGGCAAGCCAATACCACTGCATGACAGGTGCTTGTGAAGAGCTCGAATATGATCACAAGAGTGCTCTTCCCTACACAGAGTGCAACTGTTATGGAACATAATGCTGAGTTTGGATAGGGCATAAAAGTACCTGACAGGCATGTGTTGAGCAGGTAACAGAAGAGTTACTGTTCAATAAGCACTGCTCAAGAAATACAGGGAATGGTTCATAGCTTGGAGGGAGGTGGAGATGGGCAGAAAGCAGAGCTAATTGTGAAGCACTCTGAAATTAAAAACTGTAGCTCAACACATACAAACAATAAAGAAAAATTAGGTCTGCAAGAGTAATTTAATTCTTACATTTCTTCATTTCTAGTTGTTGCCTCTACCAATGACCACAGCTTTTAGCTTTTGTGGGAGTGGGTGCTCCATAGGTGAGGAAAGCTATTAAATGTCTATTAAATTAAACTTTAAGTATCTAAGGTAGATACTTAAAGCTTATAAAATTCCAGAATGAAAGATATTTTGCTCCCACAACAATTGCAGCAATGAGGACTCTTGCCTCACGATAGAAAGATGACAAATCTGAAATTATTTTCAGATGTACTGAAATAGAAATGCCAACATCACCGAAACAAATGAAACCAGTTATTTACCAAAAGCCCAGAATTTGACATTTTACATCTTCAAAACATTTTGAATATTTGCACTATAACAATGGGTGAGAACAGGAAGCTCCAGTTACTGCTGTCTGTTAGCACAACAGTCTGCAACACTAAAATATGGCCTAACAGGAACATCTGTTCCTTCCTTAATTTCTATGCAGAGCGCTGAGCAGTCAGCAACAGATCAAGCTACTCTTTTAAACACAGCATCACATTAACAAAAAGAACAGTAAATATTTCATGTTGCATTTAATTTATTTAAAGAAATTACTTATTACTTTGGAAATTTACTTAACCTCTTGGTGTCATTAGTAGGATACATGTCCTCACAAGCTACCAAGTCTAAAACAACTACCCATAAATTTAAAGCAAAAATTACTTTTAATACAAATTTTGCTGAACATCCATTTTGAATGATAGAAAGAAACATAATCCATCTTTCCTAGACTGCCTTAAAATTCAGATTTTGGATCCTTTTCTCCTCTTCTCAAGAACCACAAGGGCTTCTGCTGATGGGAATCCATCAACTTCAACCTGTGATAGCCAGTTAGAAGATGCATCTATGCAATCTAACTAAACTTGTAATTCTGTGTGAATCCTTCAGGCTCCACATGTTCCATGTCAAGCTGCACTCTCTTTGTTGAATATGCTTTGCACAATCTTCAAGCAGACCCTGCAGCAGAATCCAAGTTACTGAGTTTAAGGTTACCAGTAAGAAAGAAGTGATGTTTCTAACACAGTGTCATCAGCACTTGTCAGACTAAGCCAGCAATTGCATCACAGACAGCCTTACAGGTACTGTACCTGCAGCTGGTTGCAATCACATTTATTCCCAGAGTTCACTTTGGACAATCTATCTAGAAGACAAGACAGCAGGCCAAAAATAGCTGCTTCCAGGGATTTTGTACAGAGCCAGAGTCTGGATGAGCAGAGCAGCAGCTGTGCCCCCAAGATGTACCACATAATGAAGGAAATCTCTTCTGAAGAGGCAGGAGCTTGCTTAGCAGCAGCTGAATTAAAAGCCAGTCTGACAAAAGCAAAATTAGATGACCCAGGGCTTCCCATTCAAACAAAACTACTGTCCTGACTGCATACAGTAATTGAGGTCCTGAGGGGACTGGTCCTCTTTTGCAGAGGGTAGGAGGAACACCCAGCTCAGTTCCCTGAATTGTTAGGGGAAAGACAGACAACAGCATTACCTGGGTATGCATTTTACCCTATTGATTTAACATTTAAGCAACATCTGCAGCAGAAAATAAATACAATCGGATAGGCTAAATGCAGATCTCGATTAGGAAAGTATTTTCAGCTCAAACACAAAAAGTATTTATACTACACACTTTCTGCCTCTCTCATCTGTCTCCCTCAGCCCCACCTTCTCCTTTGATTTTTTTGTGTGGAATCACAGCTCTCTCACTGTGGGAAGATTTGTCAGGAAAGTAAATACATCTGAATACTGAATGTTCTAAGACAATGCTTCCATTGTAACTAATGCCAGGTGAAGATAAGTGTAAGACATAAATATTGATGTTGACCAAATACATGCCCTTGACAAAGGGATTTACAATGTCCTACTAGGGATAAGACAACCTTTAGATTAGTTGCTAGATGATCAGGAAGAAAATCTTAATATTGAAAAAAATATAACCCAAAAGGACAGAAAGAACAGGGAGACACCAGTAAATGGATTTTGTTAAAAAGAGTGCCTCAAGTCAATTTTACAAGCACCTTTATGAGGATCTAGGGAGAGGAGACCCATGAACATTCTCTAGCTTGCTATGGCATACAGTCCTGTCTTGATTTGAAAGCACCAAGAAAATATACTGAAAATAACTGAGCTCAACTTCTACAAATGGAAGATTTAACTTTTTTTTACATAGACTATTCCTTGAAAATTTGTAACAGATCATGGTAAAGTAAGTTTACAAACACTGTGATACAGGCAGTTTTCAACCACTGTAGGTTTTCCTTTCCCATCACAGTATCCATTCATGGCAGTGCTTTACATTCTGGAACTCCAAAAACTATGTTGTAGCTCAAGATAAATGTACTGCCAATAAGAAAAGTCTAAAACAATCTCTCATTGGAAAGCATGACAGGACTTCTGAGATGACTCTTAAAGTGATCACAAACCCAACACAAGTGATTTGTTCAAGCTTATGATAGGTAGGCATGTCTTTCAGAATTTTAAATGCCTGCCACATGGAAAACAAAGTATGCTACATGTGTTGGTTTCATGTTCTCTCCTCAATGCACTGCACAAATTTATGATGCCATATAAACCCCATGAACATTAGTATCTATAAGAAATAATAATTTCAAGATTCTCAGAAGAAAAAAAACAAAAACAAAACCAAAAAGAAGATTAAAAAAGGAAAATAACATTTCAGGTTTGAAAAACTCTAGTGATTCTCTTGACTTACCATGACCTTCCTTAAGGTATAGCGTTTGGACCTGATGTCATCCATCAGCATCTCATAGGGCGTGAGCTGATATTCTATGGGCAGTGGGTTGTACTGACGCTCTTGGACTTTCTTCAGTTTAACCCCATTCCGTAAATCTCTCATCACCTGCACCCAAAAGCGGGCCTGAAGACAAAAGACACAGAAATTTTACTTCATACCTTACCCCTGAATACCACCTCACATTAAAACAAGGTTTCCTTCCAGGACACCACCAAATATTTACAGCTGTACTAGTTTATTTTTAACACATCAACCAAATCCCATTTTATTTTATATAAGTTTATTTTTAACACTCGTGAACATAACAAAACTTTGTTGCAACTCAGCAGGACTGCTGGGTCTCACCTCAAGTATGGAAAGAGCATCTGAAATTCTCATAACTTTCATCTAAATTCCCACTTCAAGTATACTGCAAGCACATAATCAAAGTTTTTAGACTTATAGGTAAATACTGTGTGAATTAAAACAGTGATTGAATCTGAAATTTTGTTACCCAGGACTCTCCTGTAAAATTTTCTCAAAAGTTGTTCTTCAAATAGAAATTTGGAATGGGCTCCCAAGTCCTAAGATCTTGCAATAGAAAAACTCAACTTTTGCTCTGCCTGTAAGAGCACTGCACACTAACTCCTCCCTCCCATTTTCTGTGAAGCAGAATGGCTGGAGAGAAGAAAGAACAGGGGGTGCATTGAAGACTGGAAATTAAAATCAAATACATTTTAAGAACCTTGTAATATTCCTCTATGAACTGGCAAGAACAGAAAATAAAGTTATTTCCCGCTTAAGAGTTTCTCTGCTGCCTTTTTCTTTCAACTCTAGAGAAACTCAGCTGGTGGCTCTGTCTACTGCTTGACTGTCCCTCTGAAGGGCAGTCAGCATGGTACCTCTCTAAATGTCCAGTCTGCAAACTGCAAAAGCTTCTCCATGAAAACAGCCTAAGGAAAAAATACATTGCTTGGATACTTGTACTGTTTCATCTGTCTGTAAAGGGAAGATGGGATTTCATTTTGTTCTAACTTGTAGTGGGTTACTATTAATACATATACTAAAAGAACCCCAGAGACTGATTTGAGCACAGTATCATGGAATTGTTTGGGTGGAAAATACCTTAAAGCTCATTTGGTTCCAGCCCCCCTGCACTGGGCAGGGACACCTTTCACTAGGTTGCTGAAACCTGCTCCTGTGCCTCACCACCTCCACTGTAAAGAATTTTTCCTAATACCTAATCTAAACCTCTTTCAGTTTAAAGCCATTCCATCTTGTCCTGTCACTAAATGTCGTTATAAAAAGTCCCTCTCCAGCTCCCTTGGAGGCTTCCTTCAAGTACTGGAAGGCTGCTCTGAGGCTGAACAATCCCAGCTCACTAAGCCTATTTCCATAGGAGAGGTGCTTCAGCCCTCTGAGCATCTTTTTGGCACCCCTGGACTCAATCCAATGGGTCCACATCATTCTAATGTTGGGAACTACAGAGATGGACACTCTTTTCAGGTGGGGTCTCCTGAGGGCAGAGGTAATAATGCCTTACTTAAGCATTATAAAGAAAAATAAACTACCAGTAGTGATGCTGAATCACTATGCCATTGTTGTCTTACCCAGTCAGCATTTTTCAGTTCATCGAGATCCGTGCTGGAATCATCACTTGCCTCTTTGTCCATTTCCTGAATCTTCTTCAGGTTCTGCCAATGAAAAGGAAATGAGTGAATAAATGAACAGTGGCATTAACTCTCAAGTAAAATTGAAGCTTAATTTTTATCTCTTGTATCATGTTGTTTGGGTATTCTGCTGAATGTTTTATTACTTGAATAGCAATACTGTAAAAGTAACTTGAAACACTATTTGAATATATTTCTCTTCCTTGGAAAGTTAACCTTAAATGCTGGGAACAAATGTTAAGTTTTGAGTATGAAAGTTCTTCAGATAATAACATGCTGAAGATAAAGCTACACATTAAAATGTTTATATCCCTAAATTTTTATATGCACAGAAAAAATCCTTGACCACCTATCAGGTCTGTTAAGCTACAACACAGAAATTATTACCAGCTTGATAAGGATCCATTCATACCAAAATTAATGCTTGTTGAATTCAAGGCAGTTCATTTTTGTAGAAGGAGAAATAAACTATGAGAAACATTGAATATTGCCAGAATTGCATAGATATATATATATAAAAATTAATTAGTCTGTATAACATGGGTATAGATTCTGAAATATCCATAATAAAATCATGTGAGGAAGAGAAATTGATCTTTCAAAGATGAAAACTGCTACTTATTAACAAGATCAGATCATGCAAATATGGAAAAGATGGAGCCCAAAGGGGCAAAAAAAAAAAGCTTTCATACCAACAAGAATATGAAAAACAACTAGAAGTTACAGCAAACCAAAGAACAGGCAAGCTTGAACACAGAAGGCTGTGGCTTTACACAAATTTTCTTATACACAGCAACACCTGTTTATTCAAAAGGCTTTTTTTTTTTTTGTTTCTCTATTGAAATATTTTGGAATCAGCAGTACAAGCAATTTTTCAGTAATCCACTTTACTTTTATGGAGAGTTTTCCAGGAAACCTTTAACAATGTTTAATTAGATCGATTTTCTAAGTACTCACTAATATATCTGAAATGGATATTTAAGTCCTCTACTAAAAACCTTTTTTTTATTTTTATGAGACAAAAGCAACAGGTCAGAGATCTGACAGATGTATCTACCAAAAGTATTTCCATCTTTTAAGCACTTATGCTCTTCTTTTAATGGAACTGAACAATCAGTCTCAATTCAGCTTCTGAGCTTTCCAGAAAAAATAAAAATAAGCGTACTCTTAAAAACTCCTTTTTTTCCTGGAGGTAGTTCCTCAACTGCCAACATTTCAGTGTAAGAAATGGAAGCACTGGAAGAGTCCTTAACTTGCACATTCAAGAGTGCAAGCATCCACCAAACCTGGCTGCAGAGATAGGACATGTGAGTCAGCTACCACAGAGGTTTGGGAGAGTGACCAGATGGGTTCTTTATTGTCTTATTTATGTAAGCAACACAATTGCTTCAGTACCAAAGAAGAAATATTACCATTGCCCTATCAAAATAAAATACATCATTCACAAGGAGACTCCAGAAAAGCATAAATCACCCACACTAACAAAAGCAGATCCATCATGGGACAATGCGGGAACGTTTTGGCATGACTTGCAGCATTACAACAGGATACCCAACTGGGAAAGAATTCTTTATGGAAACTTCTGCTGGCCCTGGCACTGTGGTCAGTCTGACACGGGCAATTGCCCTTTCCAAGGGAAAAGCAGAAACATGGAAAGAATGGGTAACATAAAGGCCTTGCTTATGTGTACTCTGCTATCCAGGGTTTCTCCTTTTCTGTACCATACAGTTGGAGCAATCATTTCAAATGCAGTTAAATGAACTGTAAATTACTTTATTTCTTGTAAACTGCTAACATCTACTGGTAAACTGCAAAATAAAACATCTGATACTTTTTCACTTTTCTCTTTGTAATCAAAAAGATAACTTCAGTAAGTGGGCTCACAACTGTCAGATCTGCTCCTCCTTCCCATACTGGATGGTAAACTTTAATTTTTTAAAAAAATTAGTGTGTTCCAACCTCTTAACTTATACCTCAGCTATTTAACAAAACTGGTGACAATCACCCATCTCAGCAACCATGTTCCCTACCATACAGTTTACAGGGCTGGTTTATGCCCAAAGGCTGATGCTTTTGGCTGACATAAATATTTCATGAAGCTAGAAGAGATTACAACCTGTTTTTCTTAACAGCAGAAAATAAGGGGGAAAAACCCACCCTGAGCAGCTGAAAGAGCTTCCAAATAAGGCAACCATCTAATTAGTTTCTCTGGAACATAGCTAGAGGGGCAGCTCTGCCCAAAACAGCACAGGTGTTAAGTGATGCTGGCTACCATGCACCAGAGAGCTGCAGGAGCAAAACCTGCCAGCCAAGAGATGAAGTGTCTCCAAGTGCAGTTGTATGACACAAGTGAGCTGGTACAAGCGCAGGCTGCTGCCAAAGCTGGGCTTCTTTCACTCCCCATCCCTGTGCTGAGTGCTTGGCTGCAGCCCTGCAACCACTAACACCCACTCTGTAGGGACAGTGCATTCCCTGCCCTGGCACCTGGCTCTGGCACTTAAATGCGCCTCACCATGCAATCAGTAGGGAAGAGTAGGAGATAAAGGAATTTCCATCATTGCAGAAGAAACCAGCAAGTGCTCTGTGCTTGCAGGAAGTGCTTAGGAAGGCTCCTTTAGCTCTTCTACACCTGTCAGGTGCTGCTTGGGAAGGAATAAATTCACTGTGACAAATGATTATATTTAAACTTGTAGACTAAATGGAACATTAGGGTTTCCCTCCAGCATCCCCAGCCAGCATCAGTGGGTTTCTGCCTCTGTTTCAACCATAAATAATAGAAACCAACATATTTAAAATATAATAGACCCTTTGTCAGAACTCAGCTGTGTTCCAAAACCTGCAAGTAACCTCAGCTGCTGCTGCTGTAGCCACTTGCACTTACCCTTGGGACAATGGCTTAAGAAAAGCTATTACAGTACAATAAATACATGGCCTAAATGGATTTCCATTCCAGAAAGCAGAAACGTCTTAAAAGGGTTTTTCTAAATGATCCCAGAACCTCAGACCCAATTCACCTATTGCAGCCTGGGCATTCATTCAGGCAATAAGAATTGAATGTGTAGGAAATTACTGTTCCAAGAGCTTTTACCTTTTTAAAAAACCTTTACAGCATTTGACCATTTTTTTAGAAGACTGCATTTTGTGGCAAAAGCCAGTAATAAAAATATCAAATGTCTTCAAACCTCTTGCTGTACTATTAAAAGCAGGCAGCTGATTTGCTGCTGCTGTGTGGCCCACATTTGAGATGTGCTCTTCTGTGCTTAGTGACAGATGGGAATTTATGTAAGACTCTTGTCAGCACAGTGTCAAAGACTCCCTTCCATAAAATGCTTTCTAAAAACATGATGCTTTAATGAATGTGGTATTCTAGGGAATCCAGACCTGGACTTTGACTTTTACCAACTGCAGAGCACAGTCTACTGCAGCTCCCAGGTCATACTCTAAATTAGGAGTCACTTTTTCACTGATTAAATTGATTTTTACAGTGCTATCTGTGAAACCAGTAAAACATTCTTGCACATCTAGGTTCAATTAAAAAATACATAACATTCACATATGGGAAAAACTTTTTTTATATACCTTCAGCTATTCAACATGGGTTTAAATTCCAAGGGCTTAGGCAGCAGCATCACTCTAGGTCTTTGAAAAGACCCAAACCCCATGTAATTCAAATTGGGACTAGGATCAGTTAAATCAGTCCCTGAAAACCTCGAGCTGATAGCAGACAAAGTTCTTCATGTACAGAGATTTGGGCTGATGCCCTTGCTCAGCTCTGGAGGGGGCAATAGTCACCATGCTGCTGAACATAACTGTGCAAGGAGAGGCAAAAAACACAAACCAAGGGCATGTAACACTGATTGAGTGAGAGCAGCTGCCTCACTCAAGAAAATAAAACCAAACCCTCCCCTGCCCAAGACAAACCAGCAGTATTTTCCTTTATGAAAGGTCCTAAATTGAAGGATGAAACGGATCAGAATGGAGGCACCTGATGAAAACACAGCTGCAAAGGTGGAGTCACTGGAGACTTGGAAGTGTAGGCAAAAGTGAAGTTATGAGCTGAAAAGTTTGTGAACTGATTTATTTCTACAGCTGTGCTCTCTGAAAATCCAAGCAGCAGAGTATTTGACAACTTATACAGTCACAAGACTCCTGAGCACAACTTGGCTAATGACTCTATTTCCAAAATAAGTTAGCCATTAACATAATTTAGGTACCTATTAACCACCTCCATTATCATATTTTGTACAAATAATACAGCAGTATAGCCACCTGACCTTTTTCATTAGCTCTTCTGCAACTGAATCTTCGTATGGTGTGAAATTAGGAATAAAAGAAAGGAACAATTTCATTTCATGCATGTCCTTAATTAGAATTTGTATGTTCGCATTTCATACAGATTGGATTGAAATATATCCAGGCAGACTGAAAGAATTATGTTTTTACATCAGAAAGGACAGAAATTCAAGGCAATTTTAAAAGAACAGTACAAAGATGACAGATTGGGAGCTTTCTCTATTTTCTACCAAAAGCCTAATTACAAGGCACGCTGTGGATAATGAAATTATGGATGAGTTTTTGATGAGCATGGATTTTCACTGCAATTAGAGATGTAGGCAATTATAAAAATATACAAAGTCTTAATTAGTTTTGGAAGGCATACTAATTTTGATGCTCTAGGGTGTACATCAGTCTCTAAAACTTTTTGAGGTATAAGTCAAACCTACTGCAACAGATCTGCCTGCTGGACACTCATCTCCTATACTGGCCAGCACCACATGGTGTTTTCTAGCACCACCTGTGCCAGGTGAGGGGTTTATCACCCACAGGTCTACACCCCACATGCCAGTATCACCTTTATTGGTGCCACCCGCAGAGCCACAAAGTGTTTCAGAGCAGAAGAGCTCTCTGGAAGGCAGCTGGTCCAAGTTAAAGTAGGACCACCCAGAGCCAATTGTCCAGCATCATGTCCAGGCAGCTTTTTATATCTCCAAGGACAGAGAATCCACAGCCTCCCCAGAAAATCTTTGTCACCCTGACAGTAAAAACAGTATTTCTGGCTGTTCAGAGGAGCCTCCTGAGTTTTAGTTTGTGTCTACTGCCTCCAGTCCTGTCATTGAGCACCACTGAAAAGAGTCTGATGCTGTTGTCTTTGCCCTCTCCCCTCAGGTATTGACAGACACTGATGGGATCCCCCTGAGCCTTCCTAATTTCCAGACTCAGCAGCCCTGGGTCTCTCTGCCTTTGCTCACAGGAGAGCAGTTTCAGTTCTCCATCATCTTCCTGGCCTCCTCTGGACTCTCTCCATGGTGTCAATGTCTCTCCTGTACTGGGGAGCCCAGAACTGGACCCAGCACTGCAGCTGTGGCCTCACCAGTGCTGAGCAGAGGTGGGGGATCACCTCCTTTGACCAGGAGGCAGCATTCCTCCTAAGGCAGCCTGGGCCACCATAAGGTTTCTTTGAAGCAAGGGCACTTTGCTGGTTCGCTCAGCCATGAAGTGCACGTGGAACATTAACTCCAGGGGAAGGCAAGCCCAGGCAGTAACAGGGAACCAGAGCAGGATTAGGGCAGGCATTCCTTCCAAAAGCAGGTTCACAATGTGGATACAGGCCTGGTGAATCCCCTGTCTAACCCAGAGCACCAATTTTGCATTCCTTTGTTTGCATAGTCTCTCCCTGTCTCAGTCACACTTGATGCCATTTCTGAGCAATGTGTGTGACCTTTTCAGATACTTCACAGCAGGATCATTTGCTTCATCTCATGGGCATCACTTATTTGTGCCTACAGTTCTGTCGATGGCCAGGTGCCACCAAAGGTTATGTCAATGACCTTTGGATGATCCTGAAAAAAATGAATCTTTTCTTTTACATGGGTCAATTTTTAGCAGATATTCAAATTACCTTGCCCCCACCACACATGTGTGCATTTCCATCACCTTGTGGACTATTTTCCCCCAAAAGCAATTAAAAAAAATTTAAAATTAAAGAAAAAAAGAGAGAGAATCCCTTTCTGTGGGATTTTCTTACTGCAATTTTGAAAGCTCACCCCTTGACATGAAAAACAAGCTGTACTCTATCTTTGTTATCAGCTGTAAAAGCTTAAACAGCAGGTCACAGGTATTAGAAGGTCTTGGCCCATCACAAGACCACTCCTGGATACCAAGCAGATGGTACCCAGGGTGAGTCTGCAGCAAGGGCATCTTTCACAGGCCCAGAGCAGCATGCAGGTGCTGCCAGCAAGCTGGGAAACATCCCAGTAAACTTGCTAAAAAAACTTCACCTTGCAAAAAGAAAACTTTCAGTTGTTTACTTTTTTTAACTATTGCAGCAGTGCTATCACATCTTTCTCAACTCTGCTCATCCTGTGCATCCACTACGTGAAATATTTCATACTTTTCAAGAATAGAAGCACCATCTCCCTGTCTGCAAGTCAGCTTTGCTGCTGACCTTTCATACACAGGGAATCAGACTGGAAATAATCATATGGCATCAATTATGTTACAAAGTGCCTTAAACATTCTATGTGACATCCATTGAGATGATGTGAACAGCTCACTCATCACTTCATCATCTCTGATTAACACACTCACCCAAAGTCATGCAGTCCAGCCCTTTGTGAATCTATGCTCTATTTGTTATATGACAGATGATGACTGAGGAACACATACTCCTCAGTATATTTATTAGTATTACAACACATTACAACCTATAAACCTACCCCTCCTACCTACCACTCTATCCCTCTTGAAATCCTGGACTTTCAAAGTCCTGCTAAGTTTTTATAGGGCCAAATTGAAAACAGCATCACAGCAATATTTTATCCCTGACTCTTTTCACAGTTTATTTCCCATCTAAACTTGTTCTAGGCTATGTCTCACTATGTCTCACAAGGAGAAACTGTGCCAGTACAGAAATCATCTCCTATCGTGTTCTAGAGCATAATATAGGTCAGATTTACTTCACTCCAAGCAAGTGAATTTTTACTAACAAAAATTCTCCCTCTTCCACTACAGTGAAGCTGCCTATTTAAGCATTTAATGACCAAAATATATGAACCTCAATATACCTGGGAAACAGATACCCAGATGCCACTCAGTGGCCCTAGAAGGAATCCAAGTAATTTCAAAGTAATTTTTATTCACAGGAAAGTTACTTTGAATAATTCCAGAGGATTCTTTCCCTTTTTTGGTGTTTTTAATTTAATTTTGATCTCACATCCACAACTACATCTAGGTCTGAGGAAATCTAAAGGACGATCTCCAAATTAGGTTGGTTTTTTTTGAAACAAACTAAAAATTTAAAATTCCTGGCATCTTTAGTGTCAAACCCACAGTATTACACAGTATAATTTTTTTAATTGGAACTGATGTATGTAACTTGGTTATTTTCCACCTGGTTCTCTGCCAATGCAATCACCACAAATCCATGACAACAAAATTTCCTTAGTGAAGTATTCAGTGTTTATCTCCTTTATTACCCATTACTTGTTTGACAACAACAAAAGGAAAAGAAAAAAGGAATTCACCAGAAGAGTATTTAACTGTACTCCTCATGACTTAAGATTCTGCTGTGTGTTTGCAAGACAGAAGAGCATGTAAACAATAGCACAGCTTTTACTGGCACAAACCTAGCGTGATCATATGATCCCTGCTTGCCTCAAGTATAAACTATAAAGGTCACTTTAAAATGGTGCAACAAGATTTACAGCATTCCACCTCTTATTTTCTTCATACCTATTTTTTATTTTGTACACTGCATTATTTTCAAAATTAAATATCTTCCAAATCTATAGTTAGATAAAAGCTATGACCAAGGACCAAGCACATCATAAACCCAAAGTATTCAGATTCCAAAAGCTGCTTCCAAGATAATTTTCTTGGTAATTTCTTACATGCCTACTGAGGGATTGACCCAGAGTAAAATGAAATCAAAAGGTCAAAATTCTGGCCCTGGTTAGGTGCAGCAATAAAAGTCTTGCTGATTCAGTAGGGCCAAAATTCCATCCACAAGGATTACTTCCTTTGACCTAAATGTGCTTTGAATCAATGCCTAATAGTCTGTGAGAGGCAAATGGCTTCTTTCATTTGGGATTAACTCATAGTATTCTCTATGGTGTGTTCAGATGTTGCTGGGTTTGTATTTTATGCCCAATGATAAGGTGATTAAGTAATTTGCAAATTCAAAATGCCTTTCCACTTTTAAAAATAATTTTTAAAATATTATTGTTAAGACATGATTTTAAATGGTTATAGGCCCCAATATTTTATTTTGACATTGACAACAAAGATGCCCTATTACTGCTGCTCACTGTGGCCAAGGTGTTTGAGAACTATTGGAAACTTAATTCCTCTCTGAGCAGAAAGAAGAACTCTGAAGGGTGCTGCCTCTGAGCCTCCACATGGACTTTGCCACAGCTGTTGAGTGAGGTGGTTCCAGCACAGGTCCCTCAGTTAATATATCCAGTAGCTAAAAGCCAAGATGTGAAATTAATGATGTCAAGGTTTGGGAGACAGCTTTAGCATGGAGATCTTGTATCCTGGCTGCTTCCTGTATCAGGGACATTGGATGCAGATGTCCCATAACACAGGCACTTCAGAAAACAAGTGGCTCTTTAGCCATGCTGACATTGCCAAAATTGTCCTTGTATGACACTGCTTTAGTTTAAAAATTGCTTTCAGTTTGAATAGGACTGGAGAAGAAGTGGAGATGCAATGTGATCCTGTGCAGCAGAAAAACATCGAAGGATTCTCCATCCTGGATGATGCATCTCACTCAGGAAGGAAAGAGCAGCAGCCCCTTATGTCTCGGAGTGGTTTGCATCTTCACCATCAACATGATAAAAGCTCTCTTGTACTCATCTGAGGCTCATCTGAGCCTTTAATGAGCTGATTCAGCTCATTAACCTGATAAGGAGTAACACCTTTACTTTTTGTTTTGCTTGGTGTTTACTGCATTTGTTCCCCAGAACCAGAAGAAGGAAAACAGTGGGAGTACATGTGCGTGGGTGGAACAGCTCTGCCTTTTTCAGCAGCAAAATTTTTAGGTCAGCCTGCAAAATCTTATCCTGCTTTTCAAAGGTACTGTAGATCTTGACTTACAAAAGAAAAGAAAATCCTTCAGGGATTTATTAAGGAAAAAAAATATTATGAAAGCATTGCTACTTGACAAGTTTGCTTTGGTGAAGAAACCAGCTTTGAGAAATGAGTTTCCCTTCCTGCCCTTCCCCTCACCCACCAGTTTTCCAATGCTACCAGCAACCAGACTGTTTTGATACAATTGTTCACGGGGCCACTCTGCAGGCCACATCACTGAAACTATCTGCAGAAAATATCAACCTTAAAATCACTCTTCAGCCAGACCCGATAATTGCAATGGTTCACAGGATGGCCTTTCAGCCAACAATAACAGCCAAACAAGCAGTGAACATAAGCATTGTGATCTGAAGGGGAAAATTTTTCTATTTTTAAAGTTGGCTCTGCTGTGAAACCAATGTGACAGACAACGAACCAATCATACAGCAAAAGGTAAACTGCTGACTGGGGACAAAATATGAGCAAGAAGAATCTCAGATAATTCTCAGCAAAGAAAATTCCCTCATGGGAAGAAGCTGAGGAAGAACAAGCAAAGCTCTGACACTTCATAACATCCCCAAAATACCAGAGAAGAGTTTAGACTCAAATATATTGGATACATACATGCAGGAATGGGCATATGTATGCAATGTGTTACCCTCCAAGAAAATATTCTGTTTTACTCCCAAATAGACTCATCACAATTAATAACAAATTCAGAGGGATGTAAATGGTTACAGGCCAAAAACAAAAAAAAACAAAACAAAAAAAAAAAACCAAAAAAAAACTCAGCTGAAGGAGTGTACTCCCTGAAAAGTACAGATCATCTCCTCAAGCATCTGACAGTCCCTATTGGCTGCACACAGAAGTGATTTTGTAAGCCAAATTCACATGGTGATGAGCTCCAAAGCAGAAAACCTTCTCAGACTGCTTACCTCTTTTGCACTTTTAATTTTGGCCAGGAAAGTGTAGAGTTCCATGGTTTCAGCAAACAGAGCCCGACACACAGCTTGGTAGTGGTTGGGAGCCTCCGATCGCGTTGGCAGGTGGGCAGCACACAGCTGGGGAGAAAAATAAATAACAGGATCAAAACAATCCCCGTGGCTTTCACTAATGCTGCAGAGCATGAAATAACATGAAAGTGAGTGCAACTGAACATCAAGGGCACAAGCATCCATGAGACATTTAAGTTTAGTCAGGAATTGGGGTGTATTTTCTAAACCTTCTGTTCCCATTTGTTTTATGAGAATAATACTATGGGAATGGTGAGGGGACTGGTAGACCATGTTCTAGAAAACCAAGACACTGCCTTTTCATAACAACAAAAAAAGAGGGGGACAATATAATTCAACATAATTGTCATAATTGTGAGAACAAGCCATCTTGCAGTAGCAAATTTTGGGAAAACATATTTAATTCAAACCAGCTTTAACAGTAAGTGTTAAGTATCCCTACTGGTTGGATGAAAGGATGAAAGGATGGAAGGTGAAGCAAGTACAGTGTAATTATCAAGCTGAAGCCCTGATGAGATTTATTTCAGGCAGCACAAAGATTTTAAAAATCAGCAAGAGCTATGGAAGCCCAGGCTTATTGCTTTACCTCAGACGTTCATGAACATTTTCAAACACAGGCATAGCTAATGCAAAGGAACCCTACAGGTGTTTCCCTACATGCTAAACTTGTCAAACTCTGAAAGCCTATTCAAATCACTAAGAATTATTCACAGTTACTGATGAACAGTCAGTCCAGCATTGCTTCTAGAGCAAAACATGCAGCTCCTGTTTCCAACAAGAGAAGCTTCACTGAAACCAGCCTTTACATTTCAAACTGAGAACCTGAATGGTTCGAGTGACATCCAGCTTCATGGACATATCATTTTCATGGAAATATTGGCTGAAAACAGACAGAATAAAATAACATCTGTAATTTGTTTCCTAAAGACTTTTAAATTAAAAAAATCCCAAAGCTGAAGTTTGAGTATGGACAGCCATATAATGGTATATAGGTAAAAATAAAGTCTTAACCAAGGCCATAAAATTGGTCTTGTTTATGTGGGTCTATTGTAACTATATTTTATATATATATAGCTACCTTCAGATCTCCAGAACTAAAGCTTGAGACAAAAGCCTCTTTAGCAGAAGAGCCCTTAATTAGCCTAGTGGCATACTTGTCTAAATCTCTGCTGTTATTTCAGTGAACGCTGTGGTTACAAGGGGCATGGTGCATGTAAAGCTCAGGCTGCTTTTCCATATTCCTTTCCATTTGATTTAAATCCACGCTGCCACTAAAAGGTGTGGTGCTGTGGCCTCCAGCTGTAGGAATCCACGGATACCCTTCTGCTGGCACGGGAGTTCGTGCCCTAACTCAGAGGATTACTCACCCTGACAAAAATCAACAATGTGAAGGAAGTGGAGCAGGAGACAATTACTCTTCGTGGCATGGACACACTCACAGAAGTGAAGGCAAAAAGGAGCAAGGAGAACCTGCTCCCAGGGTGGGAAAAGGCAGGAAGGGCTGAAGAGATTTAGACTGCCTCAATCTCATTGACAAGTTGCTCTCTGAGGCCATAGGCCCCTTGCTATCTTTTATTTCTTCCCATTAGAATAACAATACAGAGCTCAGTGGTCAGACTTGGTCAACTCCTTTGATAAACCTTTACAAGCACAATTTGGACTCCTGCAATATCCTCTTCTGATTATGTACCCCTATGGATTTATCTCCTTTTAGTTGTAAAAAAGAATATACATACAGAAAGTTTATATATATGTGTGTGTGTATATTTTTATTCCTTCCTATATATTTTCCTTCCACATAGGAAATGCAAGGCAGCCATGTTAATGAAATTGCCTTTGATCCCTGCACTTCAAAATCTATGCTGTTTTACAGTGGATGGCCAAAATTTTCTTACACTCTTCAAATTTATTTCTGGATAATCACAAGGACATAGTTGACATATGTCTCCCTTTTTCTCCCCACCCCCCCAACTCCCTGCTTTTTGTCCTTTTTCCTCTCATTTTTTCCTTTTCTTTTTTCTCTCTCCTTTTTTTTTTTTTTTTAATAAATCAGATCATCTCCTTGGCAGATAAAGGGAGAAAACAGATGCACGCCTAATGTGTGCAAGAGTGATAGCACATACTAAAAAGACAGAATCTACTAAACATTTCCCTTAATGAAAATATTAGAACATTAGACCAGTTCTGAGTATGGTTTTGCTCTTTTTTCTCAATAATGAATCATGTCCTTACTTGACTTACTATGTTTTCATTTTCTAGTTATTAATTATAGTACAGAAAAAAGTTTCACTCTAAAATACACTACTTACAAAAATAAAAATAATAGCAACTGCAATTTTGAAAAAGGTCATAAAATGTTGTAAGTCTTCATAGTTGAGAATAAAATTTTATCATTACACAGACTGCACACAGGTTTTTAAGAATCCTTTTTTTCTTTATTCAGAGGCATGTTAATTAGAAACATTTTGCATCAAATATTGAGAAAGTTAATGAAATGCAGTGGTGACAAGTTCAAGCAGGGAATGGTTGTAATATTGATTCTATTAGTGAACACAAAGTGAAGCAAAAAAAAAAAAAAAGCCTGCTGCTGAACTGAAGTTACAAAAGCAATCACATAAAACCTGACCATTTGCTTTGCAAACCTTAGGCTGCAGGTATTAAAAGAGGGCCAGCAGCTCCTACTAACTTTCATGTTCTGAGAAATCAGTCTCTGAGTGATCTTATATTATGTGAAGATGCATTACATAATGAAACTTCTTGTGGTAATATTAAGTCAAACAACTCAACATGAGTTTTTTGGATTAGGAAAGGTAAGCCTGAAGAAAAAAGGAAAATGTAAATAGGACAGGCTGATTTTTTCCCCCTTCATTGTAATATATTGTACTTGCCCATTGGTTCAGAAAGCCTGACAAGCTGTAACTTCTGCATGAAATACCACAAAATCTAGGCAGGCAAGGCAAATCAAGCATGAAATGTCACTTCTAGCCTAAGTTCAGGATATTTATCCACTTTAAAAAATTTAAAATCTTTAAGTTTCTGGTAGTAGTGTTTGAAAAGCTATGTTTCTGTAACACACAACAAAAATCCCAGTCAGTATGTTTTAATAACTGAGATAAAGGACAACTACCTAATGAACTCCTCTTCCTATCGTGTCATGGTGGTAGAAGTGCAAGAAGGATTAAGATCATATATGCAGTCTTTCCCAGTCATTTTGAGGTTGTGTCCTTATTCTGACACTTGCCTTTTCATCCCTCATGATACAACTTAAAACCACCCTAAGGGGAATGAACTCGAACAGTGCCCGGAGCTTAACACAAGACCTGTTTGTTCTGCTTCCAAGAAGTCTCAAAAAGTATGGCTCAAAAGAGATTATGTGGTATTTGCAAACTGGTGAAATAATAAAAATATTATCAACTACTAAAACATGAACTAGCTCACTCTGTAAATATTTCCATTTGCAATCATTGTGAAGAGCTGGGATTTCTGAAATTTTTTTTTTCTAACTGAGCCTATCCAAAACCCCAGCTTGACCCAAAGCATTCAATCTTTGCTTAGATCACTAAGAAGATTAGAGGCTGTTTCCATCCACATTCAGGGTTCACAGGAAAAAAAGGCATTATGTAAATATCATAGCCTTGCCAGCTCCTCCAACTTCATCCTCAGTTGACTAGGAAACAGGGTGCACCAAGCCAAAGCAGTGCTAACAGGAATCACAATTTAACCATCTGAAGAGATCAAACAGCATTTCGTGCATTTGTTTGAATACATTCCAGCAAGGCCTCCATAAAGTTACAAGAAATACCACTGACTCTCCCACTAAAATGCAGTTAAGTTTAAAAAACCCATTTTGGCTAGATATATACTGGAAGCTTCATCAAAACACCTGGGCTGCTGGAATTAAGGTTTCAGAAGACAAAAAGTGTTTCCATTTGTAATTATCTTGGGGAATGCACCACAAAGAAGAAAAAGATTTCTTTTTCCCATGGGCCACAAAGACAGGCCATTGATATTATGCAAAACATATTACCAGCCTGCAAATGCCAGGCTTGTTAAGTGTTTTGAAAGCCTTGGAGTATTAACAAAGACTTAAAAGATGTACTTTTTCTTAAGCAACAAGAAGAAATTACTTTAACCATCCGATCACTGAACATGCAAGTGTACTAGCTATTTGCCTCATCCTTTGCAGTATGGTACTGCAACAGGTTCACAAAATAAAACTCAGCTTGAGATGCCTTTTCAAGTCCAGGCTATTTTCTGAAAGATTTTATCTCCATGAAGATAAACTAGAGTTTATGATTAGGCTGTTGTTTTCATATATATCCTTCTTAATATGAATATGAACTTCAAGAAGCCACATACCTTACCAGAGAAATCTTCCCACCAAGACAGTACCTGCAATATTTGTAAAATTCAACCAAGCATTTTGCTTTGCTTTGTTATCCAGAATAATGTTGAGGGATGGGCTGTTGACAGGAATAAGTGTTTTGTCATGAGTTTGTAAGATGTTTCTTACAAACTAGGACCACCCCTGTGCACAGTACCCCCAACTTAGGCACAGTACAAGTTTTGAGGTGGCTTTCACAACACCTGGAGCCAATTTCAGCTGCTTCCCAGCACATCAGAGCTGCTCTCTCAAACATTCCAGGCAGCCATGTGCCCTGGCTCTGCTGCTTGTAACTGCAGTGGGTCAAGGACTGCCTGGTCCCTCTGATAAGGATTCTAGGGGAATACTGCTGAGGAAAGACTGCAGTAAGATAAAAGGGATGAGAGCAGAGTTAGCTATTAATCCACAAAATAAATTAACAGAAAATACAGGAAGTATTCACAGAAAGTTACTCTTCATCTGCAAAAGTTTGATAACTTTTTAATTGATATTTTAAATGATCTTTTCCAAGTGCCATGCAATGTCCAACTGCTTAACATGTGATCTCCTAGTTAATTTTGCACACCTCAAGGAAAAGGTAAATTTGTGGAAATTGAAGCAAATTGCTAGTACCAAACACATCTACCTTGGTATTCAAGTGTTCTCCAGCACTCTGCTAAGGCCCTCCCTTGGGCTGGTATTTGCTGTTTTGATCATTGCTTTGGGGTGGACAAGGGAAGTACTACACAGTTCCCTACTGTCACCATTACCAAATTTAATGTTCCCCATAAAATAATTTAATAAACACAGTCTTTCTTTACTGCTTTTCCTTTCTAGTATGAACCTGCAAATGCAGCAGCAAAGCTATTGCACTTAGCAATAATAGGTATTATTTGCAGAAACAGTGGCCTTGGATGGTTCTCTCTTTCAGGACTGTGTAAAGGACACAACAAGGTAGCTGCTGAAATTAAAGCCAAAACTGCAAATGGAAATTGGATGATGCAAGGATTGAAAACACTGCTTTGCATAGGATCCTGATCCTTAAAGAAATGTCCACTTGTCTGCATCAGATAATCGTCATCGTCATCGCTAACTACCCTCTGCTTTGCAAAGTCTAAGGATTAAAGGCTTTGAGCAAATTATTTATATATATGCTGAAATGTCAAACAGGAACGGACTAACAAATGTTTACAAATGCCCTCCTGAGTCAAAACTGAAGTCAGCCTGCAAGTAAAATTGAAAGACGCTCCTCATGAGGGTAGACTGCGCTGGGAAACGCTGCTGTGAGGTTTTGGGTGCTGCCGTTGTTTTAGAAACACAAACCAAAACACACAGATTCAAAATGTTGAGGATGAAACTGGTTCACAGTTAAGGGCTCCCTTCCACTATTTTTTCCTGAACAGAATATCTGTCCTGACACTGTTTCCTTCAGGTACCAATTGCACTGAAGTGCCGAGCACCACGACTCATTTTCTTTCTTAAAATCTTAACACTACACAACTATTTGATGAGTCTTAACTACTTTTCCATGCTATTAGACTGAATTTAGGCAGTGATGAGAATCTTGATAAAATTTCAACAGATGGCAACTGCAAGACTAACACCCCACTGAACTATCTCACTTGAACCTTATCCAACAAGAGACAATTAAAGGTGAAGATAATTTGTAATCTGTTACATTTATATGATACCATCTTTAGGTAAATGAGTCTTACAAATATTTAACATAATTACAAACACTTTTGAAATACTTAAAACTTACACTGGTGTCAGGAAGAGAAAAGCAAACTCCACTCTACGTTACTGACTACATCTCTATTTTTAAGCCAAATCCTGTATTTTTCATGCTCAGTGAACCCTATTCTCACTCTATTAGCTTTCTAAGAATGAAGGAAGACCATGACTATCAAAACAGACTTTGAATGAAAGTCAGCCTATGTTTTTATGAGACAATGATTATTTCCACTGGACATTTTGATATTACATTTTCAATGACTAATTTCATGTGCTAGTGCAGACTTCTTGGCAAAGTTGCATTTGTATAAATTCTCATTTCTACCTGAAAGCCATGAGGGTATTTTTACCCCTCAAATACAAGCCCCTGCATACAGCTGTTTCTGGACTATGTGTTAAGTGTATTGTTACACCGTCTTTACACAGTGGACTAACAACATCCTGCTTCTCAAAGAGACTTGTCTCAAAAGAGCCAATTAACTGAAAACCAATTCTGCATTCTGTCTTAGTTTCAGAGAAACTGTGCTCTGTTGTTTCTTAGCAGAATAATGGAGGAATTAATAATATAAATAAGCAGTAATTTGAATTTGCTAGCTCTCCTTCTTTGACTATTCAGTGGAACATCAATGGGATTATTCATGGGCAAGGGAGAAAACCTACTATTTCTGATGGTTTTTGCATGAAATGTCAATCCCTGCAACATTTAGCAAAACCACTAGGTAGCCTGTCAGCAACCACTGCTTTCTAAAGTTCTCTGCTTCACAGGTAGAGAAGAGCTTACTGCAACTCTCATCTGTACCACTCACACATCTGCATTTCATGCTGGAGCAGCAGAGTGAAGTACGAGACGAAGGCATCTGGGTAAGAAAACCAGCTTCAAAAGCAGAGCAGAGGCACAGATGGGAAAACACGATAAAACTGGATAATTAAAGGAGAAGGGGAGTGGCTGTGCAAATTCACAGGCTACCTGTAGTTATTTAGCTAACAACCCATTAAGCTGTGGAACCACCCTTCACATTATTAAATAACTTAGAGCTGAACAACTGCTGGCAAAGAGCTGCACCCTCGTAATGCTATTTTGTATGTTTGTCTGCCATGCAGCTCAGGCCCTCCTTAGGGCTGCAGGGTGCCTTCTCCTACTCCTGAATTACTGCTTCTGCTCAGGAGAAGAGAGGAGAGCTGGTTTTGTACCAGGATGCTTGGCATAAGCAGCAGAGAATGAGGCCAGGATGGAAGCCCTCCTTTCTTCCCCACTCCCCAAGACCCCACACAAGCAGATAAAGCAGTGATTACACCCAGGCTGCTGCTTGAGAAAAAACCAACAAAACAGAGTATCTCAGGAAAAACAGTAGAAAATAGTGAAGTTTTAAAAACCATTTAAATGAGAAAACAATTTTTTCAAAAGGTACTGTAAAATGTTGGGGAATGACCCTCAAATCAGAAACCAAATCACAGAGACACATGTAGAAAAGGAAGGGGAGAACACTGCAGAAGAGAGGCTGCATCTCTCAGCTTGTGAATAATGCCCATCAGTCTCATCACTACACAGTTCAGATGTTTGTATACATTCTAATTGAGAGACAATATATTAATGTAAGGCAGTTTATTCATGAGCCACTTAAAATCCAATTAAAATATATCAACTAAAATAAAAACATGCACTTTCCTTGGCAGCAATTTACAGTTCACATACAAAGCTTTAAAGTGTATGTGTGTGTGTGGGAAGCTTGTTTGTTTTTATGTACAGTGCTGAAACTTCTCTCAGTAGGCATAATAATAATAATAATTTGCTTTCATGTTTTGTCCTGAAGCATGACTTTTTTATTCCTATCCAAAAAACAGTTTTCCAGCCACACAGCCAAATATACAACATGACAAAGCATAACAAGCTTTTAAACTTCAGTCCCAATGAAAAAATCAAGTAACTTCTAACCAGTCTCATTTTGCTTCCATCAGACCCCAGCTTATGGAAAGCTTTTCTACTCCTTCGTGTATGCCTACTCCTTATTTGCACTACCTTTGTCAGGGAAACCAGGTCTTGGAACCCTGATTACATGAAAAAGAATTTTTCAGAAAAAGGCCTTTCTCTTCTTCTTCCAGACAAGTATGCTGAACACTTTTCTCTTAAAATTTATAGCCACTGAATCTATATTGCAATTGTCGTATCAAGCATATCAGTTACATAAATGTTAAACATGTCACTCTAAGGTAGGTATGAACAAAATTATTTAACCCACAATTTATTGATTAAGTAGTTTTGATTCAAATATATATCATTGCTAATTCAAACAGAATAGATATCCAAAAAAGCAGAACATTAAAAGTGTTTACAAGTGTTATTTTCTCCTCAGCTCCCTCTGTTTGTAGTGGTGGTGCCCTTTTTTGTCC
This sequence comes from Emberiza elegans, assembly GCA_024865655.1. Classification (NCBI taxonomy): domain Eukaryota; kingdom Metazoa; phylum Chordata; class Aves; order Passeriformes; family Fringillidae; genus Emberiza; species Emberiza elegans. Next base: position 15,856,510 of record JALJVW010001410.1, read on the forward strand.
TTTTCTTACACCTACTTCATTCCTGGAAATTGTCTCCAGTATGGTGATTACTAGAAATTGAATTACCAGGAGCCAATGGCTCTGAAACACTCCCTGCACACAGGTGGGATTCACCACCTGTGGGGACTGCAAATGGTGTTTATACTGCCCTGGATGCTCAGAGGGCTCAGAGGCTTGAGGCAAAGAACCCTGCTGCTTCACTCTGCCTCCACACGTTTCTTCCCATTGGCAGCAACAGGGTTAAAAACATTTTTTTACCACTCTCTCACTGCATTTTTACCACTCTGTCAAGTATTCAAGGCCAGCTCATGTACCCCAAACTGTGCTGAGTCTGCACTGTAGCTGTGCTGCTGGGGCTCTGTCACAGCCTTGCAATCCATGCCCACACATATTCTTTCTCCCTTGTGATATTAGGAATTACAAATTTTATTTTTGTCAGGGCAGCTGAGGTCAACACAAAGCCCAGTGGGTTGGTCAGGAATCTTTTTTGAAATGGAAAATAAAAAATTCTGGATCAAAGCCATCGCTGACCAGATCACATATGATGCTACAGCATAATTTTCCCTGCTCTGTTGGTCCATTTGCACTTCTCTGTGTTCAAAAGATCTTGGTCTCTATGTGAACATTTAGGATGGACAGCTGTAAGGAATTATTAAGCATCTTGCAGTAATTGATAGTTTGCTTGAAATCTTAGGTTTCTGAACTCATAGGAATATATACGAAATATAACCTTCATTATTTCTAATTAAGAGGTTGTGAAGATTCTAGTACATTTTAAAGGCAGATCTCTTGATGGGATCTTAAAATATATTAGTTTCCTCACATCATGACTTCTTGGAGGGGAGAGCAATGAGTCTCTGCTTCCAAAAGAGATGAGCAACACAGACCTCAACACAAGATGAGAACCCCAAGATGGAGAACAAGAGAGATGTCTCTTGCTAATAAACTGAATACAAGAACATTTCTTCCTCTTCCTTAGGGCTTGGCTATTCTTTCTAACAGTTACCTTGTTTATTTCAAAATATGCCACTTGTAGAACTAAGCCAACCCATGCACCTGGGCCAATTTCTGACTGCACAAGCACAGTTTGTTTTATTTTCAAATAAACTTCTCTGTACTTTCAAATGCTGAGCATTCTTTTGGAAATGAATTTACTTGCACACTCAGAAAAAGATGCACTGGAAAAAAATACGTAGTTTATAGTTTTTGAAGAATCTTTACAACTTTTATTACCTTGCTTTTAATTAGCATAAAATAATTTTGCACTTTAGGTAATTTCAACCATATCACATAAGTCCTACCATTCTTACCTGAGAAGGAACCTTGTAGAAACAAATATGTTCCTCACTAAAAGGGATGTGGCCCTCAACAGAGAATAGTTCAGGAGGAAAAAAAAACAAACAGCAAAAAAACCCAACAATAAAAAAACCCACACACCACAACCCAGCTACCAGCAACCTCTTCATCAAAATCTTACTATCTGAAGGGAAAAAGAGAAAATGGAGGTAGGCAAACCATTTTTCTAGTTCTCCAGTCAAGGCTGCATGACTGCTTTGTTTTCAAACACAGCCCTTAAAATAATTAAACAATTTTGTGCCAAGTACTCTAATGACCTGCACCATAGGTAATTATTTACCTGTTCTCAGTTACACATCATGAAAGATATATCTCCACAAGTCAGGCAGGAACTCCCAGCTCAGTTCTTCAACTTCAAAGCTACCTTTAAAACCCCTGGCACTTGCAGAGGCACCTACTACATGTCCATTGAAATTGATGCTTTTACATGATAAGTCTATCAATGCCTTGTAAAGCAGAAATATAAAGGGAATTTTATCTCTGGAAGGCAATTAATACTGTAGTGACCTCAGTCCAGAGAGAGCAAGGTTATCAAAGGGGTGATCATGGTAGAGCACTCTCCTGCATGTACTCAAAGACCAATTGTTACTCTTGGACAACTCTTTTCTATACTAACATTTTTCATAATAAAACCATTTTTGAAGGCTGAAAGTCAGAGCAGTCATATTTCTAAAAACCAGGACTTAGAGCAAAGTACAGTAACTAGAAATGCAAGTTTATACATCTATTCAAATATTGCTACCTTCAGAAAGGTAAAAGGCAGTTTAACATCAACTTCATATTGAACTTTATAGCAATGGATAAAGGCACATCATACCAAAGACATTGGCAAAGTGCCTCAACTGAAGTTAGAACAGCTCTAAACCAAATTTTGGATGTACCATCACATCTACCAAAAGTCTGGTGTAAAACTGCTGACTGTTAAAGCTCATAGATTGTTCTGTCAGCAAAGAGAACTTAAAACATCATTCTCTTTTCAAAAACCCCAAAACTGTTTCTAAAGGACTTTTTACCAGCATCTTGAAGTACACATCAGTGTCCCACAAGAAAGACGGCTTCAAAAGGAATCTGGGGAGGCAGGGAAGGCAAGGGGGGATCAGTTTTCTCAAACTCTGCATGACACCAGCAAGGAGCTGCCAAAAAACCACTCTGCTTGCAGCACCTTCATTAAAAGGCCTAGATAGCTGCCAAATTACCTTCAAAGAGAGGTTAGCTTTATCTGCCAGAATGGTAAATAAAATTAATAATCCTTTTATTGTGGTAGGCACGTAAGACAAAAGAGGTTTGTGGGGGGTGTCTAGTTATCTTGCTGGTTATCTCCCCTCAGCTGCCCTGCACCCAGGCACAAGCAACACCTGCCCAGAGATTACAAACCTCCTGAGTTTCACCTGCACTGCAGCAAGTGTCCTGAACACAACAGAAACACCGTCCTGTTCTACCTGCTCACTTGACCAGAGAGCCAGGCTGAGGGACGTGGGTGCCATCCATGCCCTGGCCACCAGGAGAGCACCTGCAAGGAGCAGGCATGTTCCCTCTCTCCCTCTCCAAGGCAGAAAAGCACGTCCAACTCAATGTTCTGAGGTAAGGTTTTTTGGTTTTTAAAGGTTTCTGGTGTGGACAGATTTCAGCACTTTTGCTGAAGTGACAACATGAGGCCAAGTGTCTCTGGTAACCAGACCTCACTGGAAAGTCCCCAGCAAAGGGCCTTGGCTCCAAACACAGTAGGCACCATTACCAGGGCAAGAAATTGCAATAAGAGCCCTCCTTTGCTCACCAGCACACTCAAATGTGAAAGGGACTGACATCACCCTTCTAAAAGGAGCACCGTGGTTACTTTCAAAGTAAAGCTGACCACATGTTGACCTCCAGTTACACTGCCCCAGATGAAAAATCAGGACAACTGTTTAAGACAGCAAATGACATCACTTTAATTAATGAAACCTGTCTATCAACATAATTCACTTAAACACTTGTCACGTTCAAAGCTGCTTTAAAATTACTTTGAAGGGATTTATGTGAACTGTCCCCAGCTTTCTTCATCAAGCTAAGGTACAGGAATCCCTTCACTTTCTATATGGGTTTATAAGAAATTAAATACAAGGGCAGACACAAGGACAAAATTAACTCACTGAGTATTTTTATTTCCAAATGTGTGTTGCCTAGAAAACATATTCTTTTTTTTTTACCTCTGAGCCATTAAAATAGTTTTAAGTGTTACATGCTGCATCTGTCCAGACATGAAAAGTCTTTAAATCTTGCTAATATTGGTCTGAACTTCAGTTTTTTCAATTGTTTTTTTAATATCACATGCTTCCACAGAAGATTTTTTTAAAAAACAAGCCCTATAGCTCACTTTCTTCACTTAACACTGTCATGTTTTTAAACATCACCTTACAGTTTTGCCTTTCCAAAAGGTGGATTGAGGATAGTGATATCTTACATCCTACCTATGTAAGTATATGTGACTGTATAAAATACATTAATGGGGGCTTGTTACATACAGTATGATATAACAGACTGGTAGATGTGAATTGATTAGAAGAGTCCAGTTCATAAAGAGATTTGGCTTCATCAAAATTTGCTGATTTAAAGCAAGTGTTGGTGTTAATGCTCACATCAAGAAATCTTGGCATGCCAAAAAAAAAAAACAAATACAATTGCTCATTAGGACCTTCTTGTTCCAGCTCCAAGCCTGCTTTGTCCTAAGAGAAGGCAAAAAACCCCAAACCTAGTCAACTTGTTCCAAAACCCCAACCAAACAATGCTCTTTTGGCTTAAATCACCCAAAGTATCGCATTCTTCCCTGCCAACATGAGTGCAATAACTACAAAACAAATGCCTGCTTTTTTGCTAGTGCTTAAAATCAAGATTCTAGCCTCTTTCCCTGAGATAAAGAGATAAATAATAACAAAACAAAGGGTTTTGTTCTCTCTTCAGTGCAGAGGCAATAAAATGCCTGTTTTCCATTCATCCAAGCTTCCGAAAAGAATCCTCCTAGTGCCTTCTGTACAGCCTTTACACAAAGCCAGCCAAGAGCAGCGTGTGAAGCTCTGCCACTGTGTGCAGCTGCCTGCCCTTAGCACTGTCCCTGAGCTCCCTGTCCTTGTCAATCCCTCAGCTAAATATTCCTCCTGAGAGGGTTTAGTTTGGGTCTCCAAACAACCACTACTCGTGGCTGCTACTCAGTGCTGCCAATTTGCTTTTCCTCCTCACATAAAATCCCTGAATTCCCATGCCTGCTATCTTTCTATAGCATCCAGGCTGCCCTACACCTTCCCTTCAGTAAAAGCTCTGCCAAGCTCAGTAGATTCCCAGAGTTTATCTCTTGGGACCACTTGATTCAGTTGCACAGACTAGTGTGAGTTATCTGAAAGGCTGCTGGGTTAAAACATTCAAATCATTCTCCACAATTCCGCATACCTGGCCCACGTATGAAGAAGCTTTGGAATGTATGGCCCAAAGTTTGCAGTGAGGCAAACCTGAAACTACTTGAGAAGTGCCCTGAAGCCATCACCCAGAAGAATACTGCTTTTCCCATTGTGTTATTTCATTAATAATATTTACAAATCAATCACTTAAAACACACTCAGGGCCATGAATCCTGCAGACAACAATCTTTTGAAAGCTACCTCTCAGGAGTGCTTCAGTTACAATACTATTTAGGGATGTTGGAAGTAAATGCTTTAAACAAAAACCTACTGTAAAAAACCTTTTACTAAGAAATGCAAAACATGCTCTGTCTTCAGACCAATCTTTGGGATAAATATGATATGCTGCCTTTTAGATATGCATCTTCAGGGGTCAGCACAATCTAGCAGACCCTGTTTATTTTTTTGTATCAAATGGCCTTATCTCACTTAAATATTTTTCTAAAACACAGCATGCAACAGTACCCTAAGCAAAAGGGAGCAGAAAATAGTATAATGGGAGCACAGTAGTCAAGAGCATACTAAAAAAATACACAGATAAAAGAAAGTGATTATTATTTTGGACAATTAATGGTACTTTAAAATCAATTCTATGACCTTTCCTCCAAATGTTTAATTTCTTTTTGTACTGTTACTGGCACTGAAATAAATGTGCCAAAAGAAATTTTGCCTCAAGCCCAAGGCTCCCTCTTGAATAATTCAAAAGCAAGAAGATCACAGTGGCTTAATTAAAGGGCCCTCCCTGCGTTTCTTTATTTTTCCCATGTTGCTGTTACAGGACAATATGCCTCTGTAAGGATTAAGTAATTTTGTAGCATCTATGCTGCTTCTATTTTCTTTGGCAACACAATTATACCATTATAAGTGACTCTGGACTAGCAATATTGACAACTGAATTGCGCAGTTTTTTACATATGCAAAATGCATAGTTTTTTACATAGTTGCTATCAGCAAGATAAACTGTATCCACATTTCTCTTCAGAGAAAAGCAAGGCACAACTCTTCCCAAGAATATTTCTGGGAATTACATTCTCTGAACCTCAGAGAAAGAAAACACAATTCTTATCATTTGCTGTCCCTGTGTTTGTGCAAAAGTAGAATACAACATGGAAACTGTTTACCCAAAATCACAGTGTTTTGTTTCCTTGGCCTATCAGGGCTAAGTGTGTGTTTGTGTCGGGACTGTCAGCTGACAGTCACAAAATTCAATGCAGTGTAAGCAGTTGTGTGTAAAGTTGAATACTTAGCAAATTCAGTTTTAGATATATAGAATAATATAGTATAATAAAGTAATTAATTAGCCTTCTGATATCCATGGAGTCAAATATATCATTCTCTCCCCTCGTCCGGGCCATCACAACATTGCAATAATAAACTTAGCACACTCATATTCAGTGATTTATTTCCTGGCAAGATCTAAAAGGGCAAAACTTCCACAGCCACTTTCCCTCTTAACCTCTCTCCTGAATAGGCTGATGGATTGTGAGGCTCTAACACCACAGAGAAATTAGGGACTCCACAATTTATAGAGGACCACCACTCATAGACTCTGCCATTGGACCTTTCCTTTCAGCCTGGAAGGTGTAACATATTTTACCCCAGCTAAATCAGTCCGACTAATTAGAAGTTCTCCCCCAGCCCACAAGTCCTGCTTCTCTCGTGTCTGTAGAGCACTAGAGCCACGAGAACACCCACAGTGCCCATTTCAAATGAGCTGCAGATGCACAACATAAAAACTGCAGAAATAAGTTCATCAGCTGTTTTGAACAAGGCCAGTGAGTGCAGTCACTGGGTATCTGCAGCACATAATACTACATGAGAAAACTGCCCATCAGTTTATCTGGCTACTGAAACACATATCCCACACATGATTCAAGTAATACAGGGGCTCCTGGGAAGCTACGCTGGAAATTCTTCATGGGTTATCCCCTGTGGGATGCTAGCACCACATGGATTGTAAACCAAACACTTGGACCGGGCAGGCACGATAGAAGATGTCATGTGAGCCTGTGTAAGAATGGCCTTCACTTTTGAAGAAGCTAAGGGAGCCTGCAGAGATAAAAAGCTGCCAGCAACACCACAAACATCCAAGCCTACATGGGCAGAAAGGATTCAGACAAGATGAACTTTGGCCAAATCCTAATGTAAGACAAGCTGCTGTCCTGGCTAATTTTTCTGAGCAGATCTACTGCCTTTACCAGGCTGACAGCAAATCTGAAAAACCCATGACAGCCTTCTGTGCACTTAGCAGTTTTAGCACCTGGAGAAGAGGGGAGGTTAAGAGTCGGGAGAGGGAGACTCAGGCAGATCCCTCCAGCTTTGGCCAGGTCAGGCAGCACTGCTCTGCTGAGTGCTGCAGTTAATCTGCAGGGCAGAGAAGATATGGGTCCTTTCTGTAACTGTGGCTCTGCTCTTTTCCTGCTTTGTTTTGGGTCTCTACAGCTTTACTGTGTTAATTGACCATTACCCTGATTTCCAGTCATTACTTAGAACTTCAAATTAATCTGATCAAACAGAACATACCTTGTGAGAGTAAACACTCATTGATCTACTTCAGTCTCCAGGGTATATTTTAGGCAGCACAGGCTCACACAGGTTCTTTGATACTTCAGATGTATTCTTTCTTACAGAATGCTTTGCATGTTTTCCAACTTGTATCTTTTATGGGATAACTGGAGCTCTGTCATGACAAATTCTGCCTTTTATGCATTATGGGACACCATTACCACCAAAGAACCCTTCCACCTGCACTAAAATATGGAACTATACTTTTACCCTTGTATAAATTATTTATAATAATTACAGTATAAAAGACACAGAGGGGAAAAGTGCCTGCCCTACTGTGCCTCTTTTAGATGCATAAGGGCCCACACACAAATTTCACGTGTATTCTAACCTCCCCATAAAAATAATCTGAACACCCCATCTGTGTTTCCTGTTTTTGTTGGACAACTCCTTGGATTCCTTAGACTATTTTAGACCTTAGACAGGTTATACCAGTATAATTATGTGAATTATGGGTACAAGGCTTTTTCACCAGTGTAGATGTGCTACTATGAGCCATAAATCATTGTAGGAAAGGTCATTTGGTTTTGTCTCCCAGCCTGGAGTAAGACACTCCAATCTATCTAAGCCCATACTGATGGAAGGAATGTTTCCAAGAATAATTAAAGTAAGGAAGACAAAAAGTTCTTCTTTTTAAATGGAAAGACCAAGGTCTTGAGGGACAACTTCCTTGCAAGTACATCAGGTACAAGCCCTTCATATCAAAGCCCTATTATTATTGTTAAATACTTTTATTTTAATTCCAGCAACGTGGAGATATTGCTCATACATTATAAACACTCAAACATGCAGAGAGACACTCCTGCTTATTTTTGCTCAGCTCTGTGGGGCTGCACAGCACAGGACTTCCAACACTGGCTCTGGCCATGACTCAGCCAGGAGCACTGTTTACTCTGCACCTGCACAATTGTGTTTGTAGATGAAGGAACTGATTAAAGAACAAAGGCAAACAAATAAACTTTTGGGATGCTTTGACAACACATAGGTGACAAAGGTCCCAGCAAAGGTGACAGCACAGACACGAGAAACACTCTGTTTTGAATGAATAACCATGATGCACAAGGCTTGCCTGGACAAGAGAAAAGCAGCAGGTTTACTGCATTATAAGACAACTCCAAGTTCTCCCAAAGCACAGTGAAAGAATAAGAAAAGGCCTGTGGATGGGTCCTATTCAGCCAAGATCCATCTATTCCTTTGCTAGTCCAATGATTGGTTTGTAGGAGTTCCAAGGGGAATGGTTGAGCACATGCTCACCTCCTGAGCATAGGAGATGAGCCCTGGTCCTTGTGACTTCACTGCTGAACTCAGAGCTGCCACTCCTGTCAATGCAGCAGAGAGAAAGGGTGGCCAGGAGGTGAGCTGACACAAGCATCTGCCTGGTCAGAGCAGCACCATGGAGCTGCACCTTCAGAGGCCCACACTGCCCGGGGGCATCCACCCAACAGTGTCCTATCATTGCAGTGTGAGATGGGGCTGTGGTTACAAAGATTTTGGGGTTTCTTTCTAGCTGACAGTCCCCAAAGAGTTAAATGCAAAAAACGAACAGCCAAAGGAGAACCTGCCTTCCTCAGAACTTACGAGGTACAAAAGCTAGATGGCTGCACTTTCAGAGACCCAAGCAGATGGGACAGGAGGTTTCCCAATATTACAAAAGTGGTTTCAGACAGCAGGTCTATGTGACTGAAGATCCCCAAGTGAAATATGATAAATTTTTGTTCAAGCCAGCAGGCGCTGTGAGAAAAAAAGTGAAGAGAACTGAGCACTTCCAATCCACTGTAATTTCAATGCCTCTCCATGCACAAGACAAAAATCATGTTTTTCTAAAATGAGATCCACCAAGATAAAGACTAGCACATAAACATGTGAGCACAGGATTCAAGAGAAAGGAAAGGATCAATTGTTGTCTTTTTTGAGCATTTCCACAAATGGCCAACATTGCTACATTCCTTTTTAATATAAAATGAATTGGCAACATCTGGGACTTACTTTACCATCTCAGTAAGTTTCCAACTCATCAGCAGCTTCACACAGAGTTACAGCATACACTGCAAGTTGCTTGTTTGGAAATGAAGCATAAATTTCAGGCTCATACAAAAATGCTTAGGCCAGCCCAGCCTTAAACTGAATTACACTCACAGAAAGCTGCACCTTACTAAGCTTGTACTGGACAAAATTATGGGGTTTTGAATTCCAGTAACATGAACTCTTTAACTGTCTGTCATAAACAAACACCCTGATTTGGTTTTGACTGCATTTTCTGGTTCCTCTCTGACAGGTTCCCATATTATACTTACATGGGGTCACAGCATCTATATGATAATAGTCCTCAGACTCAGAAGGGAGTCTCCAAAATACTTAGATCTAAATGTAGATCTTCTTATCCTGCCTATAATTGCAGTGAGACAGGACATACTTTTCTTTTCCCTTATAATCCTACACATGCCATTGATGGTAGATCTGTTCTACTATCAGAGTACTCAAAATAAAACAGAGACAGATCATTATCACCGCTGAAAATTTCCAGCTGAAAGGAGTCAGCCATATCCTTGAACTACCAAGACATATGAGTCATCCAGACATACAAGTTTCTCATCCCATGACCATGCCAATGATTAAAAAAACTGAAATGGGAGAGAAGGAGTGTTTGAGGTTGAGAGAAACAATTTATTCTTCCTCTTTGCAAAGCACAAACATAATTTTCTACCAATAAAAATATTGCAAACTGCATCCTTGTTTACTTTCTTATAGTGAGATAACACAATACTGACTATGCTGCTCTGAAAAAAATAATCATGCAAATGAAGTCAGCATGGAGATTTTCTACGTATGAGTTTTGTTTACTATAGGACCTGGGCCACTCATTCACCTTTGTGAAGCAGCACTTGCATGACAGTTAATTTTTGGTCAGAATTAACAAACACTACTACTGAACTTCTTACAAGCAATTAGGTAAGACCTGGGACCCGAAGCCATTGAGCACCAGAGACCATCCACCTGCATTTGTGTCCTAGACAGGAAGGCGTGGCTTAGCTGCAGATAAGGCTCCTGTTAAAAGCTGAGTTAACTTTTGGGATGAAAGGTGAACATGAGAAAGAGATTACTGATTCGGGAAGGGTGCTGCCTCCTTTATGTACCTTCTACAGGACCTGCAGGAAAAGGTAGCAAGGCAGTGACAAAGGTTAGTGCTGCGACTTGCAGGCACAACTGACAACATCTCTACAACACCTCTGCTCTGCAGAAGGGCTGAGGCAAAGTCTAGTACTGGCAGTGGTGATTTGGCTACAATGATGTTCAACTCTGGAAGAAATGACAGGCTAGGATGGCAGTTCAGCCCAGCAAATACCAGCGCAGAATAAAACCTGCTATCAAAGCCTTATGAGGTTACCTTTACATCCAGAATTAGAAAGGGGTGTTGACCTAGACTGAAGTGTAATACTGTAAGTGGGTTTAGGGCTGGGGCTCAAGCCAGCAGATATTGATAAATTGCAGCTTAGAAACTGCCTCAGGCTTAACAGGAAGATGCTGTTGGTTTAAACCATCTGTCTGCAGAGATCTGTGGGATAAGGAGTGTGATAATGTTAAGATTAGGAGTGGAATTAGGGTTTGAGCATACTCTGGAAGAGGTTGATAAACTGCATCATCTTGTCTCAGTATCAGGGAGGGCCCCAAGCTGTGATAAAGGTGCCACACACAGGACTTCCCACACCCTTAGCAAGCCCAGCACTGCCCAGCATGCCAGGCCTTCCCTGTCTATTCTCTGTTGACCAAGGCTTCCCAAGGTGTATGTGTGCTGCCAACCCGTGCTCCTGATCCCTGGGATTACTGTGCCTTGTGTACATGCAGAGCCAACCTGGCACTCCCCACGCGTACAGATTTACAGAGCACAGTGTGTACACACAGTGGATGGGGTGGGGAGAGGGACTCAAACAAGGAAAGCATCTGTCTGAAAATGTCCAGTCTTTGCTGTCTCTGTTTCTCCCTTCTTTTGCAGCAGGGCTGGCAAATCAGAAATATATCAAAGACTAAAAGCTTCTGGTAACCAATGTCTCCTCTCTTCACAGATGCATTTTTAAAAACACTCTGGGTCAAGTCTGGGCAGCAGGTTGGTCCTGCCAAGGAAATCAGAACATAAATCAGCCAAACATACCAAGGAGCAGCACAAAAGCTTGTCTGTGTCTTCCCCACTGGCTTTGCCAATGATAATCTTGGCAGTACTATTTAGCACTTACCCTTTTCCCCGTTCTTGGGAGTCAGTGTTTGCCATATTACTCAGAATTTTCCAGGCTAGGGGGAGGGTGCAGGATTGACCTTGCTTACTTCACATTACAGAAAAACCTGACACATATCATTACTACCTCTGTGTTTTAATCACAAAATCTGCCCACCCAAGTTAGTGATTAATGGTGAAAAGTTCAGTTTCAGTGGCCAGACAAAGACAGTTTTTGGAGGAGGAACCATATAATCACTTTTCAAGGACAAAATATTTTCCAGACCAGAAACTACATAGTTAAAACCCTTAAAAATCAGTATTAGTAGCACACAGGCCATCACTACCATTTTCCAAGCTTGTGATGTAGAGAATGCAGGGGAGGCAAGAAAAACAGTTCTCAATTCAATGAGCAAACCTGCTTCAGCATTCACTGCAAACTGCGGAGGAAAAAGCTTTGCAGTGAGTATTGCCAAGAGGATCTTAAAATAATTGAACCTCATGGTCACAAGACCACATATTACTGTTGTGAAACAGTCACTGGGTAAATAAGGGTGTAGCCTCTAACATTTTACCACTGCTGGTGGGGGGAAAAAAATAAGAGAAAGCCACATGCAGAAGATGGTCTGACCCATAAAAATGTATTAAATCAGGAAAAAAAAGATCTTGCAAATCTGCACTCATGTCAAAAATATGGCAGAACAATGCTGCCATTCTAGTCCTCTCAATGCAGTAATAACACTGAGTAGGGAATAAAGGTAATTTGCAGAGTTAAGCCTGCAGCATGTAATTAAGGCAAAAATAACAACAGAAATAAAAGAGAATTCCAAGGGATGTAGGAGTAAAAGTCAGGATGATGTACAAATGACAGCTGACCAGTTCGCTAAGATGAAATCACAGAAGACGTACATGTCCAGGATTATATAAAACTATTAACAAAATATGATGAAGAAATAAAAGGTAAGATGCTGATTTTAAAACATAGAAACAGGCAGGTACCTCAGACTAGCAGTGATATTAACAAAGCCAAATGAAAAGTATGTTATTCCATGGCATTAACCATTGAAACCTGTTGAATTTTCTTACTGCTTTTGATTTCAGGGATGTCTACGCTAGTGTACCTAAAGGAGGTCAGCAAAGTTTTCCAAATTTATCTTTTATTGTTTGTAGAAATCAAGTAAAGAACTTGCAAAATAATCACTTCCACAAAGCCACTGTCTTCAGCTCTGTGTATACAAAGGTCTTGTCTGCCTCTGCACTAAGTGAAACTTTCACTTATCAATCTTATCAAAACATTTATCAAAAACTTCAGCTGTCACCAATTCACAGCATTTTGCCAAACTGGGGGAAAAGGAATCAATCTTCTAAATTTCCTCTAGACTGTCTGGAGCAGCTTGCATGGGGGCTTAGCAGGGTGCAACTGGCCCCCTCTGGGTGCCAGGGGGAGGCAGAGGGAGGAGAGAGCAAAGCACCGGCTCTCAGCAGCTCAGCAAGGCTGGCAGGGGCAGGGCTTGAAGGGCAGAGCACTCCAGCCAGCCAGGCCCTCTCCATCACAGGGAGCAAAAGAACATTTCATTCATTTCTCCCTCTGGCCTCTGCTTCTCTGAGGGAGGGAGGAAAAACAAAGACATTAAGCATTTAGCATTACTTCTGACGCAAGGAGGATGCAAAAGCATCTTAAAGTTACTCCCTCTCCAGGTTCCTAAGAGTTTCTCTCTACTGTTAACCCAGCAGAACTGAAGGGTTTTAGTGGGGTTTTTGTGTCAATGTGTTCTGATGTGTTCTGATTTGGGACATTCTTCTAGTCAGCTTTCACCATGACACTTAATTTATGTGATATGGTCCTTAGATATGACTAATACATTATGGTCCTTAGATATGACTTGCATTTTTGAAGAAGCACTATAAATGGCTCAATCCTCTGGAACAAGTTAGCATTGTGTTTTCCAACCTGTATTAATATCAGATTTTTTATGAGATAAACCAATTACACTATTTTTTTCAACCATGCTTATTAATACCTCTGTCTGTAATAAGAGCTCACTGGGCTCTAAAATATGCACAGATTACTCTGTAAAAAACAGAAGGTAGTACTTTTAAATGATTATTCACAGTCACCCAGATAACATTAAAGAACTTGTCACAATTAAAATTCATAAGCTGTATTTCTGAATTTCACAACTCAGGTCAAGAACTGCAACCATAATGATCACCAGTGAAACACTGTGTCCTGACTCACTCCATCCATATAAGCTACTGGTACAAAAGCACTGCTGTGCTTCAGGAGGGGAGGGTGACAAGTGAAGGAACTGATAAGAAATAATTACCCTGATAACCTGCTAATGAAAAGGTGAATTAATTGAAACACACCACAAAGTATCCAAGAGTACACAAAGTAATTCAACAGATGTTTACACTGGAAGGCTGACTATCCAGTGCAGGGATTAAATCAGATTGTGATGTTAATGGCATATCCAATGCTGAAGTTGATAATGGATTTTCTGTTGCCTAATGTCAAGCTTGAAATAATGCTGCATGTCATTTTCAAACCTTATAAAAGGACCAGGGAAATCAGAAAATGACACAGCCAGTATCACACAGAATTATAACACAGAAAACAGAGTTTTCTCATGGACAGAACAATAACCTGCCAACTACTGTACCTTCATGACATCTTTATAGGAGTGAATGGCCTCAACTTCTTCTTTGTCGTCATCCTCATCCTCCACTCCTTCATCCAGAGCATCATATCCTTCATCCCTACTCCCATCTGTTTCTGTGGCATTAGTCATGTAGTCAATAAGCTGCTCCAGTGGAGGACTTAATTCCCTCTCTTCATTTTCCTTCAAACCGTAGTCCAGGGCTTTATATATAATAATCCCTAGTGATTCAATAACCTGTAAAAACAAAAAAGAAATATACATTAATGCCATTTACACGAACGAAGAGGTCAAGTGAGGAACAACCTTTTCTGGTGTTTGTGTAACAGAGCCAGCAACGGAGAGGGCAATAAACATCAAAATCTAAGAGAAAAATGATCTGCTAATACCTATAGTAGCACTTCAGTAATTCAGCATAGAACAAGCAAGAGCAGCTCCTACCACATACCTACAGCTTTCTTATTTCAATATTGAAATACAAAATCATAACTTAAAAACAAAGCAGGAACTTTCAAGGTTATTTTCCCTTTTTCCTTTTGATACTGCAAACCTCAAAGTAACATTACTTTTTAAGACTATATTGCGCAAACATAATTTTGTGGGGCAGCTAGGAAGAAATTCAAAGAAAGAATAAAGTAACATGAGATGCCTTCTTTCTCTCACAGCTTAATGACACTTGGAAACTGCCCTTCAGTTTGTGTCTCTATTGACCTGAGAGGGGTCTGGACACAGCTGTGCATGTGCCAGCATTACTCACTGAGCACTGGGACAGCAGCCCACAAGGACTCCTTTGCCTGTTGCACAGCTGTGGAGGCACATCTGCCACTGAAACTGCCAACTGTATTCCATAGTGATGAGATTGTACCTCAATTTTTCATTGAATTGAGGCTTCTTATTTGTGCCCTGTCAAGAGCAAAGCAAACCAATGACCTCTTACTCAGTGTGAGCTAGGAAAAGATTGTCCTGAACATCCCACAATGATAAATGCACATTTTTCTCTTGACATTAGTTATTTTCCTTATGAGCAATATCAAAGCCTCTGGAATTTTAAAGATGTAAATAGATGGCATCTCAAACTGAGGAGTTTGAAAATGGGCATTAATGAAGAGGGAAGGGAAAATGGCATTGCAATAGTAAACCACAAGAAGGTAATGTCACTGCTGGGAGATCCTTGTCTGACAACGGAAGTAGGACTGGAGTTAGTGCATGTAATCTCTGATCTTCCTTGTGTGTTGGGATAGGTAGCATGTCACACAAATTAGCAGACTCCAGTGTAGGAGTAGTTGGCACAGCAGCAACTTTAATAACAGGAGCATTTCTAAATATACCAAACCTTGTCATCAAATGACATTTTCTCTAATCTGCCTTTCGGTACGATCCTGGTCGACACACTTTTTACTGCAGAGTTTTGAAATTCTTTTTCAGGAAATAGGACAACACAAAGGGATTCTTAAAACATTAAATTTTACTCTAGCTGCTTACTTATTTCAGCCCAACAAAGTATTTTTGGTCTGAGAGGCTGGAGTTAGCAAAGACTTAAAATCGTTTCCCATTAGTTTATCGAGACAGACGATTTAATGATTGCTGTAGTCTGACAGCTTTACACTTGTGTACTTCATTCCTCTGTTGGGATTACTTTGCAGGGCAAATTCACTTTGCAAGACAGTGCCTAATAACCAAAAAACAAATTAAAAACTCAATATATAAACCACTTTATAATTTATTTCAAATAATTTTGTTAACTTGGTTCAATATAAAAATTTTGCACATGTTAAACCTTTCAAATATGTTTATACATATTTATTTTAAAATGCAGCTAGGGAAAGTGATTAGGCAAATTAGTGAAGAAGAAAAACCTGTATGTGTTTTTTTCAGTTCAAAGAAGAGCTTCTGTCTTGGGGAGTGCTATTGAGACAGGAAAATATGTCAGGGAAGCATCACTGCTCTCTTGCTCAGCTCCTGTACCCTTCCCCTGACTTCTGTCATGACTCACTCTGGAGACAGAACACTGCACCATACAAACTTTAAAAAAATCTAAAAGATTAAACTTATATTTGTAGTATATCTTGCTCACTTCTTAAGGAAGCTGTTTTGCAGTAACTGGCTTGTAAAACTTGTATTATTAAAAAAATAAATTGAAAATGTGGAATCACACAAAGTAAAATATATTAATTTATTAATGGTAGACATGAGTTTACATTTCCTGTAACTCAGGTGCTGAGTACAATCCAACATACATCCCTTCAGAAACTGAAAGGCAACCAAGAATAGCAGTTTGAAACAAACTGAAATTAAAACAAAGTATAACAGAATAATCACTTTGATACTTTGAGCACCTGGGAATAAACACAAAGTGAGTAATTTCTAACTTTAATAAAAAGTACATTTGAAAGGGCTCAGCATACATGAAGACTGAAATGTCCAGATCAGATGCAAAGAAAATTATGTCTTGTGCCATGCAGCGATGGCTGCTGAACACAGCTTCTGGATTTTGCTACCAAAGCTTCAAAAAAATAGAAGAGGGAGTGGATAAAGAAAGTGCACTCTCTCTGCCTTCTTCTGTTTGGCAAGAGGATTAAGGCATTCAAAGGCACCGTGGCTAAAACTGGATGACAGCTGCTGCTTTCTTTGATGTCTCAGCAGAGGGGCTTCTGCAGCTCAGGAATACGGTTTGTGAGTTTTTATGTGCTCTGAACACATTTCATAATGCAGGCAAAGCTGACACAAGAGGAAAGCCTGTAACAGCCCCACCAAGTCAAAGCTGCAGTTCAGTCTCTCAGCTCCTTAGTTAGGACACATGATCAAAACCATATTTACTCATTATTACAGATTCTGCTTGCTCAAAGACAAAACAGCAAACAACTTAACTGAGTAACTTTGCTTTGACTTGCATTGAAACTAAAACGTTCAGGGCTTCCAGGAGTATCACTTTACCAAGAATCCAAAACCACACAATTGCCATACGACTATCAAACAAAAGTCACAGAATTGTCAATGCTTCTTCCCATGGATAAAACTACTAACACAACTTCATACAAACAAAACTTTTAGGTTTATATAACTAGAAGCAAAATATACAAGTCAACCGATTGCTGCTTCAGTGCATGAGTGCTGTCACTTTACCAGTAATACAAATCAAATAGAAAAAAAAAAAGGAAAACCTTTTCACAGCTAACTGGATGAATTGATAAATAAGAGGGATTTTTGAGTTGGATAATCAGGGATTATCACTTTTAAAATTTTTTTAAAACCACAAATTATTTACAAAGAAATCACACGTTCTAAACTCTACTGTTGGCCAATTCAGCAGAAAATAAAAACCTCTGGCACCTAGCAAGTGACAAGCACTGATAGAGTCTTCAAATTTATGTGAAAACAGACATATATTAAGGAAAACAAGGGTAAAAATGGACCTAGCAAAGCTTTTTTAAACCACAAAGTTGCACATTTGCACCCCAAAACAACTGCATAACACTTGAAATAAGCATCACCACTAACAGTAAATAATGCTGCTTAACTCAGGTAAAAAAAAAAAAAAAAAAAAACCTGAACCTTGAATTTTAGAACACATTTGCTCCTGATTGATTTAAATTTCAGCAAAGACCTGACCTCTGGATAAATGGATAAATAAATTTTAAAATAAATTTTAAAAATAAACAAGAAAGCCTGTATTATTAAGCTTTACACCTTCTCATCAAGTTCTTTTGAAAGTCATGGCTTCAGACCAAAAAAACCCCAACACACAAACATTTCCCACAGACTGAACATGTACTTTGCTGTGCTGAAATCATTAGTGAAAGGCAACTTTGTCCCACTGTGAGCATTCCTGCAGTTTCTACAGCAGTCTGGACTCAGACAGTGCTTTTATAATAGACTGAGATAAAGTTGCTGGAACACTTTGACTTTAAAAATAATGTAAAAGCAATATCCACAGACTCCTTTTACACACATGGCAAAACAAAACCCAAATTATTTCGATTCTTTTCATGCACAAACACTGCCCATATTTCCATTCCATATACCTTCCTCCAACACCCTAAGGGATGCCTCTTGGACAGGGGTTCATCAGTGTTTTAGGTTTTTCATATGGCCCAAATTACACTCTTCCACTGAACTCTGCCAATTTAACATCCTTGAACCCTTCAAATATGCAGCCTTTGTACAGGAACCAGAGAGGTTTGACACGTGCAAAAGTGCAATTATTGCAGGTACTTGACTTTGAGCAAAAGCCTGTTTTCCCCTCAACATACACCTCTCCCTGACCAGGCAGAATGCACAGCTCCCAGCACACACAGTGGGGACTGTCTGAGCTTTCATCCCCCTCCTAGGCCAGCCTCCATTGTTAAACACACAAAGCCCAAGGACAGGCTTGTACTTAGAGCAGCAAAGGACTGTTTTCAGCTCAAATGCCAAATGCTCCCTAAAGTTCTCCCTTGGTCCAAAAGCCACTCAGGTGGCTTTTTTTAGGTCCCTAAACTTGGATTAAAGATGCTTTAAAGCTCCAGCTCCTAAAGTGAGTTACCTAACTTTGAACTTTCCCACAGGGACCTCAGATATGGCCACCAGCCACAGCAATATTTACATTACTACTGCACTTTTATGAATTCCAATACTTTTTTTATTAAAAATGTGCAGTACAATAATTATTTTTAAGTGCTTCCATATTTTATCCAGATCTCCAACACACTTAATGAAGGAGAATCATTCTGCCTCATGGTGGGATTGCTCAGAGTTCAGGGCTGGCACTCCTTAGGGCAGAGCTCCTCTCCACCACCAACTCTGCTATGTAAAATCTAACCTGGCCTAAAGCTGACCTTCAATTAGCCTGCCAGGAGCTACACAGGATGCTTCTGACACCATAACATGCAGTATAAACATAGACACAGACTTCACCCTTGAAGTCAAGAGTTAGGTATCTTAAATTATCTGTGACATATTAGAAGACAAACACACACAAGTTTTTGTGCTCAATTTCTGCAATATGGTCCAAAGAACTGGCAGGTTAAAATGTTATGCAAAACCAACTTGCTCCTCTCTAGCTGGACCACAGAGGGTGAAAGCTTTTGCTCTGGCTCTCATTTCCATTTGTAACAAAGTAATTTGTTGTTTCTTCAGCATTCAATTCTGGAACTGAAAAACACCAGGCTTTTAGGAAAGGGGAACAAATAAAGGGGTTAGGATAACCCCATGCACACTTTTTTTTGTTATTTAGCTCATCGTGAGGGGCCCTACATAACTCCCAGGAGCAGTTCATGGAAAAACACGTCTAAATAGGGCACTACCAGAGATGTGCTGCTGTCACTGCACACCACAGGTACATTAATGTAGTTTTCACCAGAGCATTCCCATGTGGAAATGGGGTAGCATTACCCAGGTTTAATGGCAGGGGACACTGCTAAATTTAAATGTGACCTTCACTAAATTAGAGCAACGTGCAATGGACTGTCAAATGAGAATAGTGAAAAAAATTCCAAGTGGTTCCAGGAAAGCAGCAAGGATCTGGACTACTTCCAATGAATCAAATGAATCATTCATTTCCAAAGAATATAGACATAAGATACAGAATTATTTAACTTCTGGGTGATGTTGGTTCGCTACTGAAATAACAAGGTACTGCTTTCTGCAATATAATGAGCCTTGCTTTTTAAGTCAAAGCAGTAATGAAAGCAAAGAAAAAGAAAATCAGAGTATGTCAGGTCTAATAGAAAATAAGTATGAGACAAAATTAAATAAATCCTTTTAATTATATTCAGTCTCATTTAGATACATTCAGAGTTCAGAAAATTTTTCTACCATATTCAGAGATCTTTTTCAAAATGGTTTTATATCCTCAGTCTTTGAATGCACTAAGTGGGCAGACAGACCTACTTACTGAATTCTTTGTACTATCCAGGTGTGTGTTAAAGAGATTCAGTGCAAGAGCTTTTGATCAAAGACACAGAACAAGCCTAAAACATACAAAGGGTTGGGGTTTTTTTTTGTTTTTAGGATTTTTTTTTTAATTTTTGTTTTTAGGATTTTTTTGGTTTGGTTTATTCCCCTCAAAGTGAATATGTGAAAACTGAAGCAGTTAAATGTTGTTGGGCACAGTTGCCTCTAGGAGTATAGCACTTATGTAACTGTAAGTTTATTAAGGATCAAGTGAATACAACTCTTCAACTTATTGAAAGGTTCTGATAATTATAAACGTGGGTTTTAGTTGTTAAAGTTTCACTATAGATATTATCTCAGGAGAACTATAATTTATTAGCATAAATGAAAGCAGAATTTTTTCTATTGTATCAGTCTTATTCAGAGATCTTTTTCAAAATGGTTTTATATCCTGAGTCTTTGAATGCACTAAGTGGGCAGACAGACCTACTTACTGAATTCTTTGTACTATCCAGGTGTGTGTTAAAGAGATTCAGTGCAAGAGCTTTTGATCAAAGACACAGAACAAGCCTAAAACATACAAAGGGTTGGGTTTTTTTTTGTTTTTAGGATTTTTTTTTTAATTTTTGTTTTTAGGATTTTTTGTTTTGGTTTATTCCCCTCAAAGTGAACATGTGAAAACTGAAGCAGTTAAATGTTGTTGGGCACAGTTGCCTCTAGGAGTATAGCACTTATGTAACTGTAAGTTTATTAAGGATCAAGTGAATACAACTCTTCAACTTATTGAAAGGTTCTGATAATTATAAACGTGGGTTTTAGTTGTTAAAGTTTCACTATAGATATTATCTCAAGAGAACTATAATTTATTAGCATAAATGAAAGCAGAATTTTTTTCTATTGTATCAGTCTCAATTTAATCTGCAGTGTTTCATTTTAAACACTGAAACAAAACTGTCAATTTTCTCCTAGCTTTAGTTCAGACACTATAATCCCCAAGATCATGACAAATCATTACTGCAGACTTTATTCAACCTGAATAGTGACAGTTCATATGCAGAGAAAAAGTAAAATTAAGTTCTCTAATTTAACTGTGGAGACTAGCAATGGTTGAAGCCTCAGTAAAAGAATTAGATGCAATAATTAAGTAACCTAGATGGAGAAAGTAATTTAAAAGTTCTGAAATACTCCTCTATTCATATCAGGCTTCAAATACAGGTCATGTTACCCTGATGCCATTTAAATAAGGAGAATATGGTTTTTATCCTAAGTTAAAGACAGAAAATGCAATCATGTCACAAACTTCTAGTTCTGTTGTCTTTTTTTTAAAATTTTATTTTATAAAACATAGCTAAACATATACATATAGTTTTTTATAGAAATAGAAGGCAATCAGGTGAACATTCCAGGTGAGGAAACAGAAGGGGCAAAGACTTCAGCTGACTTCCAAAAACATAGCCAGGCCACAGAAAAGCCAGTGGGTTCAAACCATGTAAGAGACAGAAATTGCCATTTGTCACATCAGCCTTTTGAACAAAGCTTTATCTAGATTACATGAGAGTACCAGATTAACTGCAGCAAAAGATTTTGCAGTGAGGGAGAGAAGTAAGCAGCTCAAGGAGAACTGGTACAAAGGAGAGTGAGACTAGCTCAGTAGCTCTGATGCTGAGCATTCGTGTGGGACTGGTTTAAGTTTGGCTGACATTGCACACCTTCCTATGGTCTGCCAGACAAGATATAAAAGATAGATAATAAAGAGCTTACCAGAGCTTTGATTCAGTTCAATTTATGGTAGTCATGAAGCAATGCAAAATCAATGCCACTTTTATTCAAAACATCTACACAGTTTAACTGCTCTACTCAAAGAGTCAGTTTGCATGAATTTTTCAGCCTTCCCCATGGCTTTTATGTCAACCATTACAGCTGCCTGCTATAGGCTTGGCCCTCATTTAATTAATCCAAAAATTAAAGTGAGTAAACACCTGCTGCAATATAAGCCATTTGTTCTCCTCTGAGTTAAGAACTTTCTCACACCTATTTTCACCAAAATTAATGAGTACAAAAGCCAAATAAACAAAATACCAGGACAATGAAAGCCATTCTTTTAAATACAAATCCTTGATTAGTTAAAGTTTTACATTTCCATGTACATGTTAGAAGCTTTCCAGCAGCAGCTCACAACAGACTTTATAAAAGTTAGGCTGGTTTCACCATATTTGTCAGGGCTATGCCTGAATTTCAAGTGTTTCACAGCTGATGAACTTCACAGAGACAGATGAAGCACCTGAGCAAGTTTACACAGAGTGGGGAACATGACAGCTCTTCTAGTTTGACTTTAGCTTTCTTCAAACACATCTTCCTCCATTCCTGAAAAATTATGTCTTTCTGCCTCCTACCAGATTTCTCTTGTCAGTCCAATTGTCCTAATTCCAAGATTCCATGCATAAAATCAAATATGTCAAGAAAGAAGCCCAAATGTAACCACTCAACAGGTCCTTTTCAAAGTAGGCTGGTATGTGCTGCTCCTTTCTAGTGAGTGCAGCATTCATTAACCCCACACAAAGCAAACCTCATTTAACACTGCTTGTCTTGGAGGTACCATGTACTCACGGCAAGTCACATAACCACCCATAGGAAGCTTGTCCTTTCCATCCATGCCAAAGGAGAAGCTTCAAAGATGTCTGTGGCATGTTGCATTTAGCACGTAGCCACCTAAGACAAACCATGCCCAGCTGCCTCCCCTGCCTTGTGGAAAGTCACTCAGCTATACCTAGGCTACTTTCCTAAAGAAGCTGATGGGAATTCATACATACAGCCTGTGACCAGAAAGGAAAAAATGTGAGGCTCTTACTGAGAGTTTTTTTGGTAGTCATAAATATAAGGAAACATCATCCTGACATAAGGACGTGCCTTGATTATGGAGCATGTGCATTTTCACATAGACTATCATGATAAGCCAAGGAATTACTAATGAGTCAGACACATTAATTATTTAGGTCACATATGATCTCTGAGTAAGTCATGCAAAACATCACTGCAGGCTGACACAGCCTCTGCAAAGCTCCTGATTTTATGAGTATTCTTTCAGGCCCTCTTCCCCACAAAAAGCAACATTGGACCAGGCATTTGGATCTCTCAAATATTCATCCAAAACTGAATGCCTAACTGAACATAAAATATTTGAGTAACAAGTGAGGGGAGTTACTCCAAAATTGCCTTCAAGTTCTCATAATGGCCTTATTGGAAAAACTGGTATTTACTAAAATAGTTCAAAAAAGCACAAGTAGGCACTGTTGACAAATTACCTACCTATAAAAAGGCATTAGCTTGACATTGGTCTTTTCAGGTCTGAAATTCATGCGATCATAGCATGGAAGGCTGACTTACCCTACACCAAAGAGCAAGAGAACAAGTGGCTGAAGCTCAGCAGAAAGCTCAGCACCTGCTCTTAGGGCCACAAAACCCCAGAGAATCCATGTATGAAATGGCACTCACAGATTTCTCTATTTCCTTCTGAACAATGAAATCACCACAGAAGAAGTACATATATTAAGACACACCTCTATCACAGATAAAAGCTATTTATGCATAAAGCACACCGTTTATAACCTCAGGCATGAAGTACCTTAGCACAAGATATTCCAGCACCTGCCAGCTGTCAAAGTTGTCAAAGTGCTGAACAGTGACAGTTTATTATCCTTAATGGAACAGCCATATTCCTGGATTACAAATTGCTGAGCATTGTTTTACTGCTCTCTGCCAGTAATGACAATATCTATGTATTCCAGTACAGTGATGATCACATAGATTTGCCTTCAGTCACAGGTTAAAAGTGTTACACCATTTAAAAAAAATCATATGGATTTTATGCTTAGATTTAAAAAAAACCCAAATCAACAACAACAAAACCAACCTCCAAAAACTATAACAAAACCAAAGCATTCCTAACTCTGGCTTTCTGCAGAAACCTCCATCACACAGCCAAATTTTCTACAATGCTCAGCACCTTCAAATAGAATATGCATATTTTCCAGATAACTTATTTAGCTGCTTAGGTAGCAGCCAAATTACTACATGTCCAATGATTGGTGGAGAGGGATTAATTCCAACACTTCCATCTATGTAAGACACTCAGGTACTTAGGAACAAAAGCATACACCAAAAAAGCTATATGCATATCTACTAAATAGATTTACTGCTTCAAAAAACTATAACAACATGATCTGCTCCATTCAGTGCATTTTACAGTGCCTGGGAAACTTGAGAGTCTCATAAATTTAGGCCTAAAAGAGGCAATGCTGATTTTCTCCCATGCTGAGGCCTTGTTAATGGATGTGCTAAAGTTCCGCACAAGGCACTCTCCTGTGCTCGGCCCAAGGAAAAGAGAGGTAGGTAAAGGTGTGTATCTGAGGTAGCAAGGGGGAGGGAGAACAGCAGGACAGAGTGACCTGTCACATCCATAGGAGCTCTAATCACAATTGACCCCTGAATGAAGCATTCCCACCAACTTCCCAAAGCTTCCTCACTGGCTTGTAAAGAACAGAGCTGAGCTCAGGTGCACAGGGATTATAAATCCCTTTGGACTTCTTATGCCTTGGAAACTAAAATAATGCTGCAATATTGCCTTGTCTTTCTAACCACATTATTACCCTTTAAATGACAAAAATAGATCCCTATCCAGAAAAAGTAAGTCATGGGATTATATTCATATTGTGGCGAGTTTCCTGATTTTTTAAAAATATCACACTTTTGGGGTAAAATATAAACTAAAATTAAGGGTTTATAATGTCCAGGTAAGTGTTGTCATAAAACCCTGAAGTCAGAATACAATTGCCTCTGCAATTTTCTTGACACAAAACAGCCAAAGACTTCAAATCCTGTATTTAGTCCCAGCTTTACACCCCCAACCTCACCAGCAAGATAAGCTGCACTGCCCTTCCTAAATTCATTGCAGAGCACAGGCATTGCCTCTTCTGGAGTACTGGAGCTAGTTTCAAATGAGGGAACTGTGTGGGGCTGAAGGTCTGTCCTGTGGGGTTTTCCTCATCACTCTTCCCTGTGAAACCTCCCACTGGTCATTTCCCCTCTCCTATAACAATTTTACCACCTGCTATATGAGGATATTAACCCATTTTCAAAGCTTTGGATAAGAAGCGCTGTGCAAGTGTAAATTATATTTCTGCATGACATGCACACAGACTTAAACACAGCTGGAAGTGCTTCTAATCATCCAGCTTTCCATATGACTTTTGTTCCCAATAAACCAGAGGCAGGAAAAATGAAGAAAAGTACATGCCTGAGGCTAATGGTTAGGCTTATCAGCTGGGTGCAATGCAACACATAAAGCTGCTTTTCTTTGAGAATATAAAGCAAGATGGAAGAGTGGTTTATTTAAATGTAATTGCACAGGTAGCCAAAGAAAACAGTTACTAAGGTTAGAATATCAGATTGTTCTAAACTTCACAGGAAATAAATTCTGACAGCATCATCCCTTTGTCTTGTTGCACCAATTACACCTACCAGGCTACACTCTGGAGAATTAATGTCTTGAAGCTTAAGAAATGGGGGGAAAAGCAAGGCTTTAATGATTTTTGACACTGTGGCTTTAAATTTTCCTCCTTAATTTAATTAAGTATCCCTAATTTTTTTAATATCCTTTAAGACTTTAACATTTTACAAACTCTACCATATCCACATACCCTTTTGGGAATACCTTTTCTACAGTTCATATTACAGCTCAAACAGAAATTGCCTGGCAATTCCTACACCAATCAAAATGAAAAAATGGTTGTTTTTTCAGATAGTTCTCTAACAAGTGAAAAAATTTTCCTAGAGGGAATAAAAAAAAGTAATTAATTAAAAACAAAATGAAACAAAAACATTCCCAACAACAAGAAGAAAACAACAAGAAAACCAAAACACCACAAAAAACCCAACTACTAAGCAGCAAAGTAACAGTCAGAAGGTCCATTAAAGATAAAACATTAAATTTTGCTGGACTTTCAAAGGAACCCCAGTTTTGGAACAGCAAAAACATTCCTGCCTAGCCAAGAAATGAGTTACTTAAAAGTAATGTCCTTAGATTGGAGAGATATCCCTTTGATTCCAAAAAAAGAGAGAATATTTTTCTCTTGTCCTCTTATTTAGTAGCCTCCAAAAAGTTTAAGAAATTAAGAATAAAAGAAAAATATCATTGTATTACAAACACATGCCTAGATTTCTCTGACTAAATGAGCGCAGTCATCAATACTCTTGAAGGAGTTAAAGACCTTCAATTAAATGAGATTGAAAGAGCATCTACTCAGCTACCTCCAGGGACTCAAACATTCAGTATTTCAAGTGCCTGAACTGAACAATTTGTATCTGTGAATTCTGAAGCAGAGAGTGACAGCAGAATCTGCTTTCCTTTTCTTTCAGCCCTTTGCAGGGATTATTTGCACCAAACAGGCAGAGACATGTAAATGTCACTTTATGTATGCAAAGGCAGCACCTCCCAAGGGAGAGGAGCCTTTGGTGAGGATCAGCACCAGGGGACAAACTGCAGTGGCACAATTTCAGGAGATGCTGCTGTAGGGAACACCTATTGCCTGCCAAGCCAGGGGAGTGGGTGGGTGCCATCCCCTGCTAACATCACAGGGCTCGTGCTGCACTGTGGTCGGACAGCTCAGAAAGCTGATCTGGCTGGGAAAAGTCACATCTCCCTCAGCAGCTTAGGGGGAAAAAGCCCGACCAAAAAGCCCAGCAAACCCAAAGCCCCACTCTCTGTGCTTGCACAGATGCATCTTGTGCTACCAGACATCAGTGCTGGCTTTAGGGCAAGAGAAAGCACAGCACAGAGAAACCTCAGATCTATTCCTACCCATGAAAGAAATTAAATGTCTGCTTTAACTGGAAGAGCTAAAATTAGCCTTGAAAAGGAGTGACTGCATGATTGTTTGCCATAACATATTTTGATAAAATGCTTGGTGTAATGCAATCCTCCCTCTAACGATTTTTCTATGTTTTTCCTATGTTTGTAGTCTTCCCTAATCTCCATTTTTAACCCATGAACAATGATTTTTACCAAATACTTGTTGTGATAGGTGTAGCTAGGATGGGTAAGTTGAGCTACCTAAAAAAAAAAACAGGAGGGTTTGCTTAGTATAGTTAAGATTAAAAAATAAATACATTTTTAAAAAGGAAATTAAAAGAAGAAACATTTGGCTCTTTTAAAAACATGATATTAAGATGAATCAAGTCCCCCAAAAACCAAACACAATAAAATAAAAATGTCTAACTCAAATCATAATAATATTTTAAACTAAGACTTATTAGTAAGAGAACTCCAATAACATTAAAGAGATTTTAAAGCAAAGTAAAACACTCCAAATGCAATGTGTTCTTTCAGATTTTTCTTTGAACTGAATTAAATAAAACCCCTTAAAATCAAGTTTCTAAGGATTTTTCCATTACACTCAAAGGTGCTTTTATGGAATAATATGTGGCATTCCAGCAAAGCCCAGCTGCAAAGGAACAAGCAGACTAGAAAGATAACCTTCCCTGCTCACTGCCCTTATCTAGTTAAGCCAATAAAAGTGTTCTACCAGAAGAAATTAAGCTTTTCCTCTGTCCTAGAAAGCTCTCTATTTTTAGATGGGAATGAATAATGTTTATAATAATTTTGAACACATCTCCCAACTAAAACACCATGAACTGACCAACCAGTGGAAGTGTGTATCTGACCTAGAAACTGGTACCATTTTTCTTTTCCCCTTATGCATAAGGCAGACCTCAAACTGTGGATTACTGCTCACTAGAAAGCATGGCCTCAGGGAGAAACTTCCTCCAGTGAGCAGAGACTTCAGTGGTTGCTGCTCTTATGGGAACACTACATGAAGTCTGTGTTAGGCAGAATTGCCAGCAGCCATCACAGATACAGACAGTAACAACTCCAGAGGAATTTTTAACTGGAGGCAAGCCTGAATATTCTTAGTGAAATATGTGATATTTGCCCACATCTCTCTAGTCACTTGACTGCAGCTAATTTTTCTGGACTGATTTACAGATGTTTCCTCCAAACATACCTCATCCTGCTATGAAATTTCCAGTTAAATCCCTATTGGAATATTTTATTCTTTTCCAAAGTGGTTTTTTTTACAAAAGATGGTTGAATGTTATCATTAAGCTGTTCACAACAGATCACTTGTCACTGTTTTCTGAGGAACAGCAGCCATTAAACCTAGGAAAGGAAACTTGTGATGACTATCTGACCTACCATGTATGCTACCAATTCACCAATTTTGCAATATTTGCTGCTGAGAGCCCATTTTTATGTGTATTGCTCAGTCACATTTTTGGGCTTGAGCATTAAAAAGTACACTGGATCTGTTAAAAAAAACCTCTCTTCTCTAACTCAGTAACTAAGAAGTAACTGCATACAAATTGTGACTGCACAGAACCCACCCTGTTTCTGCATTCACCATCCATCTTGTGATGAACGTGCTACCCAGCCAAATGATGCTTTCAGGCTTACTGTGGGCTGCTGAAGTGAGGAAGCACCTGCTTGGATAAAGCAGCCACAGTTGCTAGAGGGTAATGCAGCACTTCATTTCTCAAGCAAAACAGGCTTTGGTTAACCTTAATAAAACGGATTTTTGACTGACCTTCTCCCTTGGGGATCTCACCTTAATGTTTATGCTGACTGATCAGAATAGACCTTTTGAAGGGAACCTCCCCATCATCCCTCCCCAAGCTTCTTGGGGTGCTGTGCAGAAGGGGGCTCCTTTTGGATGAAGCTGAAACATTAGATTAAATCCAAAATACCACCTAAGGTACTCATTTTGCTGATGGCACACTCAGCCTAAGGCTCTCAGAAGAGAGGTCAGCTGAAATAAAGCAACTGGGATATGTATTGCATGGACACGGTGTCCTCGACACAACAAACTTTGCTGCTCTACAGACTTGCAAAATGCTATTTGTTAGTGCAAAAGACTGAGTTGAGACTGAAATATCATAAATTGTAAAATAACCAGAAAACTATTAAGCCAGTACAGAAAGAATAACAACAGCAGCCATTTTCTTGGGCCAAATTCTGTAACAAAGCTGCAGTTTTAGTTGGGCAGCTCAGATACACTTAGGTGTTTTTTTCTTGCTGCTACAATACTGTGAAACTGCAAGTCATTACCATAAGGGTAGAATTAACAGGGGAATATAATAACCACCATAATGTAACAGATCTAAAATATAATTTGGAGCTTTGGATATTAAAAGGTGAAATAATACAGGTACAGCAATGCTGTAGTTCAAACTTACACCTGCTACCCACTTCTCTTTACCCTTTGTGGGAAAAAATCCTACGCAGACTTGTCCATGGATATGTTAATGTAAGTTAAATAAAAGACACTAAAAACTCATGGGTAGTCTAACACTCATGACAAATGTTGTGGGGTTTTCAAAATAAATACCAGTATATATACACATTGGTCAGCACTCTGTTTGTCTTCTTTTAGAACATCTATGTTTCTTACTGCAAGTCCAATTTCAATGGGACTACAGATAATGATATATGGGTGTAAAAAAGCTGTAGTTAAATGCTCAACATTTACAACATCCTGGGAATAAGGTACTAGAACTATAATCTCCCAAGTCACACCATCCCCATATAACATTCTTTTCACCTGTGTAGTACCCAGCTTGCCAATCAGGGATGTCCTCTCTGCTTAGTCCCTGTCTGTTGGGCAGGGACTGTGAGATGGGAGTGAAACATGGATGCACTGTGACTTGGCCCTTTCTACAACCAGAAGGTGTTTACATCTTCTAGTACCTCAAAAGAGGGATTTGGGAAGGCCAGAGGGATTCTGGATTCTCTGAACTCACCAAATCTAGTCCATCTTTCCACCCCAGGGATAAATTACTTAATGCTTTGTAATCAGCAACTGAGAGAATGGCAGCTTCTCAAGGAAAGCCAAACAAGGACTGCAGTTAAATTCTCAAAGTTTTTCCTTTGTCCTCTGCAAAATGAAACCATGACACTCATAGTCTTATAAAGGTAAGAAAGGAGGTACATGAAATGACCTATTAAGATGAAGTGGCAGGCTTGATTAAAACACATCAGTTATTATATGATATATGATAGTGGGGCAAAAATATTCAATAATAAGCACTTGCTTCATTACAACAAAGATCAATCTGGACACAAGATAATATTGTAAAATGTCATCTCACAGTGTTGGATCACTCTGCTTTTCAAAAATCCTCTGCTTTATACCACAGATGTTGCAATAGGTTAAAATCCCATAGAGACAAAATGCCCACGTTTTTACCTGTATGACCCTCACCTGAAATAATCTGCATCCTATAGGAAATGTGTTATCTCAAAAAACCTGCACATGTGCTAACGAGTAAGGCAGCTCTGGAGGGATCAGAATCAGGGGTGGGAAAGGGGAGGGGAACTGCAAAGAAACAGGATGCTTAAGATGCTTAAGACTACCTTACACCTCATACAACCACTCACACCTATGTGAAACTGCACTGTTGAGTCTCTGTGGGAAAAGAAAGGATCAAAAAGTTAAGTGGAAACTGATAACCTGTGGGAAACACACCTGAAAATACAGCCATTAATTGTGATACATGGGCCCTAAAACAAATGGCACTGGGAACACAGGTGGATGTAGTAGTTCAAGTCATCCTATCACACAGATCTTTACTAAGGAGACCCCTCTCAAATGAGCATTTATTCCAAAGGGGAGATAACTTATGAGCAGATCAGCATTTGTCCAGCATCACCTTGAGCAGTTTGCCAGGCTGAATCTACATTACAAGACACTATAAAGGCTTCTAATGAGGACGACTCACAAAGCAGCATTGATGTACAAATCTACATTACAAGTAGTTATTGTAGTTATTTCACAATGCCCAGCCTGTGAGATGCAATCTCAGGTGGTCTACACCTGTTCTGCAGGGCTTGGGGCTGTCAAGGTCAGATATCCCGAGCTGGTTGTAACTTGAACTCTGGCAGAGTTCGGATAAATGCAGCTAAAGAGAAGAGAAAGCTTTAGTGTCTCCCAAGTATCCTATCCCAACAAAGAGCAAAGGGAAACAGAAAAAAAGTTTGTGTTGGCTACACAGGCTTGTCTCTGTCTTTTTTCCTTCCCTCTCCTGTCCCTGAACCCACAGGCATTGTCAGATGTCTAATTTTAGTTTCAGATAGCAGATGTCTATAGCTACTCCCACTAAAATGAAATAATAAAAGGGGGCTTCTTAAAATTTTAAAGGACAGAAAATAGTCTGTTGAATCTCTTGCTGTTACTGTTAATTATAGACACTGAACAGATTTAATTAGAACCAACCAAACAGAAAAACATATGTAACCTCTGCCTTTGGCATAGCATGAACCAGGCAAGGGGCAATGAAGCAACCCCCTGCCAGGACACTTTAATTAATTTTATTTTAAAAAGAATACACAGATCAGAATTCAGCAAGGGTATTTCTAGGAACTGATATAATTCATTGTTATGAAGGCTAAGTTTTCAGACAGCAGAATGCCTTGTCATGGCACATGAAAATCTTGTTACACAAGCAGAAGAGGTTTCCTATTGTGATGGAAGGGGCAACACTAATTTTGCCATTTCCCAAATATCACATGCGTGAAATCATAGGTTTTATTTTGGCAAAGCAAGAAGAAAGGATGGTTTGGGTGCTAACAAAAATTACTATAAAGACACCTGAAAAATTGCAAGCTTCAACCCTAAAAAAAGAGTTGAAGCCCTAATCCAATATGAGGCTGCAGCCTTCCACATGAACTGGTTTATCCATAGCAGTGTCCTTGATATTTCTACCCAAAAAGGCTTCAAAAGTGCATGGCCTGTCTTTTATCTACCCCTGGGCTTTTCAACCCCTTCTTCACCCTGTTTCATCCCCTCATGGGGAGAACAAAGATGTATTGTGTTCAACTCAGGCAGCTTTTTGCTGGTTAAACTTCAGTCTTCACTGACTGGAAAACTGGCTTAAAACACATCTGGATATCCATGGCTTTGGTGTCAGAAATTACTTCTCTTAGCTTTAATAAAATCTTCTACCATTCAGTCACAGCAGACCTTTATAAGTATCCAAAAGACCTGCAGTTCACCCCAAGATTTTGTACCCCTCTTTTCCAATAAACCTCAGTTTCACTTAGGTCAGAATGACAGAGGCACTGAACCCACAGAGCTGAAATGGAAGGAAATCAGTGAAAGCTGCATGCTCAGAACTTCAAGTGCTGTACAGTGCTAAGTACTCTGAAAATTGGGTTCTAGGTATTCAAAATGGGACATCTAAAATTAGATTATCTGTACAATAAAATGAAAGCATATTATGAAAATACATTTGTAAAACCTTTTTAAATTACAGTAATTAATATAATGGCAAAGCCGATGACAGAGCCAACCCTTCTTTGAAATTTGATTTGAATGCTGCAATTATAACATAGGATGACTCTGTGAAAATCCCGGGGAAAACCTGCAGGATGATGCAAACTCTGAAAGGAACCAAACTGCTCTTGCAAAGTTGTCACCATCAATTATGGGCTTTCTCAGATTGTGAACTCCTGAATGTACATCCTTAATAAGCTTTTCCTTTCCTAAATGTGTGTGTGTAAAGAAATAGTAGCACACTAAGATATTCCTTCAAAATAATATTTAAAATATATGAGTGCATAGCCCACCTCAGGGATGTTTTTAGTGTGCCCACACAGTGTGCACGTGTGTGAGAGCACATGCACACAGGCACACACAAGTCTACACAACAACCTACAGCAGTAAACCACTTTCCTCTCTATCTCTCCTATAGCTTTGAAGCTAAGCTGCTTATTTTAAAAGACTTGAACCTATTCTATTTACTCTGGAAGCTTATTACAAGAAGCAATTTAACACCATAACTGTTAGGGGAATAATTGCTTTAAAAAACAACCCCAGACATAAAATAGATTTGTCTTTTTCTGAAGACCGTAAGATGTTCAACCTTCCATCTAGTGCCTGGGTGTTTCACAAAGCAGACACCAAAGGTGTCCTTCAGCTGTTTAATTCCTTTGGGAGAAGCTGCTGTGGAGGAGACAGGCAGCCTTTGTGATAAGGCTGGCGGAGCCCATTTAGGGCTTTGAACCCAGGAGCCCATTTCGAGCCGCACCCAGGATGCCACCGGCACTGCACAGGGCGTGGGCACGGCACTAAGCGCTCCTTCCACAGGGCACAACTGG
This sequence comes from Emberiza elegans, assembly GCA_024865655.1. Lineage (NCBI taxonomy): Eukaryota > Metazoa > Chordata > Aves > Passeriformes > Fringillidae > Emberiza > Emberiza elegans. The sequence continues at coordinate 15,889,804 of JALJVW010001410.1, forward strand.
CATTTGTCCCCTTCATGTGGCCTCTCAGCCATGCAGCAGTGAGCTGCAGACACCATGCTTCATCCCCCTCGCCAAGAGCATCACCCAGAGAAGCCAGAGGAGCAGCCAAGAGGAAGGGCTTGGGAGCCCCAGCAGCACAAGCTATCAGATGGTAATCATCACCACTTGTTAGCAGCTTGCTTTAAATTAAAACTAATTAATTTAAAGAAATTATGCAAGCTTTTCTTGACTACCCACTGCTAGTACCACCTACAAATTTCAAGCATTAGGTCACTTGCACAGAGCTTGTGAAAATCAGCTTAAGCTTTTTTAATGCTTAATTATAGCAAGTCTTCTTTACAAGTGTTTTACAGTGTCATTACGCAAATTATAAGTTCAACCATAGTTTGAACATAAAGAAGTTCCAGTTATGAAATGTGACTTGCAAGGGTATTACATGAAATTAATTGGGAAAAAATAATCACCTAGACACAGTAATTACATTTTAGAAATTAAACCCTTAGCCAATTCATGGGTCTCAAGAATTAGGGAGTTCATAGCTAATATATCTAATATACTGCTGTTCTTGGTGTTTCTTTTCTTTTCTTTGGGTTTTTAAAAGGAACAGTCATAAGGTCTGTTAAAATATGAACCTTTAAAATTCTATTGTTCTTTCTAATTAATGATGTCATACAGGGAACAAAGGAACAATTATTTCTAAGCACTTAAGAGAAGTAAATGTTTTTAAAATCAGCTCTTAGTAAGATCATGGATGAACATGAACTTTGACACCTCTCCGTAGATGTATGAAGAGAAAGATATGCATTTCAGTCAATACAAGCATTACCAGCAAGCTGAAATGAAATTTGTTACAGCAGAATGGCTTCTTTTTTTGCACATGTTTTTACTGTGTACCTATTCAGGTCAAAATATTCTGCATTCTGCAAAGTGTTCTGTTTCAACATCATTTCCAACACTTTTGCCAGCAATTGCTAGGAAAAAGAGGCAGGGATGATTTGGTATGTCCTTTTCCATTCAGAGTTGTTCAAAATATTTAAAATACTACAGAATTTTGTACAATTAGAGTGCATGATAGTAAGAGAAAGTAAATATATATATATATATATATATATGCACATATATTCTGCCTGATAAAAAATAATACCATGTGAACATTAATGTTATGAGTATACAGAACAGACAGCACCAAAGAGGATTTCTTGGAGGCTTTCAATGAGACAGTTTGTTAGTAAACACGCTGAGCAGCAGCACAGCAATTTTGCTCTGTGCCTGCAAGGGCAGAAAGGTCAAGAATACAAAGCTCCATTTTTACAAGCAGGAAGAAAGAAACTTAAAGAAAGCATCACAAAAGGATTTTTTTCGACCTCCTTGCTTTCAAAAAAAATAAAGGATCAGAGAAAAGCTTCATTAACTTTTAGCCAGCACCAAGAATTTTTGTTCATGTAAAGAGGAATTTTTGGTATTGTAAGTACCTCTACTATTTTTCCTCTATACTAAAAAACAGTAAATCCCAAGAACATCTTGAACATTATCAGTTTAAAGAATTCAAAACAAAGGATGAACACAATATCAGAATAACTGCCAGCAAAATGAATTATAAAGAGCTTTCATTTTTAAAAGCACAAAGACCTTCCTGCAGAATATGTTCCTTTCAAACATTCTGCTTTCACAACATGACATACTGTTTCCATGAGCATTAATTCAAAACTATTGATGTATCTCACATGTCTCCACTTCTCAGAGCTCATTTAAACAAAACCTTGACAAAGCAACCCAAGAAAGTCTACAGAAAAAATATGTGCCTGCTTACAACAGATAATCAGATAATATGGGACAGCCTGTTATACTGCATGGTTCAAAAGCTTAAAACACCTCCTCATTCGGATTTCACTTTTAATTATTAAAATACCCTGTATGTGTATCATAATAAGGTTCTTATGTCTCTGTAAGGCCACATTTCAAAGCAGTTTGTTCCTTGGACCAGGGTTTGGCTGTGAATAGGCTGTTTCTGTTCAAATTCACAAAGTTATGAGGTGTTCTTTCCAATCCTTCTCCCACATCTTCTGCTCTAATCAGCCCCTTAGTGTTATTTGACAATCCCTTAAAACACAGTTTATTGAAAAGCACGTTTTAAAAAAATCCTAAAACCCCAAGAATTAAAAAGATAAGGAAAATAATCCCTGGATGAGACTGTCCTTATTTCCCTTAGTTTAGATGGCTGGGTACCAGAGCACTTGCCACTAGAGCACAGGCAGATGGGCCTGGCCTTCTTCAAGGCTGGCAAGGAGGAAATGCTGCTGGGGGAGTGAAGCACAGCCTGCTGATACCTGCAAAGCAGTCATGGAGAAGACACAGCCAGGCTCTTCACTGCACTGCCCAGCGTGGGAACAAGAGACCATGAAAATAAAGTGAAACAGGAAAAGTTCAGACTAGATATAATAAAAATAAAAATTAAACCACCCCCCCCAAAAAAACCCCACAAAACAAAACAAAACAAACAAAAAACCACCCTCAACAAACAAACAAAAAACCCCAAACAAACAAACAAAACCACCTGGAGGACAACGAAACCCTGGAACTGGCTATCCAGAGATGTTATGGAACCACTGTCCTTGGAGGGTTTTAAAACACAAAAAACAGTCCTGAGTAACTTAGTCTGTACTGAGAGCAGAACAGAAGCTCCTTCCAACCTAATGGCTCTGTTTGGAAATTTTTAAGCAAACATTTATCTTCAAATTTTCATGTTGCTGTTGCAAAGGAAGCAGCAGTTTGTATAAAACAGTCATACTGATGGCCACAACCTCAACAGCAGCAAATACAGAAACGAGGAATTTCCTTTTTCTGGAAATATGGTGATTAATCATCACACATTTATGATTAAAAGAAAATAAAGCCTGTCACTTAAAACCCAAGTCTTAGAGGCTTTATTTATATGACAGTATTTATTAGGTTTTAAGATGGAAACTTGCCATGGGCACAAGTTCATGCACATGCATGCAGTATTATTATCTCTCTTATGGCATAGGTGTTATTGTTATGTGTTATTTTAATGAAAATATAAAAGTCATTACATATTTATGTATAGATATTTTGGGATAAAGGTGTTTATGGGATTGGTGTTTGGTCTGGCTAACAGAGAATAAAGAATTCTCCTGACAAGCTGATTTTAAATTTGCACACAACAATTAATAATTTATAAATTGATAATTTATACAGCTTTAAAAGTACATTTTATATCAAATAGTGAGAAAATAATTACCTATAAGAAGCCTTCCTCCTTTTTTTTAAAACAAATATAAGCAGCTAATCCTTGTATATTTTTCTACTTGTATTTCCAGTGTCCAGATGATAGCAATGTACTATGCAGAATCTCTAAACACTGTGCTAAACTATAATTTGGTCTTTGGAAAGACCAAATATACCAAAGAATTAAAAGTCACTACAAATCTGGAAGATCCAGAACCCACTCCTGGCACAGTAACTCTTGTTGTCCCATCTGACCCAGCTGCTGCTGGGCAGTACCAAACACAAATGCATCCTGCTTGATCCCAGAGGGAGAAGACCATCTTGGAAACATTCAACTTCAATGGAAGATGGGATCATATTTGAAAGATAGCAACTAGAAATAAACTAGATATAAAGAGAAACAAAGCCAGGAAGACTCTGGTATATTCAGAATTCCTGACTTTAACAAAAATGTTAGTATTGACTCATTTGGTAAGGTTTTCCTCATCTGAACAATTAAAATAGTTTAATTGGCTCACAGAAGTGCTGCTGATTGACAGAGCCGACTCTCTGAAATACATAAATTCATATTATAAAATCCAGGTCACCTTCTCTTCTCAGTAATTATGGAATGCATTAGATGTTCCCACCAGAACAGCCAGACTGCACCAGCATCACATAAATATTATTTGTTAAAAGCAGAAATTATGCCAGTATATTCTGAGTTTGCCAGATGAAGATTGAGTTTCTGGATATGAACCAGATGTGGTTAATAAAAAAACCCTTAATTTCTGTGCCCCCAAGAAGATGAGGCTTCATCACAAGCACATTATTTTGCTGTTCTTTAGGCCAATTTTTGCAGCATAAAACAACTACCTCTTCTCCCCTTTCTTCCCCTAAAATATTATGTTTACTAATGATAATATGTTATATTTAAGTTGTAGCAGGGGAATATGTGTTCTAGGCATTCCATGGGGCTTCAACAAAACTTGCACTGAAAACTTCTTAGTGTAAATCTAAAGACAAGCCCTTACAATACACTGATAGTGGTCTAAGACAAATGATGAGGATTGTAGCACAGCAGGTAGAAAACTATCTGGTCATATTTCTACTAAAACCTGTTCTGTCTTGAGACGTATTTGTAATTGCACCTGAAATACTAGCTAGCAATTTTATGATTTCAGCAAAAGACTAATGCAATTTAGTCTGTTCCTTACAAGTACAATTCCTGAGTTGTGCAACAAGGTTTAGGGATTTTTGCTTGTTCATTTTAACATGGAGATTTTTTTAGTTTTTAAATTCCAGTAAATAAAAACTAAAAAGCAAACCCCAGGAATCCTCAAAGGTTTGGGGCTTCAGGGAAGAAATAAAAGAATTCAAATTCAAGAATTTCTGAGGGGGAAAAATAGCTTTCTAAAGCCTGACCCAATTTTAAATGCTTTGCTTTTATACTACTGCTTTGCTTCGTTTCAAATTTAGTATTCCCACAGTAACCATTATGTAACTTCTACTTTAACAGCTGCGGTTTTTCTAGGGAGGCTTAGGATACACAGGCTCTATATACATTTCACACCAGTTATTATAAGTTCTAGGGAGGAAAATAAAAAAGAAGTAGAGAGCCAAACTCACACTATCCCACTATCAACAGTCTCACTGCTAGAAACATTAAGGCAGTTTTAGACAGTCATCAAATCCTACCCAAAATGAGCAGATTTAGTAGCCATTACCACTATAATACTTTCCCAGTAATTAACTAAGAAAGGTCAAAACATTCAGAATTACAAAAACCAGGTTTGTGCATCTTGTCTTCTAATCACATGCAGTAAATTCACAAACTTTCAAGCAATTTATCTAATGTAGCATACAAAATAAAAGCAGAAATACAAAGAGAAATACATTATTCTTCCAAAACCATTAATCATTCCAGTTTTTACATTAAACCTCTCCTAAACTTAATCTTAGCTAGTTTGTCACTTCATTGCTTCCCCAGACAGAGACCAGGTAGCTCTTTATAGCATCCAAAGGATTTCAAGAACTAGAAAATATTATCAACAGGATAGAATATTTACAGTTGAGGTGGTTGATCTATTGCATTACAATTACCCAAAGGCATGAAAGGCACCACCTAGAAAGCAAAAGATAAGGATTCACATTCCTTATTACTGCTCTTTTTTTTTTTTTTTTAACTATGAGCATTAATCTTCTTCCTTGGTAGGAAGAGCAAGAACAAAGAGGAGCTGCACAGGAATAAACAAGCAAGTCAACAGGAATAAACAAGCAAATCAACGCTTTTCTATGAAGAAACCATTTAGTGGGTGAAAGGTGATGGCAAAAATTACACTAACTTTTTTTCTGCTTCTATGTAGAAGGGAGAATTATACAAGATTTTTAAAAGTCCCTTCTATCTACATGTTTATGATTCTATGCTTAGTAGAGCTTCAGGCAGTTATAATGACCAAAGTCTCCACACTGAGTATGCAAGACGTCATGAGACCTAAGAAATAGAATGTTTCTATTGTTCTGATGAGACAGCAATATTCTAAAAAATATTTCTGCCACTCCCCTAAAAGGCAGACAAAATTTATTTATAGCAGGACATAAATCTCTTAAAAGTTTATGTATCTTGCAGAATTTCAGGTGAGACCTGCAGTGTGGTGAGATTTCCCACTTTCACATTCTGCTGCTAATGGAAGAAAAAGAAGCTCCACACTTGGTGTGACAATTTTTGACTTATAAGATACACCATTAGTTTTGGGCATGTCTGTCAGCTCCATCAGGCTGAAACAGAGAGCCAGGTATTCCCTGTGGTTACAAGTCCTAAGTTTGTATTTTCTGTTGGAAACTGTGGCAGTTGTACTCTTTCAGCAGGACACAACTCCTGCTCAAACACTGAAACACACTGCAAGACAGTCATTGAACCAAGAGTTAGTTATGTTCCAGACTGAGATTTGAAGCATTTATACAACTAAGATGGTCCTTTTATATTAAATATTACTATACATATATACATATATCTACACAGTATGGTAGATGGTAGCATCAGATACATAGATCTTAATTTAAAAAAAATATGTATATTTGAAAAAAATATAGGTATATTTCTACTTATCTGAGTAGAAAGAACATCTTTTCTGAAAAACTGCATGCTCAAATCCAAAGCACTGCAATCTCTGCTTCATTGACTTGAAGGCAGCCCAAATACATCAGTCAGCTTAGGATGGAAGAATCTCAACTGTGACTCATTGGCTGGGGAACTTCTGCCCACTCCACATCAATTAGGAAATTATTCAATTATGGTGAAGAGAGGTACCCCTTGTAAAATAGCTGCTGAAAAATATCTGTATGTCAATTCATACCCTACCCTACCCCTGGTTCACAGCTTCAGTCAGTTTGCAATCTGTAGATACTTTGGTCCAAAAAAAATTTTTATGTAACAAGTGAATATATTAGTTTCTTGTTTTTAATGAAATTTCTGTATTTGCAATATAGCAGTAGCTAGTCAGATGAGCCAGAATGGCATAGAGATGTGAAAGAGGTGGCATCAGATGATTATGGGATGCTCACTCTGTAGGATTTATTAAATATAACCACTTGACTAAGTAACAGATTCATAATTTTTCATATTCAGTCTTTATTCATAGAGTAGCCATAGGTCAGACAGACACTGCCATTTTTTTTCTGGGTTTTTCCAAAATATTGTCTTAGTAATTTAGAAAAGGAAGATTTCTGATGTGCTCTGTTCCCTTACCCTTTAACAACAGTATCGAAAGCAAAGCTATCTGACAGATTTTCCTAACTGAAAAGCTCGACAAATTCGTGAAACATGTGTTCATTCCTCTTTGGGGAGCAATGAAAATGGGCAAAGAACTATTTTGTGTGTTCTGTAGGGTCCAAAGTCAACTCTGGTATTAAAGTACACCTAGTTTTAACTAATACATAAACACTATGGAAGTTACAAAACTGAGGTTTCTTAAAAACAGCTCCCAGTTTAGAAGCTGCAAGAGCAGAAAGGACACAGGACTGACTTTGCTATCCATCCTTGGGAAGGTCAGGCTTTTACTGCTCCTCTTTAAAGCAACTGAAGCTCCCTCTTTGCATGTAATATCTTCTCTTTGAGAGAGAGGGACACAAAATGTATTAGCCTGCTTTAGAACTGTGTTTACAGTAGTGCGTGGTACTAACACAGCTAGTGAAAGCAAGTGGAGGGCACTTAGAGTATCAGAGGAGATCTAGTATTTATTGTATTATTTTTTGTTGGCCTGAAAGTTTAAGCCTGCTCGTTTCTGACTCATAAGTAAGACTTATTTAAAGTAAGTCATAATTTCTCTCCTCAGAAGTTACAGTAAAAATATTTCTTTCTAAATATAATTTGCTATGAAACAATTGAGATACTTAACTTTCCACAAAGGAATTTCTCTCAATCACAAATAAGTCTTTGACCTTCAAGCAAACAGGCACAATGATCCCAGTAACAATCTATATTTATATTTTGACTAGCTCACAATAGCCACATAAATCACACATCAAGGGTGGGAAGATGAAAAAAATGGATAGGCCACTGCCACCCAATTGGCTGGCTGGTGGCTCTTCCATGGATATTGGTCCTTTCATCATGGCATCTTCACTGGCCTGGGAGGGGATGCAGATGTAAAATACTGAAACAAACCTGCAATCAATTTCTCAGGCATTGGGGCATGTCACAGATACATTTTAATAAAATCCTTTCCTTAGGATTCTTTTCTCCTGAGAAGCTGAGAGGCCTCAGGAACAAAATGTAAACAATGGTTACCTGCTGCTGTGGGAATGCAACAGGTGCATCTGTGATTGGTCTCATGTGGTTGTTTCTAATTAATGGCCAATCAAAGTGACCTGGCTCAAACTCTCTGTCCGAGACACAAGGCTTTGTTATTGTTCTTTTTCTATTCTTAGCTAGCCTTCTGATGAAATCCTTTCTTCTATTATTTTAGTTTTAATATAATATATATCATAAAATAATAAATCAAGCCTTCTGAAACGTGGAGTCAGATCCTCGTCTCTTCCCTCATCCTAAGAGCCCTGCGAACACCATCACAGGGGCATGCTGATTCCTGCCAGCAGTTAGGGTATGGTAATCACTGGGACAAACAGGACAGCTCCTCAGTACTTACTTTGATACCCCCTATGATACTCTCAAAAAAGATGAGGCACTAGAGGTGTGTGTTTTCCAGATCATTCATAACTTTACCTAAAAACCTTCTGTATTCTGTGTAAACCTGTACTCACATGCATGTGTTGGCAGCCAGTGCTACAGGGAGAGAAAAGAAGTGCATGCATACCCACCTTCAAAGTTCAGCATTTGTGTGTGTCTGTACTTTCTGTACTGGTCTTTCATGCTGTGATCAGGGGAAGCAAACACGCTTCCCTGTTCCTGAAGGAGTAAAGGAACTCATGTGAGGAAGCATTTAAGGGCAGCCACCTCCGCAAGAGGAGGCGAGTCAGGAGCAGAGGGTGACCACAACAGAGGCAGGGGCAGCGCCCTCACTGACCAGGGATGCAGGCACACATCCTCAAACAGGAAAAGCAGAGCAGGTCTGGTCAGAGGAGCATGGGTCAGCCACAGCCCACGATGACCAAAGTCGTGCCACAGTGACAAGGCAGGAGGAGGCTGGGCCAGGAGGGCAAGCCAGTGGGTCAGGTCCAGCGAGGGATGTGGCTGGGCACAGAACAAGCTGCAGCATAGCCCAAGAGACAAAATGTGAAGGCTCAGCTGAAATGTTCCTCCTAGAAAGGAGGTGGAATGCCTGCAGCAAGGCTTCTTCACACCTCTGACACGGCCGTTTCCACAGTCACCTGATCCGAGGCTACTGTGCCACAGCAGAACCAGCTTTGGGCATGGGAAACCCATCCCTACATACCAGAGGTGTGTGCAGAGAATCCTGGCATGGGGCACCGTGCTTTGGTACCAGGAAATACCAAACATGGGGCAAAAAGTGTGAATTATTCTATTAAACATATGTGGCAACTATCAGAAAAGAAAATATTACTGAAAAATCAGATGTCTGAAGTCAAGGAAAAGTACAATCTAGTGCTCAAACATAACCTAGGATATATAAGACATAACTGAAATATATATATGGACTTGGAAATTTCACTTGTGAGAAAGCTGCATCAGATTCTTAATTAATCTCGAGTTTTTCTGACCTATGAGACAAAATAATAGCCATGTTCTTCAGGAAAAGAGAAACTTCATTCTACAGAATAAAGATTTGGCAATTTGCTCACTGCACTTGTTTCTTGGCTCTCCATGAGACCACTCACAAGCCTACATTGTTCTTTTTTGTTCTGTTCATTTTTTAATTAAATGAAGTCTATTGTATTTGGGAATATCCTGGAAAATATTTGTGATCAAGTCATTGATGGGTTTGTGGGAGCAAACAATGGCCTTTTTAATCCAATATTGTTTATGAAACTAACACCAATTAGGTCCATCAACAGTAACAAATAAACAAGACCTTCCTTTAAAAGAAATGACACCAACTATTGCAGAAAATACTGACCATGAACATGCATGTGATTTTTACATCCACAAATCAGTCTTGGTTTCATGTGACTGTGAGTCCTGCACTGGCAGACTCATTTTGGGTGGCACAATCCTCCCCAGTGCACGCAGGGGGGCTGCAGCAGCAGGATCCTCCTCCCATTTTTCCTTTGTAAGGACTCTGGCTCTCTTAGAGGCACTAACCTGCTTTAGCCAACGTGATGGCTCATTCCCCCATGCCACCTGAGCATCCTACACGCCCAGTGGCACTCTGTGAGTCAGCTGGCAGTCTGTGAGGCCAGGGCAGCAATTCCACCTCCTCCCTGAAACCTCCCTGCGCTGTCTCTGACACCTCATCTCCCTACGCGAGGGTGCGTGGGCGTTCCAAGCTGTTTAAATGTTTTGGGACTCCCATGTGTTAGACTCCCTTTCTCTCCTCTCTGAACCTGGAAAACAACCAAACTTTGTTTCCATCAAACACTTGAAGAGGCTAATGCACAGTTAAAATAACCCTGACTCAGAGCATTTAAGGAGCAATAAAAAGGACTGACTTACACATGTGGATTTAGTCTTTTTTACATAAATTATTTCATTATGACAAATGAGCAAACAAACCACCAGTGTTCCAAACAGCATATGTTTAGGCTGGTTTAACAAAATGAGCAGCTAAGAAAACATTACTAATATCTGGGAAACACTTGCTTATCTTGAAGCCTTCTTATTTTAAAACTGAATTATTTATATAGGCATATACATGAGCAAAAGGTTTATAGCATGTTACTTGTTGTTTGGCAGCAGCATTTCTATAAGAAACATTAAATAATCTCAGGTATATAAAATCTATACAAATAATCCCTGTCAAAGATCTATCTAAATTTGAGACATGCAGGTGGGAAGAAGAAAAGGATGTATACAACAAAGGCAGAAAGGCCCAGAATATACAAAGAGCTCTTAGTTTATGTAGAAACTCTCCGGGCTCATATGTTTGGAAAATATTTCATCACTGGTGCCACTGCAAGTAAACAGTGATACAATCTAAATCAGAAAATTAAATACATCCAGCTACCTAATAACAATGACAGCCTAACAGTCTTTTTAAGATCATTTAATAACATTTGAAAATTACTACATTATGGTAACACGTGTTGGGTATTTTAAACATTACAATCCTTAAGACTCATTAAGTAACAACAAACTTTATGTAAGTAACATTAGGTTCAGTGAACTGAAGTTTCTTCTAAAACTTGTGATCAGTCACAAGGTTCTATGACTCTTGAAATCACCATTTCACTTAAAGGGGAATTGTTTCATCCCACCCCAGATATTTACATATTCAAAATGAGCACATATCTGCTTACCATACTTAACAAAAAGCTGCCAAGCTTCGCTTCATTTTTTCCTTGTGCAACCCACAGTAATTCCTGATGTTGTTTTACATGTCTGCAAAACAAGCAATTCCATACCGCTCCTCACAGGAAACGCCAAGGTCTCCACTCTGCTTTCTTTTGTGTGCTATTTCACCATGACAAAAATACATATAAATAAATACATACAATGACTCCTATGTGGTTTTGCTTGCTATGCATGATAAAATATGAGCTTTGTATCTAGAAAATAACAATAATAATAATGCAAAGTTTAAATAAGATCACTCATTGTCTCTAGCTTCAACAGTACTCCAAGATGGAGTTCGTGCCTTTGTTTTTCATGTTGTGCTGCCACATTAATGCTCTGCTCTGAGCACTAACCTCCATGCCCTCAGTATTTCTCAACCTGCAATTCCAAACAAGTGGTGGTAGATTAAAGACAAGACAGAAAGAATGTACTCATACCCATGAATTACATTTTCAAGCAACTACACCTACCACTAAGAAGTTGCTTTTCTATGTTTGGGTGGGTGGCTGTCTGTATATGTGTTCTCCACAAGGAGGGTGGTGAAAGAGGAGCAGATTTCCTGAAGAGGTTGTGGGATATCCAACCCTTGATGCAGCTAGGCAAGGTCCTCATCAACCACATTTAACCTGAAGTTGGTATTGTCCCCAGCATGTTGGTCATCCACCCCAGATGACCAGAGGTCACTTCAAATGTCCCTTCTAAAGATATTATTATTCTGTGATTCCATAACATTTTAACTTTGGCTGATTTCAAGCCCTGACTCACCAACAATGCACAGGCATTAAAGTGCAGAGGCCTTCGTGCATGCAAGGACCCAGAGCCCTGCAGAGCCCCAGGCAAACCCCACTGCTGCCAGAGCCATCAGCAATGCCACAGTTGATGAAACTGCAGAGATCCTGGTGCCCATGCTGAAGAAGTCAGTGCTGGAAACCTTCCCAACATCAACTCCAATGCAGCTAAGGCTCATGAAATAAATGGCAATCAGCAATGGCAACACAACCACAGCTAATAGAATCTGTCTGGCACAACACATTAGCCATGTCAAAAGGACTTCAGTAGGGATAGGCAAACCCCACAGTTACTCACTCCGCAGTGGAGACAAAAAATCTGAGAGATAATATTAAGAGCTCAGACCCATGAATGTTAAAATACAATTTTTCAGCTTCAGATCAAGCTATAAAGTTAATAAATTTTATGTATCCACAAAAAAACACAAATTGTTTGTATAGGGACAGTTGTCATATGTCTTCATATGTCTTCAATGTCTTCTCATAAACAACATTGTGATTAACAGGAAAACCAACTTCATTGAAAGAAACACAAGTGAATACTGCCAAAGGTACAAATTCAATAAGATGTTGCATCGTTCAGTCTCATGATACAAGAATCAGATTGTTTAGAATCTTATGACCTAGGAGTATTCTCTGCAGGCTGGAAAAGGACAATGCCTGTTTTTCTTGACCCTAGAAATTCTGCAAGACATTCTTAAGTCAGCCACTGTAATGGAAGAAGCTGTGGAAATCAGAGACTTTGTGCAGCAGTTACATCTCTAAAACGGACTGTGGCAGCAGGAGTTACTCCCCCACTTCAGTGCCAAGAGGACACAGCGCCCACGAGAGTGCTGGAGGTCAGAGGCCAAGAACAAGTGACAGGCCCAGGGTGGAAAGAGAGATACAGCCCCTGTAAGAGTCAGCTGTACATTCAGAACCCTGACTCTCTGCAGCTCTAGGTGCTGTCAGAAGGTGCAGTGGCAGCACCTGCGAGGCTTAGGGCAACCAGAATTTAGCAGAATTTGTGGCTGAGGACAACTGTTTGCTGTATCCATTCATATCAGATTCTTTTGCCCAGGGTTTTTAGCTCAGGATACCCTCAAAAGATCTGCAGTTGAAATCCTGCACTACGATGCTCAGCACTGCTGCCATTTGCAGCCCTGGGGCCATGGCAGAACTGGGTTAAAACAATGGAATTAGCCTGGAACACAAACAGGGCCAACATGGTTTAAATAGCCACCCATCTCCTTCACAAGGAACGATTCTGCAGATGTGGGCTTTGCTTCCTCTGTTTGTGGGATTTGAATCCACTGACAGCTCTACACTTAGTAACTGGAACTCTCTGGAGCAGCAGAGATACTCCACGTGTGGGTGGATGACAAGAAGAATGCTTTGAGGCGCCTGTTCTCTGGAGGCAGATTGCAGCAATTTAAAAGAAATTTTAAAAAAAAAGAAGCAAAACAAAAAGGGGCAGACTGGGATCCTCATTCATGGAGGAGCTAGAGAGATCTGGCACTAAGAGGTGTCAAGGAAAGTAATTAGAAAATAATTATTTTAAGGGAGAAAGGGATGTAAAAGAGCAGAAGTGAGTCAAGATAATTTCGACAGAATGAATCATAAAAAAGTAATATATAGTTCCTGTTGTACTGGGTGACTGAGAGGGACGGGCATGCTCCTAACAAGACATTAGCAAGATCCTAACTATCTTTGCTCCTGCAGCCATTAAACAGGGGAAAAGCACAGCAAACAACACTTTTCTATCTTCTATTCAGAAAGCTTTGTGAAAACTTGCTTTCACTGTCACTTTATAAAACCTGTAATAGGCCATGTCAAACAAAAACCCCAGTGTCATACAAATTCATTCAGGGGTAAACAACCACACAACAAAAATACAAATGCAGTTGTCTGATGATCCATGTTCAAATTTCCATGCCAGGAAATGCAAGGCACTCTATATGTGTATCTGCTGCAGTGCCCACTGTCTGCTAAAATCCATTTATCTAGATATTCACACAGACATGAGGCTGAAGAAACAAGATCTCCATACAAGCCATCTTTTCCAAAAACAAAAGGACAAGCCACTGACAGGAAAATGCATGGAATCTTATTAGTCTGACACTTTGTGTTTCCATATGACATTTCAAATGCTAGAACAACACAAACATGCTGTTTTACACTATAAATTCACAGTGAGCTTCAAGCTAGATTTAATGATTATATCTTTGCTCATGATACAAGTGCAAGAAAAAAATGATACCAGTCCTCTCAAGCAGATTTTGTGAAATGAAATCTTCTGTTCAGGACCCCAAGCTTGCTCACTTCTAACAGAATATTTTGTTCAAGTTCTTTGATCTACTAATTACTATTATAGTAATACCACACAGCAAAGCCAAATATTATTTAATCCACATTTAAATGACAATGGGCCTCATTTGTTTCACTGCCTTTCCAAACACTGCAGAAAAGAAGTTTCCTTATTTTGTATTAGTTCTTGATGCTTCTATCCTTTATTACTGGAATAATTTCCCTTTATTCACACTTCAATATGACTCCTACTTCAAATTCCCCATGTTTGCTTTTTTCCTTCTATGAAACTGTTCATTTTTATCTTTTTCAAACATTTTATGTCTCTTTTGAAATGCTTTCTGTGACTAAAATTTATACAAGAAATTTAGAGGTAAGCCTGTCTTCTGTGTAGGAACAAAGCTCAGTTTATCTATTTTCAGAAAAGGAACAATAGAAAGTAAAATCCAATTTTTTTGTATTAGGATAGTAACATCTATATGAATAAACCTGAAAGATAAGAAATTTATTGCTTCTATAGAATTTCAAAGTATTTAAGAAGTTGACATAAGAAATAAAGAATAGTCTAGCCTGAAAGTAAATTCCTAGTTATCTTGATGAAATGTTTCTCCAGGGAATTAGTAATTTCTTGGCAGTAAAGTAACAGGCTTGTTATTTTGGGTAGTTTTTTTAATCTGAAGAAAGATCTTGGGGTTTGTGATTAAGGCTTAAAGAATCTAGACTCTATGCTGGCTCCACCATGTAGTCCAACTGTCACACCAGGCAATCAGCCTGATGTCTTCAAACTTCAGTTTTCTTTCTCTAAAATTAGAATGTTCATTTTCTCCCACCAAAATATTCATCTAGCCTGCTTTGGTGTCCATATAAATTAAGTCACTGGGGCAACTCATACAACCAAAAGTTCATCATGAGCTCATTTACTCCTGGTCTGGGTTTTAAACTGTGAAGTCTGCTATTACATCTGTGTATATAGCAAGCATAACAAGACACAGAAATCATCTGAAGGATCTGAGAGCTGCAGGCAGGCAACACTCCAGAAAGCTAGGAGCCCAGGAATAAGAGATCTTAACTTTTAATCAAATATTTTCCCTCTGTAAGAAAATGAAGTACTTTAAATTGAAAAATAATTTTGCTATAACGTCTCTAAATAAGTGGCAAAACTCTTCCCATCACAATGGGATGTTTTTCTTTCCTTGTCTCATATAACAACGCTTACATATGTTTTTCAGATTAGCTTTTTATTTCTCATTCAGCAATGAGTCCAAAACATGAAAAACAAATAGTATTCCAACACATTTTCCCAGTGCCAATGGTTTAAATGTTACAGGCATAGCTATGGAGCTGATTCTCCATAAACATGCTGTGCTACTGTTCAAATGCCCTTTATGCCATGAAATGGAAGCACCAGACTTTTCATAAAGAAAGCTAGGTTCAGCACTAGCTCTCTTGATCAGATAGAAATGACAGCTCACAAAATTTTGAAACTGGCACAATTCTGAAGAAAAATTCACTATAAAAAAAATTGTGTATTATATAAAATCAAAAGTCCTCAAGTACATTCATTTTGTCCATGAAAGCTAAAATTATTATGATAAAGCAATGCTGGATGTCATTATTCTGACCAACAAAGTTCATTAAGGACATTATTTCTGTCATTGTACAGACAGATAAATAAAGAAAGATGAAAAGGGAAAACAACTATTTTTCTACATGCCTTACTAGTTGTAGATTTAAAACTGACTCCAACACCAAGCAACACAAAATTATAAAGAGCAGCTCTTTGGAAAATTACAAGGCAAAAAGGTGGCCAAGGACGAGAGACCACAATTACTTGACTGTTTTCATGCAGTGTCAACCGTATTTATTTTCTCCATGCCCAGTGGCATGAAACATTTCAGGAAGATTTAGGAACTGCATGAAGCTTTCACTCTGAGAATATAGGTTAAATACTCAAATATTCAAGGACAGGCAAAATGCTCAGAAAAACAAGGATTTTGAGATGCTACAAAGTATATTCAAAAAGCAGTGTTGATTCACAATCACTAACTAGTGAAGGAGTTTGAAATATGCAGTCGAAGGATACATGCATGTTTTTCTCATCTATGTTCCCTGAAGCATTTGTAAGAGCTTCCCTTCAAAGCAAACAACGCATGGCACATCTTCCTAACAAACAGACCAGATGGAGCAGCTTGTTTACTATGCAGTGAGTGTTTGCTTCAGATCTACAAGAGCAGAAAGAAGATAGCCTGAATGTGTAGGTCACAGGTGAAGCAAAAAGCAACATATGGCAATCCCAAAACCACAACGCAGCCAGAGGAGAGTCTTTCAAAAAACTTTGAAGAAATAATTTCCATCACTGCTCAGAAAGGAGTAGGTGGCAGGCAGTTTGCATTAGCCAAGACAGCCCAACGCAAAAAACACAAAGCCTGCTTGGCAACAGAGAAGAGAGGGGTGCTTTTAGCAGACAGCAATTAAGGATTTGGCAAGCATCTGGAGGAAAGGAAAGGGTGCGAGTCGAAGATAACGCCAGTATCATTGGTCCAGATAACAGAGGAAGATAAAGACACAATGAGAAATACACAGCAGAAAAATCATGAATTCAGATAGCAGTACATCATCCACTAGGACCAACAGAAGGAACAAGCAGAAGAGTAGAGATCTGTGAAAGCACACATTTGGAGTAAAGCACACATCTCAGCAACACTGAGAATCAAAATATTGTGCAGAGGCAGTAACACACACCTGCAAAAGCAGATGATTAACTTTTTGGTTAAGGAGAAACAGAAAAAAAAGGAAGTTAATGAATGAACTATAAAATATTTTGGAAGAAAGCAGGAAAGGGACACTTGGAAGTAAAGGTACAATACAGGTGAGAAATGGTGACTTGAGACTTGGACAAGGATGTTTAGAGCTTAGGGACTAATAGGTGGGAGAGAAACACTTGTCAATTTAACAGAGTACCTCTACTTTCTTAAATGAAGCAGGAGAAAATCTACTGAGTGTGAACAGCTTGCCTTGTCCTAGTTAATTATTTAACCTTTACTTCTTACTGAGGGTGAAGTACTAAAAGCATTACAGGTGCTTCATAATTGCCACTGGTTAATAGAAGAAAGGGACGTGATGAAATACCCATTTAGAATTTAGTCTAATTTTATCTGTGTGTTTAATTTACCCTCTGCATTTGCTTTTGCTAAATAAAAGTATTTTGTTTCACCTGCTACAGCTCACAGCAACACTAAAGCTTCATCCAACAGTTCAGCATGGAACATCTTTCTTTCCTTCATGCTATTAAGAAATCTTGGAGCTTGCTTTGTCTTCCCATGATTGACATTACAGACATGTAACTGGCAGACAAAATCAAACAGCTTAAGATGAAAATGTTCACACTGGTAGGTCATGGGGAGCACAGAAACTTACCAGTTGCTCCAAAGTTCACTCTGGAACAAAAGCTCAAATGAATTGCACTGTGTCGAGTCAAACAAAAGAAAGCACAAAACTAACAAAATCCCCTTTTGCCTGAGTGAGCCCCAAGATCAAGTCAGGATCCTCTCTGCCAAAGAAAGCATGCAGTGCTGCACACTCTCACGACTCCACTGCAAATCTTGCTTTGTTCAATGCCTCAACTTCTCAAGAGATTTCGATAAAAAGCTACATGATAAATGTTTGTGTGAAGAAAAACATTTAGTCATAGAAGTGCAAAGAAAAAAATGTAGTTATTTGGGTATGTATTAACTAATAGAAACTAATAAAAAAACCCCCATGTTATTTTCAACAGATTGTTTTCTGCTGATCTCACTGCATGCAAGAATAAACCTTATGGTATCTGAATGCTTGAAGACAGTGTTACAGGGAATTTCTGAAGCAACCACCATGACCTCTCCTGTTATTGACCTACTGAAAATGCATATCTTACTAAAATTCCAATTAAGCGGCACTCTTAGTACTTTCCCCAAGTAACCTTTAGAAATCCTGTGAGGGACACCACATTTCTCCTCCCTTCTCTTGCAATAAATGAAGCTTCTTCATGTTCACAAGCACAGGACAGCAGATCTTCTTGCTTCCAGCAGAGAGACAAAATAACAGAAGGCAGCAAGAGAGATTGAAGACCAAATAAAGATTAACAGCACCGTTTATTTGTTCATTAAAAATTCCACATGTTCATCTGCATTAGGTCAGCTAAAGCTGCACTTAAAAAAAAAGCTTTTCATAAGGATTTGTTATTTTCCCAAGTATAAATTGCTAAAGGTCTAATACATGTGAAGTATAAAGTGACTAACAAGAATTTAAATGTTAAAACATTATCTACTCATACATGAATTGTTTAGATGAACTAGATCAATATTTCTAAGTGCATTCAAAGAAGGAATGGTAGAATGACTCAATGTTAATAAGTTATCACTTGAAAGAAGAGCACAGGTGTATTTAACAAAGCAGCTGGGAGCACTCTGAATTCACCTTATTCATAAACAACTATTTTTCTCACTTTTAATCTCTTCACATTTTGAAAACAACTGTCTTTCAATCCTTACCTCATGTTCTTCATGCCTAAATTTAAAACAACATTTGCTTTTAAATTGGGAAACCAGTGCCTGGTAACTGAACTGCTGAAGTGAAATAAAGTGTTTAGCTCCATTGAGGTCCTGTCTTCTTTGACCACTGACCAAACTCAAAACTGATTAACAAGCAATTAGGCTATCTTAGCTGTGTTAAAATTAGCCACGGCCAGTAATGCAGGTTATTGTTGAAATAATGCTGCTTAGATTTTCAAGGAACTTTATGTTAGAGAGCCTCTAAACCCAGTCACACAGAAATGTAAAAAAATTAGACATCAGTTAGAAACACACAGACACAAAAGGTCTGTTTGAACAACTTTCTCTCTTAAGATTAAGACTGTAACATTTAAAAAAAAAAACCAAAAAAAAATCCAAATTTCTTCATGAAACACCATGAATATCTACTTCAGTCAAAGGACTTTACTCATGTCCTACAACATCAAAAGTAGAATATGAAATAAAAAAATGCAGCACAAAATGAATGCAATATTATGTTAATATACTTAACCAGCCCACTGAAGTGCCCCTTGCTCATCTGAAAAAAACCCTGAAAATTTGCTAAAGTCTCATTTTCCTTGGCTTTCAAAAAATCAAATACCAAGCTGAACCTATTCAGTATTCCTAAATTTATCACTGCAAGTAGGCACTGCATGGACTGAAGTGGTGCAGGGAAAGAAGAACTGTAAACAACAGGAAATCTTCAGAGACTGAATGACTTTATATGCTTTTCATCTGTCATTTACCTTTGTTTTACATATTTTATTCTCATCACCTGTGTATCTCCTGCACTTCATCTTGTGGATGTTGAACTTCTGAGTGAATAGAGACATTCAGGAATAGGGCTTGAGCTGGAGTTTGTCCCCTACAGATCCAAAAGCTAATGCTATCAGGTCAAACTTATCACTGAAACTGAACTTACTGAACTCCAGGGTGTATTTTACTCAGTTTCAGCACTGCCCTAGGCAAAGTCCTTCAAGCAATAACAAAGAACTCCCACCATGCAACCACACACTATTATCCTCTTTTATTCATCCACAGAATGCTCCTTATGTTTTTGTGCTTTGACTATTAACTTTTTGGAAATTAGCAAAGAGGTAGGAAAACACAGCATCTCTAACAGAAAATTCATTAAGCAGCAGAGTTCATAGGAAAATGTTATATAATCTCAGAAAGCTTTAAGAGATTTAGCAGGAAAAAAAGGTAGAAGACAGCATTGCTATTTCATACTGATACTCTAAACTTGTCTTTTATTATACAGAACAACAAAGAAGGACAACACAAAGGGCTGTTAAATTGTCGGTATGCAAACATCTAGAGATTAATTTTTTCTTCCAGTTTGAATGAGCAATCAAATTAGTCTCTTGGACTGAACAGACAGGCAAACATGTCCACCAGCACTGGTTTACTCAAAAAATAGCACCTTAAAGCTAATTGATATGATAGCTATCAATGAGTACATATGATTGCTGCCATAGGTATGCTAGCATGCTTCTGATTAGATGGGTATCTTCTCAAGCACAATTTAATAGAATTTATATAGAAAGGGTTCTGTAAAAATTATCTTACTCTTCCAAAACTCTGAGCCCTCTTTCAGATTCATACAATTTATAGTTGCAGACTTTTCCATCTCATCCCATGAAAAAAAGGGAATTCTGTAGTTACCAAAAGCAAACAAACAAAAAAACCCCACAAAAAACCCAACCCCAAAACCAAGAAAACCCCCAAAACATCAAATAAACACCAATACCACTTAAATTCATGCTCTATGCTCTATTATTTCTGGTTTTTTTCTGGTTTTTGCAGACAAAAGATTCCCTGGAAGGGCTGGAAGGGCCCAAGTTACTGTAAGACCTAGTTTTCCACCAGCCATTATCTGAAATTGTCGGAAGACCAAAGGCTGAAACTGCCTCTGGACTCTTCCCCAGTTGATTGAAAGGTTTATCAGTGGTATCACTGGAATGGAGATTTCATCATAAATCCTGTGTGACTTCAGGGCGTGTAGATTAATAAAGGCACATCATATACTGCAAAACTACAAAGCCTTTACAAGGAACAGCCACATTCTCCTCAAGAACTCTGGACAGATGGCAGGATTTGACTATCACTAAATCAGCTTAGTCAAATACATTATTAGTTCTCCAGCTCAATATTTGCTGTGTATTCCCAATGAAACTGCCGAATGAAAAAGGCAATGTGTCCAGCTTACAGCAAGTAAAAATCAGAAATCCATTTTTCTCCAAGATAAATCTTCTGATGTGCTAGAAATTTATACAAACTACAAAATGGCAAAGCTCCTCTTGAAAAAGCAGCTCATTACAAAACACTAAAGGTCAAAACCTAAACTCTACTTTTTTGTGTGTTTGCCATTTAATTATGTGTCTGTTAAGCTGCTTCTTTGCAACTATTGAGTATTTCAGGAAAATCTGGAGGTCAGACTGATTGCCAGAGAACCCCCACATCAATGAACAAGCATAATGGACTTTCAGGTATCTAAAATAACAGGTCCCTCAAAGGCTAGAGTGCAGCTTCTCTGCGAGATAATTCCATCAGCAAGGGATGAGTGCTTCACTTATCAGAACTGCCACATAATGCTCAAGCACAAATTAATGCTTGCAAGAAAAGATGCATGATTCTGCTTTGGTTTCTAGAACGCAATTCAGAGCTTTTGCTATTTTTTCCTCTTAAAAGTACAAGGAATCAAAAGCTTTCATAGAATTACCAGATTTGTAACCAAGCTTCCACAGAGAAATTTTTTTTTTCAGTGCATAATGAAAACTTATTTTGATGGAAGTCACATGCATTCATATTTTACTAAAAGAAATTATTCTCAAACATTTAGCCTGTCCTCTATGCAGTGGCATTTCTTCTCCCTTGTCACCATAAGGTTAATGCCCAGGAAGGAGAACAAAGTGACTATTACTGTGCATGACAAGGATTGTTTGCTGCAGCAATTACTCTTCAATCAGAATGTTACTTTTGTTTACACTCAACAAGGATAAAAATATGAACCCTAGATATTACCATATGCTAAATACACATTTTACACTGCTTGAATTGTGAGCAGCCAACACACTTTAATACAGGTGTGGCTTTTAATGCAAAATTATGACACCTCTTTTGAAATCCTAACATTCTGTGCTATTAAATACCTGTTCTCATTTTCATCTGCATGAGACAGGTGGCTAATTTTATTTGCATCAATACACTGAACTAACAGGTATATTCTCATTCATATGACAGTGAACGCTGTATTCTTATAAGCTGTATATTTATTCCCCTGAATTATTATTTAAAATACAGCCAATGCTTCAAGTTTCCAATGAAAAGGATAAAAAAAATTAGCTCCATAGATAAGTACTGTGATTTTCAATATACATTAAGATTTTTAATAGTGATACCGAGAGCTCATGAATAGAATTTGCATAGACAGCGCACAGTCTCCCCAAAACACTTCCACAATTGATTCCTTCTGTGATTTGACTTGGACTGAATGGTGTTGAGTAATTTATTCACCATTGTTTGGGACAGGCTATTTAATTCCCTTCTGACCCTTAAGCAGCGTGAGAGGTTGCGTGTGTCTCTGTGTTAGCGCACGTCCTGGTTAACTGCATTAATCACACACAACAGGCCTGTGCTCACTTAGGTGGGTCTTTTCAAATAGATGGCAATTAAACCCTCCTACATATGAATCACTTCACATTCACAGAATACTTTCTATGTGAGCACTAAATATTTACAAATGAGGCTGGCATATTTTATATAATTTCACCACCTCGGCTGAGATGACTAAGGAGCGCTATCATTATGTACATAACAGAGTTATAGGCAGGTGCAGATTAAACAAGGTCACCTTATTCCTTACTCCCATCCTCCTGTTATGGCTGTGGCACCTGGACTCTGAACTTAACACACCACTCATATTGCTGGCTTGAAATAAAAGGTGTCCCAATTCTGGATAGTTTATATGTTTTGTAAAAAAAATTATGATTGTTATTTGTTAAGATTTTAAGAAGTTTCCCACATATGTTCATTTAGGCCACACTCTCTTCCACAGGAATCAAAAAAAGAGAGATGAGCTGTCTCTGCTGAATTCCTAGTTCTAAAAAACACAAACATCATCAACTTCAAGTCTAACACTGCAACCCCAAAGGAATTTTGGAGGAGAAAAAAGTTACTGACTCCTTCACAGCCTCCTTCAAAATGACAAAGATAAAGAGAAGAGTCAATATGATAATGGTCACAGGGCTGCTTATTAGAGACATTCTCAAGTGAAGCCTCTGTCTCATGGGAAGCTCCAATCTGCTTTTCAGCTATCAACAAATACACTTTTAGAAGATCAAAATCAGAAAACTCTTTTCCCATGGAAGAAGAAATATAGCATATTAAGCTGACTCTTACTAGACATTTTCATTTGAAGCAATAACACTTCTACTTTCCCAAAATGAAGCACTTTATGTTTTGTCAAAAACATTTTAACAGTGGTATATTATCTGTATTTTTAATATTAGGGTCTTTGATTGCCTTCCTTTAAAAAAACACAAAGCAAAATTGTAAACATATTTACTATGCAAAGCATACGACACACTAGATTATAATTTGTAAATAAGGCACTAGATTTGTGAACTGAGATTTTGCAAATCTGTAACAAATGCAGGATGCATTTGTTTAAACCAAACCACTCAAAGAAATAAAACATGCCTACTTCCAATTTCTGTACTTCTATCTGTTATTAATTACTCCTTACACTGTATCCTGCAGGAAGAACATTTCTGTTTTTTATTATTAATAATACTTGAAAACACCTGGATGGCCTTAGCATTTTACAATCTGTAGTTGAATTAGCTGGCCTTTCATTTTTTCATTATAGCCAGCCATCATCCTGTACAGTTTATCTATGAATAAACCAGTTGGTAACAGCACTTTGTCACCTTCACATATATTATTGATGAGAACGCTGACAAGCTGCCAATTAAAGATACTCCACCACTTGTCCCATCTCCAGGCCCAGCCTAAGGTACGGATGGAACAGTTGCAGTGAAAACTCAATTTTACATTTCAAAGAAAGTTCAAAGGCAGTGAGAAAAGGCTGCCCTGCAAAGGACACAGAAATTGTATTTATGGCTGGAAAAGTTTATTTAATTAGACTGTATTATTTACTCTGTATGATAATAAAAATTAGACTGAGTCCACATCTTGTTCAATTAGATGTTCTACTTAGTTTTGCATTCAGTTCCTGGATTAAATCTATGAATCTGACATATAAAACAATTACAACACTAATCACAGTTTAGTAACAAATATACAGATTTAAATAATGGTCAAGATATAAATCAAGCAGGTTTAAGTGGATTTGTATTTCTGTTGTTACCCCAGCAAGACATATAACAATATTTCTTGGACCCCAAACCATTGCCGAGTGATAAATTAAAGGTCATACCAAAAATATCTGAAATCAGGATGCTTTTAAATGAACAAGCAACCCTGAGATCACTTGTATTCTCTGCTTCCACCCAAATTCTCAGGTTGTGGAAAATCACCAAGCCATTTCCATAAACATTAAGTATTTATTCCAAGACTGATTAGTCCTTTCTAAAGTAAGTACAACAGAATAATTTATCCAACAGAAATTACCTACATCAAATATTCTTTTAAATACACATATGTTTTTAAGAGATTAATGTCAAATGAGATTACATTGGCTGCATCACAAACTTTAATCTTGGATTTGACAAACCACACAGCCTTTTTTTCCTGTATTTTTGAACGTGAGACTAAATATCCCATGTTAAGACACACTTATCAGCTGCCAGTAAAGTCATAAACACAATAAACATTACAACTTTGCAATGATAACTCCACACTGTAAGCATACTACATCTGCACTATAAGTTAATGAGAAAGGGCTGAGCTGAATCACCACTAAGAAAGAAGACAAAATACTTCTCTTACCTCCATTTCTGTGCAGTGTAAACGGCCTGATTTATCTGTAAGAGAAAAAAAAAGTTTTCAGATAAAGAGACAATGGAAGAACAAAACGAAAAAGTTGAGTCACTTCTCTTTTTTGAGTAATTGCCAAATATTCCTTGTCTTACCTGAATCACACATCATTTCAATAATGTTTTTATTATATATGCATCCTGGTATTAACAACAAGAAGGCCCTACCCTGTAAGATTTTTCTTTGGATCCTTTACAATACTGGCTTTTAAAAAGATGTGTCTTTAATGCTTGGCTTCATTATTTAAATCATATGATTGATGTTTAGCCATGGAGGGAACATGAAAACATGTTGGCTTAAATTAAGCAGTAGCAAATAGTTATTTCAAGAGAATAAGCAGCATTAATTCATAAACTAGGGAAAAGCCACTGTTTCATCTGATACTTATGGGATTTCAAAGAGTTCAACAGATATATGAAGTTCAAACAAATTAAAGTTGAAACATTACTATACTATTTTTGTAAGTCCCACTTGTCAATTTTTGCATTTCCTCTGAGTTCAGAAACATCACTTAGGAATTTGCATAATAAAGAAAAATTAAGTTTCTGAACTGTTTCATTAAATTGAAATCTCAGTTTTCTGAAACACAAAATAGTTTTATACCAAAGTGGCTTGACAGCTTAGCAAAAAGAAGACTGAAATTTCACAATACATTAGGAAAGCATCATGTCACTAAAAGCAGCAAGTTTATAATTTTGTATTAATAATCCTCATCAGAGTAGGGTCAAGGAATCCTGACAAGATGATTTCCTACTGGAAAAAAAATTATTCAAAGAAATTAATTGTTACACAGAAATATATCCATTTGAAAGGGGATCTACCCAAAACTTTAATTTCAAAACACAGGGGTATAAAATTTTACATTTTTTGTCTTAGTTTTTCAGCTTCATTGCATTCACACTGCTGGTTTAGAATTTGCAGCTTTGGACCCAATAGCATAGAGCCTACATAATGCATGACAGAATTCTGAGATCTCATGTATTCAAAAACCAGAACAGGATGCATTTGCTTGACTGTGCATGTGTGTTCTAAGAGCACATGTTCAGGTGATGATTAGGAAGGATTTACTGCGGTAGTTTGGAAAAGCCTGTGATTTGTACCCATAACTGGAAGGACTATTCCATCAGACTGGCTGACAAGCCCAGGGAAGCTCAACCAACTGGCTGGCACAAGGCTCGCACGGAGGAGTGATCCCACTGACTTCTTATGACAAATGTGAATGGCACGCTAAAACACTCAGCTCTGGGAAGAGCCACCTGCACAGAAAAACCTAATTTTTCATACTGAACTGGTCACCTTCCCTTTGAAACTAAAGGTTAAGCACATCCTGAATTAATAGGGAACACCCACCTAACAGAGTGAAAGTTGTTTACTTTCCTTTGGAACTGTTGCCAAAGCAAGCTAATGCTCAGCACTGGTGACTGACTTCAAAACCAAGAGCAAAGAGTGAGTTTAAAAGGCTTTTGCATCCCATCTTTTCAAAATGACTGGTACCACTGGTTCACTCACTTCCAGATCCACATAATAAAAGTTTTGATGTTTAAAATGGTAACATTCAGGTGACTGTTACAAACTATAAACAGGGGAAATGTGCTGAGAATATTTTTTAACTGCTAGGATTATTAGCAGATTTATTAATATTAGGGGCTACTTTTGTGAAGTCAAATGACAGGTGACCAAAACAATGTATCTTTATGATACAAGATGATTCAAGATTAATTCAGAGAAACGTAGTCAAGACAGGGGAAAAAAAACATATGCTGTCTTTAAAAAAACAAAAAAATTTTTAAAAAAAAAAATTACTACTTCATTAAAAAGTACTGATTTTAAACCTGTAGCAATGCAGTGCATACATTAGGCCACCAATGTTTGCCATCACTGATGGTTTAAAATATTCAGACTTGCATGTCCTATGGTCTAAGGGAACGGGAGCCAAGCTGCCCACAGATCCTCTGAGTAGCACCAAGCACTCATTGCTGCACCTCACAGCAGAGCTGAGATCCTGTGAACATCCTTTTAGCAGAGTGCCAAACAAGTCCTGAAGCACAGGAAACAAATAAATCAGCCTGGACCAAAACAAGAAAGACAAAATCTGAATTTCTGAAAGTAACAGCAAGAAGCTTATCTTGCAGCTCCGTTGATAAACTTCCATGAAAGTTGTTCCTCAAGCAAAAGCACTCAAACTCTGGAGTGCTTTTTCATTATTAAACTCAACCATCTATTCCTATTTACACCAGTATTTTAAACCCCAATAGTACTGTCATGAGTGCATGTGCTGGGGAATAACAAGTCTTTCATGCACCCAGACAGTATCCTAGCTGGTGCAAGAGACTGATGTACAACATTTGAATATACACTGCATTATGGTCATTATTAACCATTCCATGTGCCTCTGTACCCCGAGACCAGCTATACGCTTAGCAGATATCCCAAAGCTGTTCACAGTCACTTGTGGACTCCCTCCATTGGGAATTTACTACATTTCTGCAGAGGTCATTAACAATACTGTTGATGCACACACATGCATCTATCAAGACTGAAATTAATTTGCTTTCATATGGCCCCTGCAAGCTAATTTATTTATACTGGCTTTATCTAGAGTAGAAATTTCTTCTCCTTCAGCTGACACGACTGTAAAAGCAGCAACTCGTAAATGTAGCCTAAGGGTCACACTCCCTTCATTAGCACTGGAGAAAAACAATTCCCCATAAGTCATAGAACAGTCTCTGTCTGCAAGCAGGATGAAGTGCTTCTCTGGTAAACAGGTGAAGCCTTAAAAAACTATTCCAGCTGCTGGTTCTTAACATAAATGAAGACTTTCCCAGACCTCAGAACCATTCAACTAGATATTGATCTGTGCAGCATTTTTACCACTCTTACTGCCAAAAAATATTCAACAGTAATTTTCCATGACAGTTTTCAAATAAAAGCTAATGCATTCATTACTAGTAAACAGCACAACTTTAACTGTCAACTGCAGTTTATAAACAAACTATGGTTTGGAAAATTAGATCATTTTTCACTCTCAGTTTGTTGAAATGAAAAAACGAAAGAGTTTTTGAAAGAAGGAAAGTGACTTACATTGGAGATTTCCTGTATTTCTAAAAATAGTCTTCAGAGAGACACATTTGACAGAAAAAAGAAAATTAAAAAGAAACCCCAAAACTTCACATTCTTTTTTTTTTTCTTCAGAATTCCTATTTGAAAAGTATTCTTCTGTCAAACCCTCAGCAAGAGGAGTCATGACAAACTTTCCTCAAGCACCAGGGAAGACTGTCTCAGTCTCATCCCTTCAGGCAGGAGCTCCCTGTATTCCCACCAATGATAAAAAGCACACATTTCAGATTGAGTTTTAAAAGCAACACAGACAACTCAGTATGTTAGAATGGACTGACCCAGGGTGTTTGTAGGACAGCATGTGGGATGTGCCAACCCATCTGCACTCCTCTGTCCAAAGAAAAACCAAGCAACTGAGTTGACTTTAGTGATGTGACAGCACATCACACAGCCACCACTTTGGCTATAACCAGCTGGTCTAAGAGCCCTGCAGCTCAGAGCATCTCCCTAGCCTTCCTCTGGAGTCTCAGACTCCTCTGCTCACATCCACCAGCAGCTCCTTCAAGACTTCTTCCAGAATTGAATGATAAGCACTGATTTTTCTGGCAACATTGTGGCTGATGCACATATTGGCAACAAACCTGAAACTCATTTTGTGTTAAAGATTAACATTATAATTAAACATCACAGCCCAATTCTGCAGGTTTGGAGTGAAATCAAGCTGCTGTTGCTACAACAACAGAACTCAGGTTGCCCTCAGGAATGACAGACACTGCCTGTATGCACTGGAGGACAGTGGAAGAGGATGAAGAAAGAACATAAGGGCTAACCTAGGGAACAGGAGCAAGAACCACATGAGAGTCACTAACTCATGTTCCTTGAGTTCAACAGTCTTTAGTCACACATCCCAAATTAACAATAAACTGAATTTGTATTTGCTTTCCAGCTTTTACATCTTCAAGAGGCACCATAGCTACAGTAGTGAGCTTTTCTTTGCCCTTAAGAGAATGAGGATTCCTCAAGCAAAAAAATAAAAAGAAGTCCAGACTCACATTTAAACATCCAGAAACTGGAGTTTTAGTAACTCTGGAATTATCAAAAACTGGAGATTTGGAAACTAATCTGAAACTGGTCAGATTAGTTACCAAAAATGATAAGTTCATCAATACAAGAGTCATGATGAGCACCAATAAAAGGAAAGGGAATGGAAGAAGAAAGCAAAGGCAATCATGTCACAGAAGGAAAAGAGATAAATATGCAAAGAATGGGATTTGTAATTAAATGAAGGGAGAGGAAAACACTGATGTAGGAGAAGTGAGCCAAGCTGAGGAAAGACAGTGAAAACTTGTAAGAGAAAAAGAAACAGGAAAAAAAAAAAAAAAATATAAAAACAAATATAGGCAAAGGATATCTAGGAGTAAGACCCATCAGGATGCAAGGAAGAAGGTCAAAAAGAGCAAGAACATGAGGAAGTGGAAGGAAGCAGACTGGATTAGGAGAGGTAGAGACCCCCTCTGAGCAGGAAGCACAGAGACCCAAGTTCTTAAGAAAAATACTTAGGCTTTGAGGATCAACAAATCCTTCCTTTAAACTGTAATTAGAAGGCAACAAGAAATGGGATGACATTTTAGAGCTTGTGCTTTTTGGCTATGACTCATGATTTCTGTATCAGACTACAGCTGATGACTTAGTAATTATATGCCTCATTTTTCTGCTCAGGAAAGGAAAGAGAAAACTGTAAAAATTTTAAGAGAATACAAGGAAAAATCTTAGAGAGGTTTCTAGACCAATGGCAATCAGGACTTTCCTCCCCTGTGCCAATCTTTTTTCATGCCTTCTATTTTCTTCATTCAACACTTCATGGAAGTTACTCTTCATTTTTAACACTCATAGGCCCTTTTGCCCATTGCAAAAAGTAAAGGTAATGACTAAGAGGTCTTCTGTATTAATACCCTGCTACATTTTGTAATAAAAATAATTTACATTGCAAATTAACAAATCCATGCTACCTCAGTGCTACTTCCTAAGATATAATTACATGGTCATTGTCTTGTCTCATTTCTATTCTGCACAAGGCTGTGATCAACATAGGATTTTAATACGTTCCACTGCTTGCTCTCTTCAGCAAACCTGTAAGTTTTCCTTGGAATCACATCAATTTTTGTTACTCTAAGATAAATACTGTGGTAGTTCTGCATCTCCAAGTACTGCTGGACTCCATTCATAGCTGCCAATCTCTTCTGCAGATGCTTAAATAAATACAGATACTGCATCATCCTCCTCAGGCCTGTACAGGTATCAGGTCTTCCCAAAAAAAAAGTGTGAATTCACAGAGTCCACGGGTCTTGATTTTATTTTTTAAAATTCCTGTTACTCTGATCATATTCTAATTTTTCCCAGACCTACCCAAATGCCTGCTCATTCAACACATATGTGTGCTCCTGGCAGAACTGTGACTCCATTTAAGCCATCAGCAGTTTCTCCCATCATTTTTGATGGATCCAGAGCTTCAAGCAGGTTACAGCTTTTCTAATCTGATAACTCAGCACTATTGGATATGTTAAGAACTGTCACCAGCTGTTAATAAACTCTCTCAAGTAAATGAAAAGGGAGTTCTCTTAATTCTTCTCCACCTCAGCTATGTCTTTGCACTATACAAAGCGACTCATCTCCTTTTGTTCCTCTTAAAGTGCACACTAATAAAATACAGTAATGCAATCATAGTTGCATGTGTCATGCAAGCTGTTTTAAGGTTTTATCAGGAATAAACCAATATTGTCTCCTTATTGGATCTGATGCTGTAATGTGATTAACTAATTCAGAAACAAAGAGCAAACACTCCTCAGTTTCTTTTTAACAGATATTATGAAAAAGCTTTTCCACTTTCATGTTCATTGCCAACATGGATGCAGGATGTGACATACCTTTAATCCTCTTGTTACCTGCAACATTCTCACTGCACACTTGGCAAACACACTCAGGCTTGGGTAAGACTCACCCACAGCTCTGCTGTGGTGCAGGTCATTTGCACTGCCTGTAACTCTGATCCTGTCCTGCTCTGAATCATCCTGTTCAAGGCTCCCTCTCTTTCTCTCTTCCCCTCTGTCACATCATACACTGCTACTGTCTTCCTTTTCAAATCCCTGCTTGTGCTCCCCCAGTCCCACCCATCACCTCTCACTGGGCACTGGGGGGTAAACTATCACCTCAGCCAGCCCTGAAGCTGGACTCCATTATCCATTACCTGTTCCACACCTCCCCCCAAAAAAAGCATCTTTGTTCCTTCTCCAGCAATGCCCCACAGGGACATGATATTAACTCTCCACAACATCATGGCAGATGTCTCATTTTTCCTCTTCTCTTCAACTGCTGTTAGCAATGACAACTAAAATTCCATTTTCCTTTCTAAAGCAACATTTTTACTGCATTAGACAAGAAAATCTCTGTTAAAGTCTTATATTTTACTTTAAGTCATTATTAATACCAGGGGCCCACAATTCCTCAAAGTTCTCCTTTCTAAGTTCAAATTTCAATTATTTCCTTAGGAATAAATGCAGTTTTCAGACAACACCAAATCAGAGTTCATTCGTTCACTGCATACTTACCATCTTCAGCATTTCTCCATACAAACTAAGGTCATTTATCCCTGTTGGCAATTTCCTTCAATTGCTTTTGTGCAGGCATTTGAAATACGCACTTTTTTAAAAACCAAATACATTATTTTGTTATGCTGAGATCTTTTCTTTGCTTATTTTGTCCTCCCCTACCAGAACTGCCTACAATAGGATGCCCAGCATCTGCTGATATTCACAAAGAGCCCGTGTAACCCCCAGTGCATGGGATGCATCCATATGAGCCATGACTGGAAGCCTTCCAGCTCATGCTTACGTACTGGGAACCACACTGATGACAGAAAGCCTGGCATAAATAAGGCCTAAGCTTTCTCTCTTCCACAGATCAGTAGAGCAAGAAAAGATAAAAGCATCAACTCACTGAGCCCCCTCTCTGCTGTGTAGTAGTATTTTCTTCCTACTTGACATCCAATATTAAAATACCTATATGGGCATCTATCTTAAAACTCTCACACAAGAAAGCGAGGCTCAATACATCAAGCCTTACTATTCTTAAATGCAGATGTTTCTGAATATCCTTGAATTAGATTTTAATTCCAAACATAATTAAGTCTTCATCCTAAAGGTACTATTTATTTTAACACTATTCATGGCAACACCTCTTTCAAAACTTCAGCATCAAGAAAGGCTACTCCCACACATAATCTTTAAAAAGGGTCAACAAAATTAGAAGAAAAATGGTAGTACGTTCATTTTCCACTAAAAATCATGCATATTTTTTCAGTAATCCACCAGGGACTGACAGATAAGAATGTCTTCATGCACACAAGTTGAATTGCATTTATTCATCCTGTTTCTCCTTTCTTGCTTTCCAAAACCTGGGCGCACAAGGATGCAAGAGGGACATGGAAGTCATTAAAACTGCCAAGACAACATAAACTATTCTTCTCCAGCATGTCTCACCCTGAGCCCTCCAAGTCCCATGAAAGCCACCATGCAGTCAACTTCTCTGTGATCTTTTTGATTCCAAGCCAGAATACTCCATGCATTATGCCCTCCTGCTGAACACCTGGCAGATTTCCAAGAGAAAAATCTGCATAGTACTCGCTTCTGGTAAGACCAGCGGTAATTTCCCTGTGTACTTTCTCTCTTAGGGCTGGAGGACGAGGCAAAAGAAGGGCCACTGACCCTACCCACAGCTCAGGGTCTTGGGAGGGAGATGAAGGCCAAGGAGCGCCACAGTCTTGCCAGTCCTGAACAGCCAACAGCTGGAAGTGAGCCCAGCTCAGTGTTCAAAGTGTCCTTCTTTGCCACTTTCCAAGATCCCCATGGCCTGTTCCTCTTCAGGAGCTCACTGCAATGCCCAAAGCCGGTGGCCACCTTTGCTAAGCCAGGCATCTGGCACTTACAAAACATGCAGGGAAAACCCTCATTTTACCAAACCCACTTACCCCCAAAACTGTTCTGTTTCCTATCTCTGAGAAGGAGGTGGCACAGCCTCTGTGCTGAAAAGCAAGAGCTCCTTATCCAGCCTGCAGCAATGACACAACCCCAATGAAACAGCCTCTGGCACCCTACAGTATCCTGGTGCCCCCAGATCCTGGGCATGGTGTCAGCAGCCAGCTCTTGTGTGGGGTTTCTGCTCCTCTATCTATCATTTCACTATTGCTTCAGGTTTATAAAAACATGTGTACATGCAGTTCTGCAAGAAGAGAGCTTGGAGGAGTCAAACCTCATGTTTACCCTAAACGTTTTTAGCTCATTCAGAAGTTATTTTTTATTGCATCTGGCACTTTACTGGATGCCACCATTAGCTCTTTTCATATAAATTGCAAGTTACAAAGATTACTAAAGCACCCATTAGTCAAAATAAATTCTCCAATGCATCTCCAATTCCACCATGGGTATTTTGAAGCAACCCACACTTCTGTGGCATTTAGATGTCACTAAGACAACCCTGGTGTTTATTTTGCATATTCATGCAAAATCTTTCTTTCTTACTTACTTTGGTTCTGGAAAAGTAAAGAAGTTTTTATTGCTCTGTAAAAACATGGCTTGATGTGCATCTCTAGAGCAAACTCTGCGTTTGCCCCTGACAGGCGTGACTGATCACATCGTTCGTTTGCCACATCCTGGACAAAGCCCGAATGTTCACTACCCAAAGACACCATTCTTCAGGGATTCCTTTATTTGCGCACACAGGATTCTGTTGTTTACTAAAATAGAAACTAACATCCAATATTTGTTCCTGTGAATTATCCAAACCTATGCACCAACCTACACCTATACATTTTTAATGTATTGCTGGAACAAAACAGCTTTACAACTGAGAGCATTAACCCGCAGAACCCCTATTGCTCTGACAAACCTCCTGACACAGGCATTTAAATCTAAATTGTCTGAAATACAAAGGCAGGAATCCTTCCTGATCCTCCTCTTGTCAGGTATTCAGGTGATATCAATGGTGACATGAAAATGAACAACTGAACAGCATTTTCATCCTTCATCTTTTTACTTCTTTTTAACCAAAACCTTGTATTTTTTTAAGATAACAAAATATTAATAGATCACACAGATTAAACTGGAAAGATCTGAAAATCAGTCTCTGGTTTTATTTAAGGATGCGATTCAACTCCAAGGGCATTTTTCTGCCCCACTATCAGCGAAACTCATCTCTTTCCTATCTCAAGGACATTTCCCTTCAATTTCTATGTATTGTTACTTGGAATTTCAAGTATTGAGCATGAACTGGCAAACTGTTTCACAAGAAACTGCTTTGGAAAAATACCATCAGTTTCTGCATAATCAGTACTTCTGTCTAAGAGAACTTTAATTTGTATCCTGAAAGTAAAATTACTGTGACCATACAGCTTCAGGGCCTGTTATGTTGTGCTGCTCCCCAGGCCACAGAGCCAGAGCACTGGCTCTTCCTAAGCTTTCACCGGTGCAAGAGAATACAGGAGCCTACAAACAAACATCTATTCCAGAGGCTCAAGCTGTAACTGGCTGAGGAAGCACATTAATCATCATCCAAAGAGAATGCAGTGAGCAATAAGGAAAATAATAGGAAGAGATCAAAAGATACCAACGACAAGCAAGCCTTCTGTCAGCTCCTCAATATTCAGTATAGTGAACTCCCAACAGTTTATGTATCACATATATAACAATTTCCAATGAAAACCTGCTCCAGGTTTCACAAATCAAAGAACACACAAAATCCCTTGTGAAAGCTTGGAGGCTGAGCGGCCTCTGTTTCCAAAGTCTGTTCAAAGGTAGGAAGATGAGGAAAGCCAGGGACAGGGAGAGTACCCCAGGAGGAATCCTGCCTCTTGTTAAATCCAGGCACCTACCAGCCTGCAGCTGATGGAAAAGCAAATTCACCAAGGATGCTTTAGGAATGGACAGCTGGCAGAAAAATCCCTGCCTCCCCTTTCCTATTACAGGCACTGGAGGGGGTACCCTCCCTGGGATAGCTCCCTCCTCCTGCTTTCCCGGGAGGTCTGCACAGACTGGTTATCTTTGTTTAGGTACATATACACACTCTCTTAAGATTCTCAAGATATAAGCACACACATGTGGTGTTATACAAAATAATACATACACTAATAAGGTGAAAAAAAAAAGAAAAATGGACAGGGCTGGAATATTAAAAAATCTCATCCATCTAAAAATTTAGATGTGGTATCAACATACACAGGTTAGGACATGTTGACTAAAACATTTTCACAGAATAAAATAAACATGCTGGATATCAGTGAGGGGCCTGAACTTTATATCCAAGTATATTCAACACTCTCCTACAGCCAGTAATGATATTGTGTAAAAGGAAATAGGGTAAGTCCACCAATAGCAAGAAAAAAAGCCACAAAAGAAAGAAATACATAGTAAACGAATGTATTTCCTGCAATAGGAAAGAGAAAAGAAAAAGTCTTGATGTCATCTCAAAAGACTGTAAGCAAAAGAAGCACACGACATGCAACACAAAACTCTTCAATGCACTTGTGACATGCAGATGCCTTGGTCAGGAGAGCATTTTCCTGGAATTTCTGGGTGCTGGTCTGGCATTTAATTAACATTACAAAGACCTGGTTTTTAAAACAATTTTAAAAGCACACCAGATCACATTTAAATGGAAGTCATTATTAGACTCATTACAATTGCAGAACTAAATGATGTCCTTTCTTCCACTAAATATATTTTGATATTTGCATGTACCACTAGCTCCAAACTGGATTACTGCAAGTCTCTGCCAAAAGACTTTTCAGACAGGCACTGTATCAAAAGGCTTCATTAAATTGTAACACCAGGCATAATATTCGTGCTCTAAATGCTGAGGGCTCCATTAATCCCATTTTGTGAATTTACCACTGCCTTCTGATTCACACAACTTTAAAATGCTGAACCCTCTGTCTTCTCGGAAAATTCTGTGACGTTGAATGTAGACTAGGCTGATACTGGGGAATACCATCATGTATTGGCCACATCCTTCTGCTGCCCATCTTTGATTTCTTTTCAGAAATCGAGCTTTACTTGCAACAAAAAAAATACTGCTTTCTACATTTAAAATCAGAAGCTCTGAAAGGCTGAGAAACAGACATGCGCCCTCATTTTCCTTTCCAATGCAAAATGCGCTTTCCTGGGCATTTTAACGAAACAGATGGTAGGTGCTAAGCCCCTGAACACGGCTTTCTCACTTATTTAGTGTCAGCACACGTCTGAATGGATATATTTCTAATGGGTGCCTTTTGATGCCCAAGTGCTCCGGGAGCCCCTGCGGGATGCGCGGCCCGGCCGGAGGAGCCCAAGGAGCGGGGAGCCCGCAAGAGCGGCGCTCCCTCCCGGCGTGCGGATGACACGGGACGGATTACGCACCAGGAGAGACGACGCAATTATAAAACACTGGACCCGCAGTCGCCTGCCCCTGCCCGTGCCCGCACGCAGGCGATCGCATCCCAGGAGAGGGGTTCAGCCTTTCCACGCACGACACGGAGATGCCGCAGGGACACACAGACACAGACAGACAGACACACACACACACACAGAGACCCCCCACAGCCCCCGGCAGGACCGAGTAGCCGAGCGCTCGCCCACCGCGACCCTCGGGCGGGAAGGACCGTTCACGTCCCGGACAAAGGCTGATGGAGACGGGCGCCCGACCCCCGGCTGCTGCCCCCGGTGGCTGCGCGGGGTCGGCGGTAGCCCCCCGGCCTTACCTGCGGCGGGCGGGGGCGGCCGGTCGGGCTCGTCCTGCTCCAGGGTGACGGCGCCGTCCCGCCAGACGCGGAGCTGCGCGGCCGCCGCCCCCAGCCTGGCGGCGGGGGTCTCTCCGCGGCGGGCGCGGGCGCGCAGCGAGGCGCAGCACTGGTAACACACGGCCCACGCCTGCTCCTCGTTGATGGGCTGGTTGTAGAGCCGGAGGATCTCCTCCAGCGACAGCGCCTCCGGCTGCCCGCCGGACCCGCCGCCGCCGTCCTCCTCCTCCTCGGCGGCCGGACGGGAGGCGCCGGGCTGGGGCTCCATGCCCTGCGTCCGCCGCGGTGCTCCTCGCTCAGTGACCGGCCCCGCCGCCGCGGCAGCGGCTGCTGATGCTGCTGCTTGCGCTGATGCTGCTGCTGCCGCTTGTGCTGCTGCTGCTGCCGCCCGGTCCCGCCGTGCTCATCCTCTCCGCCCCGCTAGTGCTACCAGGCCGCCGGACGGACAGCCCGGCCCGCGCGGCAGGCAGCAGGAGCCAGGAAACAGGCAGGAGTCAGGAGGAAGGCAGGCACAGGACCGGCGCCCGGTCCGCCCGCTGCCGCCGCCGCCGCAGGGGGAGCGACAGCTCATAGCAACGCAATGGCGTCCTCGTCCTCGCCCGCCCCCGCCGCGCGGCGCCGCCCGCCGCCGCAGCGCCCCCTGCCGGCACGGCCGCCATGGCGGGCGCGGGGAGCACTCACTCGGGGCTGCCACGGCAACCGAGCCCGCAGCGCCGCCGAGCCCCCAGCGCCGCCCGAGACACCGACAGACGTGCGGCACTCCTCCCACAGCGCTCGGCCGCTGTTTCTGCGCCGGGAGTTGGGAACCACCACCCCCAGAAACAAACAACGCCCGGCGGGACGCGGGATGACACTCCCTGCACCCCCAAGTGTTGAACGCTTGGCACCAACCCGCGCCACCACGGATACAGCGAAACATATTAGCAGGGCCCCGCTTCCACAGCGGGAGAGCGAATGCCTTTGAATGACAGGGTCTGCCCTCCCAAAGCAAACACTTCCGCCGGGAAAGCTCCGTCCTCGGCAGCAGCAAGGCTGGAAGCGTCCGGGGTACACAGAGAGGCTAGCAGCGCTAAAACAGCTCAGTCTGGAAAGGGAACAGCAAGGGAATCGTCTTCCAAGCAACTGGGGACTCACGTCCCTGCCTCTGAACACACCTGGGCACCAGAAGGGCACGGCCCTTCATACCAGCTTCGCCTCAGGCAAACGAGCACTTTCACGCAGAAAAACATCAGACTAAACAAGCTGCAGCTCACACCGAACACTCTCTGTTTCTCTCTCTAGTGTTGTACCTCTCGGATGTGAAAGGAAACTCAAAATCCCCCGTTCGCGCCTGATCCACTGAGGGGTGCGAGGGACAGCGCCGGGGGTGCCCCCTGCCGCACAGGAGCGGTACTGCACCTGGCCAGGGCCCCGCCGCCCGCGGCAAGCAGCCAGCGCCTCTCTTCCCATTCCACTTCCAGCGCCTCTCTTCCCATTCCACTTCCAGCTCCTCTCTCCCCTTCCACTTCCAGCTGTTCTGAACGCCACTGCTTCTTTCCTTCTTTCCTCTTGTGCATACAAGATACAACTGGTACTTAAATAATGCTGTTGAATTTGGCGATATTCACCATGCAATAGGATCCAGCCTTTAGGGCAACATTTAGATACAAGGAAACTGGGGGAGAAATTGTCCTTGTGAAGCTTTTATCATCATCCTGTATGCTGTAGAACAGGCAAATGAATGCATTTTTATCTTTCAGGTATAAAAAAAAAATAACACAAAACCAGACTTGTAAAGTTAGCAGCAGGGCCAGTAAGTACATAATGTACTATTAGAGTCCTAAATTTAAAAATCCTCAGTGCATAGGAAGTATTTAACACCTCTTGAAGAAAAAAGACACAAATGGTGTCACACTGCCACACTGCTGATTAAATGTACGTGCAAAATGCCAACAATCACTCCTGCTGTCTGTGTTGCAAGATTCTCTAAGGTAATTTTTTTTGGTCCAGCACCAGCAGAAAAGAGCTGCCTCTTTCTTACAAGGACAACCAAAGGAGGTGGTCATGGGCTATCACTGACACAGAATGGCTTCTACAGAAGGAACCAAACAGTTTCAGATTTTCCAGCCACAAGAAGAGATGCCTGGAGTCCACATAGGGAAAACCTGAGAAGCTTGGTACGGTGAAGTTCAGTAAGCCCAACAGCTTGCCATTTTGCAAAGCATAAAGACCTAAAGATGCTCAGCAAAATTATCACCCATGGTTTAAGAAAGACAAAATCACAGATGGCTAATTAAGAACAGATCTGAGCATCAGAATCAGACAAAATCATGAATGGCTGTCAAGAAAAATGGCCTGGCTCCAACTTCTACCTCACAAACTTCTTAAAGTAACAAGAGGCAAAAGGCATCAGGTTTAACTACTTTGTCTAACCCACCATAGCTACTCACATCTTCAAGTATCCAAGTCTTAATATTTATTTTTGAAATAAATCCATATATTATTAAATTCACAGATTAACAAGTTTATCTTTATCTGACTGTTCTCAGAAGCTGAATGTAGAAGTTACTGTTAGATCCACGACAGGCAGAAATAAATTCTGTTGTCTGAAGGACACATGCCTAAACACCAGTACTTCTGGATCTCAGTCACTCACAAAGTACACACTGTACACTGCAGGGAAAGGGGAGGTAGAAAAGAGTCTCCTACCCTGCAGAGATAAAGCAGCCCCAAACAAACTCTTAAACCAATTCAGAACTGCAAAAAAACAGCCAATGTTTTTTGGACACATTTTAGTAACTTGACTCACACTTCTATAAATATAAAAAGTAACTTTTATTACAAAGAATAAATTCTCTTTATAAATACAATCATTACTGTGTACACAATCCCCTTCAATACACACACTGTGGTATTCAAAATCAGTGGCATTTATATAAAATACTATATTAGTTTTTAATTGAATCATTTTACACCCACATACATTATTTTGCAGCACTAAAAAGGTATGAACAATTTGGGATTTTTTCAAAGGACAGAGCGGTATTTACAAGCAAACATGATCCAAACAGCACACGCAGATTCAGGGTATGCAAACACTCGCACACGAACTGCAAGTCGCACTTGGTCTCCCCTACAAGAGATTATTTCTTCACAAAAAGGGGACCTATATGACAAAAAGAAACACAGGAGTAATAGACAATCCTAAGATATTGTTAAAGCTTTTAATTACATATTGCAATAGTTTTTAAGTGTGACTAGCATTTAAATAAAAATTAGTATCATGAGTCTGTCATTACAAATAATGATATCGTTCTATAGTGCAAGGGCTGTTGCCTTGAAGGAAAATGACACCACCACTGATCATTTTTAACAGGTACAGAGAAATGAAATTAACACCTCATTCTTCAATTTAATACCTAAGAAGTCTATCACCACTGAATCACCAATGTAACCTACAAGCTCTGTACCTCATGATCCATTACACACACCACACCACTCTTCCTCCAGCTCTAACCTAAGGAAATTCACTTTCTTTAAAATTCATTATTAAAAAAATTAACTATTTAGTTTTAACATATACCTACATCTTTACATTTAGACTTACCTAAGACATGTGGCAAATACTCTCCTGGCATTCCTGTGCACAAAATGGATGGGAAACCCTTTGAAGGTGTGACCATCAGGTACCGCTCTCCTTACGGCATCCTGAAACTCCTCATTCCCTGCAGAAACACCTGTTGTGCGTTCCAGCTCATAGGCTGCTAATGCTTGTGACAGCAGATAGGACAGCTGGTCATCCCAAACAGTTGAAAGGCCAAGATCCTGGGAGGCAAGTCACAGAACCATGAGAGCTGTGCAGAAGGTACATCAGGATATACCTAAACTTGCCTACAGTATAGATTCAAATTAATCCAATAATCTTTATATTGGTAGTTAATGGCAGTGAATTCATGAAGCAGTGAGATTCGTGTATTGACTCACTCACCAACTGGGAAAAGCAAACAGCATCACCAGAAGCAAGTGACAGCACAAGTATAAATATTTATCAAGAAATGAAGTTAAACTATTAGACTAAAACATAAGGCCAGCAGAGTGGAAACCAGATGTTTCAGCTACAATATCTCTGCATGAAATGTAAGAAGATATGCATAAATACACAGCAAAAATATGGAAAAGATCAACTAAGATTCACCTGACATTTTTTCAAATGTCTCATGAAAAACCCTTTCTGAAAAAATGATGCAAAACAGCTCCCTGAAACACAAAGGCACCTCCTTTCTACCATCTATCTTCCCACCACATACATGCACCTTCCTCCCAGCATCCCAAATGCAACGTAGAAAAATCATCCATGTATGTATTCAACACTGCATCAGACTCATACTCTGAGAATTACTTTGCCACCCTAAAGGCTAAGCATTGTGTGGGGAGATAAAACAGAAACAATCAAAAAACCTCATTAAAACCAGACATAAGCTACCAGGGACTTAAAATATCATTGCCTTCATGTCCAGCACAGGAACTATCATTTCTGGCACATTATGCCTTGTAAAAATCCTGGTAAAGGACAAAAGTAACTTCTAGAAATATCTCAGATTTTGTAAAGCAGTCAGAGTAAGATCACAAAAGCTGAAAGCCCGCTTTTATCTAGGAACCAGAAACATTTGTGCTGGATTGGCAAAGCCCGCTAACAACGAGATTTCATCTTCCTGATGCTTTGAGAGACCCCTCACGGGTGGTCTGCAGGTGCCAGCAAGCTGAAGATCACAGACCCAGAATGAGAGGCAAAGGCAAGCTGGGGGAGAAAAGCCCACACATGATGCTGTGGATCACCATTGCAAATAATAGTCTAAAACAACTCATTACAGTCTTCCCAAATATTTTTTTAGTTGTTTCACCTTTCCCATATCACATTTCTGCAAAAGCTGATGGAAGACACATTGCAAAGGTACGAGTATGTGAACTAACAAATGGCTATCCAAAACAAGAATATAATTAACACAAGAACCTCTGTTACCATGACAGATCACTGCCAATCTGTCTCACCTTTCTGTGTTCAGAGACCAGTATCCTCAGCTGCACTTCCATCTCGTTGCTTGTTACAGCAGCATCTATTGTAGGAGCACACAGAGGAGGAAATGGGGGAACTGAAGGCGTTGCTCCAGGAGCACATACAGATTTTATTGCTTCTCCACTCATGGGTTTCCATTTGGATTCATCATGCAGGTCAAACACACACAGCTCCACAGCATCAGAGGGCTGGCAATTTCCAAAGAACTTTTCATGGCTGAAGATACAACCGATTGTGCGGTATGGATACAGTGGCTTGGGTTGCTCAGCTAGGGGAGGGTCATCAGGGTTGACAGGTCTGTGGATGTACCTACTCAAAAAGATTCAATTTCTCATTAATACAACCTCTTTCAAGGCAAGGTAAAAATATTTAGATTGGAGAGATATAGCCATTTTTCCTTTAAAAATACAAGCCAAGTTTGTCATCAACTTTTCCCCCCAAAATGGCATTAATTTGTTTACAGAAATGTTATTGTACACACTTTGGAGGTATAATATACAACCAAATAATACATCATTTTTAGTCTTTAAATATAGAAAAATAAGCTGTTTAATCAAGCAGTTAAATTTTGCAACTATAAGAATATGTTCATACAGTTTCCCTGCTATTCATCACATTTAGAGAGATACACCTGCAAATGCTAATCACAGGATACACAAATAGAGGCAAAAGAGAATTGCTTGTTTTGAACACTGGAAAGAACATGTTCCAGAAGTTTTAGTACACCAAACAACTACATGTGCACTTCTCAAATTACTCAAGCCAAGAGAAAATCTCAAAGAACTCAGAGAGATTTCTTCAGGGGCAAAAAAAGTAATGCAGCACTGATTTCAGTAATGAAATCATGCAAAAAATATGGGTTCCTAAACAATCATGTCAGATTT
Organism: Emberiza elegans; assembly: GCA_024865655.1. NCBI lineage: Eukaryota > Metazoa > Chordata > Aves > Passeriformes > Fringillidae > Emberiza > Emberiza elegans. Next base: position 15,932,383 of record JALJVW010001410.1, read on the forward strand.
CATCTCCTTTACAAATGATGGCAGCAGTAACATCTATGGCAATCAGCTGCCATAAGACACAAAACAGTTACCATACAGCATTAAAGACATAAATATATTACAAATACATGATTAAATACTTCCCCTCACACTGAATCAGTTATTTTCCAAGCAAAAGCACTAGACAGAAAAAAAATTCAAAGACAAACATGACCTGGATTATATGACAGGATATGAAGATTTAAAAAAACCCCACAAGAGCAGAAATATCCCACACAAACCTCAAAATACACTTTTCTGTTTTCTTATATTCTTTTTACTCACCTATGTCCCGTTAAGCTCTCCCAAAAAGTAATTGTTCCATCAGATCCACAAGTCATTACCCAAGTATGGGGGACTCCTTTTGCTTTTGTTCCAACACACACAAAGGCTTCCAATCCAAACCCAAGAAGAAGACTGCACAGAAGATTAGCATGGTCTTCACAGTCACCCTAGACAGTCAATATTAATAAATATTATTATTAATAATAAAACCTTAAAGAAAGAAAATAGTAGTATTTATCAAACCACCTTTTAACAAGTAATGTTACTCTCCTATTTATCTAAAGCATGTATCAAAAGTCAGGATTTTACCATTTAAACTAGACAAGCTGTAGTTTTCTGTAACATAATAAATGAGTTTAAAATGCATGTTCTAATGATAGACTGTTGATAATGTTTGTTCAAGTGTAGTGCATGATTAACACTGGAAAACATTTCTTATGATTATAGAGATACCTTCAAGAAACCCAAAACCAGAATCTATTGACCAAGACAACAAAAACAATGTTCTAATTAAATGTAAAAAATTTATATAAGGCAAACACCTGAGGCAAGACTAGAAATTATGCAGTATTTTCACACAGTTATGAATTTTTTCATTTAATAAAATGTAATTCTACTGGTATTTCACTTTCTTGAATGTACTGTCAATCTTCAGAAACTAGACAAAGATAAAACAAGGTTCCCCCACAGATCTAACTGTAAAACAGCTGGGAATCATGTGCAGCTGTTTGTTTTTTTTTCCTTCAGTCAAGAAAACATTTATCTCATAAACACATTACTACCACTGATAATTCACAGAAAACAATTTCCAAATGCAATGTCTAATATCTTTTGTCTCTGGAGCTCTTTACAATTGTTAGCTGTAAAGTAAGAACAAAAATTGCTCAAACAATGAAGGCTTCATAACACAAAGTACAGCATTCAGAAGCAGAACAGTAAGGCTTTTTAGTCAAATAACTATTCAGAATGTTGAAAATGTAAAATTCAGAGTTCTTAGATGTATCAAAACAACACAAGCTTGCCCTACCACAGCATAAAAGGGAAATGTGCAGAAAGGTAGGTTTAAACGACTTTGTAGTGAACCTGTGTTATTTTAATAATACTATACCACTTTCCACAGGAAAATAATGGTGTCTGGTGTCTCAGGGGCTAAATTCAGTTATTTTCCATACAGCTTTCCATTTCTGCTTTGAAGGAACACCTTTCTCTGTGCCTCCAAACACAGCAGTCCTCAAAGTCCCTACTGCCATCTCCATCTGAAAGCCACTGGGCAGCCAGAGCTGCCTTTATAGGGCACCTATGCATTGTCTGATATTCAGAGAAAACAGCCAATGTCTGTTCTACATGGTCTTGGAGGCAGGTCTAAAACCTGGGATACAGCTCCTGCTGCCCCGAACACATCTTTTAAATGCAAACACACCAGTGATGTCATTTTTGAAGGCAGAAGTATCTCCATGGCAATGAAAAGCACTGACCACTCCAAGGAGGTATCAGTAGTGATCACCGGTACTTCTGCTCATAAAACAGAAAAGCTATAAACTAGAACCGGTTACAATTTGATTTGCTTATTACAGTCATATGATACGAATGTCAGACCACCAAGAACTAAGCTGAAACTTCTAATGAAAATTCCTGTCTTGTGAAAACAGAACATTAAAACTGTCAGCATATTTCAGCCCATCTATTGAAAAAAAGAAACCACAAACCCAAAACAAAACAAAACAAAAACCAACAAAACCCCCCCCCCACCAAATCAACAGAAGAGACAAGAGACTAAAGAGACTTTTTCTACTCTTCCTGGATAAGTACAGAATTTTAACTAGCATCCTGCACAGTAGCAGGGATTCACTGGATGACAATACGTGTTCTTAGAAATGCAACAGAAGAGAAGCAATTTCTCTGTCAAAGATATGCATTTACAAATGGACCACAAGTACAGTAGTAAAGGAAGTCTGCTCCAAAGCCTTCTTGTTTACTATTTATCACCTGTTTCTCTTTAAAAACACCTCAAGCGCGACTGCAACAGAACCATCCAAGTCTGATTTTAATGCACGCATTTGCAGCCTGTTTGAAACTCCCGACGTGGGTCAGAGCAGGCCAGCAGCCCCGCGGTGCCACAGCAGGCACTGTCACGCACCTTGCTCCGGCACAGGAAGGCGAGCAGGGTGCACCACTGCTCCTGCTTGCCGCCGCCGCCGCCGATGACGGGCGCTCTCTCGTGGCCCAGGACGCTGACGAAGCGCGCGGCCTGCCGCGGCGTGTCCAGCAGCCGCCCGGCCCGCAGGGGCCTCACGAACGAGCACACCGGCCGGTTCACCCCGTTCTCGTCCTGAACACGGCAAACGGGGTTATTCGCCAGCCACCCAAAAACGTTAATCTGAACTTAGATTTTTTTCCTCTGGGATGTATCCTCCCTGGAATAAGTATCACTCAGAAACAGTAAAATAAGAAAATACCCCCAGAATTAGGACACAAGACCATTAAGACCATTCATTTAGAGACATCGCAGATTTCAGTGGGGCTCTGTCACTCACAGGGCATTCTGGACTAAATGTCTGAACACCAGGAACAGCACAGGCTGCAATTAATTTTCTCAAATGGGTGAGGAACTGTTTATGCTCTACCTACTAACCACATTTCCACATTATCATCAAGTATAAAAACAAGCCAGAACAAATCTCACACACCAAATTCCACAACGACCCCAAAAAAACCCTCCCCCAAAAACATTAAACATTCAGCAACTGATTCTAGAGTTTAAAAGGTGTCTATTTGCTTCTAAATTTGAATTCCTTTTTTTGTAACAGCAAACAATACAAATTACTCACAATGAAGTAACTATATCTACTAAGCAACTAGAACTAGTAACTAGATCTAAACTAAGCAATAATACTAAGAATTTCTAAGTTCTTGTAAAAATTAAAAAATAAGATGACTTTTAAAAATCTGTTTTATTACATGCTGCAGGCAAATACTATGATTATCATCTATTAAAACTATTTCAAGGAACATAGAGGTCTTCTGTTCTTCACTGGGCTAAATCGGTACTTTTATGCTCATACATTTTTTTTAAAGGATCAAAGCCTTTTGAATCTCTGCAGCTTCAGGAGATTATGGTCTCATATTTTTACTGTAGTCACATATTGTCCCCATTAAGTTCTGTCATGCTTTTCCAGCAAGCTGGTGGAAAAAAAGCAGCATTTATTTGAGGCTGACTGGAATCCTGTTGAAAACTATTTCACAGCTCAAAAGCAATTTAAAAAAACCCCACAGGCAGGATTTATTTTAAAATTTTGTCTTATATATATAATGCCTGTTTCTGCATTACTCATCTGAAACCTGATGGTAACTACATTATCAAACTAATCTAATAAACTCGTTTCTGTTCCCAGAAAGTTTTATTAAGATTTGATATGGCCAATGGGAAACTCAAGATAAGCTCTATATAGGTATTAATCTAGCACAGGCCTAGTTCCTATCCTATTTAATTATAGACTTGTTTCTCCTTATACCCTGCCCTGAAACCCTTAAGCGTTTGTATTGGGTCTATTTGGAAGGGAGTTTGTTTCCTTCACAGCAGCCCTCTTAGTGCTGTGTTTTAGATCTGTGACCCAAACAGTGCTGTGAACACACCAGGGTTTTAGGTGCTGCTGCTGAGCAGGGCTTGTATAGGATCACAGCCACCTCTGCTTCTCATTCTGTCACCACCCAGTTGTGGGTTCAGCTGGACAAAAAGCCGGAAGGGGACAGAGCCAGGACAGGTGACCTGATCTGACCAAAGAGATACTCTATGTCATATAGTGGCATGCTCAGCAATAAAAACAGTGAGGGTGCTGCTTGGAGACTATTGGGGCATCTGGCTGCTCTGGGAGATGAGATGACTGTCTTTGCATCACTGTTTTCCATCCCTTCCTTCCTTGCTTGCTTTCTGTTACTCAAACACCTTTATCCCAATCCATGAAGTTTTCCTTGCTTTTGCAGATTTTATTCTTGCCCCCATCCCACTGATGAGGAGTGAGAGAGTGCCAGGATGGAGGCTCAGCGGATGGCTGGGATTTGGAAGTTCACATCACTCCTGTGCACCCAGGGCACAGCCAGAAGGGACGCTGCTGCCTCACCAAATAGGAGGCACAGATTGCTTCAGGACACTGCTCTAAGAAGTTACTGTGGTAGGAAAATTGCTACTATGCAGGGTAAATTCACAGCCTGAAAATGCAAGGATCATAACATTCCTTTCACTGAGGAACAGTTACTGAGGAGTACCTGATACAGTAACCTACCACACTCAAGTAATTATGACTGTAGTTGTGTGACATAAACCAGAGAGATTGCATTGCAGACAACACAGAGTTCAAATATTTCGAGGATCTGTTCTAATACATCTAGGAAGTGAATTTTTTGTAATTGTTTTATCTGGTACAAAACTCATCTGAAATAGTTTGTACAGATCACCTAAGTCTCTGACATTTGTGAGTATTCAAGGACAAGACTGAGCAGGCTTTTTCACTTGGTACATCAGAGGTAGTTAGAGCAACCCTCCTGTCTGCATTGCTCTCTTAAGCTTCAATAGACAAACAGAACTTCAGTCCTTACAAATTTCATTTTTCTGCAAGATACACCACATTTAGCCCTGATCCGAACATAAGCACATCATAAATCTATACAGATATTACATATGCATGAAGTTCAAAATAAAATCAAAAGATAACTTAAAGAAAGGATTGTCTATTTGTAGAATGTACAAACCTGTGCAAAGATCTTTACCAGCCTTGCATTGTGGGTAGGCCTGATCTGCAGGTATTCTCTCCACCACTGCTTAGCATACACAAGAAATAAGCGTTCTTTTTCTGCTGTCTTCTGACGTTCCAAAGTGAACTGTAGGTAGGAAAAACAAAACCAATCCTACACATACTAATTCCAAACAGGAGAAAAAAGCCCATGAATGATGCCTTAAGTTTTAGCTTTCATATTTTCCAGATTGTGTACTGCATTAGTATGTAACATGAACTTCATATAAAGTGTTAGCAAGTTCTCTTTGCAGCTTAGCCAGACAAAACAATTCTTTCCCAGCCCAAGAACCAAGGTCACCGTTGCAGCTTCATGCCCAAAAAGTACAAACAACAGTGAATTGAGGAGAGCAATCTGAGAGGATGGGGCTTCATAACCTGAAGCTGTAATTGGACAATTAACCCCAACATGTAAATGGACCAGACCTTATAAAAGCGTGAAAACTCCTGACCCAGTGTCCATTTTGGGTGTGGCCATGGCTGGGCTCTTGCACTGCCCAAGGTGTATCCTTTGAAGGCCTTTTAATAAATTCCTACTTTATTCCTTTAACTCTGCCTAGCCCTTGTTCTAGGTAGCCTCTCAAGGCATCATACCCAGTAAGTACATTAACACCACATCCTGGCATATGTAAAATAAATCTTAGCATTTTAAGTGTGTCATGCAAATCCTTAGTATTTTTTAAATGGAAATCCAAATAGGAAAAACTTCAAGCTGTATTTCTTGTTTGCAGGTTCATGTATTAGGCTTGACTGAAATACTGTTCATTTTAAGTAATGCATTTCTGCACAGAAGGATTGCTTGGCTTTTAATGTGCAGAAAAATATCTGCATGCACCTTCAGGCCAACATTTACTGGCTTTCCAAGCAGAACAGCTAACTTGAAATTACTGTTTCACATGGGAAAGAGCAAGAAAGTATATATGCTACTTGAAGAAAATTAGATATATTGCATCCTTCTTTTTTCTTCAGAGGTTTTGATACAAGTAATTAGAAAAACCTATGACAGTAATACTTTGAGTAATGTTCAGTATAGACAAAGTAGTTTAAAAAAGGAATTCTATTTAAATTTAATAGAAAAAAAAGAAGTGTTAAACATTCAAAAACCCCACAGTCCTCAACATCTACAATTCTATACTGAGCTTCCCCCCACCAACAAAAGAATAAGTCAGCCCTCTCCAAAATCACTTACTTGAGTACTAGTTATTTCTGAAGAAAGTGTCTTGTTAAGCGGTGGATACATTTCCAGTCTGATGTTTAAAACACCAACAGAAACCTTTGATTCTGTACCTTTGAAACAAAATTGATTTTCATCAGTTCTCTCATATTCATTTTGCTTAGATTATTTCAGCCAGGCTGGGGCAAACCATTAAAATATGTATGTTAGCCTTACATAATCACAAAAAGTAACTGAACTTCTTTCAACATAGGCAAAATGGGAATCTTTATTTAAATTTTAAACTCAAATGAGGCTGTAGGAAAGCATAATATATGAAAAAAAGCACAGGTGTCTACATTCAACAATTATCCAAGGCCCTATTTGCAGCCAGTACTGGGACATATGAGATGAATTCTGGAATGGTATGGAAATGTCTAGAATAGGCCTCTAAAATCAAGTCAGAGAATCACACATTGTAAATGTGCCCATTTCTACTGATTACACAAGTAGCTCAAATTCAAATAGGTGGAAATAAGTGAAGTTCATCTTCCCCCAGGACACAGTTCATTATGAAGGACTCTGGCTGTCATACAAAGAAATTAATCAACTTAGAAAAAACTCCCCAAAACTACAAACAAACGAACAGCAACCTTCCTAATGATGAAAATTTAAGATTACATAAAAACAGTGAGCATTACAAAACAGATTACAGATGGGTCCATAAGCAATACAAGAGAAACCTCACATAATAGTTTATCTCTTTATCTGAGATGGCAGCATCCTTTGATGTTTTTGATGCATTTTGTATGACAGGATTTTGAAGAGGAGAAAAAGCAGTGGATTTATTGGGCTGATACTTTATTGCTTGGGAAAAAAAGCTAATGAGAATGAGAATTAATTTGCTCCATAACCCAACCGAAAATTAAACCCAACTTACTTGCTATGCATTTCCAATTCATTATAGAAAATTAAAATTAGAATTTCCTGGGTTGGATGGGATCTGAGAGATTACCTATTTCCAATCCCCCTGCCATTAGCAGGGACACCTTCCACAAAATCATGTTGCTCAGAGTTCCATCCAACCTGGCCTTGAACACTTCCCAGGATGTGGCATCCACAGCTTCTCTGGGCAACCTGTTCCAGTGCCTCACCACTCTCACAGGAAAGAATTTCTTCCTAAGATCTAATCTAAATTTACTCTCATTCAGTTTGAATCCATCCCCCCTTGTCCTGTCATTGCCTGCTCTTGTAAAAAGTCTTGAAGGAAGTCATGAGAGACCTAGTCTTTATTCACTAAATCATATCCTAAAAAATTTGGGTTGGAACTCCTGAAAAGAGGACTGGGGACAAGGGACACACAAAAACAGACACATGAACTAACTGCTGAACACCTAAACCGAACTGTTCAGAAAACACACTTCCAGCCACTGGGATAAATGGGAGCAGAGCAGAGATCCCTTTCTCCAGCAATTGTTGGTTTGCTATGAAAGGCACACAAGCTGTATTTTACTCCCCAGTGCACTGATCAGATATATTCTTGGAAATGAACTACTGGACTTTTGTTTGGTTGGTTTGATTCTCACACCTTAACCAGATTTTGCAGATAATCAATAGTGGGAATTCCCAGACATGAGGACCATTTTTACATGGGATCTGGAATACTCATTTTCAGCAGCTTGGTAACAGAAAAATCTGACCATTAAGTCTTCTAGGCATTTTCTAAGGATACTCTACAGTTAATTCTGAATTGTAAAAAAAATGGACTAGATCAAAAATACTGCTTTAAGCTTGCAAGCAAGCTCAGTACCCAATATTTTAAGTCATCATAATATGCTCATTTTTCATCCTTACCTACACCCAGGAGTTCAACAGCAACATTTGTTATGCCATTCTCTGCAGCCAAGACAGACCTCCACTCCAAGAAATAGGATGCTACCAGTGTGGTCTCACCAAATGTGTCTGTTTTGATCAGAACCATATGCACTGGGTCACAAATGGATAACATAGTGGTTGCATCCACCATCTTGCTTCCGTCACCTGCCATCATTAAACCAAAAGAAGACAGCAAGAATATTATTATCCCAAGTTCTCCTCGGAATTTTAAAACAGTATGCAACAAAATGCAATGTCTGTAGTAAGTATAAAGGAGATCTTGAGTCCAGAAGTGAAAGCAATGGTCCCATCTCTAAAACCATACTCATTTTAGGACAGAGCTACAGAGAGATTACAGAGAAGATAAAATGATTTTTGTAGTTAAGTACTGTAATGCAACTAGGTCAAGATAGATAAAAAATTAAAATGGAATTTACATTTAAGAATTGATAAACCTGGTCAATTTCAAGTATTTTAGAGTGAAAAAGAAGGAATAGAGCAAGAGCAGAGAAAGATCTACAAGTGGCATAACCCAATACTGTAATCAGTTTCCTCAGGAAAACATGACAAAAAAACCAGGAAAGAAATCCATTAAATAATATCAAAAAATTTCACAATAACTCTTAGGTGAGAAAAAATCCCAACAGCATCAGTTTTAAACACATAATATTCCTTACCTAGGCTATCCTTGTGTATTTCAAGTAGAAAACCATCCTGAAAATCTGGCTCACAGGCACAGGGTACAGGTTTGGAACGGAAGCGCTGGTTTCGAAAATGTAAACACAGAGTGAAGGTAGAACAGATCTGGCCAGGCAGAGGCTCTGGTTCCTGAAGATGCTCCAGAAAAGCTTTTCCACCCAAAACCTGAAGGTAAAGATACCTCCGTGTTGGGTCAATGTTAGCTGTAAAGCGTAGCAATAAAAATGAAGAGACTACAAACAGATCTTAGAAAGCTTAATTTGCTAAATATCAGCTAACAGGAGACTAGCAAAAAAAGAAACTTCTTTGAAACATGCTTAGGAGAAAGTGATTTTAAAATATATAGAAGTTATCTTAGTGTAAAGTAAATGAAATAATAATAAATCGTATTTAATGCAACACTGATTGCTGCTGCTTACATGAGTTTACTCCCTGTGGATAAGCAGAGGAAACATCCACCTTTATGTCAGTTCATATTGGATTACTAATTCAGAGTGCAAAAATCATAGATTTCAAATTTGTTTCAAAACTATGATCCAAACATTTAAATAAACAAGAAACATACTTTTTTTCAAAACTGGTGGTTCTCTGTCAACAAAATGTGTTGATGGTTTTGGAGCTGAAGTCCTCTCCATTTCATTCACATCCTGGAATTACAATTAAGACTTTTTAAGGACTCAAAGGATGCAACAATGCTTTTACTACAGTCTTCTAAAAATTAAAGGATCCTGCATTTCATCTGAATGCCATTCCTTAGGTATGTTCCCTTCTAAAACTGAACAAATACTGTCAGTGCAGTATTATCACCAAAGCGATTTCAGCACATGCATTAATCTTCTCTGCCCCTATAATGTCTCACATCAGTAAGGTCCTTACAAACCTCCAGAAGCAGCACAGTTTCACTTTGTCACAACACCACGTCAGTAAGAGGAATAAGCAGAAATACTTCCCCTCTTAAAAAGCTACTTACAGTTACAAATTTAAGTTCCTTCATAACATCATCAATGATTCCCCGCTGTCTCAGGGCTCTTATCAGATCTTCCGTGGACAGCTGCTGATGCTCAGGTGCCAGCTCTTCTCGTATAGTCTCAGCAAGGACTTCTCGTATCCTCCCATGGACATCCATCTAAAAGAAAATTCATTTTGTGTTACAAACACCAGCCCTCTGTATGGCAGCAGGTGCAACTTACCAATTAAGTCTATAAGGCTAAGGGGGTTTTCCTAGGAACACAAAAATAACTACACCAAAATATTGATCCTTACAGAACTAATCAAATGAGCCATTATTTTACAAAAGCAGCTACACCAAAATATTGATCCTTGCAGAACTAATCAAATGAGCCACTATTTTACAAAAGCAGCTCTCCCAGTAAAAAAAAATTACAAGCATACAAAACCTAAATGTTTTCAGTGCTCTTTGACAGCAACTCATCTTGAACTTCCCTCCTCACAAAAAGGTCTGCAAATCCGTCAATTACAAAATGGTCACTGTTCTAACTTCTCATTTATCTCAAAATTCAAGGTTAATATAGTAGTTCCTTATTTTTTAAGGGGAAAAATACTCTTTTATATAGGTAAGGCACACAAGTAGCAGATCTCCCTTGCAAGCTTGCCCTGTACTCAAAGGGAAGTCTGAGAACTTCTGCCCATCACCTGAGCAGTGAAAGCAGATGGATTTATAGAGCTGACTCTCACACTAGAGGGATGTTAAGGACACAGCCACCGGAACCTGAAAGAACGGCCTTGTTGGAAAACACCTTAAAGATCATCTCATTCCAAAGCCCCGGCCATGGGCAGGGACACCTTCCAATGGATCCGGTCACTCAGAGCCCCACCCAGTCTGGCCTCGAAGACTTCCAGGTACGAGGCATCCTCTGGACAACCTGTTCCTGTCCCACAGCACCCACGACAGTGAAAAATTCTTCTTATATCTAATCTAAACCTGCTGTCTCTCAATTTGAATCCATCTCCCCTTGTCCTGTCACTACACGCTCTGGTAAAAAGTCTGTCTCCTTTCTTGCAGGCTCCCTCCGGGTACAGGAAGGCTGCTATGAAGTCTCCACTGAACCTTCTCTTCTCCAGGCTGCACAATCCCACTTCCCTCAGCCTTTCCTCGGAGCTGCCTCCCTCTGATCATCTTGCTGGCCTCCTCCGGACTCGCTCCAAGCACCCCGTTCTCCCGTGTGACAGGCAGGAATATTCACCACTGCACTGACAAAGAGATACAGGAGTTACAGCCTCCTTAGTGATCTCCCGGCCAGTTTCAAGACCCTCGCTCAAAAAGCAGCACGAAAGCGACCAAGCGGTGCCCGGAAACCACCTGCAGCGACCCAAGTTGGGAAAACAAAGCGGGCGCCGGAGCGGGCGCGCTCCGCCACCGCCTCAGCGGGCGCTGCCGCCACCCGCGGCCGGGTGACAGCGGCACGGGGGCACGGGGGGCGGCACAGCTCCCTGAGGGCCAGGGGAAGTCTCTCCGACGCCGGTCCCACCTTGAGCAGCTGCTGGTGGATGATCTGTTTCAGCTCCGACGCTTTCTCCGGCGGCAGCGACATGGCGGAGCCGCCACGGAACGAGCCCTAACGGCCTCGCGGCGAGCGCGGGCAGCGCCGCCACCGCCCCCTGGCGGCAGCACGGGGGTGCGGCGTCCGCGCCCCGCTTCCTTCCTTCCTTCCCTCCCTCCTTCTTCCCTTCCTTCCTTTCTTCACTGCCTGCTTCCCTCCTCCCTTCGCCGCCGGCATGTTCATTCCGTGCGACCGCGGCGGGGGCTCGGCCGCCCCCGACTTTAAAGGCTTCACCCTGCTCATGGTGAGTCGCGCTCCTGCTTTCCCTTTTCCCGCCCTGGGTGGGTTTGAGGGGTCGCTGCCCCCGGTCCCTGTGCTGAGGGCTCCGCTCCGCTCCGGGACGGGACACAGGGGGTTCTGGTGTCTCTCCCTGCCCTGCCCGAGGGTCGTCCCTGGGTACTTGGCCGCGGGATAAGCGGAGAAGGCGCAGGGCAGGCGGTGTGTGTGGAATCTGTGGGGTGTTCTGCCGGGGAAAACAAGGTTTGGAGGGCTCTGTCTGCAGCAGAGCTTAGCGCGGTCTTCTCCGCTTGTCAACTTCTCCCTCCTCAGAACCCCGCGTTTCCCCCTATCAAGACGATCCGTGCCGAGCTGCAATAGCTGTATTTTATTTTAGAGCAATAGCTATTTGCTATTAAGGGAGCTATAGCTGTATGCTGTTGCTCTAAAAATTAATGCGCCCTATGCGCCTTCACTGCATTTGCAGCACCCGTGAGTTGTCACTGCAATAAAAGCTTGGGATTTTTTTTCGTTTAGATGCGATATATAAATGTTTACAGCGTTAAAAAAAAAAAAAAAAGTCATTCTGCTACATTTAAATCTCGGATTAGGATTGTTTTAGGAAGTGTTTTTATCGCCTTCACACATGGTGTGACATCAGTGTCAGGTCATGTGCCCGCGGTGACGATGTCGGTGTGGGACGAGGGCTCCAGCGCCGGCTGCGGACGGACAAACGCCGTCAGTTTCTCCGTCATTTTCAGGGACCCCATCGCTTCCCAGGCAGGGCTGCACAGCCCGGCATGACTGTGCAGGCTGCGCAGGAAGGCATTCCCGGTCAGCTGACAAGCAGCAGGAAACACATCACTGCCGGGCTTCTCGCCTGGCGCTGCCGAGGAGCTGGGGACCAGCCAGGGCGGGAGACACTCAGTGCTGCCGCGGCCTCCCGCACCTTCTGCCAGCCTCAAACTCGCTGGCTTTCCGCAATGGGCAGCAGCAGCAGCAGTTCTTGGCTTTGATTATAAATTAGAGGAAAGCAACCGAACGTTTTATGGTTGTCATCCTGTAATAGTTTCTTTGGTAGGACACAGATCTTGACTTTCTCCTTCCGTGCCATCATATTAGATCAGTATGTTAGGTCAATATCTGCCCCGACTGATGATAACTCGCAGCAATTCCTCTGAAATTAAGGGCACCCTTATCACTTTCATCCTTAAAAAAATGAAAAACAATCTACTTTTGTTTGTGAGTCTGAGATTTAGAGGCTTAATACGTAATACCAGAGCTGCCTTTGGGCATCGTGTGAGCTTTGCCAGTCTCACATCAGTTGCTTGACTGGCTTTTACCTACTCTCAATCCAATAATGTGGGAAAGGAGGTAACTTTCCAAGCTGTTCTTTCAGTTTACAGCGAGACAGAATTATTCACAAAAGTGACCAGGATGTTTTTTGTTGAACACACAAATCCTGTATTTACCAATTCTTCTGGTAGGAAATAGTCACATTTGCCAGAGGATGAGCAGCCACTTTTAGAAATCATGTTTGACCAGATTTTAAGGAATTTAAGCTTTCACTATTTGAAGAGCACCTTATGCCCCCCATAAAGCATGTTGTAATTGGGTTCATTCTGTTCCTTCAGCCAGCAGTGTCCGTGGGGAATGTCGGTCAGTTGGCAATAGATCTGGTGATTTCCACACTTGGCATGACTAAAGTTGGTTACTTCTACACCGATTGCCTGGTGCCAATGGTTGGAAATAACCCATATGCAACAGCAGAGGAAAACTCAGTGGAGCTGAGTATAAATGCTGAAGGTAAGTATTGAATGCTGAAGGTATTTGCAAGGGGCATAAGATGCAAGAACATCACATTTACTTTTTTTGTTGTTGTTATATTTTGCTGATGTTCTTAAATTAAGGTCAGTAATAATGGCTGCAGAAACCTACAGACAGGAATGTATTTACATTTCACAGGGGAAACTGTTCCTGTTGTTATTTTGGAAAACCAATTTGACATTTGGAACCAGTGAGAAGTGTTGAATTTGAGCCATTGCAGTGCAGCCAAAACTCTCTGTGGTGTTAATCCAAAGCAATATCAAGTATGCACATATTTAAAATAAATTATTGGAATACAAGTTGAATTTCTGATTTAGAAGGATACTTATCCACTCCTCTTCTTTCCTACATACCTTTGCCTTTTTCCCTTTGTAATGTTTCTCCCACTCCCCCTACAACTTCTTAGTTTCTTTCCCTACATTGATCAATATATCTCTTTTTTTTTTACCCTTTTAAATCACAGAAATCTCAGAATAATCTGTCAATCTTTGCAAAGATGCATACATTATCTGAATCATTAAAGGAGGCAAATCCTCATATATCTTTCACAATTCAGTCCTTGAATTCAGTACAACTGAAAGTACAATGCACAGAAATACATGTTTTTAACACAATGGATGTTGTCAGGCTTTCCTGTATGAATTAATAGCTGAAAGGTTTACTATCCTGAAGTTCGTAAATGGGGTGATTCTTGATATATTTAAACCCAGATCTCTCAGTTTCTGCTTATCAAGATTTAATGTTTTTTGCTTGTAGTGTACTCCTTACCTTCAAAGAAACTTGTAGTTCTGCAGATCAGATCACCTTTTATAAAGGTATGTATGTTCATTGATTGTTCTTTCTTCACTCTTTGGTTTGAAAAATTCTGCTGGCAAATACTAAGTGGCCTGGCAAAAGTATTTTTCTACTTCATGCTGTAACACCTTCTGCAACTGGTAAAGTTTTACTGATTTCTGCATTCATTGAGACATTTTGCATCATCACTTTTGGTATTTTGTTTTTCCAAGCCCCACAACAGCAGTGTTAGTAGATTTTAGTGTAAATATCTCCCTAGTTATTAAGAGTCATGAAAATGAAAATGGTCTGTGTTTTGTCTGTTTATTTTTTTCCTTTACATTTATTATTTTTCTGTGTCTTTGTAATAGCTTAATTTTTGTGTGTTGTGCCAATTTAATTATTTCATAGAATTCTATATTCATTTTAACAGCACTTATTTGGTAAAAATGAGGAATTTAGTATTACTCATTAACTGGGCAGCGGCTATAATTTAAAATAAGCAGAATACCATGACAGAAAAAAAATTTGTGGTGCAGTGTTTTAGCAGTTCAAAGTGTGGAAAAATTCTGTGTGATCCTGCCATCTCATCTTGCTCTAAAGCTTTTCCCTTTGGTATTAATGGCACGCAAAACAGGCGATACTGTTGTTGTTGACATGGTCTTAATGATAATTCTTGTGATTTTATCAGTGGTTTTGCTTAAGTAAACAACCAGGGCAGTTCTCTGCTTTCTAATAATATATCTGGGGCTGAAGACTAAGTGGATATGAAGAATAATTAACGTCACTGCCAAGCATTAGATGTGACACCTAGTATTGTTAAGGACACATTAAACTTTTCACTGTTTTGTCTGTGTCTTTGCATGAAGAACAAGTACAGGCCATTCTGTGAAACCCTGCTTTCTTGGGTGAAGAGCAGCAAATGTGCCAGGGTTGTCCTTCTGTCCAGCAGCCATGCATACCAGCGCGATGATGAGCAGCTTCTGGGGTATGTTTGTGTCCTTAAAAGACCTAACTGATGTTTCTGGGTTTTTTTGACTGATATATTTCCCTCTGATTCCATGTCCTGAGTACTTTTGGCAGGTGCTTTTGATTGCATGTGTGCATTGGTCATAAAATGCTTGGTATATTGTTAAAACATATTACAGGATAAGTCACTGAATTTTCTGGGTTACTGCTGTCAGAAGTACTGATCAAATGAAAAGCTGTAAGCAAATTGCACTTAGCCTGCATTGCCTCAATTTTAACTTCCTGTGGCTGCAGGCAATTTCAGGGATTAACTGCTGAAACACAGGTCACAGGTTAGATTTTTAATATTGATTGCAGTACTGGTTTGTTTTTGACCTCTTTGTCATCATTCTACATTTGAAAGGTTTTCTTTGATGCAGTAAGTTGTCTTTTTTTTTAATAGGAAGTTATCAGTTATTATTTGTTGGGAGGCAACTGCAAGGATGCAACTGCAGCATTTTTTACTAGATATTACCCCTCCAAAAACCAGGCATTTCTTGATGATTGAGGGCCTCATAATTAGTGGTTTAATGAGAAACAAATAAAATCAGTATTTCTGCAGTTGTTATCCCCAGGCTCTATAAATGTATAGGGCCTCAAAGGAGGTTTAGATCTATGCATGTCCCAGATATAGTGGTAGATCCATACAACTGCAGGATGGCCAGCTAACATGGAGTGGAATGAGAGGGACTGATGGTTATTTGATGAGATCTAAGTGATAAGTTGTGATTTAAACCCTCCCAGCTCCCTCAGCACCACAGAAAACACCCTTACAGCAGATTTACTAAAGAGTGAGGGTAGTGCATTCAGAAAATACTTTTAACTTGACTAAAGTCTAAATGTATTAGTAGCGTGACCTTACTAAAAATGCTGTACCATGGTGAAGTCTCAGTTTACCCAAACAGATTTTGAATTAATCACCTCCTATCTGAAGGAAGAAAAAGCACATTTTATTTATAAATTATTTTAACAACCATAAGCAGTTTCCCTATTTTGGTGCCTATGTATTTGGCACTTGCCAGTTAACTGAGCCCCTGAAAGAGTACCTAAATTCTATTTGTGGCATAAAGTCGAATCGTTTGTACAGTTTTGAGGCCACAGACTTACTTTCTAACTTTGACCTGAAGCGGGAGAGAATGTCAGAGCAGTTCTTCCCTGCAGGTGTGAGGTCCTCAGTGCTGGTACCTTCTGTCTGCCACAAGTGCTTAGTGTGGCAGTGTCCTTCCCTGGCAGACTGAGTGCATCCTTGACTTCTTTTCCAGGACACCACTGCGCTACCTGCTCACACCCGATCTGGAGAAAGCAGTTGGAGGCCGCATGAAGGAGCTAAACTGGAAAGAAATGGAAAAAGTAGCAGCTTATCCTGGAATAAATGATACAGACAAGGTTCTGCATATACCTGGAGGTGGCATCACAAAACTATTGTTTACTGAGAGGTGAGTTGTCTAAAGATAAGCACAGAGAGATATCAGAAGTCTTAGTCTTGTTTTTAGTACTTGGGTAAAATTATCTTATAAACTGCTGTGTTACAGGAAAAGAAAAGTTCTTCTTTTATAGGAAAAGAATTTCTTTCAGGTCAGGCTCATAATTAGGAGGAAGAGAAGTAGGGAGATCTGGATCATAAAGTTACTAAGATAAAAATATAAGGGAATAGGCTAAAGGAAAATAATGAAGTCTTTACAGTTAGGATCACAATCAGTCTGGTATCTGATACTGTCCAAACCACAGTTTGTAAATAGTAGAATTCCTGTACCTGTGCTAGTTTAACTAAAACTGTTTCCTGAGGCAAATGGTTCCAATGTCAGTTATACAAAAAACCCCAAAATCCCACAAGCAACTCTGAGCACTATGAATGAGTTAAGATTTCAGGGCCAGCAAAAAAATGAGATGTGGGGGTTTAGTTAAAAGGTGCATGCATCAGAAGTTGTGCTGAAAGCTGAGTTTTTTAATTTTAGAAACTAATACTCATTTATAGCACAACTGTGTGGTTCTAAAAGATGCATTGTGTCTGGTAGAAAATTGACTTTTGTTTTTTAATTATTACTTTTGACACCTGACCACACTGTTGCATTCAACAGCAGCAAAGTTACTAATGCCATGCTTTTACATTTATGCTGACTTCACAATGGAAACAATATACAATTGCAAAAGAAAAAAACTGCCAGGACTTGAGGTAAAATGATTAAAAATAACCATCTTAATATCCAAATTAAAAAATGAGAATATTCTGAGTGAAGTACTGATATGCAGCCTGCAAAACTGCTGGTTTAAAATATACAGAAAGATAAGGAGTGTATACCAAAGGATGTGTATAGGCACCTCACCAGCACAAAAATGCAAACTAAGTATGTAAAAGGCCTGAATACTCTTGCAAGATGTAGGATTCTTACCTTGCAAAGGAAGGAACAAATTCAAGACTAAGCAAAAAAGCATGAAGTGTGAAAATGTGATCTAGGAAATCTGGAGGAAAAAGAATAGATATACATTTTTCCTTTTTGGTTTTCCCTTTTCACAAGATACATGCATGTTGTTGCTGTTCTTAATACATAATTATTGTGGTTCTGAAAACTAAATATAAATGCCTGCTCATTTCTGTTGCAGCTGTTCAGAGGGAGTCCAAATGGCAGTTCTTCTGAAATTTTGCTCAGAAGGAGACAACATCCCTGATGCATTTGTTCTTGTTAACTATCTTAATGAATGGCTCCAGCTAATTAAAAGTGAAGTAAGTACTGTTTAGTTTGATCTAAAGTTCTTGCTCTCATATTTTATATCCCTTATTTTCATTTTTCTTCAGTTCAGATGGGTTCATTTTGGCTCTTGGTCATCAAGAATATGCCAAATAAAATATATATTTGTATTAAAACCTCAGTGGGAGTTTGCCCACCTGAAAAAACAAATCTGAACACCAGTTCTTTTGTTTGACAAGTGTGGGCAAAAATTGTGTAAGGGTTTGATTGAGTTGTCTCTTCCAGTGCCCTTCTCTAAAGCAACCCACCGTGACACTGACATTTGTCCTGCTGCCCATTACTTTAATACCCAGTTCCATCATCACTACTTAAAACTTAATTATTCTGGGTTTGTTGCAGAGCAACAATTCTACAGATCCTTCTTCACAGTGGAAGATACCGAGTTCCTGGCGCCTGCTTTTTGGCAATGGTCTCCCACCTGCCCTCTTCTGATCAGCTCTGAGCTCGCTGTGAGTCACGTGTGCGGTCACAGATGTCCCTTGAGCTGGTGATTACACAGTAATTGCCAAGGAACAGCAGCTTGCTTTGGTGTCTGTCTACATAAATGCTTTATTTAAGAAAAATTACTTTTTGTTATGTGGGTAGCTAAAGAAATTAAGGTAACTTTCACAAACTCACCAAAGAAATATGTTTTGTACAGTTGTTTATTGAGTAACTTTGGTTGGAAGATTTTTCTAATAAAATATTTTTTAAGAAACTTTTTTCCCTGGTTAAGTGTTACTGGCATGAACAAGCTTAAGGTGCTCCTTTTTAATGCCGCTGAGAACTGAGTGATGTGTAGGCATGGATTTTCTTGGAAGATAAAACCCTCCACTTCCATGTCAACTGTGGATCTCAACTTTTTTTTCAAGACTTCCTGGTGAGGTAAGTGAAGATCAGAAGTGTTTTTGCCTTCTTTTCCCAATGCTGTTGTGGTAGCTTCAGCTGGGGAGACTGCAAGCAGTGTAACAGCCTGCTCTGTCTTTTCTGTCTATATAGAGTTTAGAATGCAGTAGGTTGGAAGGGATCCTGAAGATCCTCTAGTTCCAACCCCACTGCTGTAGGCAGGGACACCCTCCACTAGACCAGTTGCTCAGAGCCCCAGCCAACCTGGTCTTAAACACTTCCAAGGATGAGGCATCTGCAACTTTTCTGGGCAATTTAAGCCTGTGCCTCACCATCCTGAAAGTAGAAAATTTCTTCCTAATACCCAACCTAACCCTATTCTTAGTTTGAAGCCATTTCCCTTTATCCTTTCACTACATGCCCTTGTAAAAAGTCCCTCTCCAGCTCTCTTGTAGGGACCCTCAGGGAACTGGGAGGCCAAAATTAGGTTACCCCTAAGCCTTCTCTTTTCCAAGCTTCTGTTCCATCTCCAGAAGATGAAACAAGAGCTTTCTAGGTCAATGAGCCTTCTTAGACTGAACATTAATACAGTGCCCTGAAATATAAAGGAATCAGGAAACCGTGTGTGATACCAGGCAGTCTAATATCTGTGTATGTCACAGGCTTAGTCTGAGAGAGCAGCTGAGTGATGGACAGTTCAGTGTTCCATGTTTGTCATGGTACCTGCTGCACTATAGCATTTAGCTGTGTGTTCAGTTTTGACCTTTTGGAAGTGCTTGGTCACATCACTGATTTAAAAACAACTTTAAATCGTAGATGCAAGATGGTCAGTTCTAGAGTTGAAAAGCGAGAATTAACCAAAATCTATTTTTAGGAGCTCCCACAGGTATCCAGAATGGTAAGTCAGATTTGGTGAGTCCAAATGCAGATGCAGTCAAGGAATGCAGACAAAAGGCCATGTGTAGCACAAGCCTGATAAGCCTAAAGCTAGTTGGAAAAATAACCATATTCAAATTGAGCCAAGTGACTACGAGGTGTAGATAGAGCAGGAGAGCAAATGAAGTCTTGAGGGACTGAAGGAGCAGACAGAAGCAATGAAAGGGGTGTTATTTGCTTCACAGTATTTTTCTTAGGTGAGCCTAAGATGTTCACTACCTCCTCAAGAGGCACAGCCGAGCAAAACATCGAAGAGGAGAACACGGGGAGTACTTTCTGAAAGAGCAAATCCTCAGGGCTTTCCTGTTCCCTGTGAAGAAGGTAGAGGGCACTCGGATCCTTGTGGGAAGAACAAGGACGCAGCTTCTCCAAGGCCGGCAGTTCGGCGGGCGGCGCTGCTCTTGGCCCCGAGCCACTCCTGCCTCCAGTGGCCGGGACAGGCGAGCACAGCCCTGCACGCACCAAAACCTTCCTGCAGGACTAAGGCTGCGCCTTTGCCCTGCTGTTCAGATGATCAGCAAAAATAAAAACACCTCTGCAACACTATCCTTGAGCATAGAGAAAAGAAATGGTAAATCACATCTTCTTCATTTGGAAAGAAATGCCTTTCACTGGTCTGATCATTTTAACACCATTTCTTCAAATGCTACAATTACACACTCACTTGGTCCTTTCTCTCCCCTTCCTTCACCTTTTTAAATACACTTTCTCAACTTTGGGGCCTGTGTAGAAATAACCAAACAAGTATAGAGGTCAGAAAGCAAAACTTCTCCTGTCACAAGACAGCATTCAACTAAACACAACAAAGGTTTTGGAACTACACTATCATGATCTCCTTTGCTGATTCATCAAGTTGGCTGACATCGACTTTATTCCAGCATCTCAGTAGTTGAAAACCATTTAAAAACTAAGGGCAATCAGCATTTTTATTGAGATACTCAGCTGTTTATGCCCCACAAGATAAACTAGTTGCATACCATAGCAGCAGGTAGAATAAGGCACTGGAATAGAATACTGGTATACACCCTGCCAGCAGTCATGCACTGCATGCTTCCTCACAAGTCCAAGAGGGGGAAAAGAATGAAAAGCTAAACCATAGCTAAAGGTAAAAGGCATGAACAGCTGAAAGCTTTACCCAAAGATGTCCCAAGTGGTATAAACAGGCCCTGTTCCTGTAATCAACAATAGCAGGGTTTGTTGCAGTGGTTTTGGCAGAGCTTAATCTCTTGCTATAAACACTCCTGGTTTCACAGCTGCACCGACTTGAAAATGAAAACTGAATCAAGTCACAATGTTGTTTTCTCCTCCAGCATAGGCTCAGAACAATGGTAATCATATAAAGAAAAAAAATTTGGACAAACCAGACTGGAAATTTAGACTATTTCATGATGGTGGCAAGTGTGTCTTTAGCTCAAGTAATAGCATTAAGTACTCCCCTGTTTCAGCTTCCCCTTTAAGTTCAACACAATTCTGAATATCATTGCTTTCATGAACGGACCTCAAGACCAAGTTTTGATGAGATTTCAGGCTGCTACCATGTAAAACCCCACCACATGCCTGTTTAGACAGCCATAGTAAATATATAGTTTTGTGAGTTAAGGTTTATCCAAAACCATCAGAGAACAAGTGCAGAATTGAGATCAGCTCTGTTACAGAAGGCACAGGGCTGGAAACCCTGCTACCTCGCTGGAAGGACTCCTTTAAGCAGCACTCTGGCTTACTCATTTTCAATCCATCCTACTTCAAGGAGAAGACTGACAGAAGGTGGGAGATGTGAGGAAAATACCGTACATAGAACACACGGCAATAGCACAATCCAAAACCCGTTTAATTACAGATACCATTGACTTTTGTGCACTTCGTTTTTGTTCCTCAGCTCCCGTTAACCACACAGGACTCTGGGTCAAGAGAGGTCAGGTTCAACCTCTTTCTTCCTTTAAAGCAATCACCAACAGAACACTTTCCCATCACAAAGTTACTCTGAACATTTTGTGCATATTTTATAGCAAACATAAAAAGAATTACCAAACCAACTGGTAAGATTATTAAAATAATATTCTTAGTGGTGTATTACAAAAGAAATGTACGAGAGTTCCTCCTAAATCAAACTACAATACTTAGCATTAATGAAAATACTTGCAAAAAGCACACTCTAATAATTTTGCCATCTTCCAGTTAAGACAGGTATCAGGAAACTTTAAGGCAAAAACCCTTCTTTTTCCACAACACACACTCTTAACAGGTTCTCCCTAACATAACGCGCACACAACAGCACATCATCAATTTAAAAAAATATTTAATGCTGCCAAAAAGTATAAAAATACAGTAAGAATGGCAGTACAAAACAAAATACTTCCTAATTTAATTCCTTTACATCTTTCTACATTAATACAGGCATTATAAAAACACAAGATGGCAAATTATTTCGTTTTGCAAAGTAGCACACGCTGCTGGTGGTCTTCATCCCCTCAGTGCAGTTTACGCTGTAAACAGATAACTGAGGTCCTCTTGGTACTTAACAGACCTCACTTTTTGTTCCCGAAGAGGGGGGGTCATGTCTTGCTTTGCATGTCAATAATTTGCAGTTTATAGCTGCAGAATATTCACAAGTCTTGAAGGCTTAGGTGTCAGTCAGTCTCGGCCTGCGACATACAACCAAAAGAAAGTCACTGATTCAGTACAGAGTACGGGGATAAAAAACAACAAGAAAAAAAAAAGCTAAGAACTGACAGCAGGTTTGCAGCTCACTGTCAACACCAAACAGCTTCTCATGTGTTCCCTGGAGCAACTACTGCCTCTGAGCAAGTACTCTTGGAAAGCCGTTGCTTTTCCAGA
Organism: Emberiza elegans; assembly: GCA_024865655.1. NCBI lineage: Eukaryota > Metazoa > Chordata > Aves > Passeriformes > Fringillidae > Emberiza > Emberiza elegans. The sequence goes on from JALJVW010001410.1 coordinate 15,954,929, forward strand.
AGGTATTTCCACGTTACAGTGTAAGGCACATCCTTGCTGGAGAGCTTCAAGTACAGGTCTCAGTCCAGCAAACCACTTCCTCACACATGCAACCACAAGCACTGCAGAAATCTCCTTGGGCCTCAGAGGGACTATGGCAGGCTGCATCTCAAAACACATCACCTCCCACAGCTTTGGAGACCAATCCTGCTACAGCTGCTCAGAAGTAACTGTTCCTAGGCAAAGATTTCCTGTAGTGAGAAAGACAGCCCAGCACTGGACATTTTGTTTTTAGGCAAGGGAAGGCTCTACTCCGACAGTCTACAGAAAGAGTTGAGTGTTCACAGCACCGCACCCCAGAGCTACTACAAGTAAAATGCATCTGAGTTCTGCAAGCACTACACTGATTCATAAAGCAGCTTTCCTCCACCAGTTATGACACATTGAAAGAGGGCTTCCAAGTATTTATCCTTCCAATTTAAATAAAGACTCAGACAGAGATGCAATTTTGAACATGTTTATTTTTTGTACATAAAAATGAAAGACTGACTTAAAACTTTGGGGGCAAACAAAAAGGCCCAGGAAGACTACTGTGTGTCACGTCACCTTTGCAAATACCATCCTCTAGCTTAAGCCACTCGGCCCTGCAGAAGACTTCCTCTTCTGTCATTGTTAATTTAGTTTCTCTGCAGTCCTCAAGTGTCTCAGGTTTTACTATAATGCCAGACAGCAAACTAAATAATTTGGTTTACATTCATAAACATAAAGCTAACCAGGCTTTTTCATCGCCTGCATGATCCAGTCACACATACATGCATACACATTTATGCCTCTTCCCTTTGCAGGGGGACATAAACTGATGTCAGTAAACCATAGTACTCAAGGTTTAACAGAATAAGCCACATTTCACTGGCAACATCTCACTTCCATAACAAATCCAGAGGTTTTTTTTCCAAATTGCTATTTCACACTGAATTATTTTACTTAATACATTTCAAAGAAAATACAGATGTACCGTCACTAAGTGGACTGTCCCTGCACCAAGAACACAAACAGGAAACCTAGAGGATTAATTCCAATCTTGCAAACCCCTTGCAGTGGAGGTCCAAATGTTTGCTAGGTATTTCTTTATGAAAACATGTGTGATTTGTATGCAAGTGTTCATCTGAGAGCCAAATGTTTAATCAGAGATGCCCACTATGCATCAAATATTTTGACTGATGCATTTCCAGAGAAGAGGGGGGAAAACCAACACCAACCAAATCAAAACCAATTTTGAATCAAGCCAAATGACATTTTAGAAGTAGCATGGGACCAGGCAGCAGTTTGCCAGAACTCAGGGATGGGAAGAGAACAGGGGTCAGAAGGCATGTCCTTCAATTTCACCCTTCAAGCATTTCCTATGATAGAGATTACTGGAATTGACAGTTCTTGATTTTGGCCCATATTTGTTCCTATTTAACATCCAAGCTGTGCAAAAATGCTGCAAATTTAAATCCTCCAGAATAACAAAGTATCACAAGGGTTTAGTGTGCAGCAAGGAAAACAATCCTCCAGATTTTGGGTTTTAAGGATTAGTGATGGACCAGAAAGAAGATTTTTATCCAAATTATTTCCTGGAATGTAAAAAGAAACCAATCATTTGATTTTCCTTACTATTCTCAGACTATCATGAACAATTTACTGTTCAGAAGTTTTGTCCAAGGCTTGTACTGGTTCATCCTCCTTAACTTATTAACATTGAAGACTCCCAAGGTACTTGCAATCACAGAACCAAACTTTTACAGAACAACTGCTGAATGTGCAAGTCCTGCTTTATTGCATCAAGAAGGTAACAGAGTATGAGGTGATCTGAATTGGCTGCCCCCTGCCCTGCCCCACCCTGAACTGAGGAATGCTTACTCAGGATCAAGAAAACTGAAAAGCGAGAATTTGGAAGATGGAATCAGGAAAAAAAAAAATCAAGTGACAAATTGACAAGCTGCAGTTAGAGCTCAGTGCCTGTAGGGTACTGGTAGCCCAGGAAATCCTCCTCATGCCAAAAGAAGGGCAATAAATAACAGTGTGGTATCAGTCCAAGTTTCGCCTGCACTTTTTCCTTAGCTGCTTTAAGTATCTAGAATAAAATCTGGAATATTTCTGTTACAAAAGCATTTAAATTACATTCCATGTATTTTTCCATAACCAAAATATCTTTATAAGGCACATACATTTACACCTACTATCAGTTACAGCTGATACTGAAAAACCTATCCTCAATTTAAAGGAAAAAAAAATCTTGACAGTCTTCTTGCTGGCTAAAAAGTTACTGTGGTTGTAAAAATCGTGAAATGTCTTAAAATACATGAGCTGCCTGCCTGTGCTATGTCCCAGCAGTTAGTTGCCCCAGCAGTCATTCTGCTATTTGAGCTGCACAGTTGGTCAGCAATGCCATGGAACAAATTGTCTTGTTCTACTGACGCACAACTTCCCAAATCCAGTGCTCCATGAAACTGCATTTGTTTTGCTCATCTGGACCCTTCAGCATTTGTTTACTATACAAACAGCGTAGTCCAGAATAGTATGAGCTATTGCGAAATGAGAATTTTAAAGAGTAAACTATGCTTAGCTTTGTGTACTACATGTCAGAGGAATTGGGCCCCTTGCCTCATATGTGACTACCAAGCTTGGACATACTGGAAAACTTTGAAGTCAATTCCTTTGAATAAGGAGTAAATAATCATCCAACTCTTTTGAGTATTTTTCAGCAGTAAATCCAAGAAGTGCTTTACAAAATGGGGGAGGGGAGTGGAAGAAAACCCCCAGGACCTCACACCCAAAAGAAAACAACCAAGCTTAGAAAACAGAAGGAGAAAACATAACTTCTCTGAAGTTACCCAACAAGGCAATGCTTGAATAAATAAAATTCCCATTTCAAAGTACAATCCAAGACTACAAATTACTAGATCCTAGCTTGAACAACAAGCTACATTCAGCCATATACCATCTCTGTATTCAAAGGTAATTTAAAGGGCAGAAAGTGGTTTGTGTTGAATTACTATTTAGGAAGTGTAACTACTCAAGTAATGGAAAGGGAGTGCTCAATAATTTTGAAGGGGCTGTAGCACAGATACTCCCAAAATATTAGTCCTTCAAGTGTTTTACTAGCATGTCTAATACAGTGCTGGGGAACCAGGAAAAGCAGTTCTAGACTTTGTGAAGCTACTAAAGTGGCTCATACAGCTGAAAACACTGGGTACAGCAGAACACTACCATCATTTCTTTTCTATTAGAGCCACCCTTGGAAGTTCAACTACCATTTCCTTTGATGTGTTTCCTACAACTATTACTGGTGAATTAATTTTATTCGTTCTAGCAATTAAAATCTATAGACACATAAAACATTAAGTTTTACATTTAATGGAATGTCAGAACTTGAACAATGTTGGCCTTCAAACAGTAGCTGAAGTCTGAATACATTAATCAACAGTATGACTTTCAGTGGGGGCTAGGTTCTCAAAAGCCTTAAAAAAAATTCCAAGTCTTAAATAATGAAAACTACAAAAAATAAATAAGGAATGCAAATTAACAGAGTAGAAATTGGCAAGTGCTTTCATCAGACCCCTAGCTGCTCATTTCAAACTGGAGAGTCAAATGTGGGGAATGGTTGCACTATTCTTTTCATGCACAAATTATAATTACATTTAGTTTCAAAATGAAATTCTTTTTGGTCAGAAATTTGTACAAACTGAGTTTTTAAAAGTACAGTGAACTACAAAAAGATTAAATATGCAATTATAAAATATATTTATCCTAGGTTGTAAGAATATAAAATGTTTATGTTCATGTCACTAGTACATTACACATTACACATATTTAAGGATAACTTCTTTGCATTAATAATGTAAATGATACAACACTGTTTATTGCTTATGTCAGGCATGTAAATTTAAATCCAGACAGCCTTCAGTAGCTAAACCTCCGTGGTTCAGCATTTGTTCAAGATCTAGTAGAACACCGTTTTAAAAAGTGTATAAACAGTTGCAGCAAGTTTGTACCTGCTCATATGAAACAAAAACCATCAATTCTGTGGGGGGCAGCGCTTCATTTTTCTAAGTACCTGCAGTGGAAAGTCCTGAGATGTTGACATGAGATCAAGTTTACATCACTTCTCTATTGTATGTAACAGTCTGTACCCATTCCAGGAATAAGGAGTTTATGCTTAGTCACACCCCTACTCATTACCTTCCAGCAACATCAGCTGTTGGAGTAGTCACACTGTTCACTTACAAGGAATGTTTTTGAAAATACATTTTCCAGCAAAAATAAGCACCAACTAAAAACAGTGCACCAAACCCCATCTTAGTGAGAATAGGTTTCCAGTATAACCACCTTTTTCTTTTTCTTTCTGTCTCATTTAGCTTCTGCTTCATCTGCTGCACCTTCTGTGCTGTTTGCGCTCTTCTATCCTCCCGCAGTCGTTTTCGGACAGAACTTAAAAAGAAAAAAAGGTGACTCTTACACTGAAGAACAGGAAAAAAGGCTATTATAATATCAAAATGAACCTCTTTCTAACACTCTCTATAGTTAACCCACCAGCAGCATATAGCAGCAGTATATAAAATCCAAACCAAGCAATCTTTTATTATGTTTTAACCACCTTGATGTAGAGAGTTTCACACAGTGAAGCTCCACAAATAAGTAAATGACAGATGTAAATATGTACACTGTACTTCAACTACGAGTTTGACAGAGAACAGAATTAGTTATCTGAGCTGAGTCTTTCACCCCTGTCTGTGCCCCATTTGGTGGCTGAGATGATTTGTGTGGAGGCTGCCTTTATATGCCGTGCCAGGTACCATGTGCAAGTGTCACAGTATTTACATGGGTGCCTCCACTGCAGAGTTCACAGCAGCCTCAATGATACACTGACTCCAACCCCTACTCAGAGCTGCATGCAGGATTAATGGTACTCATCTCAGGATGCAAACCAGATCTTGATACAGGACACACAATAAACCCAAGTTCTGTGTGTTACACTAGCAGCACAACCTTGTAGTTTGTGTCTCCGAAAGTGCCCTCAAAACCTCTAAGACAGTGTAACTCTGACACAAAAACCAACTTTGATTGACTTCAAACACTCAACCCTATAGCCTCACTCCTTCTTGTGAGGGGCTCTTTCAAACAACTACAGGATTGCTGTCCTTTCTCTCAAAACTCATGAAGACACAGGAAGAAACTCATGGGGGCATTTATTCAGCTGTTTTTATAACAGCTGTTATATTAGCTGTTATTATAACAGCATTAGCTGTTATTCTGCAATTCCAGCCTATCTACATTGAACTGCTGTGTCTCATCTCAGGCTGCAGCCCTTTGGGACACGCCCTGCCTCCTTCTGTGCACATGGCTCAGCTTGGCACAGCCCTGGCCCAGTTTCTGGATCTCTGGCTATGGATCAACACCTGCCAACCCCCATGTGGGCAGGCCCAAGTGACACCGAGCCTCCCAGCTGAGGCATCAACACTCCTGAGGGAAATTCACCTGATACGGCTAAACCACAGGAACCTGCTCACAGCAGGCACATTTAACATGAACAGAGGGTAATACATGGTTCCAGGGATACAATTTCAACCACGACACAAAACGTGGTATGTGATAAAACCTTTGTGTTTCTGAGGAACCATGTAATTTTTGAAACACAGGTTAGCATTGTATTTAAAAATCTGTATGAAAATGGACAATTTGGACCTCATTCACACTTCACAGTGGAGTTCACTGACAATGTGTTAAGAAAATGCTTTCAAAGTGTGAGGTCTAGCTGCTTCAGTTAGAGACACTTGCTTCTCTTCTCTTGACTTCTGAATAGTAAAACCAAATCACAAGGAATCATTGAGGTGGTATTTTTAAAATCATTAAATAAGACAGTCAATTACCACCTGTTCTCCCTTGCTACTGCAGAAAGATCTTGGATGTTTTTACAATAAGCAAAGCAGCCCAATAATACAGCCTTTTGAGAGAGCGTATCTGCCTTTTAAAGTTTCATTATCTTGCCTACTTTTCAATGTTCCCATCTACGATATCTTGAACCTTAGTGGACACGTCAGTGTTTATTTTCTCCATCTGATCATTGTTCTCCAGGCCTATGCTGTTCCCATTGTACTTCTCTGTGGTTATTTTGGTTGGGCGTGGAGGAGACTGCTCAGAACTTGGTGCTTGGTCCTCCTTAGAGAGCTCCTTCCACCGTTCCTGAAAACAAGGAAAACACATTTCAAACATTCCCCTAATATTAAAGGGCCCCCTTACCAAGATGTCTTCCAAAAGAACAGTCACAGAAGTAGATTAAAGGAACTACCAGATCAAGAAAAAAATTGCTAGATGAAGAAATAAAGTTAGATCAAGATGTGTCTTCTCCAACAACCATCAATGATCCTTTTTTCTATTTTTCCAGGATGGTGCCACTGCAAAGGCATGAGGCCTCTACCTTCAGGGTTTGTACTGTCCACAGCTGCTACACAATTAGGAAGCATTGTGTCCTATAAAATCCTGCACTGTCCCACATTTCCCATCTCCCTCTACTTGCTACAGGCCTGTGCTGTGCTCTTATCTTTTATGGCTTCAAAATACAACAGGACCTTGCATGCAAAAACTGCCTAAAAAGAGAGAACTGGGGAAATTTAACTTAGAGTTACCTATGCCAGAGTCAAGGCCTACTATTTCACTAAGTGGCCCATTAGCCCAGAGATCTACTGCAACATAGAAGTTATTCACCTTGTTTTGATTAGTAATCTGAAATGAGGTGGAATAAAAAAGAAATTGGAAGTAAACCTGTTTTGCTAGATCTCTGTCCTAATAATAAATAGTCTGAAGGACTATTTGCTACAACAAAATTTCATGCAGAAAAGAACCCTAGAAAGTGCACAAGAAGGAAAAGAATCAGCCCTAAAAAACAATCACTTTTCTCACACAAATCAGCCAGTGCCCATTGAGACATAGAATACCTTGTAGGAAAAACATCAGTTACTTTCAAAAGTCTATGATAAAATAGATGAACTGAAAATTGAATCTTGTCAAACCAGTAATAGACTCCTGTCTGTGGAATAATTTCAAGACTGCTGGCCTAAACTAAATATCAAACTCAAAGTGATATAAAAAACCAGCTACTTATAAATGGACTGCTGGCAAAATGAGTTTTAACAATGACCTGACTCCTCCATTAAAAGGGAAAGTTATGTTTTCAGAGTTTACTGCCTTCCAAAATCCAGGGAGACATCAGAGATGAACATTTGGCTAATGTTAAATAGGAGAGGCATTCAATAACTTCAGGCCCTCTCCATCACTGGCAGAGAGAAGTGAATACCTCTCACACTCTGAAGAGTCAACCATGCCTTATGGAATAAAAATGACCTAGCTGACCTAGAAAGAGAAATGTCCTTTTTGAGCACTGCCAATTGATTTTCTGCACATAATGCCAAGGCCTACAGAGAGAAGCATCAGGACAAATGCCTGGCACTGCAGGAGACACTGATTTAAGGAAGATCATCTGAACAATCATAACAAGAAAACGAGAACAAATGAGAAGTGTACCTTCCTAGGCATTCTCTTACTATGAATAAATAACACACTTGAGCATGACAAGCAGTATTCTGAGTTGACAATGCTCCCTTGTATCCAGAAGTAAGAAATCCTGTGATCTAGACAGGTAAGTATTGGAACCAGAGCTGCTCACTTTGGAGCATGGCTTTTAAAAAAAGCAAAGCAGAAAAATATTACTAGACACAATACCTCATACCACCAGAAACAGCTTCCACAAAATGAAGATACTAAACTGCTGTTAGCATTAGGATAAATCATGAAGTCTTCTAGACATATGGCACAGGTATCAGACCAGCAGCACACTATCTAGATGTTGATTAGCAGTTGTGTAAAATTATTTTAGTTACACAGCAATCAAGAAACATTTGTTAAGGGGAAGAATCAGACCACTACCAATACCACAAAGAAAGGAAATGTGTTTTAGCTTATCTGCTCTATTCATGATTTCAAGAAATCAACAAAATAAAAGAGCCCTAACATATGAAAGCAGAATTAAATGTGCTTCAAAGCCTCTCCTCCCATTTCTCCCTCCCACCCAGGCCTAGCCACTTAAAGCTGTAAGCTGTTATGTCTGCAAGCTGCACTGATAAAACAGTGAGATTTGGTAATTTCTTTGCACCCAAAATCGTTATACTTGGCTAGCTGTAACACAAATTTTAAAGGCTATGAAGAAACAAGGCAACTTTACCAATAAATATTATCTGTAGCATCAGGCAACTTATCTGCTGGGAAAATAGCAAAGAAATTCTAAAACAGATCCTTGCTATCTTCAAAGTGACACTGGGCATTACCTTCCCTTTTTAGTATTGAAAATATCAATTTAACCTTTTTTTTTTCTTTAAACATTTGGACAGAAATTATTTTCATATTTTATCTAAGAGGGGATGTATACACGGGGTCAAAAGTTTAGTTTGATAGAAGGCACTGAACAGATACCCTTTGATACCTCCTAGGCATCTACTGAAAAGGTAAATCATTTAGATCTCACAAAATTACATGCTTTAAAATAATCTGGAGCTTATTTTTAACTACTGTTGCAATCTACTGTTCAAATACATGGAGCTAAATATTTACCTGTATAGTTGAATCCCCCATTATAAATTTTGCTCCTTCTATTACAGCCATATATGAAAACCTTAGTTGATCAGGAGTCTGAATAAGTCCCATTCGATATTTTCTCATATCCAGTAATACCTTCTTAATATCTACAGAAAATGGGTCTTTTTTCTCCATCTGTAAAGCAAGTTACATTGAAACTGTCAATGGTATATAAAAATGATTACAAGTAAAAATTGATCATAAAATGCAATCTAAAATCTAATTTGTCCATATTATGCTTCTATTACTTATAAGGAAGATTAACATCTCAAATGATGTTAATTCCTTTTTGAAGGAAAAATGCAAACCATCTAATGAAAACTTACTATGAACAAATCAAGGATAATGCATTAAACAAATAAATTGTACCCTAAGTCTTAACTGTACCTTAAGTCTTAAAATTAAGACACACAGATATGCTCAGGCTTGTATTTGGACTTTGAAATAGGACTAAGAATCAGAGCTGTAAAGTAATCTTCCCTACTGCTTCTGAATAGAACAGCAATTCAGACTATGGCAGAAGTTTCCTTATGTAAAGCAGAACCCCAAACCCAAGCAATGCACATGCTTGTCCCCACATTACATTCACAGGGTGTTCTGAAGTACATTTCTATCAAAATATACCCCTATGCTTTTCAAAATGCATAAAACCAAAGAAAAAATGAAGTATTAAAAAAAACAGCAAAAAAGTAAGTTGAGAGGATCTAACCAAACCAGAAAATGTATCTCTTGTAATTCAATTGAAATTCTATTTCAGTAAAACCTGTCCTTTTCACTACTACCAAGCATAAAGAGAAAAAAAACTTTGTGCTTGGACTTTCAAGTCCAACAAAAACTTTGATTTATTTAAAATATTATTTAACATTCATGGTTCACTCATGTCATGAGCAATTATAGATGATGCAGTTCAGTATAAATAAACAATCTATACATCCATGTGGCACTGGAACTGCCTGCCAAGCCCCACTACCCAGAGGGCTGCACAGCAGGGGAAATTCTGCACCACCCTCCATTACACACTGCAGGAGAATTAGGAGCATGGCCTGAGTTCTCATCCTAGTTCAGATAACAGCGATTTTCTGCATGCTTAAGGAAAGGGCTCTGGAGAAAAAGACTTACAGATTAAATCATCTCAATATATATTCAAAAGCTTTTTTCATATGGAAAAAACAACCAATCCTCAACCCTTTGTAAGCACATCATACGTAAAAGGAAAACAATGTTTACAATTTACTTTCCAGGAAGCTTTGAAAATATATAATTGTCCTGGGGTACTTCAGGAGGAATTTGTAAATGCATTTCAAGAGCTGTGGTTTTGCCATCAAAATATGTGAAGAAAAAAAAAAGCATGATGTCTTAAATTAAGTTTCCACTGGAATGTCATTAACTTCAATGTTTTTATAGCCTTCTGACCAGCAAGCCCTTATTGGGATGATTGGCAGGGTGTCAGGAGAAGGGAAGGGGTGACAGAGAAAATGCAAACACTTACCAGAACAAGACAAGTATCTACTAATGAAAATGTGCCGGAACGTCCTATTCCCGCACTGCAGTGAACGACTGCAGGTCCGTGCTCGGGGCTCAGTGAACCAGATTCTCTGACTTTAAACAGGAAGTTCAGGAATGAAGCTGGGGATTCAGGAACTCCAAAGTCTGGCCATGTAGTATAATGAAAATGAGAGATCATCCTGGACTCACCACTCTAGAAGTGAAAACAAATAAACACTAGAACTAGAAAGGATTCCTCCTTGGCTCAGTTAGTGCACATTCCCCCAAGCTCAATCAACAGCTCTTTTCTATTTTAAACCTCCCATTAAGACAAACAACCCAGTAACTTGCTTCAAGCTGGATGACAACCAACAGTGCACACTGAAGCAGTTTTATCTGAGCTGGTAATTTTCTCCTTTGCAATTATTACCCACACACAGGTTTTTTTTTTCTTCTTCTTCTTCTTGAACTTCCAATATTATGTTTGGTTGGCTTTACAGCTTACTCCCAAAAGTCTATCTTTGTCTACCAATAATGCAGTTCAAGGTCTGACAGCAGTTACTAGACAGCTAGAATTAACATGACTGAAATAACACATGTCAGCATTGTACACACTCTGCATTTCTTGCTTCAAGCAAGTTGTAATGCCAAGAGGTATTACATCTCCTTTATACTAACCACATTACTGAGAGCAGCAGGAAGCGTTCCTTCCTGGAAAAGGCTATAAAACCCATACAGCAGGATGTCTAGCAAGACTTCTGCTGGACATCTTCTATCTTTTTAAAGTAAAAAAGGAGGATTCCAAAATCATACAGCTGCTTTAGAACCATTCTGTTAGAGTTCCTCTCCTAACACAACCAACTAACTGAACTAACTGCAAGTACTAAAATGACAGCAAGAGTATGTATGTGAAATTTGGATTACATTTTTATGGAACTCACTTCAGACCTGCTATTAAATGTTGCTTCTTGCCATGGTGATTCTGATTTTATCTCAGGAATTTTATAAATGTTCGGTTACTTTTTAAAATTTATTAATGCAGTTATTTAGTTTCTAATTAATTCAGCTATAATTTATTATTTCAATTATTTAATTTTTCACATAGACTTGACACTTACATAAACCTTGGTAAAGTTTGAACACAAAAGGATTTAAAGTCAATGTATTCCAGAAAAGCTATTCTTCTTCAGCAACAGTAAAATATAGCCATTAAATAAATTCCACTGTTCTTCCTCTGCCCAGTCTGTTTCTTATGAGAGACAATTCCTTTGTGAAACTAAAAGAATCCATTTCATGGTTTCTGCAGTAACAAAAATAGATCTCCCAACTTGTCTTTTGCCTTCAATGCCCAATACTGCAAAACTGCCAATACTTTTACAGAAAACAGTGGATATTAACATGAATCCAGTCACTCTCAGATGCACAGCTATCTTCCAGAAATATTTTGTCTTTTGGCTAGATGCTCAACAAGGACAATAATATTGGGAAAACAAGTTTATGTTAAGATTTCATAGGGGAAAAAAGGAGTGTCAGGCCCAAAATTATATAAATATAACGGACTTCCCCTTGTCTGGAGCAAAGCATTAAAGACTTGGCATTTGCTCTCCTACTGCTCTTCTGTACCTAGTTTTTCAAGTAGCAAGTCAACTCACAAATGAACGGAATGACCTGTTTGTTTAAAAATTATGAAGAAGGCACATTTTTCATAAGAAATCTGTAAGTAACACTTAGGCAATTTCCTCCATTTCTAAGAAAAACAATTCATCACTTTAGAAACAAAACTAAGGAAAAAACTAGAGAGGTGACCTAAATGCACATGCTAAGTAAAGGCTGAAGTTGTTTCTTGTGAATCTAGATGGTCTCTGTAGGTAGCAATTGATACTCCCTATTTCAACATTCTGAAAGAGCATTCCAGATGAAAGCATCCCTCACACCTCAAGAAGGTAAAAATGCCTTTTTCTGTCACCTCAAAAAAGGTGACCTGTGGTTTGTTTGTGTGGACTTTTGTTTGGTTGGGGGGGTTCTTTTGTGAGGGTTTTTTTTACCCCAATCCCATCCATAACAAGCACTGGCATCTTCTCCCTAAAGAAAAACAACAAAGTATGGCTAAGTGTCACCCTACTTACACACTAATCTGAAATAGTTACTTCTAAAAGAGAGAGGAAACAGCGCTGTTGTACATGTCACTCTGCTCTAACCCACAGAACTACATTTTTCTTCCCTTTCTTGTATGGAGGCTTTATCCATCCCATGATTTTCCATCCCTTCAGCTCATTCTAGAAATACCTAGTCTCTTCATCTCCCTACAAGAGTCCCATTGCGAGGCGCTGGAACCAGCTGGTCATCTTTGAATTCACAGTCTCTAATCCTACAGCCAAATCCCATTTGAGTATTTCAAACCTCCCACACTGCTCTCTTAAACAGAATGGCTCTTTCAAGTGGTGCTTGGCAGCCAAGCTGTACAGCTGAAACACTGCCTTTGTGAGGATCTGTACCACCCTTTCTTAAACAACTCCCAGTCACTGAGCCATGCAGCACTTCCATGAAGTGACGTGGGACTGTTACGAGAAGAGGTCTGGCTTTTTGATTCACAACTCTTGATGGACAAAAAGTCAAATTTAAATAACAACTAATTTAATTTGAAGTGTCACCAGGAAACTAGCTAATCTTTTCAAATAAAAACCCCTGGACTTCCAAGACTCAGGCAGTGCTATAAGATTTTGTATGTAATATACAAGAGATATAACATAGAAATATTATATATTTCTGCATGGTAACTGAAAACCAGCTAGTTGTATGGTAGCCACAATGCAATTTTCCAAGATTTATTCCCCTAGCTACAAAAAAAAAAATCCTTGAATAACCATGGGACAAAACTTAAACAACTATTTTGGTTTTAAATTACTCAAACTGTGCAAGTTTTATGAACGACTGGGATAAGCTTTCCATAAATAACCAAGATAGCTAAACCTGATGAACTTTCAAAGCAGACACCACCCTGCACAGCTCTGCACTGACTGCTGGAAACATCAACAGTATAATCAAAGGATGATCAAAGGACAAGCTCCAAGTTACAGAGATCCACATGACAACTTGAGCAGAACAGGAATATCCCATTAGATTAACTTCCAGCAAAACAAGCCTTGCCATAACCTTTTTACAGTGACTATCCAATCACTCAAAATAAAAAGGAGCAAAAATCTCCAGAGTAACTTCAGGTTGTTCAGTCATGTGAGAGTTTGAACATGAACAAAACACTACCAAAATGCTCAAAGGTTAAGTTGGTGCCCTCACAGTCAAGTAAAACAGGGGATAACAAAACAATGCTGGTCTGTCAAGTTTCATTGCTAATAAAAGCCATAATCAAAGTGCTACTGAAATAGTCAAATATATGGAGATATAAAACACCTATAACTGTACAGTGGCTCTGTATTTAATGAACATACCTTAAGTTCATTAACAACTTATTTGATCACATAAAAATTCTACAAACTGAAATTCAAAATCATAAATCAACTTCTACCAGAGCCTCCTCTATTTGTTCATTCACGATGGCCAAAATGTTTTCCAAAATTTAAATAAAAATGACCTTGAGGATAAGGGGGACAAATAATTATCAGAAACATTCTGGTTCATCCACAGGATCAGCTAGTGAGGACCGCTAAGCAGCCTTGCATTACCTTAATCTGAGAGTCACAGCCACACAGAAGCTTGGTACTAAGTTGAGAATCCATTTTACTAATGGGTTTTTCCAAATATTTGCTATTTGTGGAGGACTCAAGATTCCACTAGAGATTTATTAATGGCCCTCACTCTAAAGTATCACACCACCAGTGTCACATCAAATTTAGTTCATTTGTCCTAGTCCTTTCTCCACCAACAAGTATTTTCTTTGCAAACCTCTCCTTCTACTGCTGTATTCTTACTTCCAGAAACCCAGTCTGAGATACATTCAGAAAGGTTTCTTCTGCAGTATCAAATTCCACTGCTCCATTTCATTATCCAAGCAATCCCTGCCTTCCCTGAAAATCTGACGCTCATTTGCCCTTGCATAGTTTGTCTGAATTCCTCTGTACCTGAAATTACTGAAAACAAAGTTTTCTTTCTCTAAAGACCACTACAAAAAGTTGTGACATTAAGGAATAAATAAGCTAAAAGCAACAATTAATATAAAACACATATTCAACACAGGGTGGAGGAGTCTTTCCCAAGTTAGATGTCAGTAACAACTCTCCTGCAGCATTTTGCCAAGGTAATTTTATAGATTTAACAGGCTCTCATACACCTCGCTATCCACTTCTCCAATAGGCTGGGAGACTTTGCTTCAAACCACAGCCATTCAACAGCTTCACTCAAATTATTATAAAATTTTAACATGAGCACAGTATCTTCCTTCTTTATTTTCCAAGAGGCACTGGTTGGTGGAAGCCTTCACAGTAAGTCTATGTTTAGGGACAGTTCTAGTACCTGAGCTATTGCAGTAGAAAGCAGCACTCAACTTTCAGAAAAGCTGACAACTGATACCACCAAACCCATGGAAGATACAAAATGAACCATGGTGGAAAAGCAGCTTCAAAAATACCTGTATTCTAAAACTCAGACTGGGTCAGGCAAAAAAATAAACAAATTCAAAAATTATCACCACCAAAAAACAAAGAACATTAGGCATCTTTTCCAAACTTTTGGAAAGATATCAATAAACACCATTTTCTCTCCATTTTCTCTGTGCTAACCCCAAGAACAAAATTTTCCTAGAACAAATATAAAAGAAAAAAATCAAACCAACAAATACCTTGATACAATCCAATAAGAAAGAACAGCCCCAAATCCCACTTGTATTTCTAAGTAATCTGTAACATAAGCAACAAAACCAACCAACTACTCAGAGGTTGTTTCATTGGTAACAACATAAACACTTTACTCTTCATATACTCATATTTTGTTTATCTCTTAAAGAGATTTGCTGCAGCAAGACAAACTTAACTGAGCTCAGAATGCTTGCATTATAAAGACAACCTTGGTTCTCTCTGTTTTCAAGGAAATACTAAATTTTAAGTATTCTGGGCATTCGGAGTATATTTTGTTCATGAGTCATCCTATATTCCAGACATTGAGTGGCTAAATGTCTTACACTCTGCCTCCACCAAAGGCCCCTGAAGAATAACTTACATAAACACAGTTAAGCTCACATTTCAAGTTACAGTGAATAGTCAGTTCCCACAAGTTTTATGGTACAATTATCAAATTCTTACAACAGGCTGCATATAACATTGACAGTGTTAGACTACAAACTACGCAGCTTTTTTTGCTTGAGTAACCAAGTATGTTCTGCTTCTTCTACAAAAATTATGTGTTGGAGTTAATATTCATGGAGCCTTACCAGAGTGCTAGAGATATAAAAGTTCATTACAGAAAGATTGGTATTTGTGAAACTGATCTATATGACTCTCCTGGGTTTGCCATCTTAAACCAGGACTCTGCACAGTGCTGACAGGCCAGCACTGCTGGTCCAAAACAAACCCAGAAATTTAAGTGTTCAATAGCTCCAACCCAAAAGTCTACTAAACTACACACTGTGCTGTTCCCTGGCATTTCTGCATTTTCCAGTTAACATTATGTTCAAACATAAACATGTAAATAAAACTGCATCCTTTGAAAATAGGAAGTTTAAAAGTAAGGGCCAACATCAGCTGAACAATTCCACAAAGAAGCCTTTTTAGTAGTTAGGAAAACTTGCCTCAGCTTTCCAAAAGGCAGAACTGTTCTTTTTCAGGCACTGGCTAGCCAGCATTACTCATCTTTCTTTTGCCTTTGCTGTCAACAAACAAACTACTAAAGAGAAATTCTTCAGGTCAGCAGGACAGAATTTCATAAAGCTCTTCTAACATGGAGAAGACCAAGCAACAACATGCCAAGTCTTACCATGTTGATCCCATGAGGGAGGTTATGAATTAATATTATCTCAGAAAAATCAATAGTTGCTATAAATTAAAATATATCAATAGTTGTATAAAACAACATGCAGAAGATCCTCAAGCTTTCCTTTCCCAAGTTCTCTGACAAAAACAATCTTGAAAACTCGCCATACTGGCACTTTCAATTAAAATAAGGCAAGACTTATGGGAAGAGAGAATATCTTACAAGACATAGCTTGTATCTTACAAGACGAGTTCTTCAATCCTGTCTTCCACTCTGAAACAGAAGCAGTAAATTCCAACCCAACCTCAGGCCATAAACAATTATTTTGAGCTTAACTTGGTTAAATTGTGAAAGTGCTTAAGTTTTTAAGAGAAAAGGATGGTTGGTCCTGTGGAACAAAAGGGGAGGTGGAGCAAGAGAAGATAAAAGTTACCTACCTACAGGTAGTAATCACTCCTCCCCCCAAAAACTTAAGACAGCTGGACTAAATTACATAGAAAACTCAAGTTCCAGTACAAAATCAGTAATTACTCAGTCAGGTATCTGATATTCAAAGGAAATCAGAATTTTCCATTCTGGTGTTCCTCCCTTAAGTTAATTCTTACAGCTCCTCTTAGAATCACCACTACCATCATTTAGAATTCAGCATGTTAAGGTACTGCCAAATGGAAAATACAAGTATACAAATGCCAAAGATGTTATCTCTCCTAATGTATAGACTGAGGTCTAAATCACCTGCTTATTTTCACACAAACATCTTCAACATTCTCAGAAGCAAAGTACATTAAAATTTCCAGTGTAAAAGCTCACTCAAACCTGAAGTGACATCATACTAGGTTGTTCTCATGACACACTTAAGCCCATGAACAGGAGCGGTACAGACTGAGCAAAGCTTACGTTGATATTTTCTAATTGCAGTAGATGCACTGTGTAATAGGATTTGACGTCTTCAGACACCAGTCTCACACGGAATCCTGTCTCACTGAATGTCATAACATCATCTTTTTTGGTTGGCCAGTATTGTGCACACTTCACCTAATGGATTTTTTTTAAGAAAAAGAAGGGAAAAGAAAAAAAGAACAACCTTGTTAAATATCCTAGCATCTTAGGCTTTGCATGTGCAGATTCTGAGCCCACACTGTTCAATACAGAAGACTCAAGTACCTACACCCACTTTGAGGAATTCCTGAAGTCCATAATGTTTACAGCTAAGTTACTACAACTGTTTTAGTGGCTATTAAGCATTCCAGTTTTACGTGTTTATGCTTTCTTACATCACATGGCTAACAAGCTTTGAGATGTATCTTAAGCCTCCCCTCTCCCCATCCAGTTCTCTACAGGCAACTGAGATCTCTGCTCAGCTATTTCAGCATTTCCCCCCTTTGTTTCTGACTCGCACACCTGCACGTTTACAGAACTCATCTATCACACCCAGTTCTACCCAGGCTTGCTGAATACTGGAAGGTTCTAGTTAAACAAAAGAATGAACTAACAAACCAATGCAAAATTATTCTTTGTC